>OX419604.1:642979-1842979 GCA_948473455.1 Teleiodes luculella
CGGCACGTGTGTGAGCGCGGCGGGCGCGTGGTCCCCGCCTAGTATCACGTACTCCGCGCCGGTGTGTGTGTGTGTGTGTGTGTGTGTGTGTGTGTGTCACCTTGAGCCGCACGTCTGTTAGCGGCACGTGTGTGAGCGCGGCGGGCGCGTGGTCCCCGCCCAGTATCACGTACTCCGCGCCGGTGTGTGTGTGTGTGTGTGTGTGTGTGTGTGTGTGTCACCTTGAGCCGCACGTCTGTTAGCGGCACGTGTGTGAGCGCGGCGGGCGCGTGGTCCCCGCCTAGTATCACGTACTCCGCGCCGGTGTGTGTGTGTGTGTGTGTGTGTGTGTGTGTGTGTCACCTTGAGCCGCACGTCTGTTAGCGGCACGTGTGTGAGCGCGGCGGGCGCGTGGTCCCCGCCCAGTATCACGTACTCCGCGCCGGTTGCCTCTGCCGCCAGCAGCACCGTGTACAGCGGCAGGCACAGCACGCGGGAACTGAACGCTGACGAGTGGCTCTCTGCTTCGTGATAGGTCACCTGGAGATTAAAGGGGTGCGGTTAGTTTTACGGAAACAAGTGATTTTATTACAGCGGGGCAGTGATTTATAGACAAACGGGCAATACAATTATACCTTAGTTTTTTTTTATTTATTCTCTAAGAATTATACTTTATTGCCTGACATCCAAAAAAAATATTTAAATATATAAATACATAAAACAGGTGGCCTTATTGCTAAGGCAGCAATCTCTTCCGAACAACCTTAGGGTAAGGAGAGTTAAAAAGGAAAAACACTAAACCCCGATTTTTAATTAGATGGAGCAAACTGACGTTTGGAGTGTTGCCATTTAACGTAACGTAAAATATTATGATGTACCCTTTTGGATCACTCATTCACAGAGTAACTGAGTTAGAACAGTACTTCAAGGCATTTTATTTTGAGAATTGTTGTCATAAATATAAAAATATACACGTGGCGTCCTCAGAGCAAGTTTTTCTTTTACTAGTCGGGCTTTAAACTCTAAATTTTAATTTTTTTATAAGAAAATTTAAGATTTTTATTAATTTTTAACATTTATTCTATTTCAACTGATTATTTGTATAAGTTAAAAAAACGTCAAAAGACTTATGCAAAAACAAGTGGTCATATTGTTGGAAATGATTCAATGAACCAGTTCAATGATTCACGTCGCAACCCTTCAAGCGCTTAAGCGTGCAACATTTAAAAAAAAACAGCAATGTCAGCTGTCAGTTTGCTCCATCTAATTATAAATCGTACTTTAGACGTACATAAAAGTAGTAAAAAATAACTATAAATATCTCAGTTTATTTTAATAAGGTAGGTGAGATGGTGAGATCACTATAGGAGTGTATTTATGTGACGGCTTAACAAAAAAAAACATGCTCAGCCAATAAAATTAATCAAGTCGCATCAAACAGATATAACAAAAAAACTAGTGTCTTATATGCTATAATGCTTTCAGTATTTTGTTTAGCCGCCTCCAATATTGTTTGATAACAGCATATGAAATGTCTTAAACTATATTTTATTTCATACTTATCAGATGAAGACTATGTAAAACCTTATTCAGAAAAATTTTATTTACATAAAAGATAAATAGAAATAAACATTTATTATTAATGACACCACAACAATTAATTAAAAACAAAAAGTTTTTCACAATAATAAAAGAAATTGAAAAAAAAAACAACAAAAAAAGTGCCAAACGATGCGCCATGACGACGTCACAATAAAAGGACCTAATTCAACTTATGCCGCGATCGTGAACCGCGACGCTGGTATTCTATGGGCACTTTATATAAATCTAATCCCACTTCTGATATCACAAAAAAAATCCAACCCACCTCCCTAGGATGCACAGTGGGGCTGAGGCAGGCGTGCAGCGTCCGTGCAGCGCCGCGCAGCGCCAAGTAGTCGCGGGCAGCCGCGCGCACCACCACGCCGTCCCAGCCGCGCGCCGCCTCCAGGTACAGCGTGGTCTGGTCGCGGGGCCCGCGCGGCAGGAATTCGATGAACGTGCCGTTGCTCTGCAAGTTGATAAACAATGTTTTCGCGGCAAAATCCACAAACGCTATGAAATGACAGCGTCAACGCGCCTACTTCGCAAACGGCAGGCGCCCTGCGGTGAGTAAGAAAGAGACAGCACGATGTAAGATAACAGGAAATCAGGTATATCTGTCAGGAAATCAGGTATGGATGTATTAAACGTGAGAGCGCAAATCTCGAATCAGGAACTTCGAGAAGGGGGCCAATCGTTGAATCCAACTCGGCTGGGCAGCGTTCGTGAAGCTGCGCAATATCTTTTCGTCCCAAATACCGCAGTGTCTCAAGTCAAAAGTCTTTGACCAATGTGTGTTGCCAGTGATGACTTACGGATCTGAGACGTGGTCGCTAACGATGGGCCTCATAAGAAGGCTCAAAGTCACCCCAAGAGCGATGGAGAGGGCTATGCTTGGAGTTTCCTTGCGTGATCGAATCAGGAATGATGAGATCTGCAGGCGAACCAGAGTCAGCGACATAGCCCGAAAAATCGCGTAAGACAAACATAAGTGGCTGTGGGCGGGGCACATTGCACGTAGAACCGATGGCCGTTGGGGCAAAAAGGTTCTCGAATGGCGACCGCGCGCCGGAAGAGGTAGCGTGGGCAGGCCCCCTACGAGGTGGACCGACGATCTGGTGAAGGTCGCGGGAAGTCGCTAGATGCGGGCAGCGCAGGACCGAGCGTTGTGGAGATCCTTGGGGGAGGCCTTTGTCCAGCAGTGGACGTCTACTGGCTGGAATGATGATGATGATGATGAGAGCGCAAAGAACCGTTTCAGCCCCCGTAAGTGCTATGACAAGAGTTTATCTCACATTTAACTACTTAAGTTTTTACTTTTATTAGTAATCTAAAGCTCCAAATATTGTTCTATTTGTCCTATTGTATCCTTTGATTGGCGAATATGAATTGTAGTTTTTTCTTAGTTCTTAGTATTAGTTAAGTGACAGATTTATGGGTTCCCAGCTAATGCGGTTTCAACCGATTATTGTGAAATTTTGTGAACGGATTAGATACGAGTAATTTATACCATGTTCTTTAAATGATTACACCTTTTCTAAGCTTGGCTACACATCTTCACACCACTCTTCCTCTTCTTCCAAATCTCTGGTAAAAAGGCAGGTATAAACTCACCGTTTCTCCCAGTATCTGGTCCAGCACTTTGACCCTCTCGGTGTAGTGGGGCGCGGGGGGTAGGGGGTGCGGCGCGCGCGGGGCGAGGTGCAGCTGTCTCACGTACGCCACGAGAGGGGGCGACTCCTGCGGGATGCGCGCCAGCTCGTAGTCGCGGGACATGTTCAGACGGAACTGCTGGGCACCTAGCGCTGCGGGTCAAATACAATAGCTTTATAACAAAGCTAAAAATAATAAAAGCTTAAGCTTAGGCAATATCTTACATATACTTTTTAAAATTTTCACGGTTGTTTTCATAACTATTAAGATTTAATCGGGATATTTACTGTGGTATATAATATGTTTTGTGTGAGTGCCCGATATTTCGACGCAGTTGCCACGGTAAATATCCCGTTTTAAATCTTAATAGTCTTACATATTTGTATTCATTTGATACCCCATATGGGAACTTTTTTTTCAGTCACTCTCAAGGCCTTTTTCATGCAGATATAGCACGCTCCTGGCCGCACGCAAAAACAAAGATTTCATTTGCAGCGAAACGCACGACGGTGACTAAACTCGTGCTCATACTATGACCATTTGGGGTAGTCTTCCACTCCCTCGCAAGTCCGGTGAAGCTTGATTCGTCGTACTTTTTCGACTAAAGCATAGGTCAATTAAAAAAAATACTATGACCATGGGGGGTCCGCGCCATCGGAAAAACATCACTTGAAGACAGAAGTATGCCGCCCGCATCCGGAAAAACATGATTCATCCTTGTCTATTACACGCTTTCGACAAGGATGAATAGGCAAGATGACGTAGAAATGACGTATGCTTGTGTCAGTCACGTGGTCTATTTGCAAGACCTTGTTTTCTTGGACCATGTATGAAATGATAGAATGCGGGCAGCACGCACGCGGCCCAGACCCGCGTGAGAGCGTAAGTCCGCATGACAGGAAAAAGGCCCTAATAGCGATTTTTTAATTCAGCAATGTTCAAAACCAAGGTTGAAAAAAGCATTCTTAGCAACTTGTCACATTATATCCTTCTGACCTCAAAAACTAGAGTAATATTTCAATTTCTTTCCTAGTCCAATATATTTTGCTTAACCAACAAGATCTCTATCCAAAATATGTACCTACTACTTACAAATATAAAATTGTACAGTACAGTTTGTAGCAAATGGTTTAGGAAATACATAATATTAGATTGAATCGCAACACTCATAATAAGTGACTAAATAAAAACTCACCAACAGTATCCATATAAATCAACAGCATAGTCATGACTGTGACAAATGTGAGCAGAAATAACACAGCAGGTAACAGCTTTCTATACAAATCATTTGGGGACGTCTTCGTGAATGAAGGCACCAAGGGTCGCGCGGTGACTACTGGAGGGGGCACCGTTGGTTTGTCCGCTACGACTGCTGTTGGTGCTGACTTGTCCGACGGCTCCATTGCTAGTTGACACTGTGTTTGTGATTCCTCAGGCAAAGGATTCTCTTGGATTTTCTGTAGATTTAAAATGATTATTATGGCTTTTAGGTGAAGAGGATTTGTTTGGTAAACATTAATGTTGTAGTTAAACTTTTTAGACCTTATGAAAAATGATTTTTAACCCCCGACGAAAAAGAGGGGTGTTATAAGTTAGACATGTGTGTCTGTCTGTCTGTCTGTGGCATCATAGCTCCTAAATGGAAGCACCGATTTTGATCAAGTTTTTTTTTTCAAGGTGTCACAATCGAGAGTGTTCTTAGCTATGATCCAAGAAATTTTCATCAGCCTTTTGAAGATTACTAGCTCTTTTCAAGTTGTTAAAGGATCAAGAACTTGAAGTAACGGTTTTGTGTCAGGGGCTAACTTATAACACCCCTCTTTTTCGTCGGGGGTTAAAAATCATTTTTCAATTTTTAAATTTAGTGTTATCCTTTAAGAAAAGCAGAATTAATAACTTTGTGTGTTACAAATAATTTATGAACACATACACATACAAGAAGAATGTTCAATAATAATAATTAATATAACAAATGTGAAAGTGGATATTCATTAGATTGAGATTAATCTTGTTTAAATTGGCAAAATTACATTCATATTTTGCTCCCTCAAATAACTTGGTTCTCAAATAACAGTAAAAGAGATAGTATTGAAAGGACATTAAAAAGACAACTAAGAAATAACACAAACGTTAAGAAACTACAGATATGTTCTAAACTTACACAACACAAATTACACACAATTTCACAACATAAAAGAACTATAATTTAGGTCATCAGAGCGAATTTTTACAATTTTAAAAATCAAAACACCACTAATAATTTCGAGTTGCAAGCCAAAATGAGAGAAGCCACATGACAACGCCAGGATAGGCAGATGTGTTTTTTTTTACTAAGTTTTATCAAGATTATGACAAGGAGTTTAAATATGACTTTCACATAACTTTATACATATTTTCTCGTGTTAAAAAGATAAAACATAGATTTTGATTACCTTTTCTGCCATAATAATGCTTTATTGTCCAAAACAATGAAACTCCAAACACGAACACAGACGTTGTCTTCTTGTTGACTTATCACTATTTCTAATAATATAAGACGGACATCTTACAAATTATTATATAATTTATCACTTTTAACTTAAATAACAACAGTAAAAGCTCGAGAATCACTTAAAAACGTAAATAGAAATGTATAAAGAAAAGCGTGCATGAGTCAGTGACCGCAGTGACAGGAGTGGTGAGTGTGACCAGTTTCTGAAACAAATTCTACCAACAAGCTTTAATATTTATTTTTGTGTTTGTTCTATCAGTATATTTTTATATTGTCTGTAGTGTAGCATATTTAACCTAACATTGGACCCGTAGAATAACTTAAATAAAAAAACCGTATGTCCCTTTCACGTTCAAAAAGGGACAGGTGATTGTCAACTTTGTAGAGAGAGACGTCAAATCGATTGATTGATGATTGGTGTTATGTTTTTTCCACTCAGAGAAATAAAAAATCCTCGCCATATTGCGGAATTTCAATAGAACTAATTTTGTATGGGAAATTGTTGTCATAGTCGTAAAAGTATACCTACACGTGGCGCAGGTTTTTTATTTCTCTGGTGAGGCTTTACCTGACTCTGGCTGAATTTCGATAGAGATTTTAGCGGCCACGCCGGAATTGAAGCCATTTATTTATTTTGTGCCTATTAATTAAACCACTGACGTTATTTGTCTTTCCTAGTACCTATACAAATCTAAAGCACGTTTTGCTATAGAATGAAACATTTATTTGCAGGACATCACGACACAACAGAAAAATGGCATGCTAGTAGGTTTATCTTTAATTTTTTAATAATAATAAAGTTAATCTTTACTGCATAATTTTGGTACTCCAACCCGAAATGAGTTATATGAACCTATCCGAGCCGGAGTCCCTTAAGGCTCCGTCCTTTCTCCGACTTTATTTTCACTGTAGGCATATTAATGACATGCCGTCTTGCATACCGGCCACTAGTTATACTTAATACCAAACTCGCTCTATACGCAGATGACACTGCGTTATACACATCTCATCCTAATCGTTAAGACATCGATAAGAGACTCCGAAAAGCGGCCGACGCGTTGTTCGGGCAGTGGTTACCCAAGTGTAGGATCGACGTGAATCTCGACTAAAGTTCCACGACCGTTTTCACTCGCGGAGCTTATCCCATGCTCCCCCCGGTTACTCTCCTCGATCAACCAGTTCCCTGGGAAAGACAGGTGAAGTACCTGGGAGTTATCCTTGACTCTGCCCTTCGCTTTGACCCTCACATCCAGTCTTCGCAATCATGCCACTTCTGCTCTTGGCCGGGCGGCCTTCTGCACCCCATGACTGCGCAGCGCAGTAAAATGTCTCTTAGAAATAAGCTTAGACTTTACTTAGCATGCATCCGTCCTATCGTGACTAATGCCAGCGTGGTCTTTGCGCACTCCGCGCCCACTCATCTCAAGTTATTCAAAACCGGCTCCTCCGCCTGGCCACTGTTTGACCTTGGTTCGTTCGTAACATCGACCTTCATGTCGTTTCCAAACTCCCTTTTGTTAGAGGTTTCATGAAAGAAGCATCCAAACGCTACTTTGATGAAGGCTCTTCCCATCCCAATCCCTATGTATGTTGTAAAGTGTACGGTCTATTTCTCGCACCCTACTACGCGGTTCCGGGCCCAATATCCCTTCCTAACTTGACGAAGACATCACTGATGAAATCACTGCAGTTAAAGCAGTCAAAGAATTTAGATTACCTACACCTAACAGAATGCCCTTCTGGTTGTGATGATTACCCTTCAGGTAACAATACCCCTATCTGCCAGGGGGGACGCGGTCAAGACCGAAACTAATAATCAGAGACGGAGCCCTCAGGCGTCGTCGTCTCCTTCACGATGTTTTTTCTGTATCAACGCGCTAGGCCTAGGTTCGAGGATCCCTTGAGTCGCCCAGAGACGCGTTGGTTTGGTACATGACTACTTTGGGGTAGAGCCATCCGCTCCACCGCAAGTCCGGTGAAGCTTGATACGTCGTACTTTTTCAACTCAAGCATAAGTCAATTTTAAAAAAGGTATAAAGAAATAAAACGATGCTTGTGTAATTTACTTCAGGAAAAGGTCTTTATTTTCAAAGTTATCATAAATTACACAAAAGTACCCGAAATTTATTGGTGAAAACTGTAGATATTGCGTTATTTATTACAAAAACTTTCTTAATAGAAATATTTAGGTACTTATTTACAATATTTGTAAAAAGCATTAATGCTAGGTGTGTTTCTTACTAACTTTAACTTGTAAATACTTAATTTGATAACATTTGTGCAATGTATTAACAAAAAGACAAATATGCATATTTCCATATTTTTAATAAATAAACAAATAATCTATAAAAAGTATATTATTATTTTAAAAAATCTGGGCAGGTTGCTGAAATAATAACATTTTCAATTATTTTATAGCAATGAATGGCTAGCTTAAGAAACATGTCAGTAAAATTAGATCTTAATTCTTATATCTACCTATTTATATTGAGTTAGAACAAAGTTGAATTTAATATTAAACATCTAACAAATCACATTTAATTTTCCTAATTTTATTGTCTTGGTAAAATTTTATTGTCTTAACTTCAACGCTTTGAGTTAAAAAAATACAAAATAACACAATTTTTAAAAAAAGCTGATTTAAAATAAAAATAAACACCGCGTAAGAATTACGCTTCAGATAATACCTGCAAAATAAGCAAACAATCCGAGGCGCGTCGCGACTGGCAAGGCAACAGTATATATACCTACGAAAAATCATTTTTGGATATTTTACAAAAACAAACGATGGTAAGGCCGATTGGACCGTGAATAATATTATTACGTTATACCATTTCTGGACATTACAAAAACAAACAATATTTTAAGGTCGCTTGGAATTAGTCAATGAAATCCTTAAATTACTTACTTTTATATTTACTTGGAAACAAAATGCGAACTTTTAAGTCAAAATATATACCTACTCTAAAAACTTAATATAAAAATTGGGGAAAATACTTGTAATGAAGTATTTACTTTCAATTAATTTACCTATAGAATATTCTTTTTGGATATGTTTTAGTTGGTTTAGCTATTGAAATCGAATAAAGAAAAGTAGCTACTCGTATTGAATAATGGATTGACTCAACTTTATTTATGTACTGTATTATTTATGTGTTTTCTGTTTTGGTGTCAATAATAAGAATATTTTGTATTGTATTGTATTCATAATATAATTTCCATCACCAACTTTATGACGACGATTTCTGCAAAAAAATGACAGTGGATTAAGTGACAAAACACGATAATTAATATACCTATTACAAAAAAAAACATTTAATAAAAATTGATGATATTATTTATAAATAAAATAAACGATTTAAACAGATAGAACTGATTAAATCAACGAACAAAATCTGTTATCTATCTCAGGCAGTATTAATTGCACACTGTAAGTTCTATACCTTTACAATAGTTAACTTCTAATAAAATTCTTACACTTTAACAGAAATTTGTGCATCAACATCTACAGCTACCGAGTGTAAAATGATTTATGATTACATACTAGTTTATTGTTCTCCTAAATTACGATACAATGCGTAAAAGTTTCAGAAACTTGTCATAGAGATATTGAGTCAAATTTTCAGTTTACTAAATACTTGACATATTGAAAATTTTGATTTATTGTCATTAAAGTTTAAAATACACAATATTTAATTATTATTATTATGCCTAAAACAATACAATAGAATTACTAGCGAAACAGGTAACGTAATATAAAGATTTTGATTTTTCGTATTGTAGCACTACAATTTTGATTACAGTGTCCCATGTGAAATTGGGGTGTAATATTATTATTACAAGTGAAACAAAACAATATAATTATACTTACAAGTATTTTATGACTAAGGTTTACGTGCGTTTCAAAAATGTAGTGTCAATATTGCTCTGAATTTAGAGATAATTGCAATAATAATGGTATTTATGTAAATTATCCGAAATTAATATAAAATAGTTTTTTCAATTACTAACACATAATAATTGCTATTTTAATATTTTAAACACTTTTCTATGGCAAAAGCCAATGATCGCTAGTGTTTGGTAACTAAAAATGAGTACAAAATATTTACTTACTCTATTGCATAAATTATTGTCTTTCATATTTATTCCAGTCACATTCCGTGCTTAATTGGTAATGTTGTAAACAGCTCAATCATTATTTTATTGTCTTTAATTTTGATGTCCATAATATATGGAGCTGAGCATGCAAAGATTTATTTTTAAGGAAATATCCAATATAATATCTATAATTTTTGAGTCAAATTCTACTTTTTAATATTGTAATAAATAAATCTCTTACTTATGGCAAAATAAATACAATAATTTTCTAAATTCTAAAAGTACATGTCATATAATGATAATAGGAAAACCTTTATATATAAGTATATAACATTATTATTGTCAAGCATATTATGGCTAGGACGTGTAAATTCACGAATTTAATAGCCTAAGTTACTAATTTATTAGTTATAAGTATTGTTATTGTCAATAGTTCCATTCAATGGCAAATAAATTGCACCCAGTAAACATTATAAAAACATCAACACCCCGTAATAACAAGATGTTTCCTTCCCTCATTTCCACTAACACATTTATTTTAAAAGTTTAAGAATGTAATGTAAGTATGATTTAAAATTTATTTGTCCACATAATGAGCTTTTGTTGATTTAAGTATTTATATTTTCTGTCTATACTTTATTATAAGTATTCATCAATTAATCATGTTCACAAAGCTCATTAAACACATTAATTAGATATTTTAATGCCTAGATTGAGAAGATAACCGCTCAACCGCACTTAACGTCCAACGACTGATATGAAATTGATATAATGTAGATTGACATTATTTACCCAATTTTATAACCTGTACAATTTTAAGAAATGGACTCTATTTCATTTACACCCGACAAATAATATCACAATCTACGCTCTTGTGATAAAATACACAGTGCGACCTAGGTAGGACAAAAACCTACTAATTTGGTAGGATTTTTACAATATCAGCCTGACAACACTCAAGTCACATACCATAATTATTTAATTTTCAGAAGCTTTTCAATGTTTTACTTGAATTAATTATTTTGAAAATACATTAGTTTTGTTTGTGTATTTTATAACATTGAGCGTTTAAAAATTCAAATGTAATAGAGTCCGCGTGGAATGGAATGAATCCTTATCTCGCCGCCATGTTGCGGAGAGCTGTCAAAAATGTCAAGACGGCCGCCAGTGCGGGTGGCGGGAAGTTGGTGGCGGAACTGAGGCCGGCTCGAGCGTCTGCCGGGAAGGGAATCGGCGTTCCCGGGTCTACCACGTGGATCTTCCACCCGAGGTTATTGTGCGTGTAACACTGCAAGTGGTGCGAACATTTAAGCGCCTTCGAGGAGTAAGCTAAAGCTACCCTCATGTTTACAATTTAGATTCAAAAATGCAATCGGTTAGGTACAATGTCCGGTCTGTCTATCATAGGCCAGTAGAAATCGACACTAAAAAACCCTAAATTCGCAAAGCACGATGTAGTGCTGCATTTTTGGTATGTTGTTTGGATCAGTTAGGGTGATGTAAATCCCAATTTGCAACTTCGAAAAAGTTGTGCTCGCTGCGCACCACGTGATAAACTGCGAAAATTTTGGACTTTTTTCACTTTTTGCTCTAAAAGTCATAAATCATGCGTTTCCGACAAGTAACATTCACTACATAAATGAAGCTAATTAAATTTGCAACAATTTAAGCCTAATTGCAGCTCTCTAAACCTTATAACGACTAAGCTGTGGCCTTTCAAAGATAGTCAGTTTTTCCCGAAATATTGAAATTTTTAGTTTTGCTCCCGTTTGAAGCAAAATATTGGCAAAAACCGCTCGTTCTATGAAAAGGTCGTATAATAAAGTTGTAGTGCATTTAATTTTCTTTCATTAGAGCATAGAACAAAGTCTGTGAGACAAATAGTTCACTCACAATATCTGAAAAACAAAAAGAAGTTAGAAATAGATTTTTAAAGAATTGAAACTGAGGGCATATAAAATCATAAAAAGGATAATATTTTTTCATTTGCAGGATAGGTAATTAACAAAAGTACAAAATTTGGGAAAGTAGGAAAAAATATTATACGCAAATTAAATGTTTAAGAAGCTGCAGTCACTCGGCGTTTTTTTTTTTGGTTGAGGTTCAATTTCTCCTTCCTCCTCAGGTTTGTCACGTTCCTGTGGTTCGTAAGGCTCTTCACTTTCCTGTTCTTCCTCAGCTTACTACTTACAGTACTTATGGTACCTACCTGGCATCAGATGCAACGAGGTCAAAAGTAGCTGTAAGACGTTCAATGACTTGCCGTCCCCATGTATCACCTCGACGACTGGCTGCATCGAGCATTGATTCCCTATATCACGCAAGTGACATGGTCGTCCGTGTCGTGACCAAAACCAGGACTCCCGGAAGACCAGCGCCGTGGCCTGCCCGGGTTGCGGCTTTCGCTGAGGGAGCCCTTTTTGGTTTGGATGTCGCAACGCAGGGAGTTGTCAATGCTTTTTGTTGTTTTATGTCTGTATTTTTGTGTCTAATTTTTGTGTTGTTGATGTCCAAAACGAATAAAATTTTCTGATTTCTGATTTTTCTGATTTTAATTGTCATTGATTCTACTTTGAACACCTCATTTCTGCGTGATTTGGGAACTTTGGTTTGGAGCTAGAGAAACTCCTCAGTGATTTCCTCCGCACAAAGGAAACAAATGCTCCGAAGATTCATAGGGCCCGATGTTCTAGAGGTTGATGGGCGGGGTTGTGGAATTTGATCGCCTCCACGACGAGCACATCGTGAACACTGACTTCGTCTAGCTTTTTCAAAAAAAGTTCATCCTCTTGGAGGCCACGCGCTCCACACTCGAGTTAATTAGAGTTTGGATGCCACGTTTTTTTACAATTACCACTGTACTGTCACCTTCCTTGAGTGCCAGCCGACACACAAAGCAGACTCCCGGTGGAACCGACATTTTTATGACTGTTTAGCCTGACTTCGTTCGCGTTAATAAGATAATAGTTTTTTAGCTGCTCCCCTGCGTTACCGGGTAGGCTACTTCCAATCACTATCTTGTGCGAAAATCAAAACCAAAACATAAGCCCGAAGGCATTTGTTTAGTTGATGGGAGTTTTAGCCAGTTTACACTGTTACCGCCTTCACCGCGTGGAGGTACTCCCAGCTTATGTTTGATATGCAGATTGTGAGTGATTGTGTTGTGCTCTAACAAAAGAAAATTAAATTTTCTACAACTTTATTTTACGACCTTCTCATAGAACGAGCGGTTTTGCCAATATTTTGCTTCAAACGGGAGCAAAGCTAAAAATTTCAATATTTCGGGAAAAACTGACTATCTTTGAAAGGCCACAGCTTAGTCGTTATAAGGTTTAGAGAGCTGCAATTAGGCTTAAATTGTTGCAAATTTAATTAGCTTCATTTATGTAGTGAATGTTACTTGTCGGAAACGCATGATTTATGACTTTTAGAGCAAAAAGTGAAAAAAGTCCTAAATTTTCGCAGTTTATCACTTGGTGCGCAGCGAGCACAACTTTTTCGAAGTTGCAAATTGGGATTTACATCACCCTAACTGATCCAAACAACATACCAAAAATGCAGCACTACATCGTGCTTTGCGAATTTAATGTTAATATCCACTGGCCTATCATGGATTTTGATAATGATAAGTAGGGTACACTGATATCTTAATGGCTTCTATCATTTTTAAACCATACATGCACACGACGCGAATAGATAACCGAGGTAAGATGAGTGACTAGAAACAAAATTGCGTCGCTGCTTCATGGTAGGATGTAATAGAATAGTACGTATAACTCTAAATATAACTTTTAACAGCCTCTATCCGGAGCCGAGTGGCAAAATGCTCGCCTCATATTTCGGAGGGTCCGGGTTCGAATTCCGGTGGGGCACTTGTCGAACAAATAGGTATCACATTGTGAGACTCCCCGATTTAGTTACTATATTGCAGGCTAGATCACCTATCACTGATATTTCGTTCTTCGGAATACACGTAAAGCCGTTGGTCTCGGCTACCTACAGACCTTTGCTACAGACATTAGTCGTCACTTATAGGAGCTGTGTCTGAAGCTTTAGGTAGCTCAATAATTCTGACACCACCAGGGTCAGAGCGGTAGGTTAACCTCGAAACCCGAAAATAAGCAAGCAACTTCCTATAGTGTTTTATTTTGTTACCTGATAGTAGACCAAGTCTGGCGTCTCATGGGCCACCGTCCAGTTGAGTATGGCAGGCTCGCCCCTAGGGTTGCACTCTAAGTGTAGCGTCTTCTTGTAGTCCTCAAATGTTTCCGACACAGCTGCCTGGTCAGTTGTCAGGTGTTCCCATTCGCAGTAGCGGCCCACTGGGGATTTAGTTTTGGATAAATAAAATATGTGGAGAGTGTGGGTGGACATCTCCTATGACATCAGATCTCTGTCTATAGAGTCTGTAACTATTAGTTTCGGTGTCAGACAGTTCATATACATGTACATACATAACAGGTTGTAAGTGATGGTTTGGCAAATACTGAAAGGTCAAGCGAATATTTATATTGTAAGGGAATTAGTCAAGGATTTGAGTAACTGCACATCGAAATTTAAAAAAACGACACTCCCTTAAACAATAGCTTGAATGAAGCTGTAAATTTTTATCTGTTTCCGGAAAAGTTATTTGGGAAAGTTGGTTCATTAGAAAGCAATTACTTTCATTTCTGCTAAGTCATTTATGTAAAGCCCAACCAGAAACAAAATCTTACCATATTGTGGGATTTCAGTAAAACTATGGCGCCCCCAAAGCAGGTTTTTTGTATTTTTGATAACAGGTTTACCATGTCCCATTATCTCTTAGCTAGGGTAGGTACCCTTAGCTAAGAGAAGCCCCGCAAAAATAAATAACGACGCAATCACTATCAATATAACAGATCTAAACAGTAAACTGTAAGTTACCAGCAGTAGGGTAGGGATACTGTTCATTGTCGTATGCGACTCCGGCGAACACCCGCTGCTTCCTCTGCTCCTCGTTGGACTTCTGACCGAACCCTCCCTCCGCCGAATCGCTGATGTAGAGGGGGTGGAACCTAAACAAAACCATGGACCATTTACATAAGGGTTTTATTCGAAGTAACATTTTACAAAAACATTTTTGTCGTAAAGCTAATATAATAGGTACTAAAGAAAGAACGTCTTTAGAGAAGAACGACTAAAAAATCTCTATCTATTTCTTGTCGCATTTTTTCCTTAGGGCGTTTCATAAGATGGCTAATAGTTTATTAGCTAGCTAAGCTAGCTGGCTAATACTCGTAGTATTATAATATTTAATAACTACTAATCTTCTTCTTCATATTTAAGAGCCTCGCTCTTGTCGGTGGAGTCTACGCCACTCTGTTCTGTCTTCCGTCCTCTTTTTGATCTCCTGATACGACACAACATCTATTCCTTCCTTAATTTGGTCCATATATGTCCTTCTAGGTCGTCCTCTCTTCCTTTTCCCTTCTATCTTTCCTTCAATGATGCTACAATATTTGACAAAATCGAATCACACATAGTACCTACACTTATTTAATTTTATGTAGTACAGTCATGTAAATACTTGGAACCTGTGGAACACATTATTAAATTAACTCCTTTTATACCGATTTAAGGAAGTGTTGGAACTTTGGAAGGGGAAGACCAAGACGAACATTCCAGGATTAAATCGGGGATCGTTCTGACATACTGACAAAAGGTCAGGTTAGGAGTACCTACTCGACACCGACGAGCTTGCATGATGAAATTAATAAAAGTGGATGAAGCAAAAGAAATATGTCTGGGTCTTAGCAAGTGGAAGGAAGAGTCTGCCTACTCCTCCGCGAAAGAAGCGTGACTGTTTGTATGTATGTGTTATACCGGTTTCTAATTTTATCTTGAACGTGATAATAAAATAAAGTAATAGTACTTACTTAGAAAATGACAATTTGTTCCGTATCTTTTCTAAGGATCCTGTCACAGGTATCATTGTATACTTACTAGGTGGCCTTTGATTATAGTTAATACTATTTGAAACGAAATAATAATATTTAAGGATACTAAACATAATAATAATAATAATGTTTATTTATAGAAAGCCTTAAAATTAATAGTTACAGAGCATTTATAGTGGGTGACACATAAAGTTGAACTTAGGGCTAGGGGTACCTACATACATACAGAGAGAGGTATGCTGACGCTAAAATGGGTCGAACCTGTACTATAGCGTCAGCGTCACGATAGAGGGGATACAATCCAATGGCAATTTGGTGATACAGTGTCACAATACTTGTAGGAGTTGCAGATGAGAACAATAATGAGATGTAGTTAATAAGATGATACAAAATGAACATGGTGATATTAAGTTACAGTACTCACTTAGCCGGGTTAGTCCTGTCATCGCCTCCCTCCACTATGAAGGTGTAGGTCTTGCCTCTCTCCACGTAGATCTCGGGAATCAGCAGGTCGTTGATGTACCACGCTATGCCCCACGAAGGGTGACCTAAAGTCATAAAATAACTTGTTCAATTTTTGGTTCAGAATTTCAGAGTTCTTTTCATTACTCCTTCACGATGTTTTTCAATATCAACGCGCTAGGCCGTGGTCCGAGGCTCCCTCGAGCCGCCCCTAGACGCGTTGGTATATGACTTTTTTTGGGGTAGAGTCTTCCGCTCCCCCGCAAGTCCGGTGAAGCTTGATTGGTCGTACCTTTTCGACACAAGCATAGGTCAATTCAAAAATCTTTTCATTAGTCCATTGAAATAAAGCATTGCATTCAAAAAGTGACGTACTTTATTTCTGTACATGTGCATTGATTTTTACTTACCGGGCATA
This sequence comes from Teleiodes luculella, assembly GCA_948473455.1. Lineage (NCBI taxonomy): Eukaryota > Metazoa > Arthropoda > Insecta > Lepidoptera > Gelechiidae > Teleiodes > Teleiodes luculella. The sequence continues at coordinate 659,580 of OX419604.1, forward strand.
AATCCGTTATTTATATCATTGTCTGCTTGGAAAGAAATAAAACATAGTTTTTAGGTCGTAATAACACCTACTTTACCCATTGGCATGTAGGTTGACATGAAATAATGAATGTGAATAAACACTAAATAAGTAAAAGCAAGGAATAAGTATATCTGAATAGTAAAGTAGTCAGTAAATTTATTATGGCAAGATAATTCAGTGCTTCTATATCTTGCGCTGCACCTTCCAGATTTTGCCAGGAGTAACCGATGGATGTAGCTTTTTCCACTGAGCGGCGCCAAATGGAACGAAACTTACATTGTCCTCTACCTTAAAGGTTGCCCTGACTTTGCGTATTCTAAATTTCGGTTTTTCTTAGAGAGCCCCCACACTAGCGCCTTTAGAGCGTCGTCGTAGTTGTGCCAGCTTCCACACAGCGTCGACATTCTTTTGTTTCACTCGCTTTGCTGCCTATGATTGTATGCGCGACTGCCAGCACTGGCGCGACGACGACGCTCGAAAAACGCTAGTGTGAGGGGTCTCTTACTTACTTTATAAATTTAAATTAAATTTCATCATCATCTCAACCGAAAGACGTCCACTGCTGGACAAAGGACTCCCCCAAGGATCTCCACAATGATCTTCAAATTAAATGTAGAGTGTCTTTTAGTAGTAGAGAGTGTAGTGTAATACCTGTGATGGGAGTGTACCCCCTGGCGCCGCCGGCGGGCCCGATCCTGGCGGTGAGCGTGGTGGCCCCGGCGACGATGCGCGGCGGCCACGGCAGCGGGCCCAGGGGGTCCAGCTCCGCAAGGCCCAGGCACGTGTTGTCGTTAGTAGAGAGTGTAGTGTAATACCTGTGATGGGAGTGTACCCCCTGGCGCCGCCGGCGGGCCCGATCCTGGCGGTGAGCGTGGTGGCCCCGGCGACGATGCGCGGCGGCCACGGCAGCGGGCCCAGGGGGTCCAGCTCCGCAAGGCCCAGGCACGTGTTGTCGTTAGTAGAGAGTGTAGTGTAATACCTGTGATGGGAGTGTACCCCCTGGCGCCGCCGGCGGGCCCGATCCTGGCGGTGAGCGTGGTGGCCCCGGCGACGATGCGCGGCGGCCACGGCAGCGGGCCCAGGGGGTCCAGCTCCGCAAGGCCCAGGCACGTGTTGTCGTTAGTAGAGAGTGTAGTGTAATACCTGTGATGGGAGTGTACCCCCTGGCGCCGCCGGCGGGCCCGATCCTGGCGGTGAGCGTGGTGGCCCCGGCGACGATGCGCGGCGGCCACGGCAGCGGGCCCAGGGGGTCCAGCTCCGCAAGGCCCAGGCACGTGTTGTCGTTAGTAGAGAGTGTAGTGTAATACCTGTGATGGGAGTGTACCCCCTGGCGCCGCCGGCGGGCCCGATCCTGGCGGTGAGCGTGGTGGCCCCGGCGACGATGCGCGGCGGCCACGGCAGCGGGCCCAGGGGGTCCAGCTCCGCAAGGCCCAGGCACGTGTTGTCGTTAGTAGAGAGTGTAGTGTAATACCTGTGATGGGAGTGTACCCCCTGGCGCCGCCGGCGGGCCCGATCCTGGCGGTGAGCGTGGTGGCCCCGGCGACGATGCGCGGCGGCCACGGCAGCGGGCCCAGGGGGTCCAGCTCCGCAAGGCCCAGGCACGTGTTGTCGTTCTGCAAAGGTCACCAATCGGGTTGATTGAGGCTCACGAAATGGTACTCGTATTATAGAAACAATAGCTTTGCCCTTCCGCAAAGTCAAATTTATCTTTGTGCCAATTCCGCCCCTTCATTCAAATCGGGCCAACAGTTTCGGAGATTAGCCCGTGTTTGTACGAGAAACAAAAATTGAAAAAAAAAAGTATATGTTTTATATCACTTGTTACATACTCCTGACTCGGTTTTAGCATTTTTTTCTATGTATTACCTATTTCTACATAAGTATTTTCAACCTCTACAGTTTTATTATACAGATAGAATAGAAGATATTGAAAATAGCTACGTTTGTTATAGGCTTAAAATGGTGTGGTAATTAATTGGTAGTATTTCTCGTCCAGGGTTCTATTCTAATAAACAACTCACGGTAGCTCCAAAGTCCAACTGCACATCGCTCCTAGTGGTGTCCATGAAGGAGTGAGCGTTGGCCTCGTACCGCGAGTTGAGGGGGCCGAACGCCGCGATCACCGACTGCGAGCGAGACGACAACACTTCTTTGTCTTTGGACGGCTCTTTGGCGGCCAAAGGGCGGCGGTACGTTATCGTCGTCACTCCGTTCTTTTGCATGCCTGACACTGTGAATTATATAGAATAATTAATTTCTTTCAATATACTAGCTTTCCGCCGCGGCTCCGCCAGCGTTAACAGTTTTTCCCGTGTGGAAACTTGCACACACCTGTGAAGTAATTCAAAGGTGTGTTCGTGACCAACCCGCACTGAGCCAGTGTGGTCGACTGAGGCCTGTTCAACCTGATTTTAGGGTAGGCTCAAGCCTTCGGTAGGGACATATACGAATCGCAGCTGGCTAGCTGTTAAAAACCACCGTGATCAAGTGGTCAAAATCTCGTCCGACGTTACGGATATTCCGGTTTCGAATCCCCGTGGGGATCCGTCGAACAAATATCACTTTGTGAGACTTTCCCCAGTTTGCTTAGGACTTTGCAGGCTGAATCACCTGGTTGTCCGAAAAGAACGATGATTCCGAGCTTAGGAAGGCACGTAAAGCCGTTGGTCCTGGCAACTATCTACGGATGTAGTCGCTATAGGAGCCATGTCAGAAACCTAAGGCGGCTTAAAAATTCCGACACCAGGGTTTGTGAGGTAGGGTTACTTCAAAACCCACACGATAAGCAAGTTTCGACCTCTACAGTTTTATTATATAGATTCCACTTTATTGACCAGCTGTGTTGGGTAATCTGTTCAGTTGCGAATCTGTCCACTTGCTACGGAAGGGCAAGTTCGTTAACGAATCGCTTACCAGGGCGTTGTAAACTCAATAAGCACATGAACAGGATGGGCTTATCAGAAAACCCTTACTGTAGATTCTGTGCGGACGAAGAGGAAACCCCACTTCACATTCTCTGTGAGTGCGATGCTCTCGTCAATAAGAGGAGTCGGGTGCTGGGAGCGCACAGCTTGCCCCCCATTAAGCCCGAAGCCTAAATCCCACCAAAACCGTCAGCTTCTTCAAAGCGGTCGGTTTGGAAGAGGCTATGTAGCCTATGAGGGCCGACTTCAATAGATCCACTATGGGTCGCAGTGGTCTTGGGTACTTGGTGCCCTTCCCTCTCCATCCAAATTATAATCAATCATACCATTGCTAACGTCGTCGCTCCCGCCCAGCCTCTCGTCGGGACACACCCCCCTCTCCCCGTCGCATTGCGCCAAGTGGGTGATCGTGTAGTCCACTACCCGTGGCTGGTTGGCCCTGGAAACATTAAAAATCGTCTGCTACTTAATTTCTTCATAACTAATGGGATACATAGAAGGAAAAAGGAAAAGAGGACGACCTAGAAGGACATATATAGGTCAAATTAAGGAAGGAATAGATGTTGTGTCGTACCAGGAAATCAAACAGAGAACTAAAGACAGAACAGAATGGCGTAGACTCCACCGACAAGAGCGCGGCTCTTAAATATGAAGAAGAAGAATGGGATAGATACTCGTATTTAAACCTGTTTGATGTTCTTTTTTCACCCCTTAACTGACATACTGTGCATTATTTCTATCTTAGAAATTCTAAAAGGGCGGTCTAATAACGCGACACTAGCTTTGGTTGGAGCTAGGCCTTTTACTTACCTTATCCTAACGAGTTTATTGACAAGAGGTTGAAAAAGGCGCGCTTTGCTTGTGGGTACCTACGAGTACCAACCAAGTGTCAACAAACTCAAAACATAATACATCAATCACTACTACCGTACTACTACGTTTTAACTTATAAATAGTGGCTTTAGGAAACCAGCATCTTGTCCCCAAACCGCAACTTTAAGTCCTTTGGTCCCTAAAAGGTACTTTCCTCATTTCCTGGTCTCTAAAAGGCGAATTTTCCTTAGTTCCTGTTTCCCAATAGGCTAATTTTAACCAGTCGATAGGCGATTTACTTATTTCCTCACCTGGTGTCCCAATAGGCGACCACAACGTCTGCGCCCAGCATTGCCGCGCGCCCCTCTGCGCCGGAGATTCCAAACGCCATGTACTGTTCCTTACGCAGGCGCGCCGATAGAGTTATCTGCACTTGCTCACCCTGGAAACAATGAGGCGGTTAGTGGAGTAATTGATTGACCGTTTTTCTAACACATACAATAAATTTGTAGGTTATTTTAATGATTCACGAGTTTCGTCAGAAGTAGGCGAGACCTCTCAACCGAAACTTTATAATATAAATACAAATATTCTTTATTGACACCAAAAGAGAACACATAAATATTACAATAGGTACATAGACAAACTTGAGTCAACAGGCCTTACTGCTAAGGTAGCTATCTCTACCAGGCAACCTTAGGCAAGGCAAGAGATAATTTACCGAGACTTATAAAAAGAAGATTGATCAAATTATTATGCTTAGCATTAGAGTCAAAAGAAATGCGGTTCTTGTAAAAATTTGCACGGGCCTGTATCTCAAATGTACCCTATTACGTATAAACTATATTTATTCAATCACATTTTATGTTGGTTCCTTGATTTGAGATGAAAGCCAGCTTTGGTTTGAGCAAAGCTTTTTTTATATTGAACTCCTGACGTCATTATAAGTCTAAATGGCTGAGTTAGAGTTTAATTTCGTTTCCACTAAATACCTACATTCAATGAAGTGATTTGTTGTTTGAATTTTTTTGACTCTGTAAAGTGAAGAAGTATCTTCACTCATGCTGTTTGTTTGTTTCATTGACAATAGGTACGTGACATTAAAATGTAATGCAAAATCGGCAAACTTTTAAATACATTCGATTTCTAAATACTTACGGCCATCACTGCTGCAAACAACTCTTAACCTATAGTATATTCTATTCTATTCTATTCTTAACCTAAGTGAATATCATTACAAAACAATAATCACCTACTACGATATTACGACTAAATATAATAGGAGTGGCGACAAATTATCCTACAGGGAGACAGTCGTTATGCATGCTCCCTTAGGTTGTAAAATGGTAATATTCATAAATGATGATTTCACAAATTGGGTTACGCAGTCCGCCGACGTTATAATTTTAGGGGAGGGTGGCATCCCGCAGAGGATGTCGAGCAATTTACATTCTCAATGCATCGAATAAAAAACGAACCCACGCGGGAAAGCTACCCGAATTTACATGCAGCCTGTAATACAGATTGCGCCCGCCTTGTACGGGACCGGCTGCATATAAACTCCGATATCGACAAGCGAGCCGCTCCTTTCCAAGCATGTGGGTGGCTTTAATATATCGCGTCGTTTTGATGATAAAGTGCCTGTTCACATTACTGGGTTAAGTTATGAGTTTTAGGAATAATATTCAAATAGTCTAAAGAATCTACATGGGAATTTTTCGTATGAAGAGAGAAATCGTCATTTATAAAAATATACATTACTATCATAAAGGTGTGAAAAAGCACTTTAATAATACGTACTAAATATAAATAGTAAAATTTTGCTGCGTTCATTACCTTCCCGATTGTCTCAATCGCTTGAATGAGGAAAGATTGAACCAATTAAAGTAGATGTAAATGTTCTTAGAATATAGTGGTGTTTATCAAAATAGATAAAGAAATAAAATATTTTATCTAAATATATACTAATCAAAAACCTATAAGGTACAAGAAGAAGAAATTCTTTTTTTTTTCACTGTAAAAAATTCATATACATAGTAGGCTTTGCTAAGATGCGTAGCAAATCGGCTACGCCGTAGCCGTTTAATTTGTGTAAGTACTCCAGTCAAACAGGATGGGTTACATTAGTGGTTTTTACCTCCGCCACACCACAGTATATCAAATAGTAGTCCGCCATACATTCGCATTATTGGCTACGAGCTTAGAGCAACGCGGGCCTTCCGTACCGGAACGGAAGGCCGGCGTTGCTCTAAGGCTACGAGGATAATATTTACGACGAAACGACGTACGTCGGGATACGACGACGTAGCTATTTAGCTACGCTCCGTAGCAAAGTCTACGAGTCGTATTTCTCAGTGATTTCAAGTTATTTTTCAATTTGCCTGTTTATTTTATAAATTATAATTTTTGATGAACGGGCAATACAGTTTAGATTATAATTAATACGGATACTATTGAAATTACCCAAAATGTAGAGACAAAATTCAAACTTCAAATTCTTTAATTTAGAATTGCAAATTCGGCAAATTTATAAAAAAAAAATTGTGTCTACATTTTGAACTTTTATTCTCTTAAATAAATATTAATAATAAATTATTTAATACAAATAATACTCACCAGTATTTCCCAGCGGACCTGGAGTCTTTTGTCCAGGATCTCCTTACAGTTATTGGCTGCGTTATAGGGCGTTTGGGAGGTACTTGAGCTCGTCTGAAACATACACTCATATTAACTTTGTGCTTTATGTGTACAGCGATAATAAATAAATACAATCATAATTAACTATTTACTGCTCCGTGAGCTGTAGACCTCGAAGTAAATAAATAAAATAAATAAAATAAATAAATATGTGGGATATCTCACACGGCCACCTGACCCCAAACTAGGCAGATCCTGTACTATGGGTGTCAGACAGCTGATATACATGCATATTGCATATATAAATATACAACATCCAGACACAAGGCAAACACAAGTGCTCATCACACGAGTGTTTGCCCTGGGCGGGATTCGAACCCGTGACTCTGTGCTTCGTAAGCAGGCGTACTACTAACTAGGCTACGAGGTCGTCAGTAAGATTAGATTTAAGCATATTTCTTAAATAGGTACTAGCTGTTCGCCCGCGGCTACGCCCGCTTTGTTTTTCAACTATTTCGTGGTGTTGCGCAATGGTGGTTTTTACGCAATTTTTTAATGTAAGTATCTTCTACAGAGTGTTAGAAAACCATAAAAAAAGAATGAAATGACCAGTAAGAATAACCGTTCATTTTTATATTTATAGATTAGCAATATTAAAATGATGAAGCTTAGCATACTCACAGGGTTATACCACCAGGCAGGCTGTGAACAAATCCGACAATTCCAAGGAAAGCGATGAAGAAAATGGCGTAATGTTAGTACTTATAAGTTTATTATTAACGATAACAACGATCAGAATAACAAAGAAATTAACAGTAAAATTAACAACTTTGCGAAATTGTAAAGAGACATTCAACCATTTTGGCCCTGTTACTTTTAAAATATCAGAAAAATGTTATTTCTCAAGAAAACCAATCAAAAGAAAACCAAGATGGCTGAATGTATTTCGGTTTTAAAAGCTTTTGTGATTTGACAGCTAAGGGTCGTTTTGGTGGTTTCTTTTGTCCCTGCAAAGAAAGGTTTAGTTATTATAGTGTTAATCCTTGGAAGCGCTGAAAGTAAATATGATTAGTTAGTATCCCCGTTAGCATGAACTGGAAGTTGGATTGAACATGGTTAATAATTAATAACACAGATATAAAGGATTCAGAAAGCATTATCCAGATTTTGATTAAATGGGTAATGGAATAGCATTTAGTAAAATGCGATTAATAACTTTATCAAAATTTACAAATCATTAAGGAAAATTGAACTTTCAAGGCACTCCTACAGAAATATCGTACCATTTATCTGTCCAAAACCCAATATCTTCTTAGGAAGGGCCCTCGAAAATCGTACCTACCACCAATAATCTCGTTAAAAAAATATCCACCTGTAAGGCATACCCCTCTGTCCCATAAGAAATATCCCACTCAAAGCATTAAGCTGCTTTCCATCAAAGTATATCTCATCCATAAAACTGTAAATTGAATAAAGGACTGAGATAAGATGTCCAGGCCACCAGTTCTCCAATAATTTATGTTTGACCGACAACTGATTATGACTAATATCACCACCAATTTGTTTGTTTGACTGATACACCCGTCTCCTTGAATCCCCACTCACAGTGATCTTGGTCTGCCCGAGCGCAGGCGGCACGTCCAGGTCTTTGGGTATGAACACGTGTCCGAAGTTGTGTCGATACTCCACGCACCACACGGCTAGCCAATCTATGTCATAGGCCGTCAGCTTGCTGGGCAGCTGGATCTCTATGTCCTCACCCTGGTAACCTCGGAGAGGGCTTAGCGAACCCATTTCGTTGGGGATCTGGAATTGGAAAAGTATAGTTTGATGAACGCCTGATTCTCTCGATGTGACGTCGTTGTGTTGGCAAAAGCATATCAGAAATCAGAAAATGTTTGTTTGCTTTGGGCACAGATAATATTATATTAGTTACTTTGGGTATTACAACAACACAGAAAACTAAACGAAAATACAGAAACAAAACAACAATTACAACTTGTTCTAGGTACGCATTGTCATTCCTCAGATAGTTGTGCGTTTGTGGTCGAAGTTCTAAACCCGAAGGCCCTTGAGTTGTCTTAATAAATGCTATTATGGACAATAACGAGGACCAATATTGTGGAAGCGCTCGGTTGTAAAGCCATAGAGCAATGACTGTCCGTCCATATCTCGTCCAAAGGTTGCACTTTCTCAATGAACTAAAATCGTTTAACACCACGGCAATAATTGAAACCGCCTATACTCATCTAGCTTACCTTTGTCCCAAGAGTATTGGGCTCACTGCCATTTCCCACCCAGAAGTAGGCATCCGGTCCAGCCCCATCATAATGCAGGTTTGGGATGTAGAAAGTCTTGGCGTCTAACACGCTGATGTTGCCAGACCGCAGCCCGTGTGCCAGTCGTTTAAACTCTGGCAATACCCGCGGCCTCGGCGGGTCGAGGCCTGGTGGTATGAATACATCGCCGAAGTTTACCTGGAAGGAGATTGTTGATTTCAATAACAGAGTTTGTGAATTGCCTTTGCATACCTTCGGGAAAATATATAAAAACTCAATCTTATGCTGGGTACACCGGCCTTTCGAACGCCTACGAAAAAGTTTCGGTTAAATGAGAATAAGGATACTCTGCTTTCTTCTTCTTTTCTTTAAAGAATGACAGCTATCAACAAATTTCAAAAATAGAAGCAGTTTGGGAAACTGAATAATAAGTTGATCATGCTTAACCCGTAGGTAGGTACTACTAACACCAACTCATTGGAATAACTCTTCTGACGCTACGGGGAACTTCAGGTAGGGAAGGGTATTGGGATTTGTTTAAGATCTCATCGTTCTTGGTTTTTGAGGTTTTTTTTTTAGAAAATATTTAACAACAAAAAACATTTTTAGAAAATTCTTATGATAATTATAATTGAGTTATTTAGCAGGTTTTAAATAGAAACTCTTTTGCTGGCAAGCAGCCAAGTCAATACGACTAAGTTTGGAAAACTTGTGTCGAGTTGAATAATCATATTATAGTGTGCGTATACAGGCCGCCATATAGTCAAAATTTTGACATTTTCGAAACTGTGTTGGAGGACATTTTGAAAATCACCTCCAACAGTACAAAACAAGTAATTGTATGTGGGGATTTTAATGTGGATATTTTAATTTCAGGCAACTATACAGATAGAATATTGAGTTTATTTCGGTCATTTAAATTGGATTATGTTTTTCTTGAACCAACCAGAGTGACACCCACATCATCCACTTGTGTCGATAATTTTTTCTGTAGTTGTAATTACACCAGTAAGTCAATTTTAAATTCATTACCATCTGACCACTCAGGTCAAGAAGTAGTGTTCTCCGCTAATCGATCTACTGTAAAATTTGAAATAAAATCTAGACCGATTACTGCTGGTCGTGTAGAAAAATTCAATACCGTTTTGACTGAGAAATTGCCCAATATTGAATGTCTTTCTGATGATCCTAATGAATTATATACAAATTTCTTCACCGTTGTATTTGATGAGTATGATAGAATCTTTCAAGTTAAAAATAAAATCATTGGCACGTCTTTCAAATTTAGTGATTGGGCAACAATTGGTATAAGGAAAAGCAGAGACAAATTGTTTGAGCTGTACGAAATAAAAAGCTACACTAATAGTGACACATTTAAAGATTATGTTAGGGATTATTCAAAAACTTTCAAAAAGGTCTGCTTAGTCGCTAAAGCCAATTATATAAGTAATAAGATTAAAAGTGCGGACGATAAAATAAAGGCAGTTTGGAAAATTATAAATAACGAAACTGGAAAAATGAAACAACGCGATAATGATATTGTTCTAAATTCAGTCAAGGGACCTGTTGCTACTAACATAGAAGTAGCCCAAGAATTTGAGAACTTTTTTTCTAATATTCCAATAAAAACGACAGAACTTCTTAATTCTTCACCTTTTGTCTCTGCTTCGATACTTGAAAAACACATAAAACCTTGTAAAGATGAATTTAAATTTAAACATGTAAATGTAAACACTGTTATCAAAGCTTTTAAAGAAATTAAAGTAAAAGGAACAGAAGATGTATGGGGAATGTCTGTTAAGGCTTGTAGTAAAGTAATTGACACACTGGCTCCATATCTTGCCGCCATCTTTAATACATGTGTTGATGAAGGGGTCTTCCCAGACTTAATGAAATATAGCAAAGTAATACCCTTGTTCAAAGCTGGTGATAAAAGTGATCCTAGTAATTTTAGACCTGTATCTATTTTACCAGTCCTAAGTAAAGTTTTTGAAAAGATTATACTCAACCAATTGCTGTCTCATTTTAATAAACATTGCCTACTTCATAAACAGCAATTTGGATTTACAAAAGGACGTTCTACCACCGACGCAGGTGTTGCGCTCATAAAGCATATCTTTGACGCATGGGAGGATTCTTGCGATTGCATAGGTGTCTTCTGTGACCTTTCAAAAGCATTTGATTGTGTTCAACATGAAACCCTATTGCTTAAATTAAAACATTATGGGGTCAAAAACAATGCACTTAAACTAGTTCAGTCCTATTTAGAAGGCAGGATTCAAAAGGTACAAATAAATGAAATAAAATCAAAGGGGTCTTTAGTTACAATGGGTGTGCCGCAAGGTTCTATATTAGGACCTTTCTTATTCTTAGTTTATATTAATGATTTGCCATGTGTTGTACATAATCTGTCAAACATTGTTTTATTCGCGGATGACACTTCTCTTATTTTTAAACTAAACCGAAGATCACCTCAGTATAATGAGTTAAATAGCACTCTTCAACAGGTTCATAACTGGTTTACTGCTAACAACCTGGTATTAAACGCAAAGAAGACTAAATGCATTAAATTTACCTTACCAAACGTAAATAGCTGTAGGGGTGACATTGTGTTAAATAGTGAGCGGCTTGATCTGGTAGACAGTACAGTCTTTTTGGGTATAACTATTGACGCCAAACTGCAATGGAGTCCTCATATATCTTCTCTGTCGGGGAGGCTTAGCTCGGCTGCGTATGCAGTGAGAAAAATAAGACAGTTAACAGACATAGCAACAGCTAGGTTAGTTTATTTCAGTTACTTTCATAGTATAATGTCTTATGGTATCTTGATGTGGGGCAGGGCATCCGATATTAACACAGTTTTTATTTTGCAGAAAAGAGCCATTAGGGCAATATACCAACTTCGCTGTCGGGAATCACTTAGAGAACTGTTTAAAGAAATAGACATCTTGACAGTTCCGTGCCAATATATTTATGCAAATATTATGTACGTTAGGAAAAATATCCACGAATTTAAAAAGAATTCTGATATTCACAAACGTAATACTAGATATGGAAATAAACTAGCTCGTGATAACTATAGATTGGCTAAAGTCAGTACTTCTTTCGTGGGGCTCTGTGTACGCTACTATAATAAAATACCTGATGATATTGTAAATCTTCCAGAAAAAAGGTTTAAATGCCACGTGAAACGGCATCTATGTAAGAATGCGTACTATGGATTGGATGAATATTTGAATGATAAGAAAGCTTGGTGTGTAGAGACTTCAGCTCGACACGAGAAACGCTGTGCTTAATCTAAGGTAATATTATTACTAAAATTTGTTTGTAAAAACCTACGTAATTGTGCAACATTGTAGTGCGGTCGACTATGCAATTGGGAAGCTATTAATTAGATTGTCGTGATAACATCTGGCTGACTGAGTATTCATGCTCACTAAAGTGTCCTGACTTGCGGTGGCGTGTGGGCCGGGTCGTTGGGTTCCCTCTAATATGGTTGAGCCCGGCGATGGCTGTCCCATACGTCAAACCCGTGAACGTGGTGCTGCTTGGGGGGACTGGTCTGCTCTAGTCGATTGCCGATTGTTTTATTGTTTATATAGTTTAGTTTTTCTACTTTGACTGGTTGCCTTCCTTTAATTTCATATTTCGTCTGCACTCTTTGTTATATTAATCAAATTGTATAAAATAATAATTACCTATGTAAAAATATTTTGAAAAGATGCAACGCCTGTGGAGTTTCTTCCGGCGGGTTCTTCTCCACAGAAGACAGCCAAATTGTGAACCCGCCTCGACGTCAAAAAATGATTTGTGAAATCTTACTTTGAATAAACACTATTTGACTTTGACTTTGACTTTGACTTTGACTTTGAAACATGAAAACATCCAATGCCATCAAAAGTTAATTAAAACTTCCAAATATTTAATCGGAATCAGTTCCGTCGAAGGGCAAAGCGCGGCAAACTCTCAAAGTGTCAGTTTTGGCGGGAAAATTGGCGCATGCGTGGACCACCTAATCGATATTTTGACTGAGCTGTCATGATACCCGATTTGATACATTACCCTCGACTCTGTACGTAGAATATGTATAAGAATGGATTTTAGCATATTCAATGCGTTCGATTTTCTTACTTAAAGACGGAGGTTTTTTACTTTTTAATAAATCTTTCACATTTTGCTGGCTTAAGTTAAGAATAATTTCGATCTCTTATAAGAAATTAACAAGTAGGTTTATAATCGTTTATTTAAAAAAATGCTGCTATTACTTTAATCTTAATAACACGGTAAAGAAATTAGTTATTCCAAGTATTCATATTAGATTTTAAGTCAGGGGTTATAGTATAGACGAAATTATAAATATTAGGTACCTACTAACATATTTTTGAACAAAACCCTCACAAATATTTCCGTTTTTTAGATTTCGATACGCTTGCTAGTTTTACCATCAATAATAATATGATTTAACCCTTCTACAACAAATAAATTTAACAAAAAATAAATACCTATTTGGAAAACTCCCTTATTTATTATGCAGAGCCTGTACGTAGAGCTCCTAACTTTGACTCTTGTGACTATATGGTTCATTCTTGGTTTCAGACAGACTGTATATAAAAAAAGACTCGGGTGAAATGTAACTCATAATACACATCTAGGTACAAAATGGAGGTAGGTGTGTTAGATTATCAAATATCAAATCAAATGTTCATCTGAAAACTTTGTGATTGTTACAAAAGAAAAGTAGTTATTAGTACTATACATACTGTGAACCTTCGGCACCATACACTGATCCACTTGATGTCGCGGAGTCTTTTGCCGCCCGGCAGCCTCAGCAGGATGTCCGAATTACTGTGCGACGACAGGATGGGGGGCTCTCTGAAACATTCAACAGTAGTCGGTTAAACAACTGTCAAAGACAATATATTTAAAAATATGTGGATTGGACGATGTGGAGTTTCTTCTGGCCGCTCTTCTCCACAGACGAACGCAACTTTTGAACGGCCAACCATGGACAGTCTGCTCCTAGGTATTTATTAGCTTTGACATCGGAAAATGATTTTGTAATTACTTATCTAAAACCAGTAAGTGACTATCATCTACAGATGTAGCCTTTATTTACTCTAGTAAAATTCTGACACTAACCTTATAGAAGTCAACTACGATATCTCTTTCTCAGTTTACAACGAAAAAACTAAATCAATTCAGAATATCTATAAACTGCCTTTCTTCTGAAAAGTAATTTGGATTCCAAGAATTTTTAACATTATAACAGACTCGTCATAATGAAAGTAGGTACTCCCTTCCATTTAAGGCTTCCGAAAAACAACAATCGTGGAATAATGTTCAATAGAACAACAGGGCTTTTGTTTAGGAGCTGGCGCCATTAACGGAAAAAATATGAATATACGAACAAATTGGGCCCTAATTAAATAATCGCAGCGAGGGTGGAGTAATGACTCGGGAGACGGGAGACGGGTACTAGGAGGCGTATGTACGAAACCTGTATCAAGATTAGTTCGATATTTGAAAGAAATAAAACATAAACATAACACTAAATTTAAAAAATCTATAACCCTTGCCTGACACAAATCCGTTACTTGATCCTTTCAACAACTAGAAAAGAGCTGATAATCTTCAAATAGCTGAAGATATTTTCTTGGATTATTATAGCTAAGAACAATCTCGATTGTGACACCTTGCAAACAAAAAAACTAGATCAAAATCAGCGCATTCGTTTAGGAGCTACGATGCCACAGACAGACAGACAGACAGACACACACGTCAAACTTATAACACCCCTCTTTTTCGTCGGGGGTTAAAAATAAGTAAATAAAATATATTGAACGTTATTTGGTTAATTATTTATTACCTACTATGAGCGACTTTCAGAATATAATTACATAGCAAACACCCACTTCTTTGGCGACCTGTTTATGAAATTTCGCGGGTTAGTAATTTCCCTAAATTGAAAGTAGCTTTGTACGTGTGTTTCATTATGTATTTTCTAAAAGGAATTCATTAATCTACAAGCTCAGCTGTTTACGTGTCAAAATACATTAAAAATCGAACTGTGAGTATGGTATTTTTTCGGAACGATCAATCAAGTTAATTTAGAAGACAAATATCCATGATAATATAACACATTAGAATGCAATCGTAAAGGTGGACGTTTACAAAAATTCTATAAACTTAGCGAACAGAGTAACGTTTTCCTACTCGATTTCGACGTAGTCCGTAAGATGTGAAACTAGAGTTGTTATTTACGCAACCTGGGAGGGATGTCATGTCATTAAACTGTTCGTAATGGTCGCCTCTTAAAAATCCGTTGTGGATCTTTACGTCGTCAAGGGGATGGGAGGTTTTGATAAAATATCAAAGACGCACGAGGAAAAGGAATAGAAAAATATATCCCCGAGGTACACGTAAATAGAGTTTTGAGAATTTAGTCACATCGAAACTGAGAATTAGATAATTTCATTCTTGTTATATTCGTTAAAGTCAAGTTATGACGTAATATGTATAGACCGGCTACTACATCATTATCATCATCATCATCTCAGCCTGTAGACGTCCACTGCTAGACAAAGGCCTCCCCCAAGGATCTCCACAATGATCGGTCCTGCTTGGCCCGCATCCTGCGGCTTCCCGCGACCCTCACCAGATCGTCTCGGTCCACCTCGTGGGAGGCCTGCCCACACTGCGTCTTCCGGCGCGCGGTCGCCATTCAAGAACCTTTCTGCCTCAACGGCCGCATATTGTCTTTTCTGTAGACGGGCTACAGAAAAGACAAAATAATATTTAAACCATTTGCTGTACCTACTATCACAGAAGAAAATAACTTGGTACATCAGATCTTTTACGTTTGCGATAATTCCAAACAAATTGAAATATATATGCCTCTAAAAAAACATACCAATTTGAAAGATAAAAAAATCTTTTATTTAATAAAATAAAAAAATATCCCACCATTTCGTGACCCAAATTCGTGACACATTAAATATAAAGCCAATCGGAACAATACGCTGACTATTAACGACGTCAATGGAACGACCAGCAACATTTATAACACCCAACACAATGGCTTCTCATTTCACGTACACTGCTACATCATTCTGACGGGATTACATCGAATTCAAATTCAAAATTATTTTATTTATTATAGGCTCCCTCAGAACACTTAATGACGTCATTTCAGAAGTTAAAAGCTTTGCTCAAACCAAGACCGGCTCTCGTCTCAAACGAATATAAGTCTAAGCAATAAATAAAATAATACATAGTTTAACAAACTAAAAAACACGCTTTCTGTCCGCCATATTGGATTTAAGTTACGTGACTTTTTTTTTCGTATTCCTGACAGCAAACCCTTTCATTTGATACCCATATCATGGGGGTGGATTTCAAACAGCCAGTTCGCCATCTTAGGGAGGCCGACATATTAGATTTGTAATGACGTTTCTTAGCTAGTCATGTATTGTCATCAGAACTCAGTGCGTGTGCAAAATTTCATCGTAATCGAAGACCGGGAAGTGGGTCAAATTAAGATTACAAGATTTTCTTACATACATAGTTACTTATAAGTGAAGCTAATATAAAGCGTGTAAAAAGAGATCAAACAATCTAAAAGAGGCGATGCGATATCAGTTGCTCGCTTATCGAGGGGGTTTCGAGGTTAACCTACCTCACAAACTCACAAACCCTGGTGTCGGAATTGTTGAGCCGCCTTAGGCTTCCGACAAAGCTCCTATAACGACTACATCTGTAGACAGTAGCCGGGACCAACGGCTTTACGTGCCTTCCAAAGCACGGACTCATCTTTCTTTTCGGACTGGGAAAATTCTCACAAAGTGATATTTGTTTGACGGATCCCCACCGAGATTCGAACCCGGAACCTCCGTAACGTCAGACGAGTTTTTGACCATCGACCATGGAGGTTGTTGATGCGATATCAGTTTGAACATAAAAAAATGTTTAGATTTGTCCATTAAGTTGAAACAGGAACCAGCCTTGTTTAGAACGAAGCTTTAAACTGCTAACTATGCATGAGGTTTGTGTTATGTATGCTGTGTACGCATTTGTGACTATGAATATTTGTATTGTATTAACCTACTAGCTTTCCCCCCCATAACCGTTTTTCCCATGGGAATGAGGTATTTTCCCGCGGTAAAAGGTAGCCTATGTGTTAATCCGGGGTGTCAGCTAACTCCATACCAAATTTTATAATAATCGCTCCAGCCGTTTAGACGTGGAGAAGTAACAAACATACACACTCACACGCTCATAAACTTTTGCTTTTATAATAATGTGTGATAAGCACAAGCCATATAGGTACTTATAGACTGACAACTAGGTATATCTGTGACTGTAACTATACCATTTTAACAGCAGCAATGTATACCGAAACTTTTCTTTGTTAGCCTATTGTGTTAAAATAACAATGTTACCTGACGATCTGACATGCCACCATCGATTTTAAAATGGAGTCGATGGTCAATGAACTGGTAAAAGCAAGTAAAATATAATATTATTACACTCTAGGCTCATGCCTAGGTTAGGGTTTACAAGTGACTATTATGTAAAAAGACTGCGTGGACCAAAGAGTATCTAACATTGTAGAGACTTACCTACGTAACAAATTCAAATCTATTCGAAAAACAAGCGTCTAAACTTAGGCAAAAATGCTTTTATCCGTCTGTTTATCACCATATCACAACTGTATAATTTCGAAAATACGTTATCTTTCGGAAGGTCATTTTGACCTCTGTAAAAAGAAAGACAGATTCTTCGAACCATTCTAAGATTAGAAAAAACAGACCTAAGTTATATACAACATTGCATTTTAACTAAAATTGAAATTATATTTTGCTGTGTGTCTAATACACAAAGTTTGCTGGAGACCTTCTGTAGACAATGTAATATTTAAATAGTAGGCAACTTAAACGGTTAGCCAAAGCTGGTTCACTAGAATACCTATTCCAAATGGCCAATTTCTCCTCCATATTAGTATTCCTACCTCGCAGACTGATCGGCTCAGCCAACGAGGATCATGTAAATTAGCCAATTGAATAATAATGGCGCAAGAGCGAAGCATTCCGAATTTAGGAGCTATAATAGAAATAGACTATTCGATAACAGATGGTTTCAATAACTTGCCACATGGAGTCCTTTACTATGCAAAATTACTTACATAAGAGTACCTACATACATATAGTCACGCTCACCACGCCTCTTTTCTGGAGGTAAGTAGAGACCACTTACTACGATCTAGACATACTCCTTTCGCAGAAATTATGTGTTTAAAAACACGCCGTGTTACTACAAAAAGTTGAACTCACGTTAAAGGCTTGTCTTATAAGATTTGTATAGAAAAATCTTATAGAACATTCTTTAGAGATGCGGTAAATTTAAAGTTTTTATGGGTAACTGGTTATTGTTCTCGACAGTTTTGTTGCTACACATACACAGCGAGTTATTTTATCATCAAATATGGGTGATAAACCAAAATGTGTAAATGTGAATGAATATTCGAAAAAAAAAAGTTAGATTTAGCCGCGTTTTCAGCACATGGGTGGACGAACAAGCCGAAATAAGCCTAAGTTAACGATTACTTTAGAACAACATTGCACTTAAAACTGACTTTATAGTAGGTATACCGTTAACAGCTCATATATATTCCCACCGAGGGGCTCGAGCCTACACTGAAATCAAGGTGAATAGGCCTTAGTCGACCACGCTGGCCCACACAACCTTAGAATTTCTTCGCAGGTGTGTGCAAGTTTCCTCACGATGTTTTCCTTCACCGCAAGAGCGTCGAATAAACGTACATTATGAATTCGAAAATCGAAAACACATTGGTACGTGCCGAGGTTTGAACCCGCAAACTTCGGAATGGAAGTCAACGGGCCTAGCCACTTGGCCACCGACGCTCTACCAGTGCTCTAGTAGGTATACTTTCGCCTAAATTATCCAGCTTACCTAGTAACATAATCCTCAGGGTACGGCACCAGTATCCCCTCTGGCGAGGGCTGAGGAGTGTCTCCCACCCAGAAGTAGGCGTCAGGCCCCGTGCCGTCGTAAGCGAAGTTCCTTATAAACACGGTGTTTTCATCCACGGCGTACACGGCGCCCCTAATGCCGTGCGCGTAAACGGTGAACCGGCCAATGTAGCGCCCGTAGTATGGCTCTTGGCGGCGGGTGAGGACTGTACCTGGAAGAAAAGATGGTGCATTTTAGGATTACATTCTTGGATTCTTACTTACTTACTTACTTACTGCCGCCTGTTGACTTCTTGAATTTAATTTGTTGTATTTTTTCCCTGTAATGTTTTTCTTGGTGTCAATAAAGTATATTATTATTATTATTATTACTCTCTAAAGTCTCGTTTACGTCAAGGCAACAGCATTTAACAGTGTCGCATGCCACGTCCCGATGATCATGATACATGCAACTGCATCGAAATATCGGGCACCCACACAAAATAAATACCTACCACGGTAAATATACCGTTTAAATAGTTGAATTTTTAATAATAATATTTTTTTATTTTGCTGTTCAAAATTAACCTTATTCTAAGTTATATTATTAGTATAGTACATATATGTATTTAGAATAGGTGTGCAGGTTTGTACTTTTGAAGACGCGAGTCTGTGCTTCAAGTCATCAGTAGGAACCCCATTTCTACTTCCCCGGATGACCAGGGCGTGAGTGGAAAGTAAATACGAAAAAATTATGACCAACTAAATAAAACAATGAAAACGAAGGTTACGACAGGTTGTAGTACGTTTAGTTTAGGTTACCTACTTAAATATATGCGCGCGTGTGTGTGTGTGTGTGTGTGTGTGTGTATATGTGTGTGTACAGTGAGCTGACGAATTAGGTGACCCCCCCGAGGCGCCGTTAAGCGCCATCTACCGCTCCAAGGGGGCAGAAAATAACGAATTAATGGCTAATAATACTTTATCAGTGTAATTAAGAACGTGTTGCCTAATTTAAACAGTCTCTCTAAGTTACAGCGTGGCGAAAGTAGCGTGGCGTGTCGGGGGGGGGGGGTCACCTTATTCGTCAGCTCACTGTACATGCAGTGAGTTTGGACCATTTTGAATTACCCCCAATTAATAGATAACATCTGATCTGAAGCGAGGTAGCGATGGTATTAATTACGCTCTAGTAGGTAATAGTAATAACGAGGAGCATGAATGAAATGCTTTGTTTTAGATCTCGACATCTCGTTATTAGGCGAGGGAGGAGCCATGGCAACGGGCCTGTCTGCGTCGATACATTTATCTACTAACTAGCGGCTCCGCCCGCATTAACAGTTTTTCCCGCGGGAATGAGGTATTTTCCCGTGGTAAAAGCTAGCCTATGTGTTATTCTGCTAAGCTATATTATTGTAAAGTTTCCTTTTAGAATATAGAAGAATTATTTTCCATTTAGAAGAAACAAACATCTGTCCATCCATAAATAAATCCAACCTCATAAAATTTCCTCAAAAAACTTTCACGTGTAGAATATTAGTAGTATTTGTATTCATAACAAATCTTTACTTTATCTATTTTCATAAATTTCATACACTGGTTACATCTCGTAGCATTTATTATGCTTGCTACGGCGTAGCACAGTCTGATAAATAAAGTGATTTACAAAAAGAGAATTTCACGGTCGCATACAAACTGGAAATACTCGTATTTTACAGCTGCCGGCTACATCTCGTAGCACATTGCTACGCTTACTACGGCGTAGCAAACTTAGAGAAAAACATTGTAGACAGATTGTACCTTTGGTCGCCTCGGGGTAAAGTTACCTTAATTTAAAAAAACAAGTTTTCTTGGCTATTCTTAACAAGAAACTGCTCATGCAGAGGGTTAGCAACGGCTTAGAAAATAGTGAAAAAATTGCGAAAACAATGGTTCTGAGCAGCTTTCCAAAAGGATGGAATGTTTGGTCCTTGGTATTTATTAGGTTATGTTAGGTAAGGTATACAATGGTTCGTAAAATCGATTCAAACCTTATAAGTTTAAAAGAAGCTTTTATCAAAAATGTAAAGGCTGCCTTTTGACAACTGTTTGTATTTTTCTATTGTTTCTTGTATGTTTTTTGGTGTCAATAAAGTGTTTGGTATTGTATTGTAAAAAATAAAATCGGCTCTCCCATAAAGAAGGTCATATAATAATCGAACAGTTTGTATTGAAATGTAAAGTATTTTTTGTCGTTTCTGAGAAAAGTTACTTTGTGAAAGTTGATCAAATCCATTGACTGGGCATTTTTTCAGTATTTGCTAAGCCGTCACAATACAATACAATACAATACAATACAAATATTCTCTCACGTAAACCTATGTTGCGTAAGTCACATTTTCCAGTCACATTTTCCCTACCTCTCTCACGGTAGTCGGGTAGAAACAAATGAGTATCAAAATGCGAAGACAAAACTGTATTAAAGAGATGTGTTATACGCAGGGTGCGAGCTGTACGAGGGTGGGATTAGGGTTGCCACTTTATTGAAACACTTTACTTCATTTTATAAACAAATGTACTGTGTATGAGGATCAGTAACGATTTCAGTTGAGAATGTAGATTTAAAAAGTTAAGTGATCATACTAATATTTTAAAGAGGAAAGATTTGTATTATTGCGTGTTTTGTAATGAATAAACTCAAAACTTAAAAAAAAATTCTTTCACCTTTAGAAAGCTACATACACCCTGAGTAACATAGGCTACCTTTTACCTCGAGAATATGCCTCATTCCCACGGGAAAAAATGTTAACGCGGGCGGAGCCACGGCGGAAAACTATATAGTTTATAAAATATAGTGCAGACATGTTTGTTCTACGACAAAAAATTACGTTACGTTACGATTCTAGTTCTTTTTTTTTTGGAATCTGGTATAGAGGGAAAGGGAACAAAGGGCAAAATCGATGTATCAAGCTTCACCGGCCTTGGAATGACTCTTGTTATTCAAGCTTAATAAGTTAATATAATATATTTACGTCAAAGAAACCAAGTGTAATTAAACAAAGTAACTAATGTCCAAGAAAGGAGCACTATAAGTAAAATAAAATTAAAATTACGTCTATTTTGACTACTATAACTATAACTAGCCCGTTTCCAGTTTGTTAACTACATTGGGACTAGTTTAGGAATCATTTAAAATCCAATGGAACTAATGCGAACAAAAAGTCTGACTAGTTCCATTACCCTTCAGGTAACAACGCCCGCACCCGCCGGCGGGGGCGCGGCCAGAACCAAAATCAAAATTGAAAATCAGAGACGGAGCCCCTCAGGCGTCGTCTCCTTCACGATATTTTTCAATATCAACGCGCTAGGCCGTGGTCCGAGGCTCCCTCGAGCCGCCCCTTGACGCGTTGGTATATGACTTTTTTTGGGGTAGAGTCTTCCGCTCCCCCGCAAGTCCGGTGAAGCTTGATTTGTCGTACCTTTTCGACACAAGCATAGGTCAATTAAAAAAAAAGAATACTAGTTCCATTGTGGAACTGCCCATAATTCAATGGAGCTAGTGGGAAAAAATAGTTGCATTAGTTCCATCATGGAACTGTTCAATGGAACTAGTGGGAACGATTCTCTTTAAGAGTGAAACTTAATTAATGTTTTGGCCAGCCCTAAGCGCCCTATCCGCGCAAACCCCAGGGGCGAGCGTGTCAATCAAAATATCCCTTAATGGCGCGTTCCGCTTAGGATATTAGATAAATACCCCCCTCCCCCCTCGTAACGACGAGACGAAGCAACGTGGCGGGAAGACTCCGCGTAAGGAAACTGACTCCAATCCATGTTCTAAGAAAACAAGGTCTAACCATTAGACCACGTGACTGACACAAGCCTACGTCATCTTGCGCTGTTCATCCTTGTCGAATACTTGTTAATAGACAAGGATGAACAGCGCAAGATGTCGAATGCTTGTTAATTGACAAGGATGAACGAACAGCTCAAGATGACGTAGGTTTGTGTCAGTCACGTGGTCTAATGGTTAGACCTTGTTTTCTTAGACCATGCTCTAGTCATTCAAGTCGAGTGATCGAGCCAAAAGCTCGCCTAACGGAGGAGCTTTACACTTTCCATTTTTTTTTTTTTTTTTTTTTGAATTGACCTATATGTTTGTGTCGAAAAGGTACGACCAATCAAGCTTCACCGGACTTGATTTTGACCACTCGACCACGGAGGCTATTTATTAAATTCAAAGAAACAATTACATCACAATTCATTGTAGACTTATAGGGTTTGTTTTTTTTCCAAATGCTCATTTAAAAAAAAAGATTTCATCTTTTTATGTCAAAAAACAACCTGTATACAAATTTTCGTTAAAGAAAACTCATGCATTTAAGGGTTAAGTTGCTTCCTACTTTTGATTCTAATATTGTTGGTTATTTTCATAATTTGTCATTGATTTCTAACAATCATCATCATCATCATTCAACCCCCTCCACTTCTTTCTGTTTTGAGCAGTTTCACAATATGAAGGTCAATATTTGTTAAGTTAGTTCTTTGCTAACTTGGATGTAGCGAAAAGAATAAAAAAAAAATGAAAAAACAGCAAAACAGCTCCATCAAGTTTGCAGATGGTGACGCACTTTATTTGCCCTAATTTTGTTTTGTTCAAACTCCAGTCGTTATAAGGAAAACTGAAGAGGAAAATAATAAAAATGTCTACTTCAATAACAAGATACAAAATATTTTTTTTGTTTTTTGTGTAGGTATCCTTATAAGCAGCTATAATTGCCTGTGGTGTGTAATCAATCACCGAAGCGAAAAACGTAAAAAAATGTGCTCTTTTCAAAAAAGAATAACTGTCTTATAACAATTTGAAGGTAGATTTAATACTCAAAGTATTTGTTCAAAGCCTCTTATTTCATAAACAATACTTTAAAATGGAGATAGGGGAAAATATAACTACAATATTTTCCGCATAGCTCTCGTTACATCAGCCCTGATCAGGAAAAACTCATTATTTTTATTTATTTCCCACTCGGGATACTAAAATCAATCTAAATCCATGAGTCCACTTATCGAGATCTCCTCTCATCCCTCGATAGAATCGGGATTTCCCAAATTCCCATCTCTTTCCAAATCATATGCACCCCAGCCATCTGTCTTGTCCGAACGACTCTTGAAAGTAAATAGATTCTTACTGCGTCGTAGGTGCGTAATAGCGTAAAAGTAGCGTCCGCAGTAAAAAATATATAACTGTGAGTACATTGGGGTAGAGCTAGATATACCCCGCAAGTCCGTTGAAGATTACATCGATTTTGCGACCAAAGAGCAGGTCAGTACTAAATATGTATATTTTAGTACTTAATAAAGTGGACTGTTATAGGCCCTTCAGGTTATAATTACCCTTCAGGTAACAGCGCCCTTACCCGCCGGCGGGGGCGCGGCCATCACCAAAATCAGTATTTATAATCAGAGACGGAGCCACTCAGGCGTCGTCTCCTTCACGATATTTTTCAATATCAACGCGCTAGGCCGTGGTCCGAGGCTCCCTTGAGCCGCCCCTAGACGCGTTGGTATATGACTTTTTTTGGGGTAGAGTCTTCCGCTCCTCCGCAAGTCCGGTGAAGCTTGATCCGTCGTACTTTTTCGACTCAAGCAAAAATAAAAAAAAACCGGCCAAGTGCGAGTCGGACTCGCGCACCGAGGGTTCCGTACAAACCTGCAAGGTTTACAAAGTTCGTTCATTACGACAATCGAATCATAACTATGGTAATCTTATTGCTAAATGAAATTCATAACATTACAATGGGGAAAGATGGAGGAGCATAAATTTAAGACAAAGATCTCTTTATCGTTTAAGTAATCCTTTATTTTATATTAACACATATCATTTATCTATAATATAACTGAAACACTTATACTAGCCTTGCAGCAGACTTGCGAAAGTTCTTTTATTAAAGTTATTTATTTACTAAGTTTTTTAGTCACTATTTAGAAATCTGGTTCAAAAATATTAATTAAGTATTAAATTTGAACCAGACCTGTAAATGGTGACTGAAAGAAATATAATAATGTCATTGAATTTAATTATAAGTATAACACTTTAAGCAGTTAGGACGCATTTAGATTATACAGCTACATTCACCAAAACATCGGGATTGAATGACGATGAGTGAGGTCGTCTTTGCCGTTTGAAAAATGTTGCCCTCCCCATACATCATCCATCACTACATAGTATAAAATAAAGTCGCTTTCTCCGTCCCTATGTCCCTATGTCCCTATGTCCCTATGTCCCTTTGTACGCTTAAATCTTTAAAACTACGCAACGGATTTTGATGCGGTTTTTTTAATAGATAGAGTGATTCAAGAGGAAGGTTTATATGTATAATACATGCATAATATACTGAAGGATAACCCACAATAACCATTTTCCCGTGCGGAGCCGGGGCGGGTCGCTAGTAGTATAATAACTTGCGGTCATTGCTGTAACTACAATTATGTTTACAATCACAATTTTTTTGGTGGTATAACTACTTAAAATTTTAAGCTTTTCGGAATTTTTCTGTTACCTGTGCTGTAAGCTATTGCTTCTTACCAAATTTCGAGATTCTATGTCAACGGGAAGTGGTCTTTAGGTTTTAATTCCCTTGCGTGTAGTTGCGAGTTTCAAAATATGCGGTATCAATGGTTGTACTTTTGCGTTTTGCGTTTTTGCGTTGACTTAGAATTTTTTTTTTTTTTACGGATTAAAGGCAATTAGATCTAAGTATTTGATATGAATTTCAACTTGATAGCTCTACGCGTTCATGAGGAAAAAAGTAATAAGTTTATATTTATTAAAAAAGATGGAGGAGCATAAAATGGAAATGCGTATAATTTCCATTAGACTTTACCTGTAATGAATTAACGTCGATATTCCGATAATGCCTTGCGGGAGTAATGAAGTGAAAGACAAAGATCTCTTTATCGTTTAAGTAACTAAGTACTAAGTAAGTATTTCAACTTGATAGCTCTACGCGTTCATGAGGAAAAAAGTAATAAGTTTATATTTATTAAAAAATATATATTTTGTAATGTAACTAAAAATTTAAGGTTTTCGGAATTTTTCCTTTATGTGTGCTATAAAACGTTGCTTCATGCCAAATTTCAAGATTCTAGGTCGACTGGAAGTACCCTTTAGGTTTTGATTCCCTTGCGAGTACTTGCGAGTTTCAAAATATGCAGCTTAAATTGCTGTTTCTTTTGATTGCGTTGACATAGAAGTTTGATTTTGTTACAGCTTAAAGGTATTATAGACCTGAGTATTTGGTATGAATTTCAATTTAATACCTCTACGCGTTTATGAGGAAATGGGTAGTAAGGTTAAAATTATTAAAAAAATATATATTATGTGATGTAACTAAAAATTTATGGTTTTCGTAATTTTTCCTTTATCTATGCTATAAGACGTTGCTTCGTACCAAATTTCAAGATTCTGAGTTCACGGGAAGCACCCTGTAGGTTTTGATTCCCTTGCAAGTGTCGAAAATTTGCGGCGTAAACGGCTGTATCTTTTGATTGCGTTGGCTTAGAAGTTTGATTTTTTCACAGCTTCAAGGGACAGTAGACCTGAGTGCCAAGTGCGAGTTTTTTACTCACGAAACGCGCTCGATAACTACAACGTAAACGAGCATTTAGTATGGAGAAATTTTAGTTCAGCGAACTGTCTACAGATGGCGTAGTTTCAATTCCATACAAAATCGCGTTTACGCTCTCGCTATCGAGCGCGTTTACTTTGATTGCAAAACTCGCACTCGGCACTCTGAGTAATTGATATAAATTTCAGCTTCATACCTCCACGCGTTCCTGAGAAAAAGGGTCTGACAGACGGACGGACAGACGGACAACAAAGTGATCCTATAAGGGTTCCGTTTTTTCCTTTTGAGGTACGGAACCCTAAAAAAAGGACTGTTATATGCTATTACTTGCTGTAATAATGAGCTGGTTCTATAACTACAATTATGCGTTATTTACCTAATAAATATGTTATGGACGCGTACCTAGGTAATGTCCACAAGCTCCCTCATAAAGAAGTTCCACTTTGCCCGGTTTTCGACTGCAAGCATCCAGTTCCATTTATTAATTCTTTTATTCGCTACTCGCATTACTGGTATATTCTTATGAATCTAGTGCTTCCCGCCAATACTCAGGGTTTTCTCGATTATACCTGTGAGTGTGAACAGTTCTTTTTCACCACACGCGGGCAAGCATGCTAGCATGAGACATAGTTCGTCGTGCGTATACTCTTATGTCATTGGAGGATATTTCAATATGACTGATTTCTCGCTGCTTTTTGACAGATAAATGTGAGAGAATCGCTTATCACAGTGCTTCAGGATAGGCTTACAGAAGTGTTAGGCGAGCGTTTCTTTATCATAGCAATACACCAACGCCGCAATACGATCTCTTTACGAGGCCTGCCCACCCCACAGTTATTAACATAATGCAGGATTGGAGCGGGAACACTGAATAATAGATTCAGGAATCGAGACACTTCCAACAATTATTTTTTAAGTGGAAAAACGAAAAACATTGGAAGAGGGATTGAATGTTTTTAATACTCTTTCTCTAACATAAATAAAATTTTAAAAATTTTCTTTTGCCCGTAACACACATTCTAATCCGAGCTTTTCGTTCTTCTAAGAAATGTTGAACAAACAATTCTAAACTAATCTTTACCTTATGAACGTTGCGCTGAGCTTTAAATCTCATAAATGTTTTATGCAACGTTACAAAATGCGAAAGTAACTTATCTGTCTGTCTACGATTTTATGCAGAATCTGTTGAAAGGAGTGTGATGAAAAGATGATGAAATATGCTATAGGTAAATAAAAACTCAGTAAAGAAAAGAACATAATATAGGGTGTAAGTCAGTCAGTTAGCAAATACTGTATATAAGTATGCCCCACGGAATATATAACACAAAGGTTTTGACCGAAACATCATCCGAATGTCAGTGGTAAAGGCCACTTTGAGGAGTCGATTTGCATTATATCATGCTGAAGATTAGGTCCGGCGTGAAGTCACTTTCTCAAATAAACTTTTTTCTAAAATGCTCCTGTAGGTACGAAGTAGGTATGAGGTTATTTTAAACGGAAAATTTTTAAGGAGAAATCCTATATTTTTTCGTTTCCTTAGTAAAACTTATCATTTGACCAAGTATGTCCTTTCAGATTTTGCCCGATTTTTGAATACCTACCCGTAAAATTATTTCCCAATCGAGACACCATATAAAACCTTTGTTAAATAAAAATGAATCATTTTCTATTCTTTTATATTGTTTCAATATTTTCCTGTTTTGAAATAACGACATTGTCTTAAAAACTTCGATTCCCGAGCCCAATAACCATCGCGACGCACCCCTCCCCCGTTTATACGTGTATTGTGTTTATTCAGCACTTCCCTTGAACCCCGCTCTCCTCTAGGGGAGAGCCGGGAATATAGTGGGAACAGTAATAGTGGAATACCAAAAAGCGTTTCTTTTTTCACACTTATTCAAACTAAAGAAGTAGGTAGTATGGGATAGTAGGTATTATGGGATAATAACAATAAAATACAAAAATTAATAACCCCCGACACAAAACCGTTACTTGATCCTTTCAACAACTAGAAAAGAGCTGATAATCCTCAAATGGCTGAAGATATTTTCTTGGATCATAGCTAAGAACACTCTCGATTGTGACACCTTGCAAAAAAAAATCTAGATCAAAATCGGAGCTACGATGCCACAGACAGACACACACGTCAAACTTATAACACCCCTCTTTTTCGTCGGGGGTAAAAAAGACATTTTGAAAATAATGTAATGCACATTTATTTTGTAATGATCAATCAATAGATTAATTTTGCTGCATTAACATTAAAAATATTTTTAAGATAATAGAATATTTTTTACATAACTTATTATGGAATAAAAAAGGCATTTTAAAAATAATGTACTTAATGCAAAAATAATTTGTAATGGTCAAACAAATTAATTTTGCTTCATTAATGAATGTTAACATTAAAAATAAAATTTATAAGAAATTAGAATAATTTTTACATAACTTAAATTACAAAGTAGGTACTTGTGCGAATAATAAAGTTGATAAGCTAAATAAAAGATGTCCGTCTAATAAAACTAGCCATGTCAAATGTGGTTTATTAGATCGTTATTTGATTTTTACAAATGATAAATTTTTGTTAACACTTAATAGGTAATATTTTTAAATAGCAAACATTTTTGTAGCAGAAAAAGACAAAACACTGTGTTTTTTACTTAAAGATTGTTATAGGTAACTACATTTCAAGATTGTCAAAAGCACAGAGTTAAATCACGTTTAATAAACATTTTTTTTTCAAGTTTAAAGATCTTTAAAGTAAACACTATTAGTTTCGTAAACCATCGTTCTTAGTTGAGACGTTCAGGCATCCTTATGTGACCCATTGTTTGCTCTTGATTGTACACACTATTTGACACTGAGACTTAATCACGTTTTTGATCGCACTTTTTGTACTTTATTTGTTTCGCGCGTTTTTTTTTCACATGTCAACAATCGGACAATGAGCACGCATTCATGCGGCGTAGTTTAATTATTCGCATCTCCGTTTGTTGATTGCCTATTGCGCAAATTCTCAAGAACACGTTACGAGTCGTGAGAATCGTATTGTCGTTTTCTAGTAAGATGCTCGTATTAGGCAAACATACGTACTTACCGAGAATAAAGTAGACAATTATTTTAACTCTAGGATATTTACATCAGTCAGTATGTAGCACGCATTTTCTGCGTAATTTTACTTACCTACGTTCGCAAGTTTGAGATCATCTTCTACATGAAGGAAAAAAAAATTCCACGCCCATAAAATTCTGGGCGCGTAAAATTTTTTCTTCCTTCATGATCTTCTACTATACTATATCTGTAGAAGCGTATAATAAATGTTGCGGTTTATTTATGTCCAGCTCACAAGAGTATCGAGGTCGTACTTGTCACGAGTAGATCAACTTGACTTTAGACAATTGTACTTGTTAAGTTACCTGCTACACGTACATGTTATTCATGTCAACCGATATGGTTAGTACCATATCGGTACAAACCATGGTCTAAGAAAACAAGGTCTAACCATTAGACCACGTGACTGACACAAACCTACGTCATCTTGCGCTGTTCATCCTTGTCGAATGCGTGTTAATAGATAAAGATGAACAGCGCAAAATGACGTAGGCTTGTGTCAGTCACGTGGTCTAACAGTTAGACCTTGTTTTCTTAGACCATGGTACAAACTCTATCTCGTCCTAAGTGGATTAAGGATATAACAGCCTCCCTGGCTAAGTGATATGATAAGACGCTCGCCTCAGGCTGAATCACCTGCATGTCCGAAAAGAAAAATGATTCCGTACTTCGGAAGGCACATACAGCCGTTGGTCTTAACAACTATCTACGTATATCGGTACATGAGTCATGTCTTGTACTGACACCAGTGTTTGTGAGTTAGGTAGACCTCGAAACCTACATGATAAGCTATCAACTACTAAAAGAAGAAAGAAGAGAACCGGGCTTGGTTTGAGCAAAGCTTATTAACTTCAGAAATGACGTCATTACATTAGTGTTCTAATCTCTTTCATCTAAGGCGACTATAATGAATAAAAAAAATGAATTTTGAAGAATCTGTGGTCGTCTGAGTAACTTGGAAAGTTTACTTCGGTCATTCTCAGCGGGCCTGATTTTAGAGCGTCCGGCTAAATATCTGGCTAATCTGCAAGATTACAGGGTTGATTTTTTTTTCATGGACAGTTCAAGCTATTATCTAATTTGGATTGGTATTACATACTTATGATTCTGCAAAATAATGTGCCAATTTATTTTCCAAAAGTCGTTCTCCTAATACTCCGTCACTGTCCGCGACCCAGAATTATCTATTCTACCACGAATATATTCAAAATGAGCAACATTACGTACATTCTAGTAGTTACATATTAGAGGTGGATTATCATTCCTTCTTATTTAAAATATATTATTTATTTAACACCTTTATTTATTTCATAATGACGAAATATGTGTTTGTCCTCTCATTACACCTAATTTCTGTCACCAGTCAAAAACTGGTGAATACCACACTAGCTAAGTGACTTATTGCCATCCTTATCGCATCGTCGGCATTCGTCAGCTGTGCTGCGACAGTCAACGGAAGCAGTGGTGTGTAACGTTTTCCATTTTCGAGCTATTTACGTAAATACCTAATTTCGGTTCGCGTGGATCACTACTTCTCTAATTTCCGTTTGCACACTTAATTTTAACATCGTTTACTTAAAATTTTTGCCAGTGACATAATACAGTGCAGAAATACGTCGCTAATCTCATGTCCAAATCATTATTCACCATGACTTAGCTTCTTCTATTAAATTAAAAAATACACTCGTGTTCCTAACTTCAGTCACTCATTTCCATCACGTTTTAGCGTGTCAGAAATTATAAAATACCTGAAAGCTTTTGTTAGTTACAATATTCTTCAATTTACAATTTCAAATTTATTACATTATCTTCACCATCATCAGCCCGCATCAGTTTTTTTTTAATTGACCTATGCTAGTGTCGAAAAGGTACGACCAATCAAGCTACACCGGACTTGGCCGCATCAGTTCACTTCTGGACATAGGCTTCTTCTAATGCACGCTACTGCGCACGATCCTCGACTTTTCTTATCCAGTTACTGCCAGCCTCTTTATGTATATCGTCACTTCACCTAGCTGTAGGGCGCCCTATACTACGGTTGCCGCTACGCGGTCTCCACTCTAATATCCACCTGCTCCACCTGTTGTCAGTTCTGCGACAAACATGTCCAGCACATTGCCACTTCAGCTTGCTGATTCCATGAGGTAACTTTAGTTCTCTTCCGAATTACTTCTTTTCGGATTCGATCTCTCAAAAAAACACCGAGCATAACTCTCTGCATAGCTCGCTGAGCAACTTTGAGCGGTAAAAATTTCCATTAATATCCCACGATTTTGGGGGAGGGGGGGTAGGGGGGGGAGGGGGGTGTCCCCCGATACCACCCCCCCCCTTAGGAGGTGCATAGTTTTCGAGATATTTAAGGTCAAAGTTTTGAGGTTATGTCCAGTTTTATAACCATTTTTAGGTTAATTAGGCCATATTTGGTAACTAATTATACCACAATTAGGAGGGGGGGGAGTTGGGGGAACCCCCCTCCCCCCTCCCCCAAGCGCGGAGATAAGTAGTTTCCACAAAATAAAAAATAAATAAATTTGAGGTTATGTTCGCCAAAACAACCCAACTAACAGTGTTCAGAGATGCTCCAAGTCGGTTCTGGGTAGGGGAAAAGACAGCAGGGGGAAGTCCACCCTCCCCAGTCTTCCTGCCCTGCACTTTTCTTTCTGGGTGGCAACAAAAAAAAATTTACTAACACCCCGAAGGCTAAGGCGGTCTCTCGCTCGCTGCGCTCGCTCCGTTCCCGCCTTAGCCTTCGGAACCTAACACCCTTCGCTCGCACCCGCCTAGTCTATTTTATTCTAACTAAATAATATATTTTTACTCTTAACATGCATTTAACGTAAATTATACAATAAAATTGTTTTCACTAACGAAAATAATAATTCTAATGTATTTTAAAGCAAAATAAAGTAGCAAGAAAAAAAAAAACTTTAAACTTGGCTGTATGAACACGGTACGAACACACTACCACGCAAAAAAAAAAAAAAAACGTGGTCTTTTTACAACCAAATTTGTTGATTTTAGAAAATTAATTTCTCGAAAACTATGAGTCTCCTAAACTTGAAACTTGGCATAAATGCTTCTTAAGTATAGACCTTTTAGCCATAAAATCATGAACCGCCAAAGCCTGGGATATTAATGGAAAGTTTAGCCCTTTGAGCTAATGGATCAGACGAATCGTACGTAAGTGTCGACGTTTCAGCTCCATAGGTCATTACTGGTAGGATGCACTGAATAAATCTTTGTGTTCTGGCTCTGTGACATTGGCGACGAAAAGATGTTACGCAGTTTTCGGAACGCAGCGCAGCCCAGCTGGATCCACCTGTCCATTTCTCTCTCAAAGTTGTTTTTACCTAACTGCAGTACCTGCTCTAGGTATAAGTAATCTGAAACCACTTCAAGAGTGACCCCATTTATTGCAACCGGCTCCAGGTCCACAGCCTTATATTGACTCCGTTTTTTTCCAGTCCAGAGTGGTGAACATATCTTCCAAAGCGTTTACGAACAATTTCAGAGATATTATATCCCTTTGTCGCATCGCACTCCTTGACGCAGGAGAATTATGTTTAGTCTTCTGGTTCTGTACTTGGACGGTCAGACGAACAGTCGTGGCATTGCAAAGACATTAATTGCCTCAATGTTCGTCACCATAATGCCAGTCCACCTGACAGCACTGCAAGGAATCAAAGACAGACCAGGTTTCAACAGAGTCGAAGGCTTTTTCGTAGTCCACAAATACTAAACACAAGGGCTGATTGCACTCTTCTACATTAACTGCCGCACTGTGTGTATGTGGTCTATGGAACCGTATTCGCTGCGAAACCCAGTCTGAGCCTTCGTAAAAGCCTGTTTGCTATGATCCTGGAGAACAGCTTATAAACATGACTCAGAATCGAGATCGGTTGATAATTCTTTAGCAAGGTTTTGTCCCCTTTTGTTCTGTGCTACGCCTTGGAAGTTCTTCTAGAGAAGAGCTTTTGGAGCTCTTTGAGTACAGGGACTCCGCTGGCTTCAAAAAGCTCTGTTATGATTTGTGATGCTGTGCTCACCTAGAGCTTTTCCATTTCTATCTGTCTAAAGACCAACATGATCTCGTCCAAGCTAATTTCAGACAAGTCCTCAGTAAAATGCAATGTTAGGAGAGCCTTAGGGTCTCCCTCTTGCGAATTGGGCTGCATTGCGTGTGAACTATACAAGCTGGTGTAGACGTGCTCAATCTCCGATCCAGAAGCAGTTACTTTCTCTGTCGACATGGTATTTTTTTTCGAAATGGCTTCTACTAAGTTCTTCTACAAACACTTTCGATCCTCCATTCTGCTCAGTTGCTTTGTTGATCAAGAGCGTAATGTGATTTCGGGGGTCGCGTTGTATACGCATATCGCATATGAAAGTTCACAAAAAATATCATAAGAAAAAGTCAGTAGGCAGTTTAGGTATATTGCTAGTTAATCAAGAAACTAATGAACGTAAAATCATAATTCATAATAAAACAATTTTAATTTCTGTCACCTAAATCAAATTTCCGTCACGCCCGAAAATTCATGACTCAATAACTTCAAAACTAAATAGATAAATACAGTGCCAAATGTACGAATGTGTTCAGTAGAACGCGTTGCTTATGTTTTATTACTATTATCAAGAATTTAATGAAAAATTAAAAGCGTGACGGAAATCACCCGAAGAACACCGGATCGCGAGAATGACCGACTTGTACTTTGTTTTAAATGATCAAAAACAACAGGATAATAATCGGAAAAACCTACACAGATAAATGACTGAATCACAACTCACAACACCTGAAGCTAAATATAAACCTATAAGTAATCACGTTTATTACTTAGCTAATTGAAATGCACATGACGTATATGTGGCGAGGCAAAAGGGTCAAGGGTAATATTACCAGAGAGGTGGGGCGAAGCGCGGCTCCAATATCTCTGAATATTATTACGAGTATGTACAGGTGTCTCCCAGAGGGCCACACTGATTTTCAGCCCTTACCCAAAGTACGACGAATTAAAGCTTACCCTTACCCATGGATGGACTAAGAAAACAAGGTCTAACACTCCGACCACGTGACTGACACAAGCCTACGTCATTTTGCGCTGTTCATCCTTGCCTATTACACGCATTCGACAAGGATGATCAGGCAAAATGACGTAGGCTTGTGTCAGTCACGTGGTCGGAGTGTTAGACCTTGTTTTCTTAGACCATACTCTTACCCATAATTTTACTAATCTCTCCCGAGGTCGTAGTGTGATTTCCTGTAATAAAAGGGCTAACATTTTTCTGTACAAATCGAAAAGACTTCAATTGCAATGTAAGTAAATCTATGGTATTTTTTCTCATACTCGTTGTCAAACGTGGTATTGTGTCATTTGTGCATTGTAGATGTGAAAATGTTTTGTTCAAAACAAAGCTGACTCTCGTTTCAAATTATTAAAGAACTAAAAATATAACTAAAGAACGTGGCGATGCGATGGACGCCTTTCAAGTCCGGTAAAGCTTAATTGCTTGTACCTTTTCGACACAAGCATAGGTCAATTAAAAAAAAGGAGGCCGCTAATAAGATTGACTGAATGTCTATCATAGGCTATAAAGCTAAAAAAAGGTTTCCCTTGATGCATCAAATGATAGAAGATAATATCATACGTATGACTTTGTAAAACATATAAACATAGCCACTCCTATCTATTGGCCTCGTCCGACATAATAAGTGTCATACCATGTTGTCATGTCATGTTGCTTGACCTTATAAAATAAAAATAAATATGTGGGACATCTCACACACAGGCCATCTGACCCCAATTTCAAGATAATAATAACTTTCCGCTTTGATTTTAAAAATCTATATATTGCAAAATCTGGTCTATAAAAAATGTATTTCTAGAATAGAATAGAATAGAATAGAATATACTTTATTGCACACCAGTATTAAATTTAAACAATACAATTACAACAACATAAGAAAGAAGAATACTGAATAAAGTAAAAGTATCTCAACTCCATCTTCGACTTATTAGGACTAACCGATCTTTCACCAACCACGCAGGCTCATGTTTTACCTACAAAAAACATACCTTTGAATCTTCGCAAGTAGGTTTATAATCTTAATATTTACCTGCGCCAAAGGATATTATATTTATCGTGGAAGGATTTTTTATATTTTGTTTATAAAATGGTGGTAGAAGTGTGTCTGTCTATAATCTATGTAATATTTTCCTGCGCCAAAGGATTATTATATTTATCATAGAAGGTATTTTATATTTTGTTTATAAAATGGTGGTAGAGTTCACTCTTTAATTAACCCCCGACGAGAAAGAGGGGTGGTATAAGTTTGACGTGTGTGTCTGTTTGTCTGTCTGTCTGTCTGTCTATCTGTGGCATCGTAGCTCCTAAACGGATGCGCCGATTTTGATCTAGTATTTTTTGTTGGCAAGGTATCCAAATCTAGAGTGTTCTTAGCTATAATCTTAGAGTATAAATAGAAAAATTTCTGGGAGGAATAGAGTACGCCTAATCGAGTATGAACCGTAAGCACGGATATGAACAGTCCGAATATCTTCAGCGCGTTCGTTTAGTATCAAATGGTTATCGGAGCTGATTATTTTTCCCGGTGAAAATAAGAAATTTAATAGGAGAACATTTTAAAATGTGCAGTGTTAAGTTGCAAACATGACTCGAGGAACAAATCAAAAAAGAAAAAAGTTATTGATTTCACCACCACCCATACAAAATCTGCCAAAATTTGCTTACGCTTGACATAATATAGGCAGCGGAGTAATGCGCGTGCTCTATGTTTATTTATTCTCTAAGGCTATAATCCAAGAAAATATCTTCAGCTATTTGCAGATTATCAGCTTTTTTCTAGTTGTTGAAAGGACCAAGTAACGGTTTTTGTCGGGGGTTATTGACATTTTTAATTTGATGTTATAGTTACTTTGATTCAATAAGTTGTTGAGTCTGTGGGGTTGTATAACCGGTATCGAGGTCCTGTTATATACGACGCTGATGCCCGCATTAAATTGTGCGGCTTTCTAAATCCTTTATTAGTTACTAGCTTCCCGCCGCGGCTCCGCCCGCGTTAATAGTTTTTCCCGTGGTGATGAGGAATTTTCCCGCGGTAAAAGTTAGCCTTTGTGCTTCCGCAAGATCTATTCTATCTTTGTGCCAACTCCGCCCGCTTAAACAATTTTTCCCGTGGGAATGAGAAATTTTCCCGCGGGGAAATATAGCCTATGTTCTTTCTTGAGGTCTATTCTATCTTTGTGCCAAGTTTCACTAAAATCAGTTCAGTAGTTTCGGAGCCTATTCAATTATTAGGACTATTTTAGGTCTTTCTGTTACACCTTGGGTTACATTATTTAAGTTCTAGCAGGGATCTCTTTAAAGAAAAACAAAATAGTCTCTTACCCAGGGATCATGTAACTTCTTAACAGTGAAAGAATTTTTGAAATCGGTTCATTAGTTTCGGAACCTATTCAATGCAAACAAACTAACAAACAATCAAACCTTTCCTCTTTATTATATTATTTTATATAGTTAAAAATTGGTACGTTCTACAAGGTTATCGTATTGATAATATTATCAGGTTAGTTTTTGAAATAATACCTAATAATTTTTTAATTTCGTAGAAGCTGACTCATTCTTCAGACGAAAAACGTGGAAAAGCTTTATTAGAAAGCTGTATAGCTTCAGTCACTCTTTAGTCGTAATTTTTTTCTTTTGGAAAGTTTTGAGTTTGGATTATGCAAAGATGTACTTAATACATACTTGGGATTAAGTATCATAGTTCTAATGGCTTTAATATTAAGACAGCAGTTATAGAGATCCACGAAAATGCGAAAAAAACTAATAATAGGATTATTCCAATTCGAACCTCCATACATGTAGTTGGATGACTTGGATGTTGGATGTAGCATGGAAAGTCCTGTTGGTAATTTTAAATTTATAGGATTTTGAACTTCACTCAATCACGTTAATGAAGATATTTAAAAGCTCTGAAA
The DNA here is from genome assembly GCA_948473455.1 of Teleiodes luculella. NCBI lineage: Eukaryota > Metazoa > Arthropoda > Insecta > Lepidoptera > Gelechiidae > Teleiodes > Teleiodes luculella. The sequence goes on from OX419604.1 coordinate 696,937, forward strand.
TCCGGTTTGAACCTTATGTTTTATGTGACCATAAAAGTTTTAAAACTAAGTTTTGATCAAAATACATGCATGAAGATGCGATTACGGATATCCCGCGAAGATATGAGCAAAGTCGACTTACCCGCGTTTAGTATCAGGAGCAAAACCGCGATCCAGAGGTGCGGGGAGCCCCGCGGGGGCGGCTCCCGGGGCGTCATTGGCCGAGCCAGGCGCCGGGCGGCAGCACCAATAAATATATACAGCCACCTAAAACAGCTTTCCACTTAACCCGGTAGACACACGTTTTCGAACGCACTCTTCTTTGACAGTTGACAGCGCGCGCTTTTGATTTTTGTTTTTAATTATGGCACGTTCGCATTCAGCCAGCGCGCACGGTACACTGATTTTTCACTTTCACTGTTATGCCGGCTTGCGTCACTTTTTGTTAGTTATGTTTGTTAAACCTTTCACTGATGTTAAGATGGAGACTCGTCTCGTTAGCTTCATTACGTTCGTAAATACGTTGCTTTTGACCTATCACTAAATTATTGTCGGAGTTTCGAAACAGTCTTTCGTTTGTGTTTTGTTGTAAATAATTGCTTTTCTGGGTAATTAATGGCTGAAATTTTATAAAAATAAAATTTGATATTTTAATCTGACTTTTCTAAATATAATGTAATTTTTCACGTTTCCAATCAAAGCTGGTGCGTCTATTATTCTAATCTGCCTCTCAATGTTTTTAATCTCTCAGTTTTGTATGGAAAATAAAATTAATAAATATACTTATTAATATTTAATATCTTGGTGGGTTGTTTAATTATAAACAAACACTAATCCTATTTTAGCGTCCTTTGTAGAAGAACTCGCGTTTGCCATCAAGGTAGCATTAGAAAAAAGTTACTACTTGATTACCGAAAAGAAAATTATGTTGAGAGACGGCGCTAAAAGAAAGAAGAAAACTTCGCCTTAGCTTCTTATTTTAATCAAATACCTATGCTAAAATTAAAATCTGACATAAATGCCAACATACAATCTAGAAGCCAGTGCCAAGCCAAATGTATACAACTGCTATAACTACATGCAACTACACTACCTCTAACATAAACATAATTAAATTATATCCGAAAACACGGAACTTCTACAATATATCACCCGAATGCTGCTGTGCAAGTTTTGAACTTCAGAGATACATACATATTGCGTAATTATGTTTTAACATACTACTTGCAACTAGAGTCGTGGGGTACGACAGTGTAGTGAAATTGATTGGAACCAGTTATTACTGGCCAGTATTTTTTGACAACAAAGCCATTGTTTTTTTTTTTATTATGTCTCTACCTAGTTAGTCACTTATAAAGCCATTCTTAATCATATCTAGCTGACCATCCCACGATTCAGGCCATGTCAACAGTTTTTCCGTGAGAATAAAGAATTTTTCCGCTACGAAAAATTCGTACTTGTCCTGAAAAAAACGAACTAAACAAAAAAAGAATTATCCAAATCAGTGCAGTGCGATCTCAAAACCATGTTAGATATTTTGTATTCGATTTTCAAGAAATAAGTTTACCAAATTAAAAAGATATATATGTTTTAATGACGATGGGCTTGTATAAAATTAATATTACTAAAGCGAAACAAACAGCCACATCTAAATACAAAGAAAAGGGTTCAGGTACTTTAGTACTTAGATATTGAAGATTTTATAATCGACCCTTTTTCTTTGCGGGGCCCAGTGTAGAAGCAAGTGGAAGGAAATGGTCTCTGCCTACTACTTCAGAAAATAGTTGCGCGTGAGTTAACGCCTACTTAAAATCCAATTTTGCGGTACATAATACATTACATACAAATATTTCTTGTGATTCTCCGGAAACATCAGTGTTCGAATAGTTTTCGTAATCAAGCAACATTTTTTTGTAAAACTACATACATGCCTATTGCCTACCAAATTACAAATATACGCGTGAATGTCTTGTATTGCTGTTATTTTTAATAAAGATTATTATTATTATTATTATGATTGCGAATGAAGGAATGAATACAAATTGACAGAATGTTACGTGGCATCATATTAAGGACATCAGATACGTTTTACAATGAGAAAATACTTTAATCCCATGGTAAACATAAAAAAAGCGAGCGAAAGATGCTCTGCATTAAAAAATATAATCGGTACTTTTACTGAAAGTATAGCAAAATTACATCAAAAATATATTATTATACTAAGAAATAATGTTGTAGGTGCTTTAATATTTTTTACTAAACAATCCATTGTGGGATTACCTTTATTTACAAATATACAGTACTAGGCTTAGAGTATAAATAGAAAAAAATCTGTACTAGGTTTATTTAGCACAAAGACGTCAAAAGCGTGGGAAGTTATTGCGTAGGAGCAGTAAAAGTTCAAAGCAGAATTTACCTCTAATAAAGACATTGTGACTATTTTCTTTATACTCCTGTAGTAAACACAATAGGTATTTCTTTAATAAAATAACTATGCTACAAAAATATACCCTCATTATAAAATGACTGCAAAAATAGCTGTGTTTTCATCAAATCCTACTCGTTCCGCTCACTATGAAGTGGCGGAGGGCGAGTGACGTCACCCATTGAAGCGTAGCGTAGGCGCGACCCCTGGCATTTCGGAAGTAATCTCAAGTATTTTGACCCCTGACGGTGCTGGAGACTAGAGAGTAGGTAGATTATCAATCCTCCCGCACTAACTTTGCATTACACTTAAATGTCAAATTAGGATTAAATAATGTCAAAATGAATATCAGTTTTCTCGACATTGATGTAGGAGTATTCTGAAAGGTGCTGAAAATTTCGACCTGAAATCACTTGATAAATATACAATCTTTGTCGCCACAGATAAGAGAAAATCAATTTTGTCCATTAAATGACGTAAGTTAGTGTCATTGGATTTGAGTGTATGTATACATACATAGTACTAATGGGTTGTACCTAAGTCTTGTAAAGTTCGCACTTAAGTCATATTATATTGCAGCACTTTCAGGGATTAAAATTCAATTTATTTTTCTCGTTCAAACAAAAGGCGTTATCAATGACAGCTCGTAAAATCACAGAATCTTCTTCACTGTTCATAACCTGAATTGAGTAACAAGGGGCCAAGTATTGATCCTTCGCTTACTCCCGAACGGGTCGTATATATAGGTTTTTAGAAAAAAAGGAACCATATTTTACCAACTGTGGAAGTTCACCTAAATTATCCGCGAAAAATGCTAACAAGGAAGGACTGAAGCCTACTAGTGCACAATTCCTCAAGAAGAACGTCGCAATCGAGATGATCAAATTATCGAATGCCTTTTTAAAATCGAAATATCAACATCTACTTGAGCATCCTTATACAACTCTGATACCCACACTAGAATGCCCTGCATTGCGGGTTTGGCATATGACCGGAGGTAGTGTTTTCTTATCTGGTCTGTGACGACGCAAAACGTGAAGACGCGAAAAGAAACTTATCGGACTCTTAGTCAAAAGCGAATTCATAGTTTAAAAGAGAATTTAGATGTTAGAAAAGTCTTCATTTCGTTCTCCTTCAAAATTGAAAATTTATTTATTCTTTATAAGCTCCTTAGAACACTTAATGACTCAAACAGTCTAAAAGAGGCGATGCGATATCAGTTGTTCACATAACTGGTAGGTTCGCGCAATGTGTGCGCTGCTGTGGAGAACAACCCATAGAAGAAACTCCACAGGATCGCATCTTTATTATTTTCCTCTTCTTTTTCTTTGTCATATCGATGGCAAGTTTAGCTCTCTGATACGTATTAATGCTCTACCTTACGCCTCACGCAATAAGAAGTTGGTAATATCTACATCATTTCACATTCGATTTGGATCACTCAAATGTTTCAATAATATCTGTCTTAAAAGTTAGGTATAAAAACTTGGGTGTTATATAAATAAATAATATACAATACTATTTAATAGCAGCTAAAATTCTGAGAATAATCCAATCGATATAATAACGGTCACAGTAGAGATAGAAACCCTCCCAGAATATTTTCTATTTATACTCTAAGATAGAAACAATATTGCATAACACATCAAATATGTTCAAGTCCACATACTAACTAGAGCTTACGAGGAAAATATAAAAAAAAGAATCACTTCACATAATGTCACGAATATTTATAAATATTAAATTAATTTATGAATGTTTTTCAGTTCGCTTTTTTCGTTTTCATATTGAACACATAAACACACTTCTTTATTAGGACAAAATAAAAAAGTTGAATAATTTCCAAGTGAAGTTAAATTGCGGGTTAGTTAGTCAATTAATATACATTTATTGCTATGTTCTTGTAGACTCTAATGAAATTAACCTAAGAAATAACTTTTAGACTAAGTATGTTATTCTGCTAATGAGATTATCATTTATTACTTAACAGTATTTTCACAAATAAAATAAGTAATTATAATGTCTTTCTATAACCCGCTACCATTTTTCTAATATACCTATACCCATGCGGAAAAGCGCCTAAATATTTATTTCCCGATTTTCCAAAAAGGAATGCGGGCGGAACTTCCCACACGCGGCAAAGAAAATGCCAAATGCACGGTTTGTTCGGTCGGCGCGCCCGCCATTTTGCCTTCGCATTTTAGGAAACGCTTCCTTTGCCGGATTTAAAAAAGGTTTAGAGAACACAATTTTAAAAAATACAACTTTTTAAAAAATACACCTTAAGAAAAATACTTATTTGTCATTAAGGTTATAATTTTGAAGGTCCTCTTGTTTTCGTATTTTATCAGTAAATGTAGGATTAGATCTTTCCGATTGTAATGCAAATATTGTCATTAAGTCTTCCTTGAATTTTTTATAAATCTTTTTGAATTTTATCTCCACTACCCTTGATTATGAGTAAAACCTTTCTAATACCTAAATATCACAGATTAAAATCATTTTCACGTTTTTAGAATGAAACATGAATTTAATAGCTTCATGTTTTTTTTTTATTTTCTACGTAGTAGATTTTACTCGAGTCTGATATATTGTATGTTTTGCTCTTGTAAAAGATTTGTAAGATCGCAGAGCTTAATTTAACGCAATAACAATGGTACAATAAAAACGATTTTAAATTCCAAAGTAGACCATTCCCACATAACCACAACACAAAATCCAAATCACGACACGACCAAAAAATCAATCCATATTCCGTAACGCAGTGAACATCGTACTGGCACACGCGAATAGAAAAAAAATAAAGCACTTTATTTTTAAATTTTGGTTTTTCAAATTAAGAATTCTATGAGAGGCAGATTATAAAATGTTGGTAGGGAAAGTATTTACTATATTTACTGGGATTGTTCGCAGCCGTAGTTCGTCGGCACGGGCGGCCGCGGCGCGGCGTGGTTGGTACTAAAATTTCACCAAAGAGGAGGTGCTTACTGTAAAATTTGCGCTGATTCTGGGAAATTCCGTGTTTTCGTGGCGCGCTAAATTGTTGTTTCGAAAGGGTAAAGTTGATGCTCTTGATAACCAAACAAATTAATAATAAACCGGAACATTATAGCTTTTGTGCGAATAAGTCATTCATCAGGCACAAGTTGTAACAGTTACAAATTTCTGACGACTCGTTAAAAATATTTTTACTAGATGAATATTTGCTACATTTTAACAACAACTATTTATTTATTTAAGCCATAACGATACCAAAATAAATTCAACAAAATAAATTCAGACATTTCAGACACAATTTTCTAAAATAAAAAATACCTAGTAAAGTACATTGTGCTACATTTACGTACGTTTCATAAATATATAAACAATACTACAATACAATCATGCAATAAAATTTCTTATTATAAAAACATGAAATAAGAGGCAATTTTTATAAATGCCGTATTGGTTCAGAATGTCATAAAAATTTAAAGCTTCTTTTAAGGTCTAGGAGACAATTTAATAAAAAATACTAATTTCACTTTATATGATAAATTATTTATTTTAACAGTACGATTTTCAGTATTGCACTATGGCGCCCTGGCAACACAGTCTACGCCGCCCTGCGTAGCGTAGTCCCCGCCCGCTACGCGCTACGACATACCTACGGCTCGTAGCCATTGTGCTACGTTATGTACGTATGTTGCGTTGCGGTGGTTTCAGAGAACTGTTTGTAACTTGTATGTAAATACAAAAATATACTATTCTTATCTAATGCCTTTTTTATGGATTTCGTTAAAATCTAGTTGAATTATAACACACACAGTGAACCCTGAAAGACTTAACGGTATAGAATAACACATGGGCACTTTGTACAGCATAATTATACCCAAGCCAGCTCATGCGGTTGGACATTCGCATTACGAAATTCACCCCTATCGCTACAGAATACGGGCGCTCTCAAGGTCAACATGTCCAGCCGCATGTGCTGGCTACTGTACAAAGATCATTGGAAAAAATCTTGCGATAGATTTTTTGTAGGTAGTTTATATCTCTAAAATCAGATCAAGTGGTGGAACGTGCCAAAGGATTATAAAAACATACATATGGCCCTCCGGCCACATTGGCAAGATGCTCGAAAATCATGACATGACCCTTCTTGTGTAATCGGGTTAAAATATGCCCTAATAATAATTTCTCGATAGCTCTTTGCTCCACTTGTACCGAGAAATACTCATCTCATTCATATTCATATTCGTATTTTTTTATTACGCCTTATTCGCGGAACGCCTATCTCTATTCGCTAACGTTTGATTTCGCTGCTTGTTATAACAACAATTACTTTTTCATTAAAAAAGTAAGAGTTCAAAGAGTTCATAGAATTTTTTTTTAACTTTGGAGTTAAGTCATTTAAATTATCTTTTCTGGCGAGTTCAAAAACTTGGCTGTCTTCTGTAAACCTATACAATATGTGGAGATCCTTGAGGGAGGCCTTTGTTCAGCAGTGGACGTCTGCAGGCTGAGATGATGATGATGATGATACAATATGCGTACCTAAGTGACAGCTTAGCAAATACTGAGAGGACTCACTCTCTTGACTCGGACTCTGTCAATTGTTTTGAATAACTTTGCCAAAGAAACATTTTTTGGAAACGGAAAATTCGACACTCCCATACATAATAGTAATAATGAGAATCGGAAAATTAATAAGGAGTGAAATAAGACCTCGCTAAAGGTTTTCCATATGCCTGGCATCAGTATACCTAGAATTTCTTGTGCCGACTATAATTTTGAAAATTGAAAAATGATAATGTATTTTAAATATTAAAATAATAACAATATATGCCGACTATAATAAATACAGTTTATGGCCCCTATATATCCTATAGCACGTCACATTCAAAATGACCTACCGTATTTAAAAAAAATAATATTTCGCGAGTGCGCGCGAATAATGGCGGCGTGTTTATTTATTTATCAGCAATTAAACTTTTGGAATGTGATAATAAGCATTTTTTTCTTTATTTCAAGCTTTAATAAAGGCTAAAATATTAAATTCCATCTTATAAATGTTTATTATTATTATTAATCCTTAGAGGAGACTTTCACAAATAAAAATTTCATCAGCCGAAAGACGTCCACTGCTGGACAAAAAAAATTTTTATTAGGTTATATTATGTAAGCAGAGCCCTTCAGGCGACACGTCGCGTCTCCTTCACGAGCAACAAAGAGTACTATTATTTACTTCTGTGGCAGTGGTCCCGTGGTCTAAGGCCCTCTCAAGCCGCCCCTATATACACTCATAGGTTACTGACTATATTGTAGTTTGGAGTAGAGGCCTCCGCTCCCCAGCAAGTTCGGTGAAGCGCGATACGTAGATTTTGCGACCCAAGCTTAGGTAAATTATTGAAAAGTATTAGATTCAATAAATTAAATTGAAACTATGACAAATTCTGTACTTATTTAAAAAAGTTCAAGTAATTTTGTACTTTCAAGACTAGAAAAATTGGAAAGTTCTTTTAAAATTAATCCTATCAAATGAGACTCCCCAAAACTGTAAAGTGCATCCCAAATTCCCAAACCAGGACCACGTAATGCGGGGAAACGACGCGGCGACATGACGAAAGCGTTTGCGAAAAAAATATACTATTTCCCCCAACCTAAAGGGTTGTCCACATCAAACATAAACAAACTTTTTACGGTTTATAGCCGCGATCTAATTTTATTTTATAAAAAGAACCTGGAATATACATATTAGGTCCTTACATATGAAATTGCCGTTCAGTATCAAAAAAGTGAAACAAGTTTTTTTTAATGAAATTATTATTTAATCAATCGAAGTATGCGCCGTTGTTATCGATACACTTCCGCCATTTTATAGGCAGATCATTGATACCTTTGGAAAAAAAATCCTGGGAGCGAGAGTCTATGAACTGTTTGAAGGCGGTTTTGACTGCCTCATCAGATTTGAAATTTTTTCCTTGTAAAAAGTTATCCAAATTTTGAAAAAAGTGGTAATCGGTTGGGGCAAGATCTGGAGAGTATGGTGGGTGACGCGCGTGTATCGATAACAACGGCGAATGCTTCGATTGATTAAATAATAATTTCATTAAAAAAAACTTGTTTCACTTTTTTGATACTGAACGGCAATTTCATATGTAAGGACCTAATATAACGTAAAATTTAACTGGTTGTTTATTCGCAACGTAGTGGTAGTACTCATGAAACTGAACAACTTTCACTAGGTTGAAATCTAAAAATTAAAATTCTACTCTTCATATCATAATAATAAACTTCAGTCACGTAACCGGTCACTTTGAATGACAAGTTGGATTTTAATTTTAAGATTTAAAAAGTTGTTCAGTTTCATGAGTACTACCGCTATGTTGTGTATAAACAACCAGTTGAATTAAAGTCAAAGACATAAGTCAAAAAGTTTTTATTCGAAGTAAGATTTGGTGGAGAAGAACTCGATTACACGTTGTATACTGTTTTGGGATCTTGTCGTTTGGGGCCATAAGTCACCATAAGTATTGACAGGTCCTCTAGGGTTTTATCGAGGATCTTCGTGTGTGGGGTCATTTTGTTGCACCATAATAGAAGCTCATGCTAACCATCATTAGTCTATTTTTTTTTTAATTGACCTATGCTTGAGACTTACGGGGGAGCGGAAGACTCTACCCCAAAAAAAGTCATATACCAACGCGTCTAGGGGCGGCTCAAGGGAGCCTCGGACCACGGCCTAGCGCGTTGATATTGAAAAACATCGTGAAGGAGACGACGCCTGAGGGGCTCCGTCTCTGATGATTATCAATTCTGATTTTGGTTATGGCCGCGCCCCCGCCGGCGGGTACGGGCGTTGTTACCTAAAGGGTATTCGCTACCAGAAGGGCATTCTGTTAGGTGTAATCTAAATTCTTTGGCTGCTTTAACTGCATCAGTGATTTTGTCGTCAGGTTCATCATTAGTCGATTGCTAGTTGTGATAGATTAATTGGTTTTTTTCTATTTTGACTGGTTGCCTACCTCTACCTAATAGTATATTTCGTTTGCACTCTGTGTTATAATATTGTAAAGAAGAGGATTATAAAAATATTGTAATAATTTTTAAGCATATTATAAAAAGTGGTAAATTCAAAAGATGCGATCCTGTGGAGTTTCTTCGGCGGGTTCTTCTCCGCAGCAGCGTACACATTGCGCGAACCTGCCTGCTGCCAGTTATGTTCAAACGTAGTTCAATTCAAACTGATATCGCATCGCCTCTTTTGAATTGTTTGGTCTGTTTTTTTATTGCGTAGACTTGTAAGTACATTCGTTTGAACCGAGAAAACCCCCAGTTGAGCAAAGAGCTACTGTTATTGCGACGTCATTAAGTGTTCTTATAGAGCCTCATCATTAGTCATCGTCATCATCTCAGCTAAAAGACGTCCACTGCTGGACAAAGGCCTCCCCCAAGGATCTCCACAATGATCGGTCCTGCGCTGCATCCAGCGGCTTCCCGTGACCCTCACCAGATCGTCGATCTACCTCGTGGGGGGCCTGCCCACACTACGTCTTCCAGCGCGCGGCCGCCATTTAAGAACCTTTCTACCCCAATGGCCGTCGGTTCTACGCGCAATGTGCCCAGCCCATTGCCACTTATTTTAGCGATTCTTTGGGCTATGTCGGTGACTCTGGTTCGCCTGCGGATCTCATCATTCCTGATTCGATCACGCAAGGAAACTCCAAGCATAGCCCTCTCCATCGCTCTTTGGGTGACTTTCAGCCTTCTTATTAAGGCCCATCGTAAGCGACCACGTCTCAAATCCGTAAGGGAGCCTACTATTATTATAAAGAGGAAAGATTTGTATTTGTGTGTGTGTGTTTGTAATGAATAAGCTCAAAAACTACTGGACCGATGTCAAAAATTATTTCACAATCAGAAAGCCACATTCACCCTAAGTAACATAGGCCTGAGGAAAATGCCTCATTCCCACGGGAAAAACTGTTAAGGCGGGCAGAACCGCGGCAGAACGCTAGTAATTAATAAACATTTTGAATTTTTAATTAATGTGATGGTGCACAAGCCTTACCAAGGCGTGGGCGGGGAGCGGGGAGCGGGGGGGCGGCGGTACTCCCCACGGTTTAGTTGGATGCAACGGGCGATTATTTTAATGCACATCGAATTGGGAGGGGACCAGCCGCCGCTAGGAAGACCACCATTTAATTTATAAAATAAAAAAGTCCTACTTTATTGCACACCAGTAATAAATTACAAGGAATTTAGTTCATAACCATAAACGTGTACAAATGGGTGGCCTTATTGCTAAGGTAGTAATTTCTATCAGGCAACCCAACCACAAAGTAATTTAAACAACTAAAAAGCCCGCCTCCGTTGGCAAAGATGTTCAAAATGTTTGCATTGAAAATAAGAAAAGTCTATCAGAAAGGATGATGACCATTTTTATATGTATGAGCCCCGTCGCCCCCCTCCAACAGATCTTTTGTATGTGTCAATAGGTTCTTATAGATCTTTAGAAAGACTCGTAACCAATTTTAACTTCATAATCAATGGGATTTGAAAAAAATTATATAATTATTTTTTCAATAATTCGTCGCTTACAAACATGTTATCAATTACTAACAATATCAAAGTCTCTTATTAGAATGTTAAGTATATAAATGCACTCTAAAAAATACTAAATGTTCACCAAAAAATGACTATCTATGTAGGAGTACCATGTACTAAGTTAAACAGATAATTATTGTTTATCATTAGCCTATAAATGTCCAGTGCCCAATTGAATGCTTACAATCTGTGATTTTGGGTACCAATATTAAGACAAAATGATTTTTTTCTCGCAATATCCCGCGTCTTTGAAAGATGTCGCACTAGTAAAAAGTAATCACATTTCAAATCTGTTGGTCGATGTTATTAGTTTTTGTTTTTTGGGGGGACGTTTTGACACATCATCCTTTAAAATTCAAAAATATTTTTTTCATTAGAGGATCTCTCCTCAGAACACTTAATGACGACATACTAGGAAGCTACAAAGCTTTGCACAAACCAAGACCGGCTCTCAAAATAACTAATAAGAGGAAAGATTTTATTGTTTGTTTGTATTGAATGGGCTCTGAAACTACAGAACCGATTTTTTAATTTCTTTTTTTTTCGAATTCATCTGAAGTTACTTATCAGTCGTTGCTGAACAGAAGAGCGTTCGCTAAATTCAACTTGGTACAAAGATAGAATAGACCTTGGTGAAGGACATAGGTTACCTTCCACCGCGGAAAATTCCTCATTTCCACGGGAAAAACTATTAACACGTGCGGAACAGCGAGACTAGACTCGACTAGAAGGCTAGTAAGCTATAAAACCAGACTCGTAGGTTTAACATTAACAGCTCATACACGTCACATGTCCCCACCTGGAATGAGGGTGAAAAGGCTTAAGTCGACCATGCTGACCCAGTCATGCGGGTTGGTCAACTTTACACACAACCGGTGGTGGTTCACAAACACACAAACCTTTGACTAGTAGTATTATTTATTCTGTGCCTTTGATTATATAATATCCATTCGGAAGTTCGTGGCTTCAAGCTTCGGCACGTAACAATGTGGTTTTGATTTACAAGTGTTCGAATTTATATGTCGACGCTCTTACGGTGAAGGAAACATCATGAGGAAACCTGCACACACCTGTGAAATATTCAAAAGTTGTCTGTTATGTTGACCAAACTGCACTAGGCCAGCGTGGTCGACTAAGGACTATTCACTAGATTTCAGGGTAGGCTCGAGCCCCTCGGTGGGGACACAAATGAACTGTTGACAAATGAAAGTCGTGAGGTGGAAAGCCAGCATAAAAATGTGTTTTTATGGTCTCCCTAGCGGGGGTGGCAAATCCTTTGGGGCGCCGCCGTGTAGCTGTTACCCTTGCCCGGCGCGAGGGAGAGGAAATATAATTGCTACAACCGGTTATTGCTATAATCTGGCAACGAGTGAATGTTATCGTTCGCCTCTTTCCCACTGTATAAAAAAATTGCCCGCGAATTTTGGAAAGTTTGTCATACGGTCATCATTGAACTTAAAGTAGGAGAATTCATTTTTTCTATTAATACTCTAAGGTAGGAGACGCGCGGCGCGCGATCGAGTTCCTATATCCGAGTTGCGTGTTTACTAAATGTACCTTGTGGAGACTCCCCATGGGGTTTTGGTCGGGTATATTTAGCACGGCGCTTTCAAAATATTTGAACTACTAAATATACCCGAGTTGGGGTATCATGATCGGGTATATTTAGGAGTGAATGATGCGCGCCAAGTGTTTACAAATGTACCTTGTGGAGATTCCCTGTGGAGTTTTTGTCGGGTATACTTAGTATAGCGCTTCCAAAATATTTTAACTACTAAGTATACCCGATTAGTGATTTCATAATCGGGTATGCTTAATGTTTAATGTATGCGGTATTAATGATAGTGAATAGTATTTTGAATGCCAGCATCGTATATCAACAAAATGTACCTCCTCCTATAGGATTTTGGTCGAGAATAAATAGCATGATAAAAATATTTGAACTACTAAGTGCACCCGACTTAGAATGCCATAAAGGGGTATGTTTAGTAATTAATTGTTAATTGTTACTTAAACACTAAGTATACATATGTGGTTAGTGATATGATATATGATGGGATAGACGGCCCCGTAGCCTAGTTGGTAGTACGTCTGCCTTCGAAGTACAGGGTCGCGGGTTCGACTAGTTGGTAGTATGTTTGCCTTAGAAGCACAGGATCGCGGGTTCGAATCCCTGCCAGGGCAAACATTCGTGTGATGAGCACTTGTGTTTGCCTTGTGTCTGGATGCTATGTAACTATATGCTCGTATGTATATCAGTTGTCTGACACCCATAGTACAGACTCTGCCTAGTTAAGGGTCAGATGGCCGTGTGTGAGATGTCCCCACATATTTAATATTATTTTATTATTTTAGTTAAATATTTAAAAAAAATATTGTTACAATAAACATAAATTTGATAAAATCAAATAGTACATCAATCACTTTATTTAGCAGTTAATACAAATGTTGGTGTCTAAACTTACGATTCACTAACTTTTTAGTTATCCAAATCATTCAAACCACGAAAAACCAATAAACTTGAAGAAAAAAACGTTTAAAGTAAACAAACAAATAAAGAAGGAAAAAAATAGCACGCGAAGCCGGTGCGCGACAGAGACAATTAGAGTAACGAAAGCTACGAATTATGTTCGGGTATAGATAGTAGCTACCAATAAAAAATGTGCAGTCCTAACTATACCCGATCAAAGCCAAGCAGGCTCTTGTAATCTAAGCAGGGTATGTTTAGTAACGATTTATTTTTAAATAGTGCTACTAACTATACCCGATGTAGGTCGAGTCGGCGTATCTTGCAGAGGTATATTTAGTAGTAGTCACTTTGAAAGTTGTTCCTACTAACTGTACCCGAAGATAGACAAGCTCGTGACGTCACTGGCGTCTCCACAAGGTACATTTAGTAAACACGCATCCGAGTTTACTATGCGCAGCCTACACAGATTGCGTCCAGTTTATATGACACAGGTTGCATATAAATACATTATTTAAATCTGTCCTTTCCTCCTTTCTTTCAACCTTTTATAAAACAACTAGCTATGCCGCGGCTCCGCGCTCGTTAGTAGTTTTTCCCGTGGGAATGAGGAATTTTCCCGCGGTAAATCGTAGCTTATTTATATTGTTTCCCAAGGTCTATTCTATCTTTGTGCCAAGTTTCACCGAAATCGGTGTAGTAGTTTCAGAGCCTATTCATTAATTAAGTATATTTTAGGTATTTTTTTACACCTTGGGTTACATTATTGAAGTTTTAGCAAGGACCCCTAATTTTTTGAAAATCAAATATAGCCTATGTTACTCAGGGATCATGTACTTTCTCAACAGTGAAAGAATTTTTGAAATCGGTTCAGTAGTTTCGGAACCTATTCGATGCAAACAAACAAACAAACCTTTCCTCTTGATAATATTAGTATATAGTATAGACGAGAAATAAAAGGTGACTGTCTTAATTCTACGAAGATCGCCAGAACCAGAGTGTTTATACGTACTTACTTACTTACATGTGTGTATGTAGAGTTAGCGCCTGGGGAACTCGTCACAGCAAGTTATTTCAAGCAGCGAAACAGATTTGCTAAGCTATTCTCTTGAGGGGTGCATTAGGGTGGATTTCTTGGTGTGTTCGGTGATGGGTGGTTTGGGATTACTTTGTACGAGTATTGTGGTAGTTTAATATTGAGTGACATGTTTCATCTCATGGATAATCTTCTTACTTTATGTACAAGCTGCACTCTTTAGTAGGTAGGTAGGTATATGTTTTGAGGTACGGTTGTTAATATAATCCTTGGTTTTAGGATCTTGACACTAGACTCCACCGACAAGAGCGCGGAAGTATGAAGAAGAAGACAATAACGTTGTAAAGTAACTCCCTTGTTTATTTGATTCTTACAAAATTTTAATAAAATATTTGTTAGGAATTTCTGTATCGCAAAAGCAAAATGATGACTGCTATGTGCTGATGTTATATGATAATTTGAAAGTGTTTTCCACAATCCATCACCTTCTTTCGCAATATTTCATGTAGTTTTTGCCGTGTAAATAATGGTTAGGTACACACAAACTTTCACATAGAAAGACAAAGTTGTAAACACCACCATAACACAGACCATAAGCTTTATTTTGCATAGCTTCTGCCATCTATTATTTTGACAATGTTACTTTTCAAACCTTCTCCGCGCGGCCTGACGATGCAATGAATGCAATCAAGCGTGTTATTAGTAACCAATATTCCCGATAGATGGCGGTACTTTTTTCTCAGATAGTACCTAATTTCTTTTTTCGGTTCTAGTGTTGGAAAATAACAAAAATAACAGTTTCGAATATTTTTAATATTAGTTTATTATTTATTCATTGTTATTTTTTTCTTATTAATTTATAAGGTACTTACGTGTCTTTTAAAAATTACCTATATTTCAAAATGAATTGGATAGACACTTAATAGGTGTGTATGTTCAGAAGCCAGCACATGCGGTTGGACATTTACACTACGAAATTCACCCCTACCGCTACGGAATACAGGCGCTATCAAGGTCAACATTTCCAGCCGCATGTGCTGGCTACTGTACATATAAAATGAATGACGTAAGTACCCATTAACCATTATCAGCAAGCCAAGAGGGTCATCGTGCGATGAATCATACACACACAACACAAGTAACGGTTGAGACATTGTTTTGTTGTAGAAATTTATATTCTATAAATATTAATTGGTATGTCAATATGGTATGTCTTTATAGGCAACAATTTTTTAAATTACTGCAAAATTTTGTTTTCAAACAAAATCATAATTGTGTGATTGATTTCTGTATTCAAATAAATTTGATAACCACTGAGTCCAACAGTTCGATAACTAAGCATCATCTAGGTTCATTTTATTCAAATCTGCTTCTGCCATCATGAGGCTATAAAAATAACAACAGTTTCATTCATCAAGACATCAGTCAACAAGAAAGCGTTAAAAGGAAATGGGTTCAGTTCATGGCTAATATTAGAATAGTTTCTAACTTGTACTATAGAGTTCAACGTTTTCAACACTGTGAAATTGTTTTCATTTCCTATATCACATGGAGCACAGAAACGGTTTGAGAAATTTAATTTAATTTTGTAGTTATTTTTTTCTTGTCTTATTGTTTTCTGTGTTGTGATGTCCTACAAATAAAGTTTTTCTATTTCTATTTCTATAAAACATCAAAATTGTGTATACTTTGCTATCAGTGTCATATTTTTCGATGTAATTTGTGTAATTGTTGTAATTTAACTGCTGAAAATAGCCAAATTTCATTTCAGTTTTATCACAGGTTTTATGACGATTTGGCTGACAGAGCTAGTGCATGAGTTTAAAAGTTAGAGATTACGTTTTCTCCATTATTCGTTTTTCATCAATTATGTGTCAAGTGTCTACGCCGCCGCCGCCGCCGCCGCCGCCGCCCTAATATGACTCTTTTCAGAGCCATACACATACCGTGAAGAGTTGTTAATTAAATGAGTACTTAGTAGCCTGTCTGACTCACGCTCAGATGGTTTGAGTTTATGAGATATTTTACAAACATTGCTCATAATATGATGTTTTGTCCTTGTAGTTTATCATAAATTATAACACCAGATGTTTTGTTTCTTATATAGTTAAACATACAACACAAAGTTAAAGTTGCTAGTATCAAATCATTCAATATGACTGATTATTTTAATATGCATAAAATGACACGCTTAGCTATTAGCTTTCAGTTCTTGTTTTCCAGTTTTATATTTGTTAAAAATAATTAAGGATTTCTACCGTTTATACAAAGCTATGTTATCTTTCAATTAAGGACTGCTATTAAATCCAAACTTAGATAAAAGTTAAACGCTACTATATAGTAGCCAACATTAGTACCGTTGTCATTTTATCTCCGATCTAAATGGAATCTAACGAGTCGCTCATGTACATATAAGGACAACCTAACTAATTTGAGAACCAATTACAATAAAACCAAATTGAAGCTTTAACGATTCACTTGTAGACGTTATTTTAAATGTCTACAAGAAATTTAATTTTATTACGTTCACAGCTCGAGCCTACCCTGAAATCAGGGTGAACAGGCCTGTGCGAGTTGGTCAACTTCACACACAACCTTTGAATTACTTCGCAGGTTTGTACGTATAGGTTCCTCACGGCAGTGTTTTTCTTCACCGTAAGAGCTGTAATTTTTAGAATTTTAATCTTTGCTCCAGCGACAGATTTTAACAGTTTTTGTGCAACTTTCCTGTTGAATAAGAAATAGTACTTATGCCTAATGTGTGGTCATTCCAACTAATCAATTATATACAGTTATAATACTTATATAATATTCAGCTCAGCATATCGCAAAAAGTAATGGATGCGATGGCTAACAATTTTTCAAACAAGTTAAGAGTTAGCTGTCGCGGCGCGGCGGCGGCGTTGTAGTATCGAGTACCGGTTTAAGCATTAGGTAGATGTATTTGGTTTTGCAAGCCAAAATTAAAATTGAATTGTTCATCAATATACTCATCTCTTTTGATTGGATAAATTACAATATTACTTGACTCATTCTTTTCTTTTACAAATTTTCCGATTTGCAGTGCAAATTTGCAAAAATCACACCCTTGATTAAGTTCTCAACAACTATTTTAAGGTACATAGTTACTCTGCTTGTATGTATATCCATAGCACAAAACATAGTGATCTTATCAACATTTTCTGAGAAAAAAATCACATTCCAGTTCGTTGAGATGGTTAACATTTTGGTTCACTACTGGCAACTTTAATCTCGTAAGCGGCCTGTGCAAATTGGGTCACAGTCACAGCAAAATATTGTGTGCGTTGAATTAAATAATCGAAAAGTTCGTTGGCACTTGACTAGCAATTGGGACTACCCAATTAGGCAAGCGAATTCATGTTTAATAGTCTTGTGATTAGAATACCTACATAATGAGTGTCAGTTTTTTTAATGGCGACAAGCACTAAACTTGACTAAGCTTTTCCTGAGTACGAGTACAAAGTAATAGGTAAAACTGTTATCTACCATTATAATTGTTTCGATATACTAGGATGTTATTAGAAAATATTTTGTGTTCTGATAAACTGCAGCAAGCAAAAATTTATACCAAATACATAATAATAATAGGTATTTTGACTCTTGACTTGACTGAAGACATACATAATCTCATGTCATGTTCAGATTTTACGATCTTACCAGGATAACAAAGTATAAATAGATTGTCGGGTGAATGTACGCGGGATTTAATATTTGCTCGTAAAAATAATACACACACAAGATCAAAAATGTGACTTATTTATCAAGGATGCAATCTATGTTTTAGACAAGTTTTAGACTTATTTATATTCTGCGTATCTCAACACGAATTCGATAATTATATGTCAGTGTGAGTTTATTTTTGAAAACATTTTCATCAATCATTAAAAAATAAATTTAAAAACGTCTTACTCTCTTAATATTTTTCGCATTTATAGCCATTTTAGATTTTGTGAGAAATTTTACAAATATCTTAAAAATTTCTTACAAAATCTAAACACAAGTCCCGTCCCAACTATCCATTAAAAAACTGTAAAAATTGTATGGAAAAGTTTTAACGAATGTATTGTACTACTATAAAATTGGCTATCGTAAAATAATCGGATTGGCTCTCGGCTACTGACTTCTTTACAAAGGTAAGCCTCGGCCTGACCTCATTTTCCAAATATGGAAAAGTTTTGTAAGGCTATCCGTCCGCCACTATATTCTATAACAAGTTCTTTTATTTTTATTTTGCACACATGTTAATATTATCTTGCTTTGGTTTCTATGTATTATTTAAAATAGTTTGCTCGTTGTCAATCATATTTTTCCAGATGTATGTATGTAAGTAAATGTATACCTACTGCTAACGAATTTATTGTAAGTGTATGTAGGCTCTGAGGCCAAGGTCAGTATTTTTTTCTGCTGACAGACCTTAATGAAAAGTTTATTTTATTACAAAAAGTCAGAACAATTTTGTATAGGAAAAAAACCATTTGTACTCGTACTAAAATAAACACTCATGTCATATAGCTCAGCATCGATTAATCAATAATTTAGTCTTTCAATGAAGCAACGCAATTTATTATTTTCTGCATGAGAGCGATTTGTTTTATGTTAGATGTGTCACTTATACAGCACATTCCAGCAGTCTCCAGACATATTTGTAAGGACTAAATTGGTGCACGTTGCGACAATTAAATCACTCCTTATATCGCCCACACATCGCGTCTTGGCAGGGTCTGCCTGTGCCTTACTCCGTCTACGAGACGCAATACGCTCGGTCGTTTCACCAGAATTAGTTAAATTTAGAATTTCCGTTCGCCCTATTTGGTTAAAATGTGCTCAGTGTAAATGGCTTCTCAGTTAATTACAGACCAGTGTCCATAGATTTTTTATGGAACACGTTTTAACACAATATATTTTGCGACTTGCGTACGAAGTGTCTTTTTATCTGTTCCATGCCGCTGATTCTATTTATTGTGCGGTGTTAAAAGGTGACCATCAATCAAGTCTGCTTGTTCTTGTTGTGTTAAGTTTGTAATTGTTTGTGCGTTTGTTCTCTAGTAATGTTCTAAGTAAGTAAAGTGAAATAACATGTCAGTGATTATTTTTTCACGTTTTTGGGCGAAGTAATAATAGTTGTTATGAATGAAGTAGTTGGTACTGTGGCATAGTGGGCATCGGTTATGCCATGAAGGAAGAAAAAATTTTACGCGCCCAATTTTATGGGCGTAGATTTTTTTTTCCTTCATGGGTTATGCCATCTCTTTTGCTTGTGGGTCTGGCCACAAGTACTGAATTTCTTGAAAGTATTGATATTGATATTTTGTGTCAGTTGAATCGAGTCGCTATCCTGGAGTAGACTAAATCTCTCCAGGATAGCTCGGGACCGGGAATAAGAAGTGTTTTTTGATATGGTGATGTAAAAATAAGTAGTAAATAGTTATAAAGTTATTCTAAAGAGAGATAAAGTTATTGATAGTGTGATTTAATTTAAATAGGAGTGGCGCGTCCCGTACCACAGTACACTTAACATCATCAATGTGGCCTATCACTTTTTGTTGTATTGTAAAACTGTGTTTTATCCAACATACAAATAAATAGATTGCGGTTTCTACCAAAGTAACTAACTTTACATGATTGGTAGATTAAACTCAAGGTTAACAATACGGTATGCATAGTGATTGCACATCCAGAGATTGCAAACACACTTAAGCGTAATATACTATTTTTTTATCGTAACTAGAATAAAGTTGAAATATAAATAATAATATTTTACATAGTACCTACAGTAACATCCAAATCTCATACAATAAGATAAAACTATAAATTATAGAAACATTTATTTTATTATATTGACAGCACTACGAAAATTAAAACAAGTATTTTATAGATGAAATTAACTACTAAACAATAAATCAATGACG
This sequence comes from Teleiodes luculella, assembly GCA_948473455.1. Taxonomy (NCBI): domain Eukaryota; kingdom Metazoa; phylum Arthropoda; class Insecta; order Lepidoptera; family Gelechiidae; genus Teleiodes; species Teleiodes luculella. Next base: position 717,360 of record OX419604.1, read on the forward strand.
ACTACTAGGTACATTTAGAAGCCTTGTCTATCATTTAAGTACCTATCTATTCAAGAAATAATAATATGTAGTTGTATAACACTCAGGCAATTACTACGTCAATAAACTATCTTATCATATCAGTTGGGCTACACAAAACATGCATGACTAAATTCTTACTAGATTCTACTAAAATCTGCGAAATATTCTTAGTAAAATAACAGGCCAACGTAAACAAAAAGCATCAACATCAAGTCCGGTGACTCACGATGACGAAGTTTTCATTATCATATCATAAGCACATACGTTAGTTGCAATTCGACACTCGACGATACTTCTCGTCTGCATTAAACGCGTTTTTTACCGCCGTTCTCTAATAAATTTTAATTGTATACGTCACTTTATCAAGGCCGATCAATTGTCGCGCAAACGAACGTGACATAGGCACTGTGTACCGCGTACGTAGTGTTTCACTTATTTTCCTCAAACGGCAAGAACAAAGAGATTTATTCTTGAAAATATTTTAGCACTTCCTAGTAGACACACCAGCCTGTTGATCCGAACACGTGTACACAATACATACGCTAAAAGGAGAGGATGCGAGCGTTCGACGCGAGTGTATGATAAAAATCGAATAAAAAATGATTAAAAGGAATGGTGATAATGTATTTGCGATCGCGTCGAGCCACAATCAGTGTCAGGGCGGCAGGAGCGCCGTCTCGCTCTCCCCCGCGAGTGGCGGTGGAGGCGGCGGCGGCGGCGCGGGCACGAGGATCCCGCGCGCCACTGCCGCCAGGATGACGCCTCCCGACGCGCAACACAACACCAAGGATGCGAATATTGCGCTCTCTATTTACGTGGAAAAATGGAAACATCGATATGAAGACTCAGAAAGAAAACATAAATCTCATCTCCTCAAGTCAGAAAAAGGTAAGCTTTATTCATTTATTCAAGTAATAGTCATTTATTTTCAAGATTTTTTGCGATGTTTTCTGCGCATGCCCAAAGAACACTGGCTGGACGAATGCAAATGGAAACACAAGTGGAAATGTACAATAGCTATTCGTTATTTCGTATTATGACTAAGACCTGTTGCTCATACATTTAATATTCTTAAACTTTTCTAATGTATGCACATGTGAGATAGGGTTTTATTTAAAACTAATATGAAACTTTTCAATTTTAAGTAAAATCAAATCTTACTTCGTATCGTACGTACGTAGGTACGGAAATTATATTATAGTTAAGGTATGAAACAAGTATGGTCCACGTTAAGCAACCAGTTATTGAACTGCGCAATACTCGTAGAATGAAAGGAGGCTTGCTTAGTGAGGATAAAGGAAAATTCTGAATAGAGGTTCTCTACTGGATATTATTATAAAAAGTAGGTAACAGCTATTTTTTGAGACGTATTTGTTTTACTGTCACGCATCTTGCACATCACTATTTTTTGTTTTGGTTGTAGAAATGTCAAAACGAGAATAAATTGTTTTTGAACAAATTGTATTATATGGTGTGATTTATTAATTATTATATTACTAAGAATTGAAGATTTTTATTTTGTTAAATTGGTTTTTCACGAACTGAAGATCAATTTAAGGTAGGTAATAATGGCATTTGCGAATATTTTGGGGATTTTGAGTTGAATAGGTAGGTACTTACATTCTTGTTCTTGGAGTTCAAGCTTGATGTGATAATCCCAACTCGAATATAAATTGCTATTTTTCCGTTCCGCGGCTCTGCCCGCGCTGACAGTTTTTCCCGTTAGAATGAGCGATTTTTTCCCGTGGTAAAAAAAAGGTAGCCTGTGTGTTAATCTGATGTAGGTGTATGTGCTATATATTATTGTAAAGTTTTATGTGTAAAAATCGATCAGTAGTTTTTGCGTGAAACATCATCCATCCATCACCACAAACATTTGCCTTTTTATTTTAACACCTACCTCCTAGTAGGTAGGATGGATTTTTTATTTTATTCTGTTCTAACATTATACTTACTAATAACTCTATCTATACATTTTATTGTAGTAAGGTAGGTGGTATGCTTAAAAAACTAAATTACACAAACCTTTGTGTTGAAATTTTGAAATAAAGGTTTATCAATCAGCTAATATAATCTGTAAGCAATAATACCTATAATTTTTTCCTTATATTTCAAATTGTGACACCTTATCTATGATATCATTATTAATATGTTTTCATAGTAAACTAGTTATCAACAGCATTGAGTCAACAGTTAACAACAACCCAGCTATGCTATACCAAATGATCAAACACAGAAACCTATGTTGTAAATTTTCTGTTTCTCTTTTTGTCTGTTTGTGCGGGCTAATCTCTAAATGTTCGACCGATTTAAATTAAATTTTGCATAGTGGTACCTTATATCCCCAGTCAACATCTTAGATAGTTTTCACAAAATATCTCATTCCTACCGGAAACTGCACAGTAAAATAAAAAATTGTAGCCGCAGGTAACCGCCGTAGCTATTTTTTTTTTCTTTAACGTAAGTGTGAGGTTGCTGTGCTGCTTAGAACATTTGTCTTTTATTTTAATTTTATGTCATCACATCATCAAAAAAAAAATCATCATGTGTTAAAATATTTGAATTTGATGACACTGTTAAGAGGCCTGTAATGAATGATGAATGGATTGCCCCACCATTGGGAAAATTTAAAAATGATGGTGTAAACCCGACACCTTATTTAATTATGTTTACGTCCTGTAAGCCTGCCTATAGGAAAATTTAACCAGGTAAACTGTGTATATTAAATAAATAACATACCCAACAGTCAAAAGCTTTGCCTAAGTATATAATTTTTTTACAATGGGAACGAGTTATTTTCCTACAGTAAAAGTAGCATAAATTATGCCTTTTACTTGGCCCATGATGCTAATTTTATTTCAATCTGTTTAGCTGAGCGCCAAAGCATGACAAACGGACGGAGTTACTTTCGAATACCAAATACCGTCGTCTGTCGGTCCTATTGTCTTGGTAACTCTCTGTTGATAAGCTTGATAGAACAGGGGGCTAGCATAAGGTTTCACCTGTAACTGACATTTTTATCGTGTAAGGGTTTCTCGCAGACAGATAAATGTGAGATAATCTCTTGTCACAGTCGACAAGGCTTCATGCTGGGCTTAACATTATATAAATAATAACTCATTACAAGTCACTGAAAATCAATAATAATTCTTGTTGCGTACCTTTTACATACCTACTCAACAATATTCTTCTTCCTTTGAAGAATGACATGTTCATGAATATTACGTATTTGTTCTCGTACATAAATGAATGGTTTTTTTTCTATAAGGAATTTCAGTGTCGCATTTTTTATCGAAGTAAATTTTTATGATGGATTAATTTCACAAACGCATTATTTTAATCCTGCGAATTTTTTTGCATTAATTTGCAATGGTTTTATTTGATTAGCATGAGCATTTATTTAACCTCCTTTAGCTTTGTAAAATAAGTTTAGGATAGGTATTTACTTAACTACCACTAATAATGAATCATAAACAAATGTGGTTTTGTCACCAAACAACAACAGGCTAGTATTGACTCACCCTACCTAACAGGAATATTGCTATTCATAAATTAGAATGTTTGGTGAAGTTTATTAAAATTGTTTCACTATTTAGTATTGACTGACCAATGTTACAATTACAACCGGTAATTTTCTAATCGCTATTTGCGTTTGGTGCTAGTCGAAATGATAGGTAAATGTATTAAATGTAAATAAATTTAAATCGTGTTTCGCTAGGTTTCAGTGCAACCCAAAAGAGTTGACAAACATTTATAAAGACATCTTCTTGAAAACGCGGGGACAATTCAAATGTGCCCAAAGATAACGGGTTTCAATTCAATTGCCACTTTCCGTCTCCATCATTTATCAAGAAGCTCCAGAGTATTTGCCAGTAACCATTCATTTGAGAATAACGCTCTTGTCCGTGACAAAATCACTACCTCTCTATCCATAGCCACTCTCTTGTCTGGTATTTACTACATGGGTCCACTTTTACCTTCACTTATGGTTCATAAACGTACGTCTTGGTCATCCGTGTCTTCTTTTGCCAGTAATAGCAGCTTGTGTTAACTACACACTCCAGCAAAAGCCCGGTAGACCAATCAACAAGCTGCACAATTTAGATAAAGGATAGAGGCTTCGTCACGGCTTTTCTCGTCATGCTAAATTATTATGTTTATAGTCTCAAAATAGGTACCTATAGTTATTTATGGCCCCTTAAAAATGTCCTAGCTAGACCGTCTCAATTGTCCCCAAAAACATAATAAGAATTGAGTCATAAAGCTCCTCAAAAGTCCCTTTGCACTTGGTACGTCGATTTTGCGACGTAAGTATCAGCCATGAACTCAATTTAAAACCTTGTCTACTGGTATCAATAACCAACTTTGTTATTACCAATATGAATCCAGGAATTATAACCCGAAATCTCCGAAGCGAAAATACGTAGATCGGATTAAATTTTGTAACGTATGTTGACGACGACAACGCTGTTATTTTCACAGGCTCTTGGAAAAGTGTTAAAAGTAATGCTGAAAAACGTTTGACCTGGGTTTCTCGTTCGTTTAGAGGTAACTGACTAGTCCATATTTTTCTAAATTTTAAAATTTAATTCCATCTGGGCATTGATTCGCTCAAGTGAACCTTAATTGCGGGTTTTGGTTGTTCAACTTCACAAAAAAACGCCAACTTGGTACTAAACGTGCCAAAGTTGGTTTCAAATTAAAATATCTAGGCCTTCAGGTAGATCTGTGGAATAGAGAATATCAAGCTATTTTTATTTTAAACATGTCATTAATATGGTAAGGAATGATTTCGTCTGGCTTCAATCTTTAACACTTTGCCACATACTATATGTAATGTAATGTAGGTACCTAACGGAAAAAAGACAAACTAGCTCAATATATTTTAATTTATTGTATATTGTATTCAGAAACTCTCTTCGACCTTGAAAGAGCACAGAAATTCTTACTTACACACACCCACACATAGAAAGAAACACATAACACAACCTGCCAACACTCGATTACAATTTTGTGTTTACCGATCTTGAAGCACTTAACACTTAATGACTTCATTTCGGAAGATAATTAGCTAACTTCTGAAACTACGTCATTAAATGTTCTAAGGGAGCCTATCACTACATAGTATAAAACAAAGTCGCTTTCTCTGTCCCTATGTCCCTATGTATGCTTAAATATTTAAAACTACGCAACGGATTTTGATGCGGTTTTTTCAATAGATAGTGTGATTCAAGAGGAAGGTTTTATATGTACAATACATTCATAATATACTTAAAGATAACCCATAATAACCATTTTCCCGTGCGGAGCCGGGGCTGGTCGATAGTAATGAATAAACAATTTGTAAATTTTTAGGTAGATAGATAGGTGAACCGCCGCGCGACGATCTGGTGAGAGCCACGGGAAGTGGTAGATGCAGCGCAGGACCAATCGCTGTGGAAATCCTTGGGGGAGGCCTTTTTCCACCAGAGGACGTCTACAGCCTGATATGATAATAATTATGAATAGATAGCAAGGTTTTCTTCATCTTGTACACAAATATACCCGCTTTTTATCATAATTTTGAGTCTCATGATGATGTCCTATTAATATACAATCTACTTTTATTTTAAGATTTTACTGTAGCATAATAACATATTAAATTTAAAAAAATAATAACCTAATCCTTTCAACAACTAGAAAAGAGCTGATAATCTTCAAATGGCTGAAGATATTTTCTTGGATCATAGCTAAGAACACCCTCGATTGTGACACCTTGCAAACAAAAAAAACTAAATCAAAATCGGCGCATCCGTATAGGAGCTTCGATGCCACAGACAGACAGACAGACACGTCAAACTTATTACCCTCTTTTCGTCGGGGGTTAAAAAGAAACGGTAATTATACATTTCTTAATCACATTCTTATTTGTCCACAGCAAAACGCGATCACGATGACCTTCAGCGGCGCTACAATATCCTGGTGGAAGAACGCAACCACCTCTCCTCAGAACTGTCAGAACGGGAGAAGGAGCTGGGCAAGCTACGGACCGTCTCCGAGAAGCTGTTTAACGAATACCAGCAGCTCAAACACCAGAGCGAGGTGGACGCCGGACTGATGCAGAAGTAAGTTTGGAAGACTGGTCTTTCAGCAGAAATGTGATAGAACATTCTAAGATTGTTGCGGTTGATTTTTGCAGTAAGCTCAATTTAAAACGAAATCGTGGAGAAAACCCGTGAAAATGTGTGTTAATGTGGTAGAAGTTTTTTAAACGTGGGGTCGCGATTGACCACATTCTCGGTAACAGCTCATATTCCCAACGAAGGGTTCGAGCCTACCCTAAAATGAGGGTGAACAGGCCTTAGTAGACAACAATGGCAAAGTGCGCGTTGGTCAACTTCACACACAACCTTTGAATTACTGCGAAAGATGTGTGCAGGTTTCCTCACGATGTTTTCCTTCGCCGTAAGAGCGTCGAATAAACGTTCCATTTGAATTCGATAATCGAAAATACATTGGTAAGTGCCAAAACTTGAACTCCCGAACTTCCGAATGACAATACCTGCGAAGTAATTCAAAGGTTGTGTGTGAAGTTGTCCAGCCCGCACTGGGTCAGCGTTCGACGAACAAATATCACTTTGGGAGACTTTCCCCAGTATTAAAATTTCAGGCTGGATCAGATTGTCCGAAAAGAAAGATGATTTCCGTGCTCCGGAAGGCACGTGGAGCCGCTGGTCCCGGCTACTATCTACGGTTGTAAATAGTCGTTTAATCGTTATATGAGCCATGTATGTCAAAAACCTTAGGCGGCTAAATAATTCTGACTATAAGCACATAAGGTTAGTGAGGAACGTTAACCTCTGATCCCATAATGATAAGCATGCAACAAATTTCTAAGAAGAAAACCGCTTGGCAGTTAGCCGTCATAACAAAAAAGGGCGCATCTGTCAGATTTTCCCAAGGTAAAAGTACCGTTATCCTAACAAAACTACCATACTACTGCCATTATAGGACCTTACCTTATGTCACCTTTACAAATAAACGCTTAAGTACAAAAGAACCAATTTCGTTCAACCTCCAACCAAAGTAATGTTTTTGGCCTCGAAACAAGTTGAAACAACCTCAACGTTTCATTCACATTTGTTTCAAACCAGTCTCATTAGTAACGACACTGACTTGACCTAAAGAGATATTTTACGAGACAAGCAATTAATTTCAAGTTATTAATTACTTAGGTTTAACTTTTTAGGACATAACGTCAGTTGTGTAATTTATAAAATAAGTTGCAGGTTTATTTTTGGGAGAAATCGCGTCAAATACAAAGAATGATTTTAAAACAGCTGTTTGTTTAGTTCCTAACTCGGAAACCTGTAAATAAATAAATATAAGAACAAACAAACTGACACAAATCATGTAAAATGAAGTTATTATAATATGTAAATTTATGAATAAAATCAGTTCAATCAAATACAAGTAGGTACCGAATGTACCAGGAAAGTAATTATTTATGTATTATTTTTAAATGGCAGTGCTACCTTTATGAACTAGCTTTCCGGCGCGACTCCGCCCGCGTTAACAGTTTTTCCCCTGGGAATGAGGCATTTTCCCGCGGTAAAGGGTAGCCTATGTTACTCAGGGTGAATGTAGCTTTCTAACGATGAAAGAATTTCTGAAATCGGTTCAGTAGTTTTTGAGTTTATTCATTACAAACATACACACACACACATACACACACACACACACATACACACACACACACACACATACACACACACACACATACACATACACACACACACACATACACACACACACACACACACACACACAATATACAAATCTTTCCTCTTTATAATAATACTAATCAAGCAAAGCACAGAAGCATAGACTGAGTACTTAAAGAATAAAAGAAATATACCAATAAACACATGTCATGTTATCTACAACCATCACCTTAGTAAAATGTGGTAAAATATATATTTACTAGCTGACCGCCCGCGGCTACGCCCGCTTTGTTTTTTTTTACTTTTCCGTGCAGTTTCCCGTAAGAGTGAGATATTTTCCTACAAAACACATACAAGAGTCAAAAGGCGGCCTTATAGGTAAAGTAGCGATCTACCAGGCAACCTAAAATTTTAAACCTTTCTAATGTACCAAAAATCTATAGAAATAAGGACATTTAATTAAAATTTTGTTTCAACATAGATTGTTCAATAAGTGTTTGCCTAGTTTGGATCAATATGGCACTTAAATTTTATTACGTCTTATACTACTGAGCAATTTTAGTGAACTTTGACCTTTCCGTGATGGCATCAGAATAGTATGAGGAAACTAGCACCTTGCTAATATCTGCAGGTCACTTTCTGCATGTATAGCTAAGCTACTAATACTTGGGGCCGCTCGATTGTTTGTTTATATTGATTTATGTGCGTTGGTAGCCAAGTGGCTAGGGCCGTTGACTTCCATTCGCAAGTTCGCGGGTTCGAACCTCGGTACGTACCATTGTGTTTTCGATTTTCGAATTCATATGTACGTTTATTCGACGCTCTTACGGTGAAGGAAAACATTGTGAGGAAACCTGCACATACCTGAGAAGTAATTCAAGGGTTGTGTGTGAAGTTGACCAACCCGCACTAGGCTAGCGTGGTGTTACTTATCTCACAAAATTTTTTCAAAAATCGGTTAAGAAAAGCGATCTGTATAAAATAATATTAAATTAAAAAACAACCCCGCCGCAAAACCGAATTCTTTCGACAACTAGAAATGAGGTGATACGTAATCTTCAAATGGCTGAAGATATTTTCTTGGGTCATAGCTAAGGCTCAATTCACACCGGGGCGGCAGCGACGCGGCGAGCACTTTCAGTGTGAAATAATTTTAAACTTTATCCGAGTACTAAAAAGACTAGTATCGCTTGAAACCGCCGACGGATGCGCGGCGCCGCTGGTCTGGCTGGTAGCCGCGCGACTCGTCGAAGCTTCAAGCGATACTAGTCTTTTTAATATGTAAATAAAGTTTAAAATTATTTCACACTGAAAGTGCTCGCCGCGTCGCTGCCGTCCCGGTGTGAATTGAGCCTAAGAACACTCGATTGTGACGCTTGCAAAAAAAACTAGATCAAAATCGACGTTCCAGTTTAGGAGCTACGATGCCACAGACAGTCAAACTTATAACACCAGTGGACATAATGAAAGCATTTTTGCCCAAGCTGAAATGAAGACGGTTCACGCTGACTATTTACAAACCCAACAGCTTACTTTAAAAATAATCTTTTACATGATTACAGATATGTATAATGTCATTTTTTCAGTATAAATTGAGTGTCTGTTAATTAAACTTAATCTCCGTATTGAACGTTTTCTTGAGGTGGACCGACGATCTGGTGAGGGTCGCGGGAAGCCGCTGGATGCGGGCAGCGCAGGACCGATCGTTGTGGAGATCCTTGGGGGAGGCCTTTGTCCAGCAGTAGACGTCTTTCGGCTGAAATGATGATGATGATGATTGAACGTTTTGCTTATTGGACAATGTTTGCCGGATTGCATTCAAAGAATTGCCATAATAGATAGTACAATATTATAAATAACTGTAGTATACCTTCACATACTCGGGTAAATTGAAACATCCGTGATAAAGGGGACTCTCCCACTTTAATAACGCACTGATTTGTGTTTCATTAAATAACTAGTCAGCTACACTGTAGTACTTAGTCTAGATTCTAGGTGTTTCTAGGTAGATGCAAGTTAGTAAACAAATCTATCAATCTAATACATTGTGAAATTAACTGCTTGATCATCCTTAGGGGAATATTCTTTAATATGAACAGGTTTACTCTACTCATGAATATGAACAGGTTTTACTATAGGCTGTGCTATGGATATGGAACCGTTTCTGATACCGCGAAAAATTTCAAATGATTTATGCTTGCTTGCTTATTCTGGCTAGTACAAAAGTTGGATACCAACCTGTTAATTTTCACGCTGAATAAATGAAGCAAATTAAATAATTAGCACATTTTTATCCTGTTTTCTTGTCACAAAAGTAAATCCAGTTCCCGTAACATGAAGTAACAAAAGTTTACCTCACATATTGCACGCTATATTGAATTTCCTTCAATAGAATAAAAGACGAACGACAAAACTACGCCTATCACGCGTAATGTCATGTTAGGGGGCTGATGCAACAATTGACTTCCCAAAAGACTGGGAACTCTTACGCACTATTAGATGAACTCTTACGCACTATTAGATGCCTAAAAACCCACATTAGAAAGCCTAAAGTGTGACTATTACAAAATGCGCTAAAATATGCATAATAACTTGAATGTATAATTAATTTATGATTCCAAAACATTGCCATTTTCACTCACATGGCGAACGTATGCGAATTTATTTACTACCAATTTAGATTCTGTTACGGATGAACGCGGAGTTTGCACAGATTTCATTCTTATTACGTTTGAGTTTTTATTTTTGCGTTTTGTTGTTATCAAAGTGATAGTGAATATGGATTATGTTTGACCTTGTTTATGGTTTCTGGATTTCATGTTTTTCAAAATGTGAGTAATATATAAGATTGGCTTCATGAATGGCTAAGATTTGGATCCAAAGTACAGAAATACGGGCGCTTTCAAGTCAAAATGTCTAGCCGCATATGCTAGCTACTGTACTTTTTAACATTTGAGGTCATTAACTTGAATTAAAATTACCTACATATTGTTTCGTTGTGTTTGTACCCCATAATAAACGTTTTATCTATCTGTCTAAAACCTGTATTGAACTTTGAAATTCGTTTTAAAAGAAGTTGAAGCACGAGTAATAAAACACGTAAAATGTAAGAAAATATAATATCCTTTATACCTACATTAAGTTTCTTACACAATCAAGGCAATGACAACTATACCTTTCATTTAACAGGAAACAAATAAAATAAAAGACGCGTTTGTACACTCTTACAACATACAACGCGCCTTAAAAGAAATAATAAACGGACCCGATTGTACATATTACGGTCTAACTTAAATTTAAAAATCATACGTATTATGTATCTTTAACATTCTTAAGAACGAATAGGAACAGGGATTGTCAACTTAAATTTAGAGACGATCGATTTTACGCGGATTTGGCAGTAATTTAGCAGGCATGCGAAAACATCCCACTTAAATTAAGCTCAATTTGACAGCTGCGCTGCTTAATTTAAATATCATTCATTAAAAATTAAGTTCATTCATCTCCCATCATATTCGAATCCCACATGAATGAAAGAGACTAACAACTCAAATTTAGAGATTTTAGCGGCCACGCCGGAATTGATCCTATTAAGTATTTAATATTTTTATAGTGACTATTGACTGTGACCATTTGTTCTTTTGTTCCAGGGTGATGCAACAAGCTGGCGAATGGTACAAACAGAATAAGCAGTTGAAAAGGAAAAGCACAGTGTTATTAAGTGCCCTGCCCAATAAGGTTGACCTCGACCTCACTGACTGCACCGACACTGGTGAGAATATACTTTTCATTTTTTAAATGACCTATGCTTGTGTTGAAAAAGTACGACGAATCAAGCTTCACCGGACTTGCGGGGGAGCGAATGGCTCTACCCCAAAGTAGTCATGTACCAACGCGCTTAGGGGCGGCTCGAGGAAGCCTCGAACCAAAGCCTAGAGCGTTGATACGGAAAAACATCGTGAAGGTGACGACGCCTGAAAGGCTCCGTCTCTGATTATTAGTTTTGATTTTGATACCGCCGGCGGGTACGGCATTGTTACCTGAAGGGTAAAAATATTCAACACTACATTGGTTATTAAATTATAATCGAAGCGAAAAATTAAGATCATTGAGCTTGGGCAGGTCATTGAGTATAGTGGTTCGTAGTTACCCAGATAGATGGAGCTGTGTGCACTCTAAAGCACGTAGTAAAAAATCGAAAGCGTTAAATTATTTCGTTGGGCTTGTACGGAGGCTTGGTGGTACAATTGGAAGTACGCCTGTACGGCCCGGATAGCCCAGGAGGTGCGGGTTCAAGTCCCTGCCCAAGCTCAATGATCTTAATTTTTCGCTTCGATTATAATTTAATAGTATATACTAACAGGCGTCACCTGTTGAAAAATCAATGAACTACATTGGTTATGTATAAGACCAACCGTGAAAGTTTTAAAAAGTATATTACAGTTGTTCTATCTTACGAGTGCGGGTGAGTTATACTTGTAGTTGTGTGCGTACCTACTGCTAAACTGAGCGCTACGCACACAAACACAATGTGCACACAACACACACACAAGTATGGCTCGGCTGCACTTGTAAGATAAAACATCTGTACACGAATCTATATTTATAAAAATACATGTGACGCCCCCAGAGCCGGTTTTTAATATTTACCTTACACACTCAATATTGCGCTAGAACACAGCAATATACTACTATTTGATGTTGTTAACCCTTTGAGCAATGAGAGCACTTCGTCTTTTCTGTAATACACTTTCAGACATGACTCATACGACTGTATGTTAACCAGAAGACTTCAGGATTTGATCAAATCTTGAATTATTGTTGAAACTTTTAAACCGACGCATTGGCTGTTTCAAATAAAATTAAAAATATTATATTTTTATTTATTACCAAACACCGATTTTATATTAGCTAATAACGTAATAACACAATTGCTTGCTTAGAATGCTTTCAATAAAAATAGTACCTATATTGTTTTGTTTGTCATTGTAAAACACATTCATTTTATAGGTAATTCTTGGTTCTACAAGGTAAACTGTTAGGCCTTACACTTTTCCTTGTTTACACGAATGACTTCAGACTTAAAACGCTTTGTTTAACAAATCAAACTTATACTATCTTACCAATTTCGCTTTACAGCATCAGACACGAGTAGCAATGAGGAAGTGGAGTTTCTGAAACAGCAGATATCGGAGTTATCTCAGCAGGTGGCGGCTCTACAAACTGAGGTCAACGCGGCTAAACTGCAGGAGTTTGAAACTCAGGAGCAGGCCGTCGCTCTTGCACAGGTGATTGAAACATTTTGACACTCAATATCTCAAGAAGTTCAATGTTTGATGATTCAACATACTTTGTTGCACTAATAGGACAATAGGCAACATTCATACAAAACAGTCACGTTCATAAGTGCAGTCATGCCCTGCACTTATACTAAAAAAATATTTTTTTCCTAACAGAATTTTTTATACGAATAGAATGTGTGTTTAAATTTGAATGTACATGCGGCTGGTATTCCATTGCAGTAGGGGTGAATTTTGTAGTGCTAATGTCCAACCGCATGTGCTGGCTTCTGTACGTAACATAATATTTAGTTAAAATACCTAAACTGGAATCTGTTTGAAATAAGATTATTTTAAAATGTATGATTGTTCGTATAAATAGGCAACTTACAAAAGTTACTATAATTTTTTATGCTTTCATAGTTAAAGAAAACAATAATAATTTTCAGGAGTTAGAAGCGGAGAAAGAGAAATGCGCGTCACAAGAGAAAGAGTTAGAGGATCTGAGGAGTCAAATAGAGAGACACAACCGGGTGTCCAAACTACTCATGGAGGAGGTCACGGGGCTCAAAGAAAACGCAGACAAGGACAGGGAGATGGCCGAGACGTAAGTGCGACAGAGATAGATATAACATCTAACCGTCAGTTGCAGAAAGGTTCACTAAAGTTAAAGCTTCTTTAAATCTATTGCTGACTCTTTCTTTGTCAACAAGATAAAAAGGGTCAGCGATAGATTTAAAGAAGCTTTAATTTTAATGGATCTTTCTGCAACTGGCGCGGCGGTAAGGGTTTAATTATAGATTAGATCTTTTTGACGTGTCCATTCGGTGACAGCGTCGGTGGCCTAGTGGCTAGGGCCGTTGACTTCCATTCAGAAGTTCGCGGGTTCGAACCTCGCACGTACCAATGTGTTTTCGATTTTCGAATTCATGTACGTTTATTCGACGCTCTTACGGTGAAGGAAAACATCGTGAGGAAACCTGAACACACCTGCGAAGTAATTCAAGGGTTGTGTGTGAAGTTGACCAACCCGCACTGGGCCAGCGTGGTCGACTAAGGCCTATTCACCCTGGTATCAGGGTAGGCTCGAGCCCCTCGGTGGGGACATGTATGAGCTGTTAATGATGATGATGATGATTCGGTGACAAAATTTTGGAAGAAAGCTTACTAGATGGCTTTCCGTAGTCAAGTGGTAAAATGCTCGCCTCGCATACCATATGATTCCAGGTTCCAATCCCGATAGGGTTATGCCGAACAAATATCACTATGTAAGATTTTCCCCCAGTTCGCTTAGAACACTTCAGGCTGAATCAATGATTGTCCAAAAATAATGATGATTCTGTGTTTCGAAAGTCATGTAAAGTGGTTAGTCCCTTGTACTATGACGACCCCGTAGCCTAGTTGGTAGTACGCCTGCCTACGAAGCAAAGGGTCGCGGGTTCGAATCCCGCCCAGGGCAAACAATCGTGCGATGAGCACTTGTGTTTGCCTCAACGATAATGGACACAATTCCGGCGTTGCTGCTAAAATCTCTAAATTCAAGTTGTTGGTCTCTTTCATTCATGTGGGATTTGAAAAGGATGAAAGATGAATGAATTTAATTTTGAATGAAATATATTTAAAATAAGCATTGCACCTGTCAAATTCAGCTTAATTTAGTCGGGATGTTTTTAAATGCCTGCTAAAATAGTGTGACCTATGCGTACAATCAATGTTTAACGTCTCTAAATTTCAGTTGTCAATCACCTGTTCCTTCTCGTTAATAAGAACATAAAAGGGATATATGGTATTGACAAATTTAAGTTAAAGCGTAATACGTAGTTTCGGGCTCAATTCCGACACCAGAATTTTCGAGGTAAATTCACCTCGAAACTCACACGATAAAAAATAGCAAACAATATCATTCCCCAAAGGCTCTTCAACAAGTTAAACACCTACGTTTTATTGCTACAGATACAAAACAGAAGCGATAGTAGCGAACAAGCAAGTCAGACAACTCCGCCACCAGAGCGCGCTGCTAATGGGAGATCTGGACATGGACTCGAGGCTCGTGATGCTGCTCAACGAAGTAGACAACCTCAAGCTGGCGCTGGAGAACCAGGCCGCGCGCCACCAGGAGCTCATTGAGGAGCTGCAGGTCACTACACACACACACACACACACACACACACACACACACACACACACACACACAGCTGGAGAACCAGGCCGCGCGCCACCAGGAGCTCATTGAGGAGCTGCAGGTCACTACACACACACACACACACACACACACACAGCTGGAGAACCAGGCCGCGCGCCACCAGGAGCTCATTGAGGAGCTGCAGGTCACTACACACACACACACACACACACACACAGCTGGAGAACCAGGCCGCGCGCCATCAGGAGCTCATTGAGGAGCTGCAGGTCACTACACACACACACACACACACACACACACACACACACACACACACACACACACAGCTGGAGAACCAGGCCGCGCGCCATCAGGAGCTCATTGAGGAGCTGCAGGTCACTACACACACACACACACACACACACACACACACACAGCTGGAGAACCAGGCCGCGCGCCACCAGGAGCTCATTGAGGAGCTGCAGGTCACTACACACACACACACACACACACACACACAGCTGGAGAACCAGGCCGCGCGCCACCAGGAGCTCATTGAGGAGCTGCAGGTCACTACACACACACACACACACACACACACACACACACAGCTGGAGAACCAGGCCGCGCGCCACCAGGAGCTCATTGAGGAGCTGCAGGTCACTACACACACACACACACACACACACACACAGCTGGAGAACCAGGCCGCGCGCCACCAGGAGCTCATTGAGGAGCTGCAGGTCACTACACACACACACACACACACACACACAGCTGGAGAACCAGGCCGCGCGCCATCAGGAGCTCATTGAGGAGCTGCAGGTCACTACACACACACACACACACACACACACACACACACACACACACACACACACACACACAGCTGGAGAACCAGGCCGCGCGCCATCAGGAGCTCATTGAGGAGCTGCAGGTCACTACACACACACACACACACACACACACACACAGCTGGAGAACCAGGCCGCGCGCCACCAGGAGCTCATTGAGGAGCTGCAGGTCACTACACACACACACACACACACACACACAGCTGGAGAACCAGGCCGCGCGCCATCAGGAGCTCATTGAGGAGCTGCAGGTCACTACACACACACACACACACACACACACACACACACACACACACACACACACACACACACACAGCTGGAGAACCAGGCCGCGCGCCATCAGGAGCTCATTGAGGAGCTGCAGGTCACTACACACACACACACACACACACACAGGTGGACAACCTCAAGCTGTGTGTAACTATCTCTCATCTCATTCTCTCTCAGCTCATTCAAGAGCTGCAGGTAATGACCTGTATAGTGACACACACACACACATAGACACATACACTTGCACTAAGAAAATTACAGGTGAAAATTAGTTAGAATGTTAGATATTGGATGAAATATACTCGTACTATCCTAGTAACGCGAGTTACCGTGAATAGACCCCACATATGAATCCTTTGTTATATCCCTGTCACATAGACGCAAACACAGTTTACTTCACTTCAGCTTATACAGTTTACTTCACTACATAGATACTCACACCGCCCATACATTTTAGATTGATCTTCGTGATTCGCAAATATTTCGAGAGAATACAGTATTTTTATCAAGACGTTACTCATTCCTTTTATTTCAACAAACAATAAAAATTCTTGTCAACAGTTACAACTATCAGAAAAACACGAAGACACAGACATTCTTTTATGGGAAGAGAAGATAAGACTGGCAGAAGAAGACGCCCAGAAAGCGATACAACGCGCAGAGAGAGCGGAGAAGAAATTAGCAGAAGTAGAAAGGAACAAACAGAAGAGGCCAGGGGGCATCATGTCTAAGATTAGTTATTTCGAAAATGGAGCAAATGTCAGCGAGATTAGAGAAGAGAAAGAAAAGATAGAAGTAAAGGAAGAAGTTGTAGAAGAAAAGGAGATTGTAGAAGAAAAAGAAGTTACTGGTAAGTTTTTACAGTAATTTAGAATACCGCAGCTAAATGTTGAATAAAAAATACCCTTGGTAGTGAACCCTTTTTGGTTCTTCATATTATTTCCTATAGCATTGAATAATCTTTTTGTGTTAATTATGTATAACACTAAATTAAAAATATTAATAACCCCCGAGACGAAACCGTTATTTGATCCTTTCAACAACTAGAAAAGAGCTGATAATCTTCAAATGGCTGAAGATATTTTCTTGGATCATAGCTAAGAACACTCTCGATTGTGACACATTGCAAACAAAAAAAGCTAGATCAAAATCGGCGCATCCGTTTAGAAGCTACGATGCCACAGACAGACAGACAGACACACACGTCAAACATAACTTTTTCGTCGGGTGTTAAAGATCGAAATGAAACCTTTTTAACCCCCGACGAAAAAGAGGGGTGTTATAAGTCTGTCTGTCTGTCTGTCTGTCTGTGGCATCGTAGCTCCTGAACGGATGCGCCGATTATGATCTAGTTTTTTTTATTTGCAAGGTGTCACAATCGAAATATCTTCAGCTATTTGAAGATTATCAGCTCATTTCTAGTTGTTGAGAGGATCAAGTAACAGTTTTTTGTCGAGGGTTTTTTTTTTTTTTAATTTGTGTTATATCACCTACAATCAGTTTTTTAAAAACAAATCAATGTACAGACACGCCGATTCTTCAGTTTTATTATATTTCCTATAGCTATAGCTAGTTAAATAAAATTGAAATGAAACCTTTTTTATTTAAAACTTTGAAGTGCCGTAGTTTAGTTGATAGTACACTTCCAATATTTTGATTGTTTGTTTCCCGCTAGCGCCGCCGCCCTGCCCGCCCCCGCTCGCGCCGCCTCCCCCTCCCCCTCCGCCGCCCCCCCCGTTCGTGGCTCCCCCCCCTCCGCCGCCGCCGCCCCCGCCGGCCGTGTTCGCGGGGAGCGGGGGGGATATGGCGTCGCTACTGGCCAACAAACAGGGGACCTTGAAGAAGACGCAGCAGAGTAATGGCGGTGAGAATATGCATGCACTATATTATATGGTCTACTCCACAGAACATTTAAAAGAGGTTAGAATGGCGATAATGCGCCGTCCGTATGAAATCCGGTCCGGTGTCGCCGATTCCACCCCACCTTTCACCTCCACTACATCTGTACTTCAATAAAGATGAAGTTTACGCACATATTTGCAATTTCAAATCTAGCCAATCATAGCGCCGCTCAATCACGCGATTTCAAATGGAAACGAATCATACGCATGCACGCATACCGATGTACATTTTTATAGCTATGTGTGAGTTAGACAGCGCGATCGCGTCTTTGCGTGGAGTATGAGCGTTTGCTCATAGTCTTGGCGCGCCGGCCCCGCCCACAGCGCGCAACATAGCCCGAAGAATCGCTAAACTTAAATGGCAATGGGCTGGGCACATTGCACGTAGAACCGACGGCCGTTGGGGCAGAAAGGTTCTTGAATGGCGACCGCGCGCCGGAAGACGTAGTGTGGGCAGGCCCCCCACGAGGTGGACCGACGATCTGGTGAGGGTCGCGGGAAGCCGCTGGATGCGGGCAGCGCGGGACCGATCATTGTGGAGATCCTTGGGGGAGGCCTTTGTCCAGCAGTGGATGTCTTTCGGCTGAGATGATGATGATGATGATGATTGCATTGGGTTGAAATCGGGATCGATATTGATTTCAAGAGTAGAGCCCTAGTTGTCTGTGATGTGAATGATAGCAAAACAATCGCATTTACTTCCAGGTCCAGCCATAGACGCGATAGTCGACCAGATCAAAGGCGGCAAGTTCCACCTCAAATCCACGGACCAGAAGAACTTTATGGAGCGGAAACCCAAGGAAGAACAACCGGAGGCTGTCAAGGAAATGCTCGCCATACTGGGCACGCTGCGCAAGAGACGAAGTACTCTAGTGACCCGGACCAGCTGCGTCACAGACACTTGACACCAGGTCAGTATAGACTAGAGACTAGAGAGCGGAAGACTACCCCAAAAAAAGTCATGTACCAACGCGTCTAGGAGCGGCGGACCTCGGCCTAGCGCGTTGATATTGAAAAACATCGTGAAGGAGACGACGCCTGAGGGGCTCCGTCTCTGATTATCAATTCTGATTTTGGTTCTGGCCGCGCCCCGCCGGCGGGTGCAGGCGTTGTTACCTGAAGGGTATTCGCTACCAGAAGGGCATTCTGTTAGGTGTAATCTAAATTCTTTAGCTGCTTTAACTGCATTAGTGATTTCGTCGTCAGGTTTGGAAAGGATGAAAAACATGTAGTAGTTGCCTCCCTTTCTATCGCATATCGCGCCGAGTCGCGCTTCTCTACTAACACGTTTAGTTCCATTACTATCAGAAGGAACTCAATTTTAATATTTTAGCACAATTTAGCATATTCTCTAAATTCCTTTGAATTCTTTTAGGATTTTTTGCTTCACTTGACTGTGGCTCCATAGAGAATGCATCGAAATATGAAAACTTTTTTTTAGTAAATACACCTGTTGACTGTTACTTATTCCTTTCTTTGTATCTTTTTCAGAGAAAAAGTTATTGAATACCGAACACCAGCTCTCACGTTAAGTTATTTTAGTTTTATCATATAAATGTAAGATTTTAGTTATATCAATGTCTTCCTATTTAATTTTATTGACTTTAAACTGCAGATCTCGAAGTTTTGGGGACACGAACTGAATTTGTCAATTAAATTTTACAATTAGCTACTAAGCTAATATTAATAAATCTTCATAAATGGACATAATCATATTATACCATAATGCGTTATTCATAACGAATGTTTACCTCCTAGCATAATACTCGTTAGCTAGCTATAATGGAAAAGTGACATAGTTCGAATTACAACTAAATTTACAAGAGACAAAAGTTGACGCACTGACATTGTATATCCAAGTGTAAATGCAAAAATTGTATATCCAAGTGTAAATGCAAATCAATAAAAACAAAAATACATAGCATATTACCACATAGTTATTTTTCTAAGAAAAAATATTATTACAAAAGACATTAATTCTTCTGAACAGCTACGAATGAAATGACTGCGATTTTTTATATTTACTGAAACAAATGTTGCCATTAGAAAAATATTTAAAATAAATATTTAGATAGCTTTTTACATTTTTATCATACAATGGTCACAATATTTGACATATTTTTCATTGTTGTAAGTATCTTTAAAATGAATAATTGTAACATGAGACTTAATATTTTAAGGAATTAGTTTGGTAGATCTGAATTTGTACACTTATGAATCTAAGTACCGAAAACGCCTTGTAAAGTTTTTAATTGCAAGTTATACTTATATTTGATACATAAATTATGCTTGCTAAAAACATATAGGTAATATTAATATTAGATAATAATAATATTCGAGATATACTCACAAAATTTATGCATATTTTATATTAGGTACCTATATCTAGGTTAAGCTAAATTGTTTGTTTTTGTATTGAAATCTGTTTTATATCCATACAATTTGAGTTACCGTCTGGTGCCATTGTCTGTCCAAATTACTGGCATTTATTTGTAAAGTATTATCGCTAGTTTGTAAGAACTGTTTTATCGAATAAAATTGTGAATTTAATTATAATAGTTATTTACATTTCGTCTGATTTAGAAGACAAAGATCTGCCCAAGATCACCAAGTGATAGCTAACAGCTTATATCCTTTTAACCGCTAAGCATATTTTCTAAGAACTTGCTCCCACCGCCTGCCATAGAAACTAAATCTGTATCAATCAGTCAAAACATAAGTCTTATTTATCCTTCAGGCACTTTAGGTCTAATTACCGGAATGTCCAGTCGATGAGACGGCGGCGTTGTGAGCTCGGTTTGGTAAGTCTTATATATCAGACCATGGCGGTTAAAAGGAGGTCTGTTCGGCACTTGCCCCCTTTCTGATCCTGCCTACAAACTGTCACATCCATACTCATACAGATTGTAGATTTTTGCCCCCTTTTCGGAGTTCCATATACTTTTTATTCGTAATTCGCCCACTTTTGGTCCATTATTCTGTAGAAGTACCTTTATGTATTTGCGCCGCTAATCTGGTCTTATCTACGATCTGTGAATGCTCATTAAAAACTATTTTATTGTCACCATAGCAACATTGACCAAGCAAAAATGAAAACGCATTGTTTATGAGTCTTTTTTTGTCAATCAATCTGAAACCATACGTTTGTTATTAATTTATTTTTTGTGATTGCTCAGAACGAAACCTAAACTATTTATCATTTTTGTGAAGCGAACTTTCTTGATATAATATCCCGTTTAAAACCACCACAATAATGGCGTGCAACGAAAATATAATAAAAAATATGGCCAATGAGGTGACGAGGAATTGTCAGCAACATTACAACATTAATGTGGAGCCCGAATTCGTGGCGTATTTTGTGGAACTGCTTCTTTTGAATCCGAAGTACGGACAGCTGTTTGCGAAAACGCTGAACAGAAACTGCCTAGCGTATTTCGTAAACGAAACTGTGCGGAAGATAATACGTAAGTATCTTGGCTTTTCTACTGCATCCTTGTAAATTGCAGCTACTATGGATTGTAAGATCATCAACCAACCATAACAACCCTGGTGTCAGAATTTTTCAAGAACAAGTCCGGTGAAGCTTGATCCTTCGTACTTTTTCGACTCAAGCATAGGTCAATTAAAAAAAAGCCGTCCAAGGCTTCTAATTTGGTGCGTAAAATGACTATCTAAATCCATAGGTAACCAGGGATCATCTTTCTTTTCTTACAATAAAAAAAATCTCAACAACCTTCGTGGTCGAGAGTTCGCTTCTCATTACGAATATTCCAGGTTCGAATCCTGCCTGCCTAACATGCCCGGTCCACGCGTGACAGACATAATTTTGTCGTGCGTAGTCTCTTATCCTATTGGAGGATATTTCAATATGGCGGGTTTCTCGCGCGACAAACTTTTGTCATAGCACTGCATGTTAAGCCCAGTGGTGGAGATACGTGGAAAAAACTGTGAGATTTTTCCCAGTTGGTTTGCAGACTGAATCACCAGATTATCCGAAAAGAAAGATGATTCCGTGCTTCGGAAGGCACGTAAAGCCGTTGCTCTTGGCTACTATCTGCGGATGTAGTTGTTATAGGTACGAACGAGCCATATCAGAAGCTTATTTATTTATTTATTTATTTATTTATTTAGGACTACCAGTGAATGATACATTAAAAATACAGTATACTTCTAAATTTAGACTTAAATGCTAAATGCACATTCTATTTAAGGTAATCACAGCATGCATTGGATACCTACCTATCAGAGTTAAATTAAAAAAGTGGCTTATACAATAATATTATTATGTTTAAAAATTAAATTTAAAAACTAAAACTAAAATTTAAAAACTGAAACAATAACAAAATCTTATACAATAACAAATCTTATTAAAGAAATCTAGGGAATCTGCAAAGACATCTAATCCTCCACAACAATTTCCAACACCTTTTTTTTAAAAATGGAAAGGTTAGCAGGTAAAAAGTTATCTCACTCAACCAAAGCGTATGACCACTCGGATACAGATGCTTTTAAAGTAATTAATTACAAGTAGGTATCTATTTAATTACTTTCTGAGCATAGAGAACTTTCAACTTTATGCTGAGGGGTAAAATTTTTGGTGGGGAATATAGACGCTACTCACTGCCTTATAAGGGGAGTGCAAGCTCTGCATACTTTGATGATTGTTGAAAATAACTTTTCTCTAACGTTTATACCTTTTGTTCTCACTAGGTCGGATTCGCAATAGGTCGAAATGTCACTTCGTCGGAATACAGTAAAAAAGAAAATCAGGATTTAATTCATCATATTTCTTTTCGCTTCGACGTCGAAAAATGATTTGTAAAATCTTACTTCGAATAAACACTTTTTAATTTAATTTTTTTTGAATTTAGTTTTCTTAACCTTATTTTTTATTACAGGCGGCGGCACACCACTCAACACGTTAAAAATCCAGTTCATCATGAGGTCGAACTACGACAACCTCCAGAACTTGGTGGATAAGCACCTGGACTCTGTAGACTCGTGTCTGGCGCCGCTCCTCAACGAGATCCTAGATGCTGAAGCAGACAGCGAAGACATGCAGCATATGAAGAAGATCTATCGGAAGATCTCCATTTATATTATCCTGTCGAGCGGGCTTGGAAACCCGGCGCTTATAATGGTATGTATAATAATCACTAGCGCCGCCGCTATAGGTACGTAATTTGTGGTATATTATGGAGCAATGCAACCGTTGCCCGTTTATTTAAAGTTAAGTTCAAGGTAAGCTGAATACACGCACCGCGATTCTGTTCTTTATTCAATGGTTTAAAAAGAACGGCGCCAAGTCCAAGGTTCAGACTGAGCCGTTCAATAAATCTTTCCATTCAAACTATTGATTTTCTATTGAATATGAATAACTAAAACGCGACCAGAGATGGACCAGAGTGATAAAATCCTCGCCATGTTGCGGAATTTTAAGGGAACTTATAAGGGAAATTGTTCGTTATCAGCTCACATATGTCCCCACAGAGGGGCTCGAGCCTACGCTGATACCAGGGTGAATAAGCCTTAGTCAACCACGCTGGCCCAATGCGGGTTGGTCAACTTCACACACAACCTTTGAATTTCTTCGCAGGTGTGTGCAGGTTTCCTCACGATGTTTTCCTTCACCGTAAGTATGAGTAAACTTTGTAGTGGAATATGAGTAAACTATGTAGTGGAGTATGAGTAAACTATGTAGTGGAGTATGAGTATGATATCTTGTAGAACCTCAAAGAAGGCATGGCAGCTTTGGAGAGCGTGTTTCCCCTGGAAGAGCTGGCAGCCATGCTCGCGTTGCCGCGCACGGAGCGCCAGGAGAAGCTGGACGAACTGCTGGAACTCACTTCTGGAGTTAGACTCTTCAACAGAGACTGCAAGAAGGGCGGCGAGATGCTGCCTGACCGTTAGTATGCTTTTAGTGTCTAATTACCGAAATTACGTAACCGAAGTTCGGCGGCTGAATTTCTAAATACCGAAATTACGAAACCGAAGTAAGGCGGCTGAATGTCTAAATACTTACCGAAGTTCGGCGGCTGAATTTGCGTTCCAACGTATTCGGCTAATAGGTATGACACTGACACATAAGCGCCGAACTTACGCGGCAAAATAATGTATGCTTTGTAAAATAAGTTGCCGCCGAACTTACGCCCGATTCCGCCCGACGGAAATTAGGCTGTATGCTACTAATTATGTAACGTAGTTTCGGCACTGTGTGTCGTCGAATTTCGGTTGCGTAAATTCGACTTAGTGTGTTTTGACACTTAGGTATGACAGAAGTACCTACCTATTTATAATCTTCATGAATCATTCACATCACAAGCCGCCCTGTTACTACAGAATCTTACTAATATTATAAACGCGAATGTTTGTAAGGATGGAGTATGTATATGAATGAATGGATGTTTGTTACTCTTTCACGCAAAAACTGCTAAACGGATTGTAATGAAACTTCAAAATTCATAAATGTATTATTCATCACAGGTTTTTTAAAAACTTTCAATAATATAGCTTATTTCAAGTCCGGTGAAGCTTGATTGGTCGTACCTTTTCGACACAAGCGTAGGTCAATTAAAAAAAATAGCTTAAAGATCAGATTAACACATAGGCTACCTTTTACCGCATACCTCAATCCCACGGGAAAAACTGCTAACGCGGGCGGGAAACTAGTTAATAAAATACATTTTCCCACAGTGCCATTCGACTTGGTGGACGCTGGTAAAGCGTGTCTTTCGTCTCTCTCGCACTCGCTGATAGCGGTGATGCAGCGCGTGAACCTGCTGACCACGGCTATTGAGGACCGAATGATCATTGATGAAGACACCGGGAAGGTGGTCGTGGACGTGCAGACGCATTTGGATGTCGATATGTATGAAATACAAATAGTCTTTATTGACACCATGCTTGCTTGCTTTTCGTGTGGGTTTCGAGGTTCGTTAACAGCTCATATGTGTCCCCACCGAGGGCTCGAGCCTACCCTGATACCAGGGTGAATAGGCCTTAGTCGACCACGCTGGCCCAGTGCGGGTTGGTCAACTTCACACACAACCTTTGAATTTCTTCGCAGGTGTGTGCAGGTTTCCTCGCGATGTTTTCCTTCACCGTAAGAGCGTCGAATAAACGTACATATAAATTCGAAAATCGAAAACACATTGGTACGTGCCGAGGTTTGAACCATCGAACTTCGGAACGGAAGTCAACGGGCTTAGCCGAGTCGAGTCGGGTTTCGAGGTTAACCTACCTCACAAACCCTGGTGTCAGAATTATTGAGCCGCCTATGGCTTCTGACATGGCTCCTGTAACGACATCCGTAGCATGGTCTAAGAAAACAAGGTCTAACCATTAGACCACGTGACTGACACAAACCTACGTCATCTTGCGCTGTTCATCCTTGTCGAATGCGTGTTAATAGACAAGGATGAACAGCGCAAAATGACGTAGGCTTGTGTCAGTCACGTGGTCTAACGGTTAGACCTTGTTTTATTAGACCATGATCCGTAGATAGTAGCCGGGGGGGGGACCAACGGCTTTACGTGCCGTCGGGTAGTACTATTATTTTCTTCTGTGGTGCCGTCCGAAGCACGTAATCATCTTTCTTTTCAGACAGTCAGGTGATTCAGACTTGTGTCCTAACCAAACTGGGGAAAGTCTTACAAAGTGATATTTTGTTCGACGAGTCCCCACCGGGATTCGAACCCGGAAGCTCCTCACGTTAGGAGAGTATTTAAGCACTAGAGCACAGAGGCTGTTACAAAATATATAAAAGATACGTCAAGCAACGTTTAGCAATAAGCCCGCCTGTTGAAATCTAATGCCACTCGAATAAGCAAGTTGAAGTGGCACTGGGCTGGTCACATTTGTCGCAGAACCGATAATCGCTGGAGTAAGCGAGTTCTAGCAAGGGAGTAAGAAAGTGAGAAAAAGAAGATAGATGCTTTAGAGATGTGGTGTTGGAGAAGAATGCTCCGTATATCCTGGACACGTCTATCTTCCATCGTTCAAGGTCGCATTCTCACTTTCTTTGGACATATCACACGGCGAGAGGACACGTCTGTGGAGCGACTTGTAGTCCAGGGCAAAGTGGATGGCGTGAGGGCGCGCGGTAGATCACCAATGCGCTGGACTGACCAAGTGAAGTCTGCGCTGAATGGTCCACTTCAAAGTTTCGGTACGAGAGGAATGGCGACGAATAGTTAAGCTTGCCACCACCCCTGCTATGACAACCACGACCACTCTGCCAAGAGTGTAACGACAAAGAAGAAGCGGGTTCTGCAGTGGAGACCACTTCTAGCATCGACTTCTAGGTAGTGTAGTGACGTGTAGTGAGGGAGGAAGTGAAGTGTAGAACACCCTCCGGCTATTTGGAGTGACGATCTACGAAAAGTGGCTGGCAGCAGGTGGGTGCGGCCGAAGTGAGGGTCAAATGGCGCGCCTTGGGAGAGTATGTCCAGATATGGATGGTTGCCGAATAAATAGGCCTTAGTTGACTATGCTGGCCCAGTGCGAGTCATTCGACGGTTATATTAGGATCGTGTGCAGATAGATAGATAGAAGATAGATAGAAAAACGTTTAATCAGTAAGAAGGTACACATTAGGGATGACAGATGCAGGGACAAGCTTGGCTAGGTAGGTACAGAAGCCGGCACATGCTTTTAGACATAGTGACCTCTGCCTTATTTAAGGGATAACCCTTCCTTATCATAAGATCGTGACAATAAAAAGGCTTTTATTTCCAGTGACAACTACAACCAGATCTTTGGCCTGCTGATCTTCAACCGTCAGTACGAGATCTACATCCGTCGTCTTCTCTCGGACGTCCACATCATGGTGGAAACCTCTAAGGATCTGGTGGAGAAGTACAAGCGAGCCCTTGAAGACTTGCACGGAGCCGTCAAGTATAAGACTGCTGTTCCTTGCGATACTGTGTTTGTTAGTGATTCCTTCAAGTTACTTTTCTTGTTCAAATGTCTTTAGATAAAACACTATGCGCTTTCACTTGATCCATTACTTAATTCTCAATATTGTCTTTAATACTTGAATTTTGTATCGGCAAAAGCTACTTACTATTCATTGTTTTCATTCATCATTTCCTTTACAGTAGGTAGAGCATTATATCTATAATGATCTATAAATTTTTGTAAATTATAAATTCAAAAGATGTGAAATACGCTTGGCTAGTGGGGTAAAAATCGTCGTTTATCGAATGGGCAAATCCAATAAGATAAGCACGAATCAGGTCTGGTGAATGAAGGTAAAAAAAAAAGAATTGTTACTACAATCTCGCGACACAAGCATAGACCAATTTAGATAAATCTCGGTTGGGAAGCAGACTAATTTCACCTCCGCAATTTTCACTATAATATCCTGTTATATCCCACAGCCGCTGTTCATGGCTCTGTGGGCGGTGTGGCGCGCCATGCAGAACACAATGTTCCTGATGTCCACGGTGAACCGGCTGATGTCGATCCTCAACGGCATCCAGGAACACAACAAGATCCCCTACAGCGTCGTCGACAAGATGCTGGCCGGGAAGACCGTGTGCACTGACGAGGTTAATGTCAACCAATAAATCTGCTCAATCCTGCAGTGGCCGCTAAAATATCTAAATTTAAGTTGTTGGTCTCTTTCATTCATATGGGAATTGAAAAGGATGGAGAGATGAATGAATTTAATTTTTAATGAATGATATTTAAAATAAGTAGCGCAGCTGTCAAATCAGCTTAATTTAGTCGGGATGTTTTTAAATTCCTGCTAAATTACGCGTAAAATCGATGTTTGACGTGTTTAAATGTAGGTTGGCAATCACCTGTCCCTTTTCGTTCTCAAGAACGTGAAAGAGACATAACAACTTAAATTTTGATATTTTAGCGGCCACGCAGGATTGAGCCCACTGTTTGCTGCTTTGCTCGAACCAAAATCATCATTACATTTCAGCGGAAGGACGTTTATAAGACTGACATTTCTCGGACAATCGGGTGATTCAGCCTGCAATGTCCTAACCAAACTGAGGAAAGTCTCACAAAGTGATATTTGTTCGACGGATCCCCACCGGGATTCGAACCTGGAACCTCCGTAACGTCAGACGAGCTTTTGACCATTCGACTACGAAGGTTGTTATCGACTACTACTAATTAGTTACTACTACAGTAACAATAACAATTTTTCCCTTCCATCCAAGGAGTATTTAACCAAGGTTTTATTGTAGCATGAAGAACGTTGTGGAAACCTTTACAAGGCAGTGGCCACTATATTGCCACTATTTGCCACCTTAATTTTAAGCTTATACCCTCAACATAAAGTCGATAACGAATGCATTTTT
Organism: Teleiodes luculella; assembly: GCA_948473455.1. NCBI lineage: Eukaryota > Metazoa > Arthropoda > Insecta > Lepidoptera > Gelechiidae > Teleiodes > Teleiodes luculella. The sequence goes on from OX419604.1 coordinate 745,832, forward strand.
TAAAGTTGTTTTGCCTTATAAAGGGTTAACAGTTTTGGAATAATTTCGATTCTTGATTTTCGCTACTAGGAGCGCATGAGTTCGATACTGAGCGAGAACGACACATCGATGCTGCAGTTGCTACGCACGAGCCTCACGGAGACCTCGGACAAGGCTCTGTCTGCGGTGATGACTGACGCCAGCCTATCAGGGACCACCTTCAAGGAGAAACAGATTGCGGTGAGATGCCTGCTTGTCTTGGGGGTTTTGACGTTGCCCTTACGTCACGAATGCTATGGTCTGTTTTATATAAATCCGGACAAAAGTTCACTGACCTCTCTCTTTTCTTGAAAGTTATTAAAAATAATGTAATGTCATAAAATTAGTTCCATTGAAATTCCGCAATATGGCGAGGTTTCTTATTTCTTTGGTCGGGCTTTACAATGGTGTAATGTAAACTATTGCAATCAGTTAGAAAAAATCTTCTAATTGGATACATTTGGATTGTAGCAAATTGAAAATTGTGACAAACTTGGTATTACGTGTAGAGTAGGTAATGCGTGTATATCTCGATCCCCCCGACCCCGATCGTCGTCGTGGAGATCTATGGGGGAGGCATTTGTCCAGCAGTGGGGTCTTTCGGCTGAAATGATGATGATGATGAATGCATGTGTATATTGTAATCCTTTATGCTATTCTATCAATTTCAAGTTCCTGGGCTTCTGCACGATGTGTCTGAATGTAGGAGCGCTTGTGCCGAGCAATTTGAAGATCGGCCTCATCAAACACAAGAAAGTCCGCTACGGGTTCTCCACCATCAAAATGGCGTCCAAGTTCAGTAAGAACCCGGACAGGTGAGCTTTAAACAATGAAGTGTGCTCAAAAACATCCCCAATGAAGGATAAATTAACCCTTAATAAACCTGCAAATAAATTAATGTCGACTAACTTTCACTACAATGATTGGTCCCGCGCTGCCCGCATCCAGCGGCTTCCCGCGACCCTCACCAGATCGTCGGTCCACCTCGTGGGGGGCCTGCCCACAGTACGTCTTCCGGCGCGCGGCCGCCATGCGATGCAACGTGCGGCTGCGATCCTTGGGGGGAGACCTTTGTCCAGCAGTGGACGTCTTTCGGCTGGGATGATGATTATGATCAATTTTCCCTAGGTCAGAATGAATGACCTTTAGGTCGCGTTGTGACGAACGAAAGTAAGTACCTACCTACTTCATGAAACATAAATTTGAAAACACGTAGAAACTTGTCCCTTCATAACAGAAATCGCCAACATCTTCTTTTCCTTCTTTATCATGATTCACATTACTATTACTATCTCTTGTCAGTGACTTCCCGCGACCCTCACCAATCCGGCACCCAACGTCCAATTCCGTGAACGCCCACATCCCTCAACGGCCAGATCCTTTATCGACCGTTTACTCGAACGGCCACATCTGTCTACCTCAGCTCACGTTGCTCTTGGAATGCGTAGTCACGTAAGGAAACTCCAATGAAAGCCCTCTATATATAGGTATAACCAGTGCATGGTTGTTGTCAGGTTCATCAATGAAGTGCTGCAGTACGCCCGCAACAACCCTCAGATCATCAACCTGCTGGACATCGAGGAAGAGGTGAAAAGCGTCAGGGATATCGAGCCGCTCGTCATGACATACTTGCCCACAAGTAAGGCTTATTCAATACTACCATGCTCTAAAAAAACAAGGTCTAACCATTAGACCACGTGACTTACACAAGCCTACGTCATCATGCTGTTCATCCTTGTCGAATGCGTGTTAATAGACAAGATGATCAGAATGATGACGTAGGCTTGTGTCAAGTCACGTGGTCTAACGGTTAGACCTTGTTTTCTTGGACCATGAATACTACATAGTATAAAACAAAGTTGCCTTCTCTGTCCCTATGTCCCCATGTCCCTATGTCCCTATTTATGCTTAAATCTTTAAAACTACGCAACGGATTTTGATGCGGTTTTTTTTAATAGATAGAGTGATTCAAGAGGTAGGTTTATATGTAAAATACATGCATAATATACTTAAGGATAACCCACAATAACCATTTTCCCGTGCGGAGCAGGGGCGGGTCGCTAGTTCAATATAAACAACCAAACTACTTGCTTGCTTATCGAGCGGGTTTCGAGGTTATGCTAGCTCACAAACCCTGGTGTCGGAATTGTTGAGCCAAACAACAACTAGGCTATGGCTATGGCTTCTAACATGGCTTATATTATAACGACTGCATCCGTAAATAGTAGCTGAGACCAACGGCTTTACATGCCTTCCGAAGCACGGAATCAACTTTCTTTTCGGACAATCAGGTGATTCAGCCTGCTATGTCCTAACCAAACTGGGAAAAGTCTGGGGATTCAAACCCGGAACCTCCGTAACGTCAGGCGAGCTTTTGACCACTCATGGAGGCTGTTAGCAGAACAAACTCCTCAAAAAAAACCCTCGCCATATTGCGAAATTTCAATGGAACTAATTTTATAAGGGAAATTGTTGCCATAGTCGTAAAAATATACACGTGACGCCCCCAGAGCAGGTTTCTTATTTCTTTGGTCAGGCTTTACATTGCATATCGCATGAAAAAGCATCATAAGTGTGGAAGTAGCTAAAGATTGATCACATATTAGTATTTTTAAAATTCCGGAGAAACAAATTAGAATGCCTTATTAATATCCAAATAAAAATTGCAGAAAAGCTGAATGACAAAGACATACAGACCGAAGTCCACCCGATCGAGGAGTACATCGAGCACAACTACAGCTGGGACTTATGGGAGTGGAAGCGCAGGGCTTGCCAATGGGTAACCTCGTCTTTATTTCTGTTAGAAAAAGAATATTCAAAGTAATCCATAAAAGATTCTCTAATCGAACGAACTGAAAGCCTTACTCTTATTTATCGACTTGCCAAAACAAATGAACAGTACAGTAGACTCGCTGAGTTAAGAGCCGTGTCAGTCTCACGACACTAGATGCGCAGAAATTTTTGCCAAAATTTGATTTCTGCGCATCTTGTGACGTCTATGTATATGACCAATTAAATTATACCCACCTATCTCTATCTATCCAAAAACTAATGTCAATCGTAAAAATAGTGGAAATATGTCCTTGTAAGTAAAGAGAGATCTTAGTCCAGTAGCGATATTATAGGATGCTATAGTTGTAGTGTAGCTATATTTCCTTGCTACTATTATGTATCAATCTGATTCTGCCCCATAAATTAATTCATCTCTCATCGTACACTTTCCATTGTTGTACCCTACATATCGGGCAGACGGTTTACGCTATTGACATGTAAAGTTTGTAAAGATTTCTAGTAACTAAGGTTAGTACTATTATATACTTGTGCTAATACCAAAATTCCTGGTGAACATAGTAAAATGCCAAAGAGTTCAAAGAATTTATTTTTAACTTTTGGATGTTACATCACTTAGTTAAGTCAAATTTAAATTATCTTTTCTGGCGAGTTCAAAAACTTGGTTGTCTTCTGTGGAGAAGAGCTCGCCGAAGATAAACCACAGGCGTTGCATCTTTTAAAAATATTATTACAATTATTATAATAATGTTTTGTAAAGTACGACTGAAAAAGCCTGTCACCCAAGCAACTATTCCCATGGTCAGATGTGTTCGACCCTAGTTTGTAAAGTTCTCTTGCCACTAACACCAAAATTCCTCCCCAGGCGAACATAGTGAAGTGCCAAACGCACTCGACCCAAACGAACTACAGCCACATGCGCTCGGAGATCCACTGCCAGACCGTGGAGCCGCGAGACAAGGAACTGCAGACCATGAAGGACGTTGGCATGAGCACCAACACTTGCAACTTCTTCTTCTGGGGCTTGCGGGGGCAAATAGGTATGGTCATAATTTGTGGAACTTTCGAGATAGCCCAGGTCATGCAACTCTGCAGACCATGAAGGACGTCGGCATGAGCACCAACACTTGCAACTTCTTCTTCTGGGGCTTGAGAGGGCAGATAGGTATGGTCATGATTTGTGGAACTTTCGAGAAACCCCAGGTCATGCAACTCTGCAGACGATGAAGGACGTTGACATAAGCACCAACACTTGCAACTTCTTCTTCTGGGGCTTGCAGGGGCAGATAGGTATGGTCATAATTTGTGGGACTTTCGAGAAACCCCTGTAGGCCTACTATGTAAGTAGCGACAGGCTCGAGAAGCTGTCAAACGCGTCGTATTGACAGAACTACTATGGCTCTAATGTCACTATGTCGGGTTTGACAGCTTCTCGAGCCTGTCGCTCCTTACATAGTAGGCCTACAGCTCATGCAACTCTGCAGACGATGAAGGACGACGGCAAGAGCACCAACACTTGCAACTTCTTCTGGGGCTTGAGGGGGCAGATAGGTATGGTCATAATTTGTGGAACTTTCGAGATAGCCCAGGTCATGCAACTCTGCAGACGATGAAGGACGTTGGCATGAGCACCAACAAATGGAACTTCTCCTTCTGGGGCTTGAGGAGGCAGATAGGTATGTATGGTCATAATTTGTGGAACTTTCGAGAAACCCCAGGTCATGCAACTCTGCAGACGATGAAGGACGTCGCATGAGCACCAACACTTGCAACTTCTTCTTCTGGGCTTGAGGGGGCAAATAGGTATGGTCGGTCATAATTTGTGGAACTTACGAGAAACCCCAGGTCATGCAACTATCTCCTTTTAAGACCTGAGCTATCTAAAGAGAACGAGATATTTTCTTCTGGGAACAGGTAACAAACAACTCTTGAGGATACTATTCATAAACCAATATAGCTGCAGAGGCTCACGATCTGGTGGGAAGACGTTGAATACGGACAGAGCAGGAGCTGTAGTCCTCTTGACGAAAAAAGTCCGATTCGCTTAATGTTCTCTTCAAAAATAATGTCCGAGCTGCAGAGAAAAAACCACTGCGACCTTTCGCTTAAAACGAGTTCTTTAGCGACTTATAACTATAGGAACAGTTCTTTGGTGCTAAAACACTGGATGCGGACAGAGCAAGATCTGTTGTTGTGGCGATCCTTGGGCCTTTGCCTAGCAGTGGACGTCTAAAATGACAAATCCACATTTCGCCAAGAGACAAGGAGCAGTAAAATATAAGAGCCGATTAAAGATACAACCCTCAAATATAGGTCCGGAATCACGGCATTTTCAACTTATTTATTTATATTTTATAGGTGACGGCCAGCACTTGATGAATATGGTGCCCAAACACAAGCCGGAGAAACCAAAACGTGAGTCTACTTAGTATCTCATTCATACATAAAGTCACGCCTCTATCCCGGAGGGGTAGGCAGAGACCACTTCCTTCCACTTGCTACGATCCAAACACACTTCTTTCGCTTCATTCACATTCATTAATCTCCTCATGCATGCTCGTCGGTTTAGAGTACTCTTGACCCGACCTTTTGTCAGAACGTCCCCGATTTGATTTTGAAACGTTCGTCTTGGTCTTCCCCTTCCAACGCTTCCTTCCACTCTCACCTTATAAATCTGTTTAGTCAATCTCTCTTCACTCATTCTCTCCGCGTGACCAAACCAATTTAGCATCCCTTTCTCAATTCTCGTCACAACATCTTTTACTCCACATTTTTCCCTTATCTCACTGTTACTTTTATTTGCCATCTGCAATAATGGTTTGTAGTAGTAGGTATGTATTGCATTTGAATAGTTAAATGACGTTTCTCATAGGTTTTAATAGCATAGTCATAAACTAAATTCGCTGAAGCTGGTTTTCATGAAAGTACAATTTCAAAATTACAAATACACGTACGATGATCAATATTGCTAATAAAATCATACCTACATTTTTACGTATGCATTTCCCTAGGGATAGAGTAGAACTTTCATATTTCATCCAACGTCCAAAAAAAGACTTCATTTCACAGCATGAGAATAGATCTTACAATGCAACAAGGATCTAAATGAACGTGGCCAAAAAAGAATCAACGCCGCCGCCCGCCATCTTGCGAAAAGTAATTTTTGTTTGTCTCTTGTAGCAGCTTCTTCCACGCTCACTTAGGCACCTATTTCACTGACGACAGAAGACAAAAGACGAAAGGGACGCCGCCACGTCCCTTTCGTCTTTGACTACCGTGAAATACCTGCCTTAGATCTTTGTCGGACTGTATCATTGACTTTTCAGCTTCTTCGGGTGCTTGCAGTTGCAACGATGAACCGTCTATTATATGCCTATGTAGAAAACAACTCTATAGGCCAAATAAGTTGTAGATTTAAATATTAACTTTTACTGATTATGATATGTAAGAACTACCTAAGTACTTATATGACAAAAGCGAAAAGAGAATAGTTTCTAAAAGAAGAACCTAACTTAGTTTTATTTAGCTTTATTTTATGTATCTCTGTTTTATTTATTTTTAGGCACATTTATGTATTATTTAAGAAGGGTAGGTGGTGTTAGCAGGTACCTATTTTAATTTATTATAAACTAATTTAATATTATAGTTTAACTTTAATTAAATAATAAATGCTATTTATCAGTTACTGTTTAATAAATATAATTGATTTTAAATACTTACTTAGTTTTATTTTAGACTTTGTGTAGTATTTATGAAACCACCACACCATAAATAAAACATTATACTACCTACTACTATATTATTTCTTTAATATATATTGGGACTTCTAACCTAACATATTATAGTAGGACCAACAGAACAGCCCAGCCGCCATTTTGTTTTGTGGTAGGACAAGCCACAGATAATATAATACTAGAATACTAGGCCCTAGCGAGCTAGAACTAACAATATAGGACGTACGCCGCCATACGGCAAATCTGAGTACAAACACCAATCTTGATCCTTAAAAAATCTAATTAGTCCGTCAGTTAGATTACTAAAAAATAATGTACACGTTTTTTTTTTTGTCTGGGTAACGAAGAATGCCGACGATACAGCACTGAAATTTCCAGTGACGACACGCCGCCATACAAATTGTACGGAAAAAGTGACGTCATAGCACTCTTCTACATTTTGATGCGACATGTCTTCGTCAAATTGAAAAAAAAAAATATACGTGTTCAATATCTTTCGATAATCTGAAGGACTAATTAAAATCGATTTCTTATTTCCAGGACACTTCCCTATTGAGATCCTCCTCCTTTTTGGAAGTCGGTTAATAAAAGACAAAGTGATTTCACTTGATATTCAAACAGTTGTTGGTATTGCCCTGGGTTCTAACCCGGACCTCGGTAACTAATGGTGTTTGGTTGCAGCTAAACCCGTGCTGCGGTGTTTGTGGCCATGCGAGGGCTCTGTGAAATCGCACATATCGCTCGCGGAGAGCGAAGACGAAAGCGCCGAGATCGACGCACCAACCGTCCATATCAGTACGGCACAAGCGGAGGATTCACAACAGTAACGGAACTATCATAAGGGTCAGAATGGCTTTCGTTGTGCAGGGTTCTTAAGCCCGAAGAGAATAATAAAAAGCCTCGCCATATTGCGGAATTTCTACGGAACAAATTTTTATAGTTGCCAGAAATAAAAAAAAATATGTGGCGTCCACAGAGCAGGTTTTTACTTTTTTGGTCAAGCTTCATATAAAATGATGATGAATACGATTTGATTTTATTAGCCTCGACTAAAGCAATTTGTAATTAAATGTGCCAATCTTAGGATTTCTTCTGAACAATATTTAGATGGGGAGAAGAACTTGAATATTATAATATTAGGTGGCGCTAAAAGCAAACAATACATCAAAATCAATTTATATACGAAATTACGAACGAATCCTGCTTCGTGAAAATATTGAGGCTCGCGAAGAGAACCTTGGGCGCCATCTAATTTAAGTTATTCTCTTCTTAATGTTAATTTTCTAGAATATACTGATTCGATTTAGAGTAATTTTAATGGAGTTTTGAATAAAATAATATTATTGCTTAGTAAAAAAATAGTTTTTTATTTATGACTTAATTTTTAGTTAAAAAATATTATTTCCGCAAACTATCGATTGTTTTGAAATCTTACAAAAACGATCACTGTAAAATGTGACGTCACGTTTTCCCACTTATCTAATTATCCATACAAAATTGTGTATCGTTCGACGTTTCATAAAAAGCTCATATAACTAGCCAGTAAGCACAGAAGACAACACATGCGGTAAAGCATTCGCACTACGAAATTCACCCCTACTGCTACGGAATACGGGCACTCTTTTTAACTGTCCAAAGCATATTTTCTTCCCTATCACGAAATGTCCAACAATCATATTACATTTTAAGTTAATACGAGGTCTCTTTAATACATTTTAGGTAAGCGAAATTTTGTCTGAAGACTCTTAATCAGTTTTTCTTTAAATGCATTAAATGTAATGCACGGACGTCTGAGCACGGGCGCTAACAAATAGTGTTGGTCAAAAACGATAAAACATTCGATACTACGTGAAATCATGGTCAATTCACGCTAAGTTTTTTTTATACTAGTGACCCTGAGAGCTGACCCTTTTTATATTCCTACTAGCTTTCCGCCCCGCGTTAACCGCATTTCCCGTGGGAATGAGGTATTTCCCCGCGGTAAAAAGTAGCCTATGTCCGTCCCCAAGGTTTATTCTATCTCCGTACCAAGTTTCATCAAAATCGGTTCAGTGGTTTTGGCGTGAAAGCGTAACAGACAGACAGATAGAGTTACTTTCGCATTTATAATATTAATAGTAGGGATTAGAGATAAGCCGCATGTGCTGGCTTCTGTACCTACTCAATAATTACCACATTGTCATCAGTCACATCATGGTGGTCCTCCTAAGCTTATGCAGCGTGTCTCTGGCGCTCCTGGCGAGGGAGATGTCTTCAGCTCGCATCCTCAGCTGTTCCTCTTCATCCTTGAGGGTCGCCAGGCGAGCAGCCAGCTCCTCAATGGACTTGGGGAGGATACCGTCTGGCACGTGCAGTTTGGAGAATTTCGTCTGCGGAAAGATGATAAGAATAATAATAATAAATATGTGGGACATCTCACACACGGCTATCTGACCCCAAACTAGGCAGAGCCTGTACTTTTGGCACAGAATACCAAATAGTAGTCCCTACAGAAGCTCCACTAGGCGACATAATTCAAATAAATTGCAACCCTATCTCCGTTATAATAAAGTGCAATTCAGATCGCACGGCGCTAGGCGAAAAAACGAAGTTGCTGCATCTCTTTCTCTCGCGTTGCGCTATCTCTTTTGCCACTCTACTAACACCTTTAGGGCTGTCGTCTTTGAGAAAATAAAACATCTGATTTATTAACCTATAAGGTACCTACCTTTTACTCAAACAAATGATGGTTCAAATAAACCAATGCTACTACTATTTACTAAGTAATAGTATTACTCGTATTATAATGTTTGCAAACTATATTTACTCGTCAGTAGGTAGGTAAGTACTTTAGTTTATGAAAATACGTCATAATGTTACTGTAGGTTTGTCAGAGAAAATTATGAGGACAAGAAAAGAGATCTAAAAAAGACATCCGATCCAGTCCTTTTCCTTTTATTTTTGCATCCATAAACACATCAGCATTTGTCGTATTGTTGTGAAGTCATTTTCGTAATTTGAGCGAGCGGAGCGGCGCGTAATAACGACGCGTCACGCGCGCCCGGCGACTGTTCGCGTACTGATGTAGCTAGCCCTGCCTTTCATCGGCCGGGGCGATATTTCGCCCGTCATACCTATTCTCACGAGTGGAACCCCCCTGCTTTTGGTGTTAGACAGCTGATATACATACATATATAAATATACAACATCCAGACACAGCAAACACAAGTGCTCATCACACGAATGTTTGCCCTGGGCGGGATTCGAACCTGCGACCTTGTGCTTAGTAGGCAGACGTACTACCAACTAGGCTACGAGGTCAAATGATGTTGATAGTTTAGCTTGTCTTCATACTAATATTATAAAGAGGAAAGATTAGTATTTTGTGTGTGTGTATGTTTGTAATGAATAAATAAACTCAAAAACTACAGAATCAACTTCAAAAAAGAAAGCTACATTCGCCTTAAGTAACATAGGCTACCTTTTACCGCGGGAAAATGCCTCATTCCCACGGAAAAAACTGGTAACGCGGGTGGGCGGAGCCGCGGCGGAAAGCTATAATAAAACTGAAGAATCGGCGTGTCTGGTCTGTACATCGATTTGTTTTTCAAAAAACTGATTGTAGTTGTAGGTGCGATAAAGTGTAGCTGAATACAAAAAACAAGTTTTGAAAAAAAATACCGTCTGTCTGTACCCGCAAATCTCTGGAACTACTGGACGGATTTTAATGACACTTTACGATAAATAACACAGGCTACTTTTTTTAAATTCAATTTGTCATACAAAACAAAGTGGCCGGTCACGTGACTGAAGTTTATATGAAAAGTTGAAAATTATTTTTGAGATTTCACCCTATGTTCCTTGGGCAAAGTTGTTCAGTTTCATGAGTACTACCAACCATTATGTTGCGGATAAACCAGTTAAATTTCACGGCGTAGACTGTAGCAATAGCACTGGGCGGTCACTCTATACAGAAAACGCATTTTGACAATCTACTTCTTTTTGAATAACAACTACAAGTCAATGGCGCTAGGCGCTATGTAAAACACCCCCGAACACCACCGGCGGAGTCCCGCGGCGCCTGCGGGGTGCGGGGCAATAGTGCGTGATAGTAATGTTGAGTGACCTACCATCGCTTTTTCGTACACGTCTTCGTACGAAGCGACTTTCTGCTTCATCTGCCGAATGTGCTCCTGGATGCTGTCGGGGTTGGGAGATTGGTTCGCCAGGGAATCCTTGGAGGACTGCAACTCGCGTTTCAGATCTGAAAATACATTATAATATTACATCCATTTAAACAAAGAGCGATGGAGAGGGCTATGCTTGGAGTTTCCTTGCGTGATCGAATCAGGAATGATGAGATCCGCAGGCGAACCAGAGTCACCGACATAGCCCGAAGAATCGCTAAACTTAAGTGGCAATGGGCTGGGCACATTGCACGTAGAACCGACGGCCGTTGGGGCAGAAAGGTTCTTGAATGGCGACCGCGCGCCGGAAGACGTAGTGTGGGCAGGCCCCCCACGAGGTGGACCGACGATCTGGTGAGGGTCGCGGGAAGCCGCTGGATGCGGGCAGCGCAGGACCGATCATTGTGGAGATCCTTGGGGGAGGCCTTTGTCCAGCAGTGGACGTCTTTCGGCTGAGATGATGATGATGATGATCCATTTAAACCGTTTAAACCTTCCCTGTAGGTTTACTATGTAAGAAGCGACAAGCTCGAGAAGCTGTCAAACGCGATATAATATAGTGACATTGAACCATAGTAGTTCTGTCAATAAGTCGCGTTTGACAGCAGTCGCTTTTGTGCCTGTCGCTTCTTACACAGTAAGATCTACTGGGCTACGATAAAGAATCCAAAACCAAAATCAGCTAAATCGCCTCAACGGCGCCGCCACCCTTTAAAAAATACTAATGCGAATTTAGGTATTTATTCAAGTTTTCGCTTGGATTTTAAATAAATACGGTTCGTATACCTAAAGCCTGACCAAATAAATAAGAAACCTGCTCTGGGGGCGCCACGTGTATATTTTTACGTAAGTTTAGGGCAACAATTTCCCTTATAAAATTAGTTCCATTGAAATTCCGCAACATGGCGAGGTTTCTTATTTCTCTGGTCGGGCTTTAACTTAAAACAAAAACTGACCTTCAATAAACGCATTATTCCTATCAATCTGCCTCTGCAGCTGCCGGTTCTTCTGCCTCAACTCCAAGAGTCCATACTCCTCCGCCATCACGTCCGATATCTGCCTACTCTGCCTCAACGATATGGCGACGGGATCTAGTTGTTCAACATCCAATTCCGCTTGCAATGATGAACACTGCTTGAGGAGGTGCTGGCATCTTTGAGGTAAAGCGTCAATGGATACGTTCAGTTGAGATAGGGTCTCCGATGTTTGTGATGCTGCAATGGACAGAGTTGGCTTGGTGCATGGTCCAAGAAAACAAGGTCTTGCAATTAGACCACGTGACTGACACGAGCCTGCCTACGTCATTTTGCCTATTCATCCTTGTCGAATGCGTGTAATAGACAAGGATGAACAGCGCAAAATGACGTAGGCTTGTGTCAGTCACGTGGTCTAATTGCAAGACCTTGTTTTCTTGGACCAACCATGGCTTGGTGTTAGATAAAAACTATTGTTTCTGAGCGAGTTTCCAGGTTCGTTCGGCACCGTCGTCGAACAATGCAAATAATTTTGTGAGACTTAGGACACTGCAGGCTGAATTACCTGATTGTCCAAAAAGAAAGATGATTCCGTGGTTCAGAAGGCACGTATCTTTCGCACTGTCTGGCCTTAGGTTTATAATTTTGATCTCTTAAATGAGATCGTTTTCGATTGTCGATTTTGTGTGTATTTTAACCTCCTGAGGCCCAGGGCTCTAAATCATTTTATCAGCTAAAGGCCCACGGTCCTTCACATAGGACTTAATGGTAAAGGCCCAGAACTTTGAACAAATGAAAAGCTACCTTAAGGTGATCAAATATGCTCCATATTTTTTTGGTGACTTGTTAGGGTCAGTTAGTACTCAGTAAGGTAAAAAAAACTGGAATATTGTAATACCTTTAAAAAGGCCTTTGGGCTGCACTATCTTTAAATTAAGATTTATCTAAAATTATGTATTTCTAAATTTAATACATAAAATGTATAAATTATTTGTGTTTTAGTAAAAATACAAACAAAGTATTATAATTTACCACAAGTTACTATTATTTTAAATTATAGTCTCAAGTAAGTTTGGGAAAACTTGTACAAATCCAACTGACTGTACACATTTTTTTAATTATTAAACAAAACTGCAATTTAAAACATATGAAATCTTAAAAATAAGAGTAATTCTGTAGAAAAAGGATCATCACAACATTAAACGCTATGTTTTTTCAAAATTATCAAAAGAAGATATAGGAAATGTTTGTGTATTTTAATCTGAAGTGGAACAATAAGTTGAATTTACTTATTACTTATACATAGAATTTGTCGAAAATAATAAAATAGCAAAGAAAAATTACAGTAATGAAATTACAGTTTAAAATATAAGTGTTATTTACTGGTGTAAAGATTTTCCCTTATATTCATAAAATAATAATAATAAATGATTGCGATCCAAAGGCCTTTAAAAAGGTTTTCAAATTTCGTCATTTCATATTTTTACAATACTAATAGAAAGGCAAAAAATAAACGAGTATTCTTTGAGAATGGTATTTTACCAGTGATTTACATTAAAAACAATACACGGAGAGCTAAAGATTACTCAAAAATATATGGATTTACATACGTTGTCGACCAAAAGTACCCATCTCGTTCACGGAAACGTCAAAATAACAAATAAATATTTTTTTGTTGGCACAACTGCTTTGGACTATCGAATAAAAAAAAAAGCAAAGGGTGCGTTCAGAAACATTATTTTCTACAATAGCGGGAATTTCAAACTCTAATATTCGATTAGAAAAAGGGTCCTTAATAGAGTACTTTGGGTCATTATTTGATAATATTGGTTACTTCGCTGGGCCTTTACCCCTAGTCGATGGAAGGCCTTCTTGTAGTACCGTGGGCCTCAGGAGGTTAAAGTATATTGTATTTTAAAATACATACATAAATTAAGCTCTTTTCCCAAGGCGGGACAAATGAAACTCCAACAATTTAGTTTTTATTGTTATTTAATAAATCTAGGTAAATAAATGATTAACAAAATACTGTAGTTAGAATTTCATTTTCATAAAATTATATTTAGTATTACTTACATCAATCAACAATAAAAATCATCTAATGTGAAAATGATTCTGTACCTTTGTTTGTTTGATGTCAGTTTTCTAGGAAGTTAGGCTAGAGACCATTTTGGGAATCAATTGCCAAATTACAACATGGTTGGGTAGATGGGTAGGTATAACTCCATACAGAGAGCTACAACATTTACCACATTTTATGCTGTCTAAAACAATAGACAAAAATAGAATTCATTTAACAGAACTGATTGAAACAGTTAAAATATTAAAACCATAAATTTAGGTAATTAAAACTAATTATCCACTTGCTTATTAAGGGATTTCAAGCCAGGAAATCTAACCATGCATTCAATTTTTTTTGCTACATTAAACAACATTTCTTCAGAAAATTTGGGTCCCATCAACTGTAAAGACAACGGTAACTTATTCTTTGAAAGTCTTATCGGCAGTGATATTGCTGGTATTCCCGCCATATTAGCCGGTTGCATGCAGTAATCTTGAAATGCACATTGATCTTGATTATGTTTTGACGAGAACTCTTCAAATGTAGGTGCATCAGTCAAAGTAGTTGGAGTCAGTAAAACATCTACCGCATTATCACCGTAGAAAACATTCTTAAAGTCATTTGAGATCAGTCTTCGTAGTTTTAAAGCCTTTACAAAGTATTTGTCATAATTTTGTCTTAGCAAAAAGTAGTTGCCAGAGAAAATTCTAGATCGAACTACGTTGTTGAAGCCTTGTGACCGTGATGAAGCATATAATTCTTCTGTGGAGTGATCTTCATTTGTTCTTAGTCCAAACTCCAGTCCATCATACCTTGCCATATTACTTGCTACTTCACATTGGTTTAATATTGAATAGACAGCAATGGACGCTGATGTGTTCGGTAATGAAACAACCTTGACTTCAGCTTTTACATTTTCAAGCTTATCTGTAACGTATCTCCAAATATCTATGATTTCCTGACTCATTCCTTCACAATAATACTCTTTCGGAATCCCAATTTTTATATTCCTCAAGTCCAACAGTCTTTTCACACGAAATGGACTAAACGACTTTTTAACTGTAGTAGAATCTAAATCATCAGGGCCAGCGATGCAATTAAAAATCTTAGCAGCGTCATCAACGTTCCTAGCTAGAATTCCTGGCACATCCATGGAATTTACTAACGGAATGAGGCCGTATCGAGATACAAGTCCATAGGTAGGTTTGACGCCCACAATACCGCACAACGCCGCAGGGTTTCGCGTGGAGCCCCCAGTGTCAGAGCCAATGGCCGCCACACAAGCGCCGGTCGCTACAGCAACGGCACTACCTCCCGAACTTCCTCCAGCTATACGAAAATCATCCTTCCCCTTCTCGTAACCCCAAGGATTCTTCGTTGGCCCAAATATTGAGTCTATCGTACCAGCACCCATTGCAAACTCGTCCAAATTAGTCTTCCCTATTAAACAAGCGCCAGCATCTCGTAATTTCGCATAAACTGTAGCGTCATACGTCGGTATGAAGTTTTCCAACATCTTCGAAGCGCAAGTTGTACGGACATTTTTTGTGCAGAAATTATCTTTGATTCCAATGGTTATGCCGTCCAGTGGCTTGTATTTCTTGTCGATATAATACCGCTTTTCACTATCGATGCTGTGGTTTTCAGCCGCTTCTTCTGTTACAGTCACAAAAGCGTTTAAATCCGCGGTTTCTCTTGTCCTTTGTAAACACAGGTCGACGAAGCTTGTAGGAGTCAGGAGTTTATCGCGATAGGCTTTGTGTATCTCTTTTATTGTATAAGTCGTCAATTTATTCATCTTTTCATATAAATACAAAATGAAAATGAAAAATTATTTTTTCCGAGGTTATGCTGTGTTGTGACAACAAAACTGACAGACAATGCTGTGTCACAAAATTAAATCGTATTGCAAACGCCTATTAGGACAATGATGTGGACACGATATTGAATTTGGTAGTATTATAAATGACGATATTTTTAACTGAAAAAGCTTACCAGCGGCTACTCTCTCTTCTTTTTCACGTTGCATTAAGTTATCTACCAACTTTGAAAGTTCTTCGTCGCTGACACTGTCGAATTTCATGATTATTTTTATAGTTTTTCTAATAATAATCAAATAAACGCACAAATTTTTAAATCACCACAATGGCACATTAGCGCGAACTAGCGGCGAAATTTGGAACGACGATGTCAATGATTATGACAGAATTGACAGACATGACATGACAGATGGCGGCGGGCGGTAGTACGGTACGTAGTACCTACATACTATATTTATACTGTGGTACGGTGGCGGTAGGTATTTTACTGGCGACAGCGACAAAAAACGAAAGGGACGCAATTATGCACAAGAGTGAGCGCGGTGTATTTGTATCTCATTCTAACGCATAACTGCGTCTCTTTCGTCTTTTGTCTTCGTCGCCAGTATAAAATTTTGTTTACCTTCTTCGGCTTTAGCGCGTTTAGCATTTGCCTGCCACACACATGCCTATTGACATTAAAAAGCATAAAGTTAGGGTTGCACAGGGTTGCAATATAAATATCGATAAGTTCGACCAAGGAACAATATTACACCTGTCGACTTCAGCGGGCTTAGAAGGCGGGCTTCTAAAATGTTCTATGCGCGAGAAGCTGTCAAACGCGACATATGTAGGTAACAAAAGAAAATAATAATCCGGTCAAATGTCATATTCATATCGCATTTGACAGTTTTATGAGCTTTTCGCGCGTTAATAACGGTAGACATGGGCTAAGTCGTTATTTTGCGATCACCGTGACTGTCGTTCCAGTTCCAAAAAAATCACTGTGAAAAATCACCGTGACTTTGTCACGTCGTTACTTGTCGGTTACATGGAACGACATTGGGCTTGGAACTTAGATAACTAGGTGGAACGGTTGGATAGTCGATTATAGTTGAGCGCGGGCGAGAGTGACTGACTGAACAGTTGATCACAAAATATCCTTCACACTTTTTACAGGCTTTATAATTCCAAGTTCCGTACCTAATTACTAAATATTTGTTACATTATCCTATAAGTATCGAAAAAAATAATAATCAAATAAGACATTTTTTTATAGTTTCCGTGTCTACTATACTTGTTGCTCTGTCGTCGTCGCGCGCTTGCAATAATCGCCATATAATAATAATAATAATAATAATAATAATAAACTTTATTTCAGAAAATAAATTCCATATCTTAACAGCACAAAAATAAAAATAATTAATGATTAAATTAACATTATTGGTTATATCGCCGAATCTACCTACCTACCGATGATTGGTCGCCGCCGCGGACCGGGCGGGAGCGCGGCCGCTTGGCGCCAACCGTGACAAATAACGCGCGGCGCGGTCGCGCTCGGAACGACTTGGAAGCCGCGAAGTAACAACGTTATTTTGGAACGTTGTTATTTTCTAAAAAGTCACAGTGACTTTTGCAGGCACCTGATCACTGTGACGTTATTTATCACCTAAGTCTAAATAACGGCACAGATAATATAATACTAGTTACATACAACTGTAACTAAGTATATTTGTAAAATATCAATCGATAGTCTCTTTTGTTCTGTTCTGATGCACATCCCTATTTTCGTAAAGATCTTTCTTTTCTCGTTTCTTTCTTTTCGTGTGTCGAAAAATTCAATTTTCACAGCGAAAATCACTTGGAAAAGCAAATATTCAAACTTGTACCATCATATAATAAAATATCTGGTCCAGACACATAACTGGCGGGATGATATTATAATTTGTGTGAAAGATTTGGTTGGGATTAGGTATGTCTCATCTACAATATTTGCCGGGAGACCCTCGTTTGGTCGATCAACTAGTCTACGAGCTAAAATCCAAAGGAATTTTCGACCAGGTAAGCTTTCATCAAAACTGTGAACTTCAATAATAATTCATTCAGCCTGGCTAGGTTATTGATTGTGAATTGGCTAAGAAAATGTATCAAGGTCAATTTAATTTTAATTTCATGCTTTACAGCTTATTATTTTATTTACTGTAAAATACTTATTTATATCATTTGAATATATAAGGATTGGTAGCCATTTTTATCATGTAATCAATCTCCAACAATTACTATGGAAGATCAACTTCTCTACCCAATGACTTCCATTATCATCAATCAAAGAATAACTAAAATATATCAAAACATAATTTGCTTTTTATTATTGATTTTCAATATTTAGGCTGGCATTGTCCCCAAGTGAGACAAAAGCCTCAACAAAAATAAGATAAGAAAAAAAAAACAATATTTGCTTTATTAACATGACCTTTAATTTTGTGTACATTATATGACGTGTTTCTCTCAATTGTCATTTTAAAGGTTTACTGCAAAATTATTCTTCAAAGAAATTACTTCTAATCTTTTACTCTTCTAGTTCCGCAAAGAATGTATTGCAGACGTGGACACACGGCCAGCTTACCAGAACCTGAGGCAGCGTGTCGAGAGCTCAGTAGCCACGTTCCTCTCCCGGCAGGTCTGGAAGCCAGACTTGAACAAGAACCAGCTCAGAGAAAAACTGAGGAAACATCTGCTGGAGTGAGTTGAACTGCTGTAGGAGATAAAAATAATTGAATACAATATTTAGACGGCCTCTTAGCCTAGTTGGTAGTATGTCTGCCAGGGAAAACATTCGTGTGATGAGCACTTGTGTTTGCCTTGTGTCTGGATGTTGTATATTTATATATTTACGTATATCAGCTGTCTGACACCCATAGTACAGGCTCTACCTAGTTTGGGGTCAGATGGCCGTGTGTGAGATGTCCCACATATTTATTTATTTATTATTTAATAAAATAATAAACTTTGATGCACACTAGTAAAAACAGTAGGTACACTATAATTCACAAACTGGACAGAAAGTGTTCATGTAGGTGGTCTTATTGCTGTGTAGTAATTACTTCTTCTTTTCGTGTTGATGGCAAGTCAGATTTACTATATTTTGTCGGCCCAATATTCTGCCACCCTGATAGCATTGTCAGCAGCATTCATCAGCTCCTACCTACCTACCTACTTACCCACTTCAGAGACAGCCAACATATATAAATCAGTCCAAAGATTTTGTCCTTCTCAAAATCTCCATTAACTTGAAAACATACATTAAGCATTTTAGTGTAGCGCCACACCTGCGGAGCGTACAGCGCGGAACGTACGGCGCGGAAAGTTCGGCGCGAAATGTTCCGTTGCTATGACAAACCAAACGCAGCGTCTTGTTCCGCGCTACGCGACCGAAAATTACGCGGCGTGTGAAATCTGCCAAAAAGGACAGAAATCTGTCACAAATGGACGTTCAGTAACACGCGCCGAACTTTCGGTCGCGTAACGTTCCGCGTGATGTGTCGCTTGCTATACGAAATACATTGAACGCGTTTTAGCTGAAGTAATCGCCCTACGGAAGGTTCCGCGCCACGCGGAACGTAACGTAACGTCGGCTGGTGTGTCATAGGACATACAAAAAGCATTACGAGCGTATTCAGCGCTACGTTCGGCACTGTACGCTCCGCAGGTGTGGCGCTACACTTAATCTCATTTCAGTGGCAACTATTTGGAGCAAGGTGTGGAGAGAATAGTGGACCAGGTGGTCAATCCAAAGGTAGCATCGGTTTTCATCCCTCAAGTTGAAGACTTAGTGTATAACTATCTTGGAATTCCTAGACAGAAACCAGCAGGTCCTGAGACTTCAAATGGAAAAGAAGAAAATTTATTGCCCACAGATCTAGAGGCTGTAAGTCCAGGATCTGTCAAAAGCAATGATGAAAAGGATATGGATACTTCAGAGAGTCAGGATGAGAAAATGGATGTTGATGAAAAAACTAAACCTGATATCAAAGATGATTCAATAACCTTTGAGTCTTTTGACAAAGAAAAAGAGGACACTAAATTGTCTGGAATTAGTGAACTTACTATTCACGATTCAGATTCAGTCAGTATTGATAAAAACACTATAACTATACCTTTGCCAGCTGAGATTAAACTGGAAAATATACCTGCTCCAGAAAACAGCCCACCGAATATAAAAGATAAAAAGATTGATTTGGAGAAAATAGATCTGCCTCAGGAACCTAATCTATCTACTGACATACCTTTACCTGATGAAATACCAAAAGTGGAAACAGACTCTTACTTTAAACCTATAGCTTTGCATAGTGAAGATGATGATAGTTCAAATTCATCAATACAAAGAAATGTGTCACCCTTGACACCCATTAGAAATTTTGTTAATGAAAATTCTTGTGATGCTCAACAAGCATTTGAAAATGACTCTGACAGTAAAGCCGACGACAAGAAAGAACCAAGCTGTTTCCGATTCACAATAGAATCAAAATCATCAGAAAATAGTTCTGATGCTATAAAAACTGAAAAGAAAGAAGAGCCTTCTAGTTATCAATTCAACATACCAACAATAAATACTTTCACCACACCAGTATATGATGACAGTTCTAACAGTCACAATCTTCAAATTGATTATGAAAGTGATGCTAACAGCAAGATTCCAGAACTAAAAGCCCCTGAACCAGATCAAAATTCTGTAGATTCTCACAAGAAAGATAAAAAAGATGATAAAAGAAGTAGCAGTCACAAAAGTTCACACAGATCCAGAGATTCCCACAGACATTCTAGTAGCAAAGATAAAAGATCTGACTCAAAACACTCTAGCTCTCGAGATAGCAGTCGACATGATAAAAAATCTTCAAGAGATGATAAAAACAAATCAAGTGAGAAGAAGAGTGACAAAGAAAAACCGAGCGATAAAAATGACAAAGGAGACAAGAAAGATAGCAGGGAATCTTCTAAACACAGAAGCTCAAGTCACAGAGACTCTAAATCTTCTAGTCATAAAGATTCAAAACCTAGGAGTTCAAGTTCTAGTAAACATTCGAGTAAAGATGAAAAAGACAGAAAATCTTCATCATCTTCGAATCGCGACAAAGATAAAGAAAGAAGTTCCGATAAATCAAAAGATAACAAGGACAAGGCGAAAGATTACAAGTCTAGCTCTCGCGATAAAGATAGAAAGAGTAGCAGCAGTAGCAAGAAATCTGATGATAAAGAAAATAAGGAGAAAAAAGAAAAAAAGGAAGTTGACGACCATTACAGTTTGTCTGGTAGAGGCAATCCTAACCGGAGATCTACTGATAGAGATTCTAATGACGGTAGTTCCTCATCTAAGGGTTCCCACAATCCCCGTCAGGCTAAATCCGGCGGAAGCAAAAAAGAAAGTAAGAGTAGTTCTAAATCTGGCAGTACGTCTTCAAGCGACTCTACAAGTCCGAGCGACGGCGTCGAAGTTATGACTGCTAAAAATGTACCACAAACAAAGCCTGTAGTGAGAGTAGACACTTGTTTAGAAAATCCAATCTCTACACCGCCAAGACTGCCTTTTGTTCCAGATGTAACATTAAAGAAGCCGAAATATGCAGAAAATATGCAAGAAGCAAGGCAGCTGATGAAAATGAGAAAGTTTTTAGAAGAAGAACAAAAGAAGATGAACCAAGAAGCCGCATTACTTCTGGAATTTCAGGCTAATGTCAGACCTAGCCTTAGTCAAGTATATTCTAGTATTCCTGGACCAGAACTTGAATTTGCTTGCATGTCAAATGGTCAACCACATACGCAAGTCGTAATATTAGAAGATCCCAGTAAAAATAACTTGAAAAATTGTATTGATGATGTTGAAAATATAGAAGTGGATAATAATACTACTAATGTGAAGTCAACAGTCAAAACTGAAGACAAACATGACGAGATAGCTAAAACATTAATTGCAATGCATGAGGATGGTAGCACTTCGAAAGTTGAATCAATAGAAGCTGTAGAGGCAATAGTTGAACATACTGATGCCTCTGTCCTCGAGGATCTTACTGATCAAGAGGATGACACTAAAGCCATGGTAGAAAAACTTAAAATACCTGAAGTAGAAGTAGAAGTACCTGATGTAAAGGTTGAAATGCCTGAAGAAGGTGTTGTGATCGTAATAGAAAGTGTTGACAATAATGATGACATCGAACATATCAAAAATCTTCAAGAAGATACAGGTGAAACAAATTCACAATACAATACAAATGTAGAAGCTACTCTTACTATTGAAGATTTGACGGAAACAGGAATTAATCCTAAGTCAAAAGAAGTTAAGCAAGACTTTGAGCATCCTGAAGAAAATCCTTTAAAATACTTTACGAATCTTGAACAATATGAATCTGAACTTGAAAGAGATAAATTCAACAGTTTTTTCAAAAGATACACTAACGTCACTTCAAGCAAGATGTTTTTAGTAAACTGTGATAGCTATAAAGAAAATCTTATCAGAGAAGTAGCCCAGGGCTTTGGTAAAATTGAAATAGTAAATTACTACAAAAATGGTCATTTGAAACTGCCCAAACCTTCCAAGAACATCGTCAAAGATATCAATGTGGCTACGGAAATAGTTTTACCAGCAAAACAGGTAGAGAGGCCCGAGACACCCAATAGCTCTTGTTATACTCCACCTGTTTTCAGCCCAACAAAGTCTGAATGCTCATTTGAACTGTCCAGTGATTATGATGCTAAGTTAGAAGAAATGGTCAACAAGACATCGAGACAAGAAATAATGGAAATCATACTTGGAGGTGCTATGGACGATTGCCAAAGTGAGATGCCTAAAATCGACTTTTGCATGGAGTCAAATATAGAAGATCACAATGATATGAAAAGAAAGTACTGCGAAGAAAGTATGGCCAATAATAACGTGCCTGTATTGACTCCTAATAAATTAAGGAAAATGAGCTGTTCTGATCAGATTTCTTCAACTACAGAAGGTAAATTATTATTAGATTCGGCTTTATTAGTAAACATTAATATTACGGCGCTTAAGTTCCTACATTTGCAGACAATTAGTTTTATGAATCTGTTGCTGAGTTACAATATTAATAAATAAAATTGCAAAAAATTAAGTTTAATATTTTTTTAGAATCAATAGAGACGCCAAATAACAAGTCACAAAATGCCACAAGATCCAAGTACTTAGGCAAAGCAAGGAGGGTTGGACTGCCTAAACCGAAGAAGTCAAGTATGTACCCAATCACACTAATGTTATAAATGTCAAAGATTGGATATTTCTTAATTGTTACTCAATCATGCAAAGATCACGACGCCTTCTTCACGATGTCTTTCCGTACCAACGCACTGCTCTAAGGCCCTCTCCTCGCCCCTAGACGCGTTGGTACATGACTTCTCTGGGGTAGAGTCTTCAGCTCCCCCGCAAGTCGGTGAAGCTTGATTCGTCGTATTTAAAAAAAATGCACGACGACGTCTTCAATTGCCTTTGATGTGTTGTGTGCTACAGTAGACTCACACTCGGTTGCAGAAAGCTCTCCATTATCTTTCCATTAGTTAATGCTTCATTAAAGCTAATGAAGTCATTATTTTAATGATCGTTGCACAAAACGATATTCCTCATATTTAACAGTTCATTAAATTATAATCAACAGTTAAAAAATATTGCAAGCTTTAAAAACATTCTTTGAAAATGAGTGAACGAATGCGTTTCGTTTTCGTAAATTTGTAAAAATTTAAAGAAAATTCAAAGATCGAAACGCGTTTAAAAATAAACAAACTGTCATGGACTGACGGACGGCAAAACATAAATATTGAATTGAATTGCTTTACAAAAAAATATTTTTCAATTTTAGTTTCAAAATTTGCACTTTTATGTTGTGATACAAGAATATTATAGAAGACAAAAGAACTGGGGACATGTTTTTAGTTAAAAAAAAAGAAACCTGGCCCAAAGCTTGTAATAAATACAACAGCTGCGCTACGTCTGGGTGCCGAAATGTTGACCAGCTAAAAACATCAATTGGAAATTAAAAGCACGCAAGAATGCGGCACAGATCAATATGAGTACTAATGGTGTATGTAAAGAAGATACATTTTTCATGGTTATGTTATGATTAAAGTTTTTACTGGAGTATTTGTATGGAGTTTCCTTGCGTGATCGAATCAGGAATGATAAGATCTGCAGGCGAACCAGACTCACCGACATAGCCCGAAGAATCGCTAAACTACTGACAATGATACAAAAATAATAATGTATAATTAAAGACCAAATTGAACCTTTGGAAAACCCCTAACAGTGGGGCAGCTTACTTTAATGGTAAATATTTTGCAATTCTATAACCTCGTATTGGTTTCACCTGCCTTTAAGTTTATGTGTTTATTTACATAAGTTAGAGCCAAGTGCGATGATAATATTTTTTTTATTAATTGCATTGTTTCTATGTTTCAGATAATCAAATGAAAATAATCATAATCAATTTAATCAATTTAAAAAAGAGAATGAATTAACGCAAGAGCTTCTACATCAAAAACAACAACACACCATATAATTAAACTAAAATTGAAAAATATACCACAGAATAATAATAATAATTGAAAAACAGATGCAGTTGTTTAATTTTTTACCTTTGAAATCCTCTTTACAATAAAAGTAGAGTTAGGAAAATATTGAATTCACAATAGCTGTTCTTCTAGATAGACGAATCCTTACCCTGCAGAGGTACCACTACAAAAAAAATCCATAGCGTTCTTATAGATAGACGAATCCTTACCTTGCAGAGGTACCACTACAAAAAAAATCCATAGCAGGTGCTTTATTTAATATTCTTCCCATCATATTTATTTATTTAACCAGTAATATGTAGTAATTAAACACAACTTTTGGCAAATAACGAATATTGCAAATAAAAACAGATATTTAATGGGTGGTTGGGGACCTATTAAAATTTGACATTCATTAAATTAATTTTAATGTCTCATTAGACCTAACTAGGTTCTGTGCAACGTAAATTATGTTTAATGACGGTTTTTGAAGTTTCTTTAGTTATTTTTTAATGCCCAGTTAAAAGTACAGTTAAAGGAGGATGCCCAAAAACAACCCGGATTCGATTAAAACGAGTTATGTAGGGTAGGGTAGAGTAAACATACTATATCCTAAATACAATAATCTTTATTGATTAAACGATCACCAAGTACTTGAAAAAAATTCGTAACTATTTGACTATACTCATAGGAATCTATGATATTTAGGACGATTTTACAAACGATATTGTGACTCTCTGACGAATAGTACGTAATATTTCGAGTTATGTATATGTACTAATATAATATTATAAAGAGGAAAGATATGTATATTTATATTTGTTTAGAGTACTCTTGACCCGACCTTTTGTCAGAACGTCCCCGATTTGGTTTTGGAACGTTCGTCTTGGTCTTCCCCTTCCAACGCTTCCTTCCACTCTCGCCTTATAAATCTGTTTAGAACTGTTCTGTGATCTGTTCTGTTTTATGATAAAGAATACAGATAAGGGTTTACAATTACGAGAAAGAAAGAGATAGCAGATATATATTTAATTGTGACACTGTCCCTGACAACTAATTGTAACCCCTACTTTTGAAGAAAATAAAGATTATTGAAAATCAAACGAACTTACCAAGTGAAGTTCGATGACAATTATGTGAGCAGCTTCATTCGACGCGATTTATTTGTTTACATAGTGTAGTAGTGTCCCCACGCATCAGCCTTCAACTTTTAGAGCAAATTTAAAAATAAAAATGGCAACACTGCGCTTACCCTCACTACACGAATATCCGTTTCCGTTTTCCCCTCTCGTCACTTACCGGTCGTCTTCAAAATTTGTCTTCATTTCGTTGAAAGATAGAAGTGTTTGCCGTAGTGTTTACTTTAATATCGACAAACACTTTAACATAATCACATTTTATGTTGATAGGGAGGGTATTCTTGAATTAAGAAAACATGATCAGCTATCTATAGGGAGGGTGTGTATAAATCGCGTCGAATGAAGCTGCTCACATAATTGTCATCGAACTTCACTTGGTAAGTTCGTTTGATTTTCAATTATGTTTCGCAGCTTCATTCTTTGCGATTTATTTGTTTACATAGTGTAGGATGTTTAGAGCAGAAATAAAATGTGATTTCGTAAAGAAAAAATGAGTGGAAAAGAATAAAAAACGTAAGTATTAAGACATAGTTGTATTTAAAAATCACAATGTTTTTATATTACAATTATGAACATTGTATCTTGAAGTAGGTGCCTAACAACTTTTCAAGATAACACACATTTATTTATTTATTTATTTAATTATTATTATTTTATTAACATTATAAACTTATTTTACAGGTGGCGATCAGAAGTAAGAATAGTTCGAGCAAATTGACTAGCATCAGCAATAATTTCTCTATTGTAGAAACGAGCAAACACCGAGGAGGAATCAGACCAGCCTGCTGTTCTACGAATAAGGTCGATGCTAACCCCAAGTTGCCTGGCGGAGGAGGTGGCTGCGTGTCGGGTGCTATGCGCGGAGAAGATGGATGTATCTATCCCGCTGTCACCGAGAGTGTTCTTAATCCAGTGACTAAGTGTCTGTGAAGTTACTTTATTGTGTGGTTTTTTGAAACTAATAAATAAATGATCACAGTTTCTAAGTGTTTGCGTTCTTTTAAGATATTCCTCCAAACACCTTGCAGGACAAATTTCAGCACGCGCATGGAAATAAGGTAATCTGAGAGTAGGTTGTATTGAATTTGGAGTAGATGTTTTTATTAAATCTGGTACATTAATAGTTATGTTGTTGGGAGGTGAAATTTTTATGTTAGTTACTTTAATTAGTGAAAATGTTTGGACTCGATGCGCAGTCACCAACGCCAGTAAAGTTAAAGTTTTATATGAAAGGGTTTTCAAATTTAGCTCTGTGTTGGGCCATTTTTGGGCCAGATAATTCAAAACAACGTTTGGGTCCCATGTTAAATTATATTTAGGGTTAGTTGGCCTTAATTTAAAAACACCTCTCATAAATCGTTTGATTCGCTCATCATCGAGCAGCCTACCTAACAAAAGTGACAACGCAGATTTATATGAATTTAATGTTCCATATTTGGCTCCCGTTTCAAAAATACTTGTTAAAAAATTAATGACCTTAGGAACTGTTGTCTTTGTGTAATCAATTTTATGTGTATTACAGTAGTTAATCCAGTGTTTAATGCAACCGTCATACTGTTTATAAGTAGAATGAGTTAGAGAGGCTAACATTATGTCAACGGATTCGGGTGAAAGGGATTGTTTTAATAAAACTTGCCGGAAAGCTTCGCGGCTACCAATGTTAGGGTCTTGTATAGGTTGTGATTGATCCTGAAAGGAGAAATTAATAAATTAATGTCTGGTTCAAAATAAATCGGTTTTGATACAACCAGTTTTTGAAATATCGGGAACCATGGTTGCGTAGGCCAATATGGGACAACAACTATCCCTTCTGCTTTGTCATTAATAATTTTTTGCATAGTTTTTACAAGAAGAGAAAATGGTGGGAAAGCGTAAAAGTATTGATTCCATGGTATTGTGAAAGCATCCACTGCGTACGCATCGGGGTCGTTTTTCCATGTTACATAAACAGGGCATTTCGTGTTACAACGACTTGCAAATAAATCGATCTCAGGAAAACCAAAACTGCGTGTAATCTCGATAAAAGCGTAATTATTTAATTCCCACTCAGTATCTAAAAATTTTTTGCGTGATAGGGAATCTGCTTCAAAATTAGATTTGGTGTTTATGTAAGATGCAAAAACTGTAATCTTTCGATTTTCACACCATGTCCAAATTTCTCTTGATATTTTATCTAGATGTCTGTATTGTATACTGCCCATCCTGTTAATACATGATATGGCGGTGACATTGTCAATCCTCATTAAGATCTTACAATTTTGAGAGTATTTTGCGAAACATTTTAAAGCAAGAAATGCGGCTTTTAATTCCAACTCATTAATGTGTAGCAGTTTTTCATCTTCTTTCCAATAACCCGAGCATTTATTTGAATCACAACAGGCTCCCCATCCTGTTAAGGAGGCATCAGAAAATATCTCTAAATCATATTCATTCGGTCCTAATTCTACAAAACCATGATCTAAATTATTTAACCACCACTGCATATCGTTTTGTAAATAAACAGGCAATCTTACAATCTGTTCGTAACTAGCATTATTAAGAAGACATTGATATTTAAAGTATTCGAACTGTTTAGTGTAGAGCCACGAGTACTGTATCGCTGGACAAGCCGATACTAAAATACCTAAGAACCTCGCAAAATCGCGCAATTTACATTTATGGACTTGAAGAAAGTTTTGCACTTTGTCTTTAATTTTAGATATTTTGTCGTCAGGTAGTCGCATTTGCATGTTTTGTGAGTCAAAAACAAATCCTAAAAATTTACACTGCATCTTTGGTACTAAAGAACTTTTTTCAGTATTCAAAATAAATCCAAGATTTTCCAATAAGAGTCGGGTAGATGTAATGTTATTTATGCACTCTGAATGCGTTCTACCGACACAAAAAATATCATCTAAATATATTACGGAAATAAAGTTGTTCGATCTAAGTAATTCCATCACTGGTTTGAGAA
Organism: Teleiodes luculella; assembly: GCA_948473455.1. Taxonomy (NCBI): domain Eukaryota; kingdom Metazoa; phylum Arthropoda; class Insecta; order Lepidoptera; family Gelechiidae; genus Teleiodes; species Teleiodes luculella. The sequence continues at coordinate 774,026 of OX419604.1, forward strand.
GTTTTGTAAAAACATAGGGCGCGGTACATAAACCGAACGGTAAGCAATTAAATTCATAAAGAATGTCATTGTACTTGAATCGTAGGTATTTTTTGTATGAATTCTGAATAGGAACTAAAAAGTATGCGTCTTTGAGATCAATAGATGCCATGTAACAATTTTTTGTGATTATTTTTGATGCAGTTCGATAGTCTTCCATCTTGAAATGTTTTGTTTGGACAAATTTGTTGAGACATTTTAAATTTAAAATAAATCTTTTCTCACCGTTCGGTTTAGGTACCAAAAACACACTAGATAAGAATTCGCCGGGCTCGTGTTTACATTTGGAAATTGCATTAATTTCTAAAAGCTTATTGATCGATTTATTAAATTCATTGTGCTCTTGAGCTGACTGTGGGTAAACACTAGGATTATCGTAACGATATGGAGTAGAAATAAATGGTATTTTGTATCCTGTGATCCATTCTAAAATGGTCTGGTCGTGAGTGATCTCAGCCCACTGAGTATAATAATATTGAAGCCTGCCTGCGTACGGTACCTGTGATGGAGTTATCTCCTGTAATAGGTCCTGCGGGCCGGCGGCGGCGGCGAGCGGTAGCGGTCGGGCTGCCTGTGCGGCGGCGGCGCGGGGGCGCTGCGGGGCTGGCGAGGATTCGGCGCTGCTCGGGCTGCTCTGCCGGCGCCGGCCACATCTGCTCCAGTCTGCTTGTTGTCGGTCTTCCGGTGGACAGGCTTGAAATTTGAACGGCTGCGGTTTTTTGCATAGAAGTTCGATTTAATGAATTTTTGTGCTGGTTTTAATGATTCTCCAGATCGTTGTATCGTTTTTGCTGCTTTAAGTTTTTCACTAACATTTTCGCCGAATAAGAGCTTGTCATCTCGAGGAGAATCAGTTAGTGTTTCTTTTAAACTTGCGTTGATAAACGGAAGGACTAAGCTTCGTCGTGTTTTTGTCTCCGTGTAATGGCTGTCGCACAAGATACGACATGCATCGCTTATCGGCTTAAAAAGCTTTTTCTTGGATGTCTCGTTAGAAATAACCATATCCATCGCTGTGGCTAGGGCAGCGAGTGCCAATCCGAGCTGTTTCTGTTTGTACATTAGAGAAGCGTCTCGTCGAACCATGACTTCCGTAAGGGCGACTTTTGCTTCCGGGTTGAGAGCCGGGGCTTGCAGGAGAGCGCAGTTACTGGGGACGAGATATTCTTCTAAAAGCTTGTCTTTTACTTCTTTAGGCAAGCCTTTTGCCAGGACATCTTGCCATCGCTTGGCTACGTCTTTGTGGATGGCAGGACCTAAGGGCGTATCTTCTTTAGGTGGAGCACCTAACAATTGGAGCATTTCCTCGTCAAGCTCAAGTTCTTCAGTACAGACTGGTTCTTTTTCAGGTGACGTACCTGGCATTTCTGGTGAAGGTGAAACGCGGCGTGGCGACTGAGGTGGCGACAGAGCTTCAGCATCGTTTCTAACGATCACTATCGGAGACAAAGCACGTGGCGGAGATTTTCGCCCACGTAGTGATTCCTGTCGCACTCGCGACGAAGCCCTCCTGCGTGTGGACGCAGGGGGAGATGTTGACCGCCGTACTCGCGATGAACTTGGTCTTCGCGGTGATGGAGTACGTGATCCAGGTGATGGTGGAATATCTTCATCTTCGGAAGAAGAATAAATAATACGGCGTCTTGATTTTCTAGGTACGTATTCCTGGGCTGCTTGTTCTTTGCGTTTCCTCTCCATGTTCCACGGGCGACGATTTCCTTAATTTTTTCGACGTGCGAAGGCTTGAGCACAGAAACACAGAATGAAGACAAATTTTGAAGACGACCGGTAAGTGACGAGAGGGGAAAACGGAAACGGATATTCGTGTAGTGAGGGTAAGCGCAGTGTTGCCATTTTTATTTTTAAATTTGCTCTAAAAATCTGTGTTGAAGGCTGATGCGTGGGGACACTACTACACTATGTAAACAAATAAATCGCAAAGAATGAAGCTGCGAAACATAATTATTATTATTATTGTTATCCAGGTGACCGTGACAGACCTTGTCCCGCGCGCAGTCCCTCGTAAGCTTTCGTTGCGACCGTGTTACTGTTTATGGCATGTTCGATCTAGAACTTACTACACATACATAATGTATACACCGGGTCACCATAGCAGCAGGGATGCAATTGTTGAATATGTCTGTTCATGCATTCACGGTCGTCGAACCTTAGGCAGCTGTGCACATATTATAAGTATGCTATACTACCTTGCATTTGCAAGACACGAAGGGTTTCAACAACCAGCGGGATTTTTCGATAGCGTTCTATTAGATTTAGAAAATATGTAATAGATTTTACTATTTTACGAATAAACACAATCATGTATTCAGTTGTTTTTATTTATTAAGCTACCTACCGTAACCATTGGCTATTAATAGCCTTATATTAATAACTAGCTTTCCGCCGCGGCTCTGCCCGCGTTAAGTTTTTCCCATGGGAATGAGGCATTTTCCCGCGGTAAAAGGTAGCCTATGTTACTCAGGGTGAATGTAGCTTTCTAATGGTGAAAGAATTTTTGAAATCGGTTCAGTAGTTTTTGAGTTTATTCATTACAAACATACACACAAATATACAAATCTTTCCTCTTTATAATATTATATTAGTACCTATGATAATACCAGTAAAGTCCCACAGCTTTTATATTGAAAAATAGCTCACCTGATGACGCTACTAATCATAATCATAATCATAATCAATCATTTAATCATTTTAATCTAGAATACTTTTGCATAATTAGTACGTAGGTAGTAAAACAATATTATGTAATAATATAATAAAACATGAAATACATATACATAACTCGAAATATTACGTACTATTCGTCAGAGAGTCACAATATCGTTTGTAAAATCGTCCTAAATATCATAGATTCCTATGAGTATAGTCAAATAGTTACGATTTTTTTTCAAGTACTTGGTGATCGTTTAATCAATAAAGATTATTGTATTTAGGATATAGTATGTTTACTCTACCCTACCCTACATAACTCGTTTTAATCGACTCCGGGTTTTTGCTCCATACATTTTTGGGCATTATCCTTTGTTTTGTGCAATGACTTAATGAAAATGTTAGGCTTTAATGCTCCTTTAAAATTTAATGACCTTCTCTGCAACCGAGTGTCAGAACAGTAAGTTATCTCCATACCAACTGGCCTCATCGGTTTGACTGTGAGCGCGCCGTGTAGGCACGCGCCGTCACGCACACGCTTGCATTGAGCCCATACTGCCGCCCCCTTATTGTATGCTAGTGTGTGCGTGACAGCGCGTGCTTACACGGCGCGCGGCGCGGACGCACACATTTAAACAGACAGAGCGGCACGTTTTTAAGAAGATACTCGTAACTTACTGGTATTAACTGTCGTGCCTCCGCCATCGCCTGTGGGCGCCATAAGTACGACGTTTACAGACAGACTATAGCAAAAATTTTGTATTGCAGACATCCAAAACAGTCCATCAAGTGACAAATCAGTGGAGAACTACCAGCAAGATGAAACACCCAACGGGAAGATGAGGAACACTCCACGGACAAAGGTTCAGCGGTATGACACATCTGACCTTTATAAACCTAAGCTACATTACTTGTCCAGGCGAAATAATATCAGCTAGATTACTTGAGCACTAGTAATTGTGTTGTCAGATCAGAATTTGTTAGTTTTTCAAATAAACCTATTGTCCATGACATGACAAAAATCTATGAGGAATAATCCTCGGCATATTAGGCACCTACCTATTTCACGTTATACAAAAGACAGAAGACGAAAGGGACGCATTTATGCGCAAGAGTGAGCGCGGTGTGTCTCATTCCGCATAACTGCTTAGAATGAGATACAGAGACTGCTTTTGTCTTCTGTCTTTGACTACCGTGAAATACCCCTCTTATTACAAAAATAATAGGTTCTTAACCGTACACTACGTAATCTTTTTAATTTTCTTAAAATTACTGGAGACGTCATCAATGAAAATGAGTGGAATAAGAAACCTGACCAAAGAAATAAGAAACCTGCTCTGGGGGCGCCACGTGTATATTTTTACGAATATGGCAACAATTTCCCTTATGAAATTAGTTCCATCACAATATGGCGAGGTTTGTTATTTCTCTGGTCGGGTTTTAATTAGATATTACGCCACTGGATACCAAGCGGGCTTTAACAGTCGATAGAGGTCTTTTGTACGGCTCTTCTGGTTTATCTTACACCAGAAATATCACTGAAATTAGCCTCTCACAGAGTGAGATTATACGGAAATATAATTAGTTTAAGTGTTCTTCTACACGGTGCAAGTAGCTTGCGCATGTTCGAGTCAATTGACTTCGTTTGAAAGCACTAAAATTGTAAAATATTTCATGGCAGTCCTTAAATAATTCAGTATACGTCGCTCGGTACATAATCATTTAATCAAATATATAGATTTGATTAGATGCGGCTAGTGTATGTAAAGCCTGACCAAAGAAATAAGAAACCTGCTCTGGGGGCGCCACTTGTATATTTTTACGACTATGGCAACAATTTCTATTATAAAATTAGTTCCATTGAAGTTCCGCAATATGGCGACGTTTCTGTCCAAACGAAGTCAAATTTGACTCAATATGCGCAAGCTACTTGCACCGTGTAGAAGCACCCTAAATCTCCCATACATTCGCAAAGAAGCGACAGTCACCATGGTTTTAAGGCGCGTAGTTGGCTTGGCGAACTTCTTTAAGAAAAGGTGGTCAAGTAACTCGAGTTTGATACCGACGCTTGGTCACAATCACAATCGTGATCCGATAACGAATACTGTACTTAAAACTGCCAATATTCTTATGCTGTGTAGCGTAACTATTAAATAATACTAACACTTAATAATATATCTACATACCTACAATGTACCTAATAAAATTGAAATTGTAAGTTTCTTAACACTAAAGCAATAATCATATGAGTTAGTTAGTATACAATGTGTTGTCCAAGAAATTAATGTTAGATTATAAAATGTAGGCTCCTATAATATACGAAAATAATATTAATTTATTTGTATGTAAAGGAAAACAGAGATTGGTGGGCTGAGAACATTAACAACAAAAGAAGACGGTGGTTGACGTAAAAGAGTGAGGGAAAGGGAGGTGAATGTACGCGTAGCACATACGGTTAAGCCCGAACAGACAGAAAAATAAAAATCCTCGCCATATTGTGGAACTTATTTTATAATGGAAACTGCTACCAGAAACACAAAAATATCCCTCGAAAATATACATTTGGTGCTTCTGTAGAGGATACTTACTCCTTGGGCAGTGTGCGCTCCTAAAAGGTAAAACATGCTGTAGTTTAATAGAATTGACGTTAAAAAGAAAGAGGGCGCCACTTTTCTCATTATTTTCTTGTGCTATCTTGCTCATATTCTGCCTGTCAAAATAAGTTTGATAAATAAGAAAACCCCCATAGCATGCAGTGCTATGACAAGTTTGTCGCACATTTAACTGTTAAAAACCCGCCATAATGAAATATCCTGGGGATAAGAGAGTACGCACGACAACATAGTCAGTCATGCGTGGACCCGGCATGTTAGAGGGGGTTTTAAGACCAGGACGGCTTCTTGTTTGATTGTATCGCTGGCATCGCTGCGTCCTTTTCTGCAACCAATACTGAGCTGGGTTTGCGTTTGATCGCGGAGGAGTAAATTAATTTACACCACTGATCTCTGGAGAAAAGATGAAAAAAATACTCTTACTACTAATAAAGCTTGACTTGAAAAATAAGAAACCTCCCGATTGTTGCCAGAACCAACAAGTGGCGCCCCCAGATCAAGTTAAATTTTTCTAAAAACGTCGCTATATTGCCGAATTTTAATGGAACTAATTAAGTTCATACACCATAAACAAAAATATACTTGTGGCGCCCCCAGAGCAGGTTTTTTATTTCTCTGGTCAAGCTTTACTTACAAATTCCTCTATGAAAATTAAAAACAATTTGTGCTTTGTATTTACGCTATTTGAGTTGAATATTTTAAAGATATTTATAGATTGTTTAATTTAAAATTATTGATTACGAAATATACCATATTATGTATTTTATTTCATTAAAATATTATAACTTTCTCCTTTTGCAAGACAGGCAGCATTTCTCATTGGAACATTTTTTTTCCTGTGGTGATGATAAACCTCAAGCCCTCCTATTTACCTATATCTTGATAAATTGTCTTAGAATTAGGAATTGGATTAAAAAATAAAATATTGTTAATACTGAAATAAACATCTTTATTACAAATAAATACAATTGTATGATTTGTACATTCCAATTCTGATGTTACTTGAAATGTAAATGAAGAATAAATACATCAAATGGCATGCTGTAATAAATTACATGATAAAATGGTAATGGTAATTTGTCTAACTTTTTTACTACATTACAATTACAATGATAAAATAAATTACAGGTGATTTTAACTGTAACAATACTTTTTACAATCAAGCTAATACTTTTTAATTTCAAATAATTAAGTAGTTTGTCTAATTTATTTTTCCAAATTGATTTAAACTAAAATGTTTTAGATGAGTTTACAAAATTACTATAATACTTAGCTGAAATTACTGGAAAATTAAATTAATTTTATTTTTTCAATTTTGTGAATCTATCAAATTTCAAAGTTATTTTAAATCAAGTATGAGTATTTCATTTTCTTGTGGTTGTAAACTTGTAAAAGAGCCATAACATTTGAATGTTGTTTTTTTTATAATGTTGAGTATGTAATGAGTTGGTCTGAGTTGTAGTTATGATAGAGATTCCGAATTTAAAACTACAATACTTTAAAATACTATAAATTAATCTCAAATAGTACCTAATACTTTTTTGTGCACAAAATAATTCACATCCAAAATATTTGTTGTTTGCAATTTTTTCAGTAATTTCAGTAATTATGGTTAGTAACTGATTACCATGGTTTTTGCACCATTAATAAGTTTTTTAGGTTCTTCAGCCAGGTTATAATCTAACCCCACTCAGACCTAAATTCTACTAAGTAAGAGACAAAACTTACAGCGATGCCTAATTTGATGCTGCCTGCTTCTGTAAAGCTGCTGGGTCCATGATGGGAGCATCTTTCTTCACTAATCCAGATAGCAAGGTTTTAACCTGGGCAATAGCCCTACCTGGGTTCAAACCTTTCGGACAAGTGCGTGTGCAGTTCATGATTGTATGGCAACGGTAAACAGAATAAGTGTCCTTCAGTTTGTTGAGTCGTTTAGCTGTTGCATCGTCACGGGAATCGATGATCCATCTGTAAGCTTGCATGAGTACTGCAGGGCCAAGGTACTTATCTCCATTCCACCAGTAAGACGGGCAACTGGTTGAACAGCAAGCGCAAAGAACGCATTCATATAAGCCATCCAGTTTAACACGGTCTTCAACATCCTGAAGCAATTGTACCTCCTTACCTTTAGCAGCCTCATTATCACGCTGCAGCCATGGCTCGATGGACTGGTACTGACGGTAGAAGTTAGTCAGATCTGGGACAAGATCCTTGACAACATACATGTGAGGTAGAGGGTAGATTTTGGAGGGCTTCGAGAGGTTTTGGTCGATGTGGCTGATGCAGGCCAGTGTGTTGACTCCGTCGATGTTCATCGCGCAGGAGCCACATACACCCTCGCGGCATGACCTGCGGAAGGTCAATGTTGGATCCATTTCGTTTTTGATCTTCAGAAGCGCGTCCAGAACCATTGGCGCGCAGTCGTCGAGATCTACCTCATAGTTCTGTGTGTAGGGCTTCTTGTCCGGCTCATCGGGGTTCCAGCGATACACTGCGAAGGTTTTCACCCTCTTTCCGAGGGCTGATGACGTAGCGAAAGTACGCAGTTGTCCAAAAGTACCCGTGGTTAGTCTCAGCAACGGCATTATGTAATGTTTTTGTTTACGCCACAAGAGGTTCTGCCTACTGTGTGTGCGGTAAACAACGCACTAGATAAGACTTTTAAATTTCGAAGACGGTACCGAAGTCTCGCGACTTCAAGAAATTCAATAAAATCTGCCTGCTGAAACGAGACTGTTTTGGGTTGTTTTTTGACAGTAGATTTTTATAAAATTTTTGTTCTAAAAAGGCAAATAGACTGATCCATACAGCCTAATCAGAAGTAATACTTTTTTCGTTTCCGTTCAAAAAAAAATCTCATATATGGCAGGTATTTCACTGGCGACAGCGACAAAAAACGAAAGGAACGCAGTTATACGCAAGAGTGAGCGCGGTGTATTTGTATCTCATTCTAACGCATAACTGCGTCCCGTTCGTTTTTTGACTTCGTCGCCCAGTGAAATAGGTGCCATAGGCGGGAAAATAAATTTCCGATTCGGTCGGTCCATCCATGTCAGTTATCTGTCAAACGGATTTGTTCACAAACAAAACAAATGTGAAAAGTATTTGTTTGTTCCTATAATGAAGAATATTTCCTCAATTAAAACGTCGAAAAGTGAGTCTCCAAAAACTCCAGGCGGAATAAGTAAATCCTTGTTGACTCCATGCAGGCGTGTTGGCCTTTCACGCAACTGGAAGAAAGCTGGCCCTTCCCCGTTCGTTTCTCCTCTTTCTGGGAGTACTCCAAGTAAGCCAGAGGTTGTAATTGAAAAGAAGCAGTCAAGGAAACGGAAAGAGCGCGTGGAAAGTGAAGAAAAACACGAAGAAAGTCAATGTACTCCTGAAACCCTAACTCCAAGCGATGGGATCGTCGATGTTGATGAGAGTGTCATTCCTGAGCGTAAAAAAGATGATGATGACTTGTCTCACACGCCAACTCGTCACATTGAAGTCCCACGCAAGAAAAAATCTAAAACATTGCTTACTGTACTAAATCAGAATGTTGAGGAAAATAATCCAAGCCACAATAAACAAAAAACCAAAGATAACAAAGCTATTGAAGAGAAAGGTGATGCAAAGTTAAATATACAGCAAGATGATGAATGTTCTGTAACCCCAATACAAAAGTCACGAAGTAAAGGTAAAAAAACCAGCTCACCAAAAATTTCAACCACAAAAAGCAAAGATAAATTACAAAATGAAACCAATAAACCTTTGGAAACTAAAGAAGCTTTAAATATTGACACAGAACAGATGGAGAATGTAGTAACTCCAGTGCTGAAGTCGAAAAGTAATGCTAGAAAAGTACTGTCATCTAATAAGGTTGTTATATCAAGTAAGATTGCTGAAAGTAATTCAAATGAAGATTTAGCAGTAAAGGAAAACATTAAAAGTCCTGATAAACAAGCCAAATGTGAGCCAGAAATAGACAAAGAGGCAAAGCAAAGAAGTCCAATAGAATTGACTAAGGAATGCATAGTTGTTATACAGAAAAAGATATTTAAAACAGACAAGAAACAACAAAAGGCAAAAACACAGGTTCCCTGTGATTTTGATAGTGATGATGTTCCTTTAGGACAACTGAGTAAAGAAACAGCTGTGAACCTTGTAAATGACGCAACAACTTCACAAGTAAAGGTACAAGAAGACACACCAAAAACTGAAATAGTAGAAACAGTAAACTTAGTTAATGAAGCAGATGATTTTGTTGAAACAAAAAAAGTTAAAATTAAAAAGTTAGAAGATAAATCTACATCCATTGGAGGCCTTAAAAAGAAGCCTAAAATTAAAACACCAAAACCATCACAAAAAACTCAGAATACAGATTTTGACGATGAAGATGATTTTGATTTTGACAACAAAAAGACCATCTTGATTCGCAAAACTTATGAAAAACCAGTGAAAGCACCACAGAGAGCAAAATCTACAGGTTCTATTACACAGAGAGACATTGATGAATTGAGGGCTAGAATTGAGGCAAAAAAGAAATTGTTATTAGCAAGAGCTATGACAGAAGACACAGAAGAACTGAGAACTTTGATTAAGAAATGGCAAAAAGGGTGTCAAGATGCCTTAATGGAGCTCATGGATTTGATGAAGACTAAGTTTGCTGACAAACAAAACATGGCTTATTCAGAGATGTTGTCCATGTTGAAGATCCCAGCTAACTTAGTAGGTTACGATGAAGAAAATGATTGTTTCATCACCCCTGATGATGCTACTATTGTTTTGTCTAAATTTAATAATCTGTAATTGTTAAGTATTAATGTTTCATTAAAAGATTGTTTTGTTTTAAAATGTATATTGTTTCAGTATAAATGTTGTTGTTAATTTTATAAGGATAAAATAAATGCAAAAAATAAATGTTTAGTTAAACTTTAGTTAAATTTTATTAGGTACAATAAATCTAGTGAACTAAATAAAAACAAATGATACTAATAAGAGATAAATACTACTAAAATCTGTGTGATCGTATAGGGTTTTCTGGGTCAAACAGCTTTGGGTCTTTCAAAAATGTTCTATCTTTGTAGAAGTAGGGCATGTATCCACAATTTTGTGCCTTTATGATTTCTGCTTCAACCAATGCTTGCTTGTCTTTACACAGCCCTGTTATGTGCCTGCCATAGATCCTTCCAGTGTAGGGGCTTTGAAACTGAGACAATAATCTGTAGTTTTTATAATCTGGAGTAAGTTTTAATTTGCATAGAATGCATTCCCTTTTTTCTTTTTTAAATGGGTTGTCCATTTCAACGGGAGCATCATTATCTGCCGGTTTCTGGTCAGTCGATGATAGCCTGATGTTCGTAGAGATGATACGGGGTGTGTTTAAGTCTGAAATAAATTGTTATTGTAAATCGAAGTTGTATTGTTGAGAGAATTATGATGGCAATAGAATGAATAATACGGTTATGTTCATGTTTGAAATAATAACTTACACAACTGACGTGAAAACAAGGTTTTCAGGAGAGCCATGATATAAAATCTCTTGGATTTTTTAAGGATAAAATAAAACAAAACTTATTGCACACTCAAGAATAACCTCAAAATCCTCATACATACATAATATCATTCATTCATATCAATTAGAGATGTGTAGGTAATGCGTATGATATCACAAAAGTAATATCACCTTAAAGGGTAATGTAATATCACATATTACGCGAGTATTGTAACCAGTACACCAGTACTGATCACATATTAGCTATTATGAAGGAAAATCAACTTTTTTTAGTTACATAACAGTCAGTTAGTAAAGAAGAACATTTTTTTTGTGTGCTATCTATCTCGAGTAATGCAGTCGCTGTTATGTTATAATAAAGAAATATGTGCTGACGGTTCGGAATACCTACTACAGAGCATTTCTTCTTACTAAGTGACAAATTTCATTCAACATTTAGGGTAATGTGTAATGGTACGGGGTGATATCACCTTTTCGAAAGTAATGTGTAATGTGATATGGCATTAAAACGTACTGTTTTGCGCATGTCTAATATCAATCAAGTCCATTCTTTTCTTTTTTTTTTTTTTTTTTAGTTTCTTTCTCCCTTATGGGAAAGGCAAAGGGATCTAAGCCCATACAGCCTAGTCTTTAGTAGTTTCTTGCATTATCTAAGTTTAATGTCTTCAGTCATTATTTCTTCAGTTTCATTTCGTCGTCTTTAGTCATTTCTTGCATCCATGTTCAACGTCTTCAGTAGTTTCATTTCTTGTTAGGGGATCATTGAAATGCAAGGGTGGTTCTTACATTCCAATGATAGTGAAGTTTAACGCAGGGTATCAAACCAGAAACAGCTAACCACTCATTATTTCGCACTTTCATTGAATAGTTCTTCTTTAACGGCACATTATCGCACTAATTCCACCATATTAAAACCACAATTACCATGAAAAACTAATTTTAAAAAGGACGAAACAATGAACCCGCCATTTCCTCTCGATTCCCGCGTAAAAACTCCCATTTCTTTTCTTTCTTTCAAACCTCATTCATTAAATTTTTTTTCATTCCTCAATCAATACTCATTCATTCATTTCTGTCTTTGCGTTTAGTTCATTTGTTTTTGCATTCGTTCGTACGATTTGGGTATTGTTAAAACAAAACGCAACACATGCAGAAAACATAGATGGCATGATGGCATACTTATTTACTTATTACCTAACACGCTAAACAAAGTTTTGTGGTTTGAAAATTATTATTTTTTAAATATATTTTGAGGAATACTATTTTTCTATAACAAACATGTTATTTCCGAAATTTCATAATAATTAAGCTGCAATCGATTACCAATAAAAGGAAGTTTATCATCAGAGGCGATAGGTGGCTTCCTTCCTCCAACAACACTTCTTTGGGGGATGTGGGCATCCTATTTGCAATCAACCTTGATTGTTTCTCATCAGCTGAAAAGTGTAAGTTATAATTATAATAAAGTCGACGTATCACGGGACTTGCCTGCAAAAGGTAAAAAATACCCCAGAGTAGGTAGCCGATTGCTCCCACGGTGGTATGATATAATTTTTTATTATTAATTATTTTGGAGCATTTTGGAGCCAATAATTAAACTAATTTTTATTTGTTTTGCTACTCGCCGGTAGATGTCGCTACTAGTCATTTTTTAAAGGTAACGTCCTTTGTTTTTAGTAAGTACTAGCGACCGGCCCCGGCTTCGCACAGGAAAATGTTTATTGTGGGTTATCCCTTAGTATGTATTATACATATAAACCTTCCTCTTGAATCACTCTATCTATTAAAAGAAACCGCATCAAAATCCGTTGCGTGGTTTTAAAGATTTAAACATACATACATAGGGACATAGGGACAGAGAAGCGAAAGTTTACTATGTAGTGATAGTGAAGTGTAAACACTTTATTGCACACAAAAGAAACAATGACTCAATACTCAATTTTTTTTTCAAAGAAACTATGACAATATCACCACCCAGTAAATAGAGTGCTCTCTACCAGGAGTACCAGGCAACGTTAGGGTAGAGGATACACAAAAGAAACAGACTGTAGTAGTGCACTTTTACTTCACTCACCACTCACCATCCCGTTGCTGTTTCAAAAAGGAATACGAAATTGATTTTAAGAAAAAGAGTACATACTCGTATTATCTTATATATAAAATTCTCGTGTCACAGTTTTCGTTCTCATACTCCTCCGAAACGGCTTGACCGATTCTCATGAAATTTTGTGAGCGTATTCAGTAGGTCTGAGAAACGGCCAACATCTACTTTTCATACCCTTGAGAGCGGGCGGAGCCGCGGGGCGAACAGCTAGTCTTTTTATAAATATTAATTTAAGAGTAAGTATATAAAAATCTTGGAATATTACGTGAAACTGACTTTGTTGTTTACCTCATTAATTTGGTGATAACGTCTCATCTACCCACGCCATAATTACTTTCCCCTTTAAATTGTAAGGTGAAATATTTGTATGAAATCCGGGTTCCTTGGCACGGAAACAGAAATACCACCAAAACCTTGGATTGGGAAAGTAGTTAATTTTTATCTTCCTATCTAGGTACTTATTATTTTTTTAAAGGCGGTCTAAAGGTAAAGGTAACTTAACACGTTAGCTACTTCGCTACAAGTCGTAGCTTATGCTTCGGTAACTACGTGCGTGACTATAGAAAGTAAATAATGTTTTTTTATAACTTTACTGTAGACGCTACATTGCCATTTGTTTATGCAAGAATTTTGTTTAAATCTAATTAAACCTTATAAAAATATCTAGATACAAAACAGAAATAGTTAGTCGTATTTTATCTTATCTAACTTTTCGATGATCCAGTTCTTGTAAGTAAAAGGGGTCACATCAGTCACATAATCCCATTTTACATATAGTATATACAAATTAAGTGGTTTTATTTAATTTTAAAGTATGTAATTAAGTAGGTAGTTTACTTATTACTGTTAACGATTGGTTTAAAATAAGTAGATAGTTCACAATACTATTAACTATTTTGATTTATCCATCATGATAATATCATCAGTCATCTCATCCATCACATAGGATGCTGAACAACCCATCGCTAATGTAATTACTAACAACGCAAAACGCAATGTTAGTCCACAATTTGCAAGTAGGTACTTATTTGCCTTTACAGCAAAATTGCGAAAACCCGCGAAGATTGCGACACAACACGACCAGCGGGCAGAGTGTGGCGATTGGTTAACCCGCCTATTAGCCGGCCATTTTGAAAACGACGTCAAGCAATGCGGAAATGCACCGGCCCGACAACATTTCCCGCCGCACGGGTTGCCGCGCAAGTTTCTCGCTAGAGCGCTAGTAAACAACCAAACAAGAAACTCAATGCGGACAAGCAAGACACCACATCACATAGCCGGCGACGCCACTGTCCATCACGAACGTGGCGATCCGTCGATTCACTAAACTAAATAAAAAAATACGACGTAAATAAAACGAATATCAAAGTTGAATCTAGTGTTTGTGTTGAGGCGCCATTTTTCGCGCCAAAAGTGGTAGTGACTTTCTTTTTTTTCCGTAAATAAATTCTGTGCTGTGTTTCTGTGACTTTTCCTGACTTCCTTGTGGATATTTTTGTGATTTGTGGTGAGTATGTTATTTGTTTTAAACCTGTAATTATTTAGCACAAAAATCGACGTAGTCATCAAGAAATCGAAATAAAAACATCAAATCGCTAGTTACTGGTCAGATGTAGATTATTATGCAAGTTTCCGCATCTTATAATAAATTTTATATAATCGCGTAGCGTTGTGAAATATAGGAACGAAACGAGTGAATTTTGAAAGTTGCTAGTAATACCGATGCATAAGAAAAAAGTAAAAGTTAGATAGTCATTCAAGTGACAAAAATGTCATCAGTTTTGCGTGGTAACGTACGGCAAGAAATCAAGGTTGTTGGGAGAAAGTGACCTAGCTACGGAGGCGGGACCGCGTACGGTGACGTTAGGTTCTTTCATATACAAGTATTGTATTAGTTCCGGATACCTGTTACATTATAACATGGATGAACTTTGAACCATCTTTGAACTTAATATAACTAAGATTTTTTGAAAAAAGAAATTGGAAAACGCCAAGAAAATATTTAAGCACAAATTAAAGATGAACGTGCAGCCGTGTGCCGAAAAAAAATTACCTATGTATTTTTGTATTTTTTTTTAAAAAGATCTCACAGGACCGGAAAGAACATACCTACTAGAGGGGAATTTAGCGAAACAAGTGAATCTATCTTCTTTCGTTACACACCGTTGGGTGAAAAGGGAAAGAGCATGTTTTCTGCACGAATGGTCATACAGCAGCTCATTAATTACATACAACTTTTTTTTTCTTCTAGACCATACAGCCAGCCAGCACATTGCTTTGGAACTTGTATTTCAAAAATCAACCTTAACCACGTGGTAATAGAATGATAATTATAATGTGGGTATTACATCAAAATTTTATGGAATATATCAGCTGTAATTTGTACATACATTCATATTGGGATAAAATGTATAATGTACCTCGGGCGGACGATTTTGATAATACATTAAATTCAGTTTATTTTTCTGCACTTCTTTTTCATGTAGGTACACCTTTGTCATGTCAAATCACTCTCTAATTGCAATTCCTCAAAATTATTCCTAATTTTCACTTCACGTTATGAAAATCCCACAGAAAATAACTACTATTGTCAGTGTATTCTATATAAAACATATACATACTCGTAACGTCTTTCTGAACGCGCATGTACTTATATGTTTATTCAGCGCTCGTACGGTAAAGGAAAACATCGTGATGAAACTTTCCCGTGCCTACATGAAGCCAAAAAATACTATTTACTTCTCGTATATGTTAAGTCCATTACATTTATATGCAGTAACGTAGAAATGAATTAAATTTTCGTTTTTTTTCCTTCCTAGAAACCACCAAATAAACGAGTCAACAATAAGTTTCTCAACATTCTAAATTATTGTTAGCATCATCAATATGATAATGAAAATTTCAGTCCCCCGGCTAAATCTTACAGTCAATAGTCACAAATAATATAAAAATTGAGATTCTTCCTATGGCCCATTTGGGCCGTTCGCCTGTGGGCCGTACGAGGAACGAGTCAATCTTACTAATATTATACACGCAAAAGTTTGTGAGGATGTATGGATGGATACTTGTTACTCTTTCACGCAAAAACTGCTGAATAAATTTTAATGAAACTTTATAATAATAAGGCTTATAAATCAAAATAACACACAGGATACCTTTTACCGCAACCAAATTCCTCATTCCGACGGGAAAAAATGTAGCGCGGGCGGAGCCGCGGGCCGGATAGATAGCTAGTATAAATAATACTTTATTGCAACAGATAAAAACAGGACTACTTGTTTGATAGTTGCTGTTGTGAAGGCGAGATTATTTCTACAACGATATCTCTTCCAGCCAACCTATACAACACAAAAACTAGATATAAATTATAGATATAAAAAGCCTGACAAAAGAAATAAGAAACCTGCTCCGGGGGCGCCACGTGTATATTTTAATTGAAATTCCGCAATATGGCGAGGTTTCTTATTTCTTTGGTCGGGCTTTAATAATTAAATGGACCAACACAACTCTAATTGTGTGTTTGAAAATATAAGTGACATGCAGATAGGTCTGAAGCTGAGCATTATAGCTGCCGCCGATCAGCCTCTGATATTCGGTTCCAGCTGTTCTTCTAGATAAGCACCATATACCAGATCATTTGCCAACTTCGTGAGGGTCTAGATTTGAAAAATTCACAATTTGAATGGTTTCTAAATTCGAAAACCCAAACGGCGAGGATTCGAAAACCGTCTCATATATATACGTATGTAGGTATTTCTTTGCTAAAGACGCCACACCTGGATCTTGATATCCATTATAGTTGCATAGGAAAGAAAGCTGCGCGCGAGTTGAATGCACAGAACATGACAAACCATTGTCTAACGGTTATCGTGTTAGTTACGGTATCTACACCATACTAATGCACTGTATTATTATTTGTAAAGCTACTTTTATGCAGCCTCAGTAAAGCCAAATTCTTTTTATTTTACCTATTCTTGTGTCAAAAAAGTACGACCAGTCAACATTAATAATCACAAGTTTAGATCCACCCGCCCAAAACCATCCAAAAAAGTAATAAAAAAAATAGGTGAAAATTTTAAGACAATGCCCATTAGACTACA
This sequence comes from Teleiodes luculella, assembly GCA_948473455.1. NCBI lineage: Eukaryota > Metazoa > Arthropoda > Insecta > Lepidoptera > Gelechiidae > Teleiodes > Teleiodes luculella. The sequence goes on from OX419604.1 coordinate 791,045, forward strand.
TTCAATCCTAGTCGAAACAACCTAAGGCTGTGCCTAAGGTAAACTACTGGTGCTGTTGAATACCTTGCCAGTCAGTTACAAAAATAAAATAATAATCTTAGAATCTGACCAAGAAATGTGACCATAGTAGCAGCAGATCATGCAAGCTTTAAAACCCCATAAATACGTTTTTTTTTGCCGAGACTTACAGAATAAAAAAGATCTGAACCTAACTCACCGCATTTCACGAGAATGCGACAGATGAGAACAGACAAACAAACGAAAGCATTTATGCCTAAGCAAGCTGAAGCGGAGATGCTACGCGCTCGCTCGGTTAGTTAGCCATGGAATGGACAGCAGCTTCACCTGTATAACCGTCAACTATTACGATCCTAATTTTCTTGAGTAATAAAAATAAAATTTGAGAGTGATAAGATACCCTGTCTATGAAATAGAGATCAAAATCGTCAGTTTATGTCATGTTCATATAAAAGACATCAACGCGCACAGTTTGGACATTCTTAGTATACTCCATATGCTATAATGGTATTTCAGTGTATGGTTTGTTGAAATGTATAAAAATATATATCCCAGGAATAGAACGATTAATTAGCCACACGTTTTTGTATAAAAGAACGAAAAAAGAGCAATTTTTCGCCGATTGTAAGCAAACGATTCTTGTAATTGATATAATATGTCATCGATGGTTAAACATGGAATTAGTGAGTTAGTAACTAAATAATGTATTGTTATCATTATCTGTATCATTCGCCTTTGTCGTCTTTCAGCAGCTCATATCGTATCATAAATAAGTACGTCATTAAGTTCATATACGACATTATGATTTAATTGTCTTCTTTCTAATTTTACACTTTTTAGTGATTAACTTAGCATTTTACATTTATGTTTTTGGTAGGATCTCTCCAAAACTTAAAAAACTTATCCTAACTAAACAGTTAGGATATCGTTTCAAATTCAAAGCGGGATAAATGCCGAACTATAATTTGTGATTATTTTTATTAGAATTATTCAAATCAGTCCGATGTTTGTCCTCGATCTTGTCAATCTTGGCGTGGAAGGTAAGCTTATTAACTATTCAGTCCACATCAGAACCAATAGACTGACGTATTTGATAAATACTTCAACGGGCAAAACCTTGGCTGGTTTTTTTTATATTTCAGAATATTACCTTCTCTAGATCTTTTTTATATTCTCTTACTTTTTCTCTATTTTTATTTTGTTTCTAGAAAAACAATAAATTCAAATTGACTTATACTTCTATGAAACTCAATACCTGCTGGATTCGATTAGATTTTTCTATTTTCCTCAGAAACCTAAAACATCCTACCTTCCTAGAGATAGAGATATCCACGTCGTGGTGGTATTTATTCGGCAAAAGTTGAGGGGTTATTTAAATCTCAACTTTTATTAAGAATGAAACAGATCAAGGCCTGAAAATGGAAAACCATAAAGCTACGAATCAAGCTTCACCGGACTTGTGGCTCTACCCCAAAGTAGTCATGTACCAACGCGTCTAGGGGCGGCTCGAGGGAGCCTCGACACTATAACGTATTGTCATCTTATTCAATGACAAACCATCGTAATGCCCATTATCACAGTTATTAGCAATCAGCGTGACGTGCATCGGTTACAAAGCGGTATGCTGTTTGTACGCCAACATGTTTGACTCTCAATAATGCATGGCATTACCTTTAATAAGCATTTAGTCGTTGCATGTATGGTCATGTGGTGCGGCCAAGTGCAGGGTAAGATTAACACGCGCATCTCGATTTTCTCCCTTATTTAACGGATATAAGGATGTTACGGTACAAAGTCTAAAGCGTGCAGTTTAGCGTGTTCTTGAATGTCAAACAAACCAAGACAGATTGTATGCAACTTGGATGTGTTGCTTTGCTATAAAATCGGAATAATATACAGTAGGAAACAGGGTTATTCTGTATGTACAGTAGCCAGCACATGCGGATGCGAATGTCCAACCACATGCGCTGGCTTCTGTACATAATTTTTAACTTAACCTATGGGATATTAGCCGAAAGATATTTCGAAGCATTTTAAACTACGATAAAATGAAGCGTATTTTGTATCAAAGGCATCATCAATATTGCAGCAATTAATTTACTAATTTTGGTACGTTTGACAAAATCAATTTAATTAAAAAAAAGTTGGCTAATTACCAAGGTCTTCAACTAATACGGCCACTTATAGTATTTATTTACACCTATTACTATGTACCTCGGCCCAGTAGTAGTCCGAATAGCTGGCCATTATTTGCCAATATGAGCATTGGAACATCTGTGTCGTAACACCCGCCCCGCCAGTTTGGTGAGCCACTGACCACTGCGCTAGCTCCGACTATTTGTGGAAACAAATCGATTATAGCACATATAAGGGCAGAGCGTCGGTGGCCTAGTGGCTAGGGCCGTTGACTTCCATTCAGAAGTTCGCGGGTTCGAACCTCGGCACGTACCAATGTGTTTTCGATTTTCGAATTCATATGTACGTTTTTATTCGACGCTCTTACGGTGAAGGAAAACATCGTGAGGAAACCTGCACACACCTGCTAAGTAATTCAAGGGTTGTGTGTGAAGTTGACCAACCCGCATTGGGCCAGCGTGGTCGACTAAGGTCTATTCACCCTGGTTTCAGGGTAGGCTCGAGCCCCTCGGTGGGGACATGTATCATTTGTATGGTTTATTATGTATGAGAAACCAAGAAACACGAAAGAAACATGTTATCTAGGCCCTACTTCATAAACGTGACTGTTAAAAATTAAAAAGACAATTTGATGTTTATTGCAAGAAAAAATAAATAAATTCCTGACGAGGCAGTATGGGCTAAGTTTCCCTTCGCCTGTCCGGAATGGACAAAGAGAACAAAAAAAAAAAAAAGGATCCGGTATACCAAGCCCAAGCTCTATTTGACGTCAAAATCGTTTGTTTCGTTTTCGTAATTGTCTAGGTATGAAAGAGGAATAATTTTTCATTTTTCGTAATTAATTATCAAACAAGAATTGATTTTCCGCATATCTATTTAGGTATTTGTCATTTTTCAACTCTCATGTTTATGAATCGAATATTTTATTTCAAAAATTATGCAAATTGGCAAATTGATTACTTGTTCCACTAAACCGGTGGTAAAACAGGTAAATTTGACATCGGTAATGGATAGATCCCTTCGGCCGTCTTTTGGAACCGAAGTTTCGGAACTGGTTCCATACGAGGCTTTTATTTTACTCGTACGAAACTGGTATCGATCGAGGATTTTAATTTATACTGTACGCACACCTGAAGATCATTAAACTTACGTTAGTAACTATTTATTAAACTGTGTCATAACTAAAGCCTGACCAAAGAAATAAAAAACCTCACCATATACCATATTGCGGAATTTCAATGGAACTATTTGTTGCCAAAAACATAAAAATCTACCCCCCAGCAGGGTTTTTATTTCTTTAGTCACGGTTTTCACAAATTTCTGTCAAAGTAGATGTCGTAGTCTAGTAAGCATAGCATCAAGCACTATGATTGTTGGTATTCCGAATGTTGATCAAATGAATTGTTGATATTATAAACAGTTGATGTTTAAAATGGTTGATTTAATCTTTGATTAAACTATTGTTGAACCTAGGTACCAATTTCATTATAAGCGATTTTCTCACATTTGTCTCAAATCTGTCAAAAATATTCTCGAATAAGAAACAAAAAACAAAAAACAGTCGACAAAACTTTCCGTGACACGCCGTAAAAGTTCACGCTAGCTCCAGCAGTGGACTTGCTAATGCTATAGGCTATGGAACTCAAGCTTACCCTGAAATCAGGGTGAAATAGGCTATAGTGGCCCAGTGCGGGTTGGTCAACTTCACACACAACGTAGGCTGTTGTGGTTATCCAAAGCCTTTCCTTATTTTACGCCATTTCCCGTCACACGACCTTATAAGAACTCGCTTGCTCGGTTTCTTGCTAGCACCGAACCGCCTAGTTTAAAGTTAGTTTCCGCGTTCCTATGCATTTAAAGTATGCCAACTAACTAAATTAGTTGAAACTAAATAGGTTACTAATGTTATTTAAGAACAAAGAATATTTAAATGTGATTAGTGGGTCTATATTAAAACCCATAATTGAAAATGTATAATCGAAAATCCATAATCGATAAATGTCATAACGATTAAAATCCATAATTTTGAAATACATATATTTAAAAGCCCTAACTTTAATATTTTATGAATACTGTTAGTATGTATAATAATTAAGAAATATAAATTTGACAAATATAGAAAACATATATTAAATTATTATTATTTTTTATCACCAAAAATGCAGTTTCTCTTATCTTCTTTTTTACCAAAATATCTTAAATTTATGATTTTAAAAGAATAAACAATTATGGATTTTAATAGTTATGCTAAATAATGGTATGTATTTTTGAATTATGGATTGTAATTGTTATACTATTTAAAGTTATGGCAAGTGGATTTTTATAATAGGAATATTTATGTTATGCAATTTAAGGGGCACCCGTGTTTAGTAAAATTTTGTTCGTTTACAAATGCTTCTCTCTTAAAGACGATTGATTGTAAATTGATACTCTTGAAGAAAGAAAGTACGCTAAAGCTTTCCGCCCGTGTTTAGTTTTTCCCGTAGGAATGAGGTATTTTCCCGCGGTAAAAGGTAGCTTTTGTGTTATTCTATAGCTGTATTACTGTAAAGTTTCCTTAAAATCCATTCAGTAGTTTTTTTCTGCTTAAAGAATAACAAACAGCCATAAATCCTAACAAACTTTCGCGTTTATGTTTAGTAAGATGAAAATTATGAAAACTGAAGGTGTTTTTTATTTTGATATTAAAATAAAAATATTTCTGTGTGGTTTGGGCCCTTGTAGACATTATTATGGGAAGCATTGATGGATCATCAATAATGTCAGCTGAAATGCTGAGTGTGTCTGAACTAAAATATATTTTGTTGGTAGTTTGCATGTTGTGGGTATGAAGTTCGCTCAGGGCAAACATTTGTGTGATGTGATGAGCGCTACGTTTGCCTTCCGTCTGGGTGTTGTTTATCTAATCAATAATCATCACGGAATTTATGTGACTTTGTCGGTGGAGTCTACGCCATTCTATTCTATTCTCTATTATGTTTATGATTTACAAAGAAATACATAAGATTCCGAATAGTAAAACAAAATTGGTCTTATCGTTAGTGATATCTTTTCAAGACATATTTTGCTTAGATCGGAAAACAAAATGGTCGTCAGTTATTTTTTATCTTGACCAACGCATGCGCCGATGCATCGACGTATGCGTGAAAACTATATTTTTAACCCCCTTCGAAAAAGAAAGAGGGGTGTTATATAAGTATGACGTGTGTGTCTGTCTGTCTGTGGCATCGTAGCTCCTAAACGGATGCGCCGATTTTGATCTAGTTTTTTTTGTTTGCAAGGTGTCACAATCGAGAGTGTTCTTAGCTGTGATCCAAGAAAATATCTTCAGCCATTTGAAGATTATCAGCTCTTTTCTAGTTGTTGAAAGGATCAAGTAACGGTTTTGTGTCGGGGGTTATTAAATTTTTTATCACCGAACTTATGCGGGAGCGGAGGGCTCTGCCCCAAAGTAATCAATCAGAATACTGACAAACTGAAAACGTTCTAAGACACCCCGTAGGTTGCCGGCCTCGTAGCCTAGTTGGTAGTACGTCTGCCCTCGAAGCACAGTAGCAGGTTCGAATCCCGCCCAGGGCAAACATTTGTGTAATTAACACTTGTGTTTGCATTGTGTACAGATGTTGTATATTTATATATGTATCTATATCAGCTGTCTGACACCGTCTGCTTTGCCTAATTTGGGGTCAAATGGCCGTGTGCGAGATGTCCCCACATATTTATTTACACTTTAGGACTCTAGGATCCTCCACCATTCTCATAACGTCATTTCCTTCGAAAGTAACTCAGTGTGTCGCTGCGCAGGAGTGAAAGGAGCTCTTTATAACGTTATGTAACAGCGACACCGGCCCGACTGGTCCAATCGGGGACAAACAAACCGACTCGACCAATATTTGAAATGTGGATAATGTTATTTTATTAGCAACTAGCGACCCGCCCCGGCTTCGCACATGAAAATGGTTATTGTGGGTTATCCTTAAGTATATTATGCATTTATTATACATATAAACCTTCTTCTTGAATCACTCTATCTATTAAAAAAACCGCATCAAAATCCGTTGCGTAGTTTTAAGAATAAGCATACATAGGGATATAGGGACAGAGAAAGCGACTTTGTTTTATACTATGTAGTGACTAGCTTTACGCCCCGCGCTTCACCCGCGTTATAGGTTTTCCCGTAGGAATGAGGTATTTTCCCGCGGTAAAAAGTGACCTATGTGTTAATCCAGGGTGTCAGCTAACTCTATACCAAATTTTATTTAAATCGCTCCAGCCGTTTAGACGTGAAGAAGTAAAGACCTTGGGGAGTAACATAGGCTACTTTTTACCGCGGAAAAAATCCTCATTCCTACGGGAAAACTGTTAGCGCGGGCGGAGCCGCGAAATAATATAATAATAGTATATAATATACTGTTAAATGTACGTACGTACGATTGTACTTATTAAATCTATATACAGACAGTAGCCAGCACATGCGGCTGGACGCATGCACTATGAAACTCGCTTCTACTGCTACGGAATAACGGCGCTTTCAAGATCTTAATGTCCAACCGCATGTGCTGGTTACTGTACCTATTGCAAAGAGGTGGAAAAAGCGACCATCTTAGTGTTTTTCAAACGCTATACGTCAAACTGTGTTTGGTTGAGAAATACTTCAAAGGGTTTATAATAAAGCAGTAGGTATTCACAAGAACCGAAAACCGCAAGTTGGGTAACGCTAATTAGGCAATTATTATTGTCGGGCTCTTAATTTATTTTGTGGGAATTACTCATAATGTTAGTTGTAATACTCAGGGACGAAACGTCGTAAATTAACTTAGTGTACGGTCTGGCAACTCCTGTTGTAGTTCCGTGGTGGTACCCGTGTAGAGTATTTGGTGCGAATGATGTGTTGTCATAGTTTGTGCATCTGTATACATACACCGTGAAAAACTGGTTATTTATTCACTAGCGACCCGCCCCGGCTCCGCACGGGAAAATGGTTATTGTGGATTATCCTTAAGTATATTATGCATGTATTATACATATAAACCGTCCTCTTGGAACACTCTATCTATTAAAAAAACCGCATCAAAATCCGTTGCGTAGTTTTAAATATTTAAGCATACATAGGGACATAGGGACAGAGAAAGCGACTTTGTTTTATACTATGTAGTGATGATATAGTGGTAGTACTCAGGAAACTGAACAATTTTCCTAAAGAATATAGGTTGAAATCTCAAAAAATATATTCTACTATTCATACAAGCTTCAGTCTGATCGGCCACGATGACAAGTTGAATTTTAATTTTGATATTTCAAGCTATGTTCCTTAGGAAAAGTTGTTCAGTTTCATGAGTACTACCACTATGTTGCTAATAAACAACCAGTTAAATTTCACAGTGTATAGCGGGCATTGGCAGGAGGTAAAGATTTTTTTTTAATTGACCTATGCTTGAGTCAAAAAGGAACGACGAATCAAGCTTCACCGGCCACCGGACTTGAAAAGCTAAAGATTCGTAACTTAGAAATTTTTCTATTTATACTCTAAGATTCGTAAGTATTATGAACTAGCGACCTGCCCCGGCTCCGCACGGGAAAATGGTTATTGTGGATTATTCTTAAGTATATTATGCATGTGTTATACATATAAACCTTCCTCTTGAATCCCTCTATCTATTAAAAAAACCCGAATCAAAATCCGTTTCGTAGTTTTAAAGATTTAAGCGTACAAAGGGAGGGACATAGGGACAGAGAAAGCGACTTTGTTTTATACTATGTAGTGATTTCCGCAAGATGACACCTGAATCAATTAACTTTTTCTTTTGCAATAAATTTATTTTTTAATAATAATAATAGTCTTTATTTGCCAGAATAGGAGAAAAAAAAAGATGTTACATGTGTTGTGTGTGTGTTGTGTTGTTTTCTTTTTAATATCGTTCTTTCTGCCAGGGTCAGATAATGATAATAATTATAGTACTTGTATTCTTTATAGCTTCTAATTATACCTATTATTAAGTTAATATGCTCAATAAGACAACGAGGTTCTATAATAATGCAATACTTCGAATAAGTAATAATAAGATTCTTGACTACACCCGTATGACTTATTTGTCTTTCTAAATTCATTTAAACTATCAGGCAACTAAAACTAGCTGGGTAGCGGGCCCGATTCTACATATTACGGAAAATCATTACGTCCCTTTCGCGTTCTTAAGAACGAAAAGGGACAGGTGATTGCCAACCTAAATTTAGAGACGTCAAACATCGATTTTACGCGTAGTTTAGCAGGCATTTAAAAACAAAGCTGAATTTGACAGCTACGCTGCTTATTTTAAATGTTAATAATTCAAAATTAATAAATTCATTTCCCATTCTTTTCGATTCCCATATAAATGAAAGAGACCAACAACTAAAATTTAGAGATTTTAGCGCCCACGGGCTGAACGAAATGAAACAAAATTTGGAAAATGCTTAGATAGCTTATTACCCGGATTAATACACAAGAACTTTTTATTGAGGAAAAATGTGAGTAGGTACTTACTTAATCACATTTTTCCTGGATAAAGTCGTCAACTCCTCCTAAGAACAATTTCTTGAATTATTTACTTGCATACCAACTTTACAACCTATATACATATTAGCACATTAATATAGAAATGTTTTGATAACTAGGCAACCGTTGCACTAGCCAAAAATTAGTATTATTTGCAGCATGTAAAAATGAATGGAAAATTTCATGTTAAAATTGAATGGCGTCGCGTGCTAGTAGGCGTAGCGTGGGCAGGCATCCCACAAGGTGGACCGATGATCTGGTGAGGGTCGCGAGAAGCCCTGGATGCGGGCCAAGCAGGACCCAAGAGTCGTGGAGATAGGAGACCTTTGTCCACCATTGGAGGTATTTTTATGATAATGACAAAATAATTAAAGTATTTAAGTAAATTATTTTCTTTAAGTACCCCATAAAGTGCCCTAAACTAAAACCGTAGATTTATAAAGAGTAGTAAATAAGATAGTATTAATTATTTAAAAACCCCCGCCACAAAACCGTTACTTAATCCTTTCAACAACTAGAAAATAGCTGATAATCTTCAAATGGCTGAAGATATTTTCTTGGATCACAGCTAAGAACACTCCCGATTGTAACACCTTGCAAACAAAAAGAACTAGATCAAAATTGGCTCATCCGTTTAGGAGCTACAATGCCACGGACAGACAGACAGACACTTCAAACTTATAACACCCCTCGCTGTAAAACTATAAAGACATAAACGCTTAACTAAAAGGTTTCCAAAATATGGTCAATACGATGGTCAGACAACACAGTATTTTTTTTCGCTATAAAATCGAGTGGTTGGTTTGTTGAATTACAATCAGGCGGGCGGCCTTCTGATAGCCTTGCCTCGTATCCGAGGAATTTGACAAAGAGGCCTCACTTAAAATACACACAATTATGTATGGAATATATGGGTTTTATCCTTTTTGATAGCAAATAGGTAACTTTACACTTTTCAACCTTTGTCTGAAGAATGTAGGAATAGTCTCGAGTCCTTTATTTTCTTCTGTGATGAGCATTAGTGTTAACATTGTATCTGAATTTTTGTTATTCAATTTCAAGTGTTGATTAATATTATGTATGTAGTGTTAGATTCTATCTCTCTGTCTCTGTTTCGTCTTTATTATTCTGTGGTCTAGGGTCATTTGAATTGTCCTCTCCTAATTTTATATACATACGACTTTTTTTAATCCTGTATGTGGAATAAACGCTTCTCTAGGGCAGCTACAAGTTATTAAAAAAAAATGTTATTATAAAATTACTTAAAATGAATTATGGCTAGGTTTTTAATTTTTCTGATCGGGTTTTAATACATAATTTATATGCACGTAACGTATATATAAATTATTAACATTTTGTAGCGAATTATCACAAATGAATGGTTGACCAATTAGTATCTTCTGGTTTTACTTGTGCGTGATTCATACAAAATATAAAATTGAAAGTTGTATGACTTGATTTTTGTTATAGTACCTACCTACATGCTTGTAGGTAGCTTTAAAGTTTTATAGTGCTTTTTTATTTTTAGTTTGTGAACGTTCCTAAACCATGTTTAGAATATATCTAAAACATTTACATGTATATTAATATGATATTAATAAGTATAAAATATTTTCATAGGTTATTGCACGTATGTACTTTATTCCCTATATATTATAATATATATAAATAAATAAAAATAGTTTATTTTCAACAAAATACATTATTCAGTTGTATTGTTGTCGGGGTCACCTTTTAGGTATGTAAGATACCTGTGCCAGGTAACACTACAGGCGCTAAGCATGCAAGAAATTTGGATAAGTGTAAGTGTGTGATCGTGTGTGTGTGTGTGTGTGTTATTTTGAATTTATAGCTCATGTATGCGATATGTATGTAAGAACAGTAGTCAGCACATGCGGCTGGACATGTTGACCTTGAGAGCGCCCGTATTCCGTAAATTTCAGCAGTGGACGTGGGTGTTTCTTTGTCCAGCAGTGGACGTCTTTCGGCTGAGGAGCTGTGAGCTGAGGGGTAAATTTCGTAGTGCGAATGTCAAACCACACAAGCTGGCTTTTGTACCTAAACGAATTCATAAATCTTTCCGGAAAAACACGTTCAGAAAAGTCACACATTCAGAAACTGGTTAATATTACGTAACTCAATGGTACGTTCGTCACCTGACATCCGCATCTCATCTTGGTCTTTTTCATTTGACATACAGATCTATATAAACGTAAATATCTGATGATGTCTTGGACGAATTACCATAGTTACACTATGTAACTATGTTACTAAGTCCATGGATGATGTAGTGTCATTGCCGGAAAAATATTGTTTTTTTTTGTTTTTTTTTTGACCTATGCTTGTGTCGAAAATGTACGACCAATCAAGCTTCACCGGACTTGAAAATATCGTTAGCAGGTTATATAATAATATATCCCCACGCAGGGGCTCGAATTTACCCTAGAATCAGGGTGAATAGGCCTTAGTCGAAAATCTGAGAGGGTTGGTTAACTTCACACACAACCTTTGAATTACTTCGCAGGTGTGTGCAGGTTTCCTCACGGTGTTTTCCTTCACCGTAAGAGCGTCGAATGAGCTTATATCTGCATTTGAAAATCGAAAACGCATAGCTACCTGCCGAGGATTGAACTCGCGAATTTCCGAATGGAAGTCAGCGGGCCTAGCCACTTGGCCACCGACGCTGTCTTGGAAAAATATAGATGAATAGAATACTACTACTTTTACGTAAAGCCTGACCAAAGAAATAAAAACATGCTCTGAGGGCGCCACGTGTAAATTTTTATGTTTATGGCAACAATTTCCCTTATAAAATTAGTTTCATTGAAATTCCGCAATATGGCGCGGTTTTTTATTTTTCTAATCGAGCTTTACTTTACTTATACATATTGTTGGGTGTAACCCACAGACCAATGACTTTATGTGACCCAAATTCATAGCTCTCCAGTGAATCACTACATAGTATAAAACAAAGTCGCTTTCTCTGTCCCTATGGGGTGCGGTTCATTTCGTATAAAAACAGATAATATAATTTCAAAAGACATAACGTTATTTTCATATAACATTCATTTGGGATAACGTTTATAAGCTATAATTTTAATTCATATAAAGTTCATTTGGTATAAAGTTCAGTTTTTATAAAAACATTTAGTATAACACTCATTTCATATAACATTCGTGTCACATAACCTTTATTTCAACTAATAATCATAAGATATAATGATCATTTGATATAAAATGCCAGATTATTTTTATTGAAAAAAAAAAACATAATTATTATATTAAAGTAAAATTTAAATTAGGGCACCGTAATTCAGGGCGGGTGCGAGCGTAGCGAGCACGGAAACCCGGGGCACACCGACTTGGATAGGTTAGGTTTGAAGGGTATGGCGAAAACGAGTGAGGCGAGCGCAGCGAGCCCACTCGATTCCGCCATACCCTTCGGGTTAGGTTGACATGTATGCATCCCTGCATGCTTTCTTGCATGCTTGCTTGCTTGCTTGCTTGCGTGTTTTCTTGCTTGCTTGCTTGCATGCTTGCTTGTATGATTGCTTGCATGCTTGCTTGTTCGCACGTTTGCATGCCTGGATGCTTGCATGTGTCAAAAAATACAAAGTATCTGCGGTCGTTTACTTTTGAGTACAAATCAGGCGTTATACGAAAAGTTTATTATGTCTTCTAAATTTTATATAAATTGTCCGTTATGATAAATAATTATTAGTTAATATGAACATTATATGAAATAACTGTTATACCAAGTGAAATTATACTAAATAAAATTATATTAATGGTACATTATATCATTTGAATCGTTATACTAAATGTTTTTAGATCATATAAAATTATAGCACTTGAACGTTAGTTTATCTAAATTTATATCATATATTACACACCCGTCCCTATGTATGCTTAAATCTTTAAAAGTACGCAACTGATTTTGATGCCGTTTTTTTTTAATAGATAGTATACTATACATACATGCATAATATACTTAAGGATAACCCACATTAACCATTTTCCCGTGCGGAGCCGGGGCGGGTCGCTAGTTAAATATGAAACGGAGAGCACGACAAAATAGAATGTGTTATACCTAAGTTTGAAGGTATGTTTGTCTGTCTGTCTGTGGCATATTGCATTGAAACTTCAATATTTAAGAGTGTTGCGTAACATTACTCAACATCTAAGGGCCCCCGCTCAAGTTGATAGCTAGTGAGAAACGGTCCAGCATTCTTCGACCGGTTTATTACCTGTAGGGTGACCATACTTCGCCCTCTAACACGCCCGTCCACGCGTGACAGACATAATTTTGTCTTGCGTATTCTCTTATCCTATTGGAGGATATTTCAATATGGCGGGTTTCTCGACTTATTGACAGTCAAATGTGCGACAAACTTTTCGTCATAGCACTTAATGTTACGGGGCCGTTGGCTTTGTTATTTAATCTTTGGAAGACTTACATCTAAATGACACAATAAAAAGCATGAAGGAAGAAAAGCGCGTAATTTTTTTTCTTCCTTCATGATAAAAAGACTCAATATAGGCACAGATTAATAATTAGTTACTATATAGGGCTGCGAGACCACAAACTAGCACCATTTTGAACACAAAAACCTGATCATGTGATTTGATGTGATTTGAGTCTTAACGAATTTCTTTTAGGTTGATCTTAAATAAAGAACCATTTTCTAACATTTGTTTGAGGCTTTCGCGCTTAGTACATGGGCAAAGTCGGGCAAAAATAAGGCATCGTAAAATATACCTATTTAAAATTATCGCGTAAAGAAAGACCCATAAATATAAAAAGTAATGTAAACTATTTTCTGTTCGAATCACATAATAAAGTCTTTTTCTGTAATTTTAATCTCTGCCTCTATCGAATTAAATGTTTTTCTGCTACATGGTCTGTATTATGTGTATCGAAATTTTTATTAACTCCTACCTCGAATAAAAAGTGACAAACCGAATCAGCAGTAATAACAATATCATTACACCAATACAAAATTATCAAGAGAGGTTTAAAGCTTTATGGTAGAAAATATTCCAAGTTTCATGGTAACCTTAGTCCTGTGGCCCTATGGTCGTTGCCCCTCGTATGCACTACACCTCAGTTATAATTGAACTACTTGTTTGAGGGTAGAGTAACTTGTGTTAAGCTGATTATGGTTGTTAAGCCATCAGATCAAACCCAAGCCAGAATTCTTGACCATACACGCCCTTGGAATATCTTCGTTCGTCTTCGTCTTTAGAAAGAATCGGACCAACCCATCTATGTCTGTGATGGTCGTAAAAGTTAAAGACCAAACCAATCTAGAGCATACTGCTTGCTTGCTTATCGTGTGGATTGCGAGGTTAATCTCCCTCACAAACCCTGGTGTCAGAAGCCTTAGGCGGCTCAACAATTCAGTAGGCCTACTATGTAAGTAGCGACAGGCTCGAGAAGCTGTCAAACGCGTCATATTGACAGAACTACTATGGCTCTAATGTCACTATGTCGCGTTTGACAGCTTCTCGACCCTGTCGCTACTTACATAGTAGGCCTACTGAATTGTTGAGCCGCCTAAGGCTTCTGACATGGCATGACATAAACTTAAACCAAAAGTATTTTTTCTAAATTGAATCACTAAAACGATTCTTAATAAGGCTAATTACATAATTAAGCAAACTTTCGTTACTTTCCAAAATAATGTAATGTTACTTTCGCGAGTATCTTAATAAGATTGTGTAATGAATAAGAATAGTAATGAGCAATTAGCATTGTTGCACCGATTTCTGATTTAGGATTCTATAATACTTCATGTCATGATATCTAGCGAATTGTATAACATCGAAAGCCTAGCCAGAAGAATAAAAAACCTTGTCCGTTTGTAGGCTATTTGTAATTTCGCATGGCGTTCGTTTCTGGAGAAGAAAAACCCACATCGCGTGGGGTCTTTCCAATATCTTTACAATGTAAAATATAAATTACTAGCGACCCGCCCCGGCTCCGCACGGGAAAATGGTTATTGTGGGTTATCCTTCAGTATATTATGCATGTATTATACATATAAACCTTCCTCTTGAATCACTCTATCTATTAAAAAAAACCGCATCAAAATCCGTTGCGTAGTTTTAAAGATTTAAGCGTACAAAGGGACATAGGGACATAGGGACATAGGGACATAGGGACGGAGAAAGCGACTTTATTTAATACTATGTAGTGATATACAATACATGTCACAGCGTAGTATACTCTACGTTGTGAGAACTCATCCAAAGTTCAAAGTTCGAGCCGAGTTCACAATTTGGATCCAAATTGTGAACTCGGCTCGACGTCGAAAAATGATTTGTAAAATCTTACTTCGAATAAAAACTTTTTGAATCTTACTTCGAATAAAGACATCCATGTCTTCTGTGGAGAAGAACTCGCCGGAAGAAACTCTACAGGCGTCGCATCTTTTCAAAATATTTTTTATACAATTTGATTAATATAACAAAGAGTGCAAACGAAATATACAATTAGAGGAATCCGCCATTAATCTCGTAAAGTCGTTAAGATGTTAAGATTTCTTGAAGCCGTGGCTTTTGACCTGAAGGCTCGGAGGACAATTGTATTGTTTTTATAGGGCTCGCAGAAGGTCCAAGTGGATAATAGACTTTATGTATCGTAGGTGACATTAATCGTTAATTTATCTGATGTGGTTTTATGTAATATCTTGGTCAAGATCACTACCTATGGTTTAAGTCCTATTAATGTTTTGAACACCATTATCATTATTATACACACAATGTTTGTTTGGCCTTTGGTCAAGTAACTTTTGAAATATGTTGTAACAGTAAGTAAAAGGCATCTATAATCTAACGCAAGCTTCAGGGCGCTAAGAAAAATTTATAAGTATTAGTGACATGCGTTTTCTAATTGTTATGAATATGAAAATTGTGTAGATCAGGAGTTCCCAACCAGGGGGGCACGCCTACCAAGGGGGGCATAGAGAAATGCCGAGGGGGGCGAAAAGCGTTTGCATTTTCTTTTTTATTCCACTAAGGTGGCAAACAGGCAAGACAAAACAAAAAAATAAACAACGTTGAATGAAATGTTATTTTTTTATAAGATCATTTATTATTTTAATTTTAGCGTCTTCACCACTTCAAAGCCGCTAGTCACAATTGTCACAAAACGGAGAGGTGCAATTTTCTCGCACACTATGGCATTGCGTAAGATATCTTTATCTCCCTAATTAAAATTAAACACAATGCAAACTGCATAAAACACTGTGAAACAGACATCGCAGTTGTGTTAAGATGGCTGCATGCACAAATGCACTGACTGCGTATTTCAAAGACCCTTCTTACGATGCAATTTCTTCAACGAAAGTAGTTTTATTTCCCGTCGGTATCGGGTAATTTCCTTGGTGTAAACAGTATCCTGTCCTGTGCGTAATTCCAGGCCAGCAGTTATCTGCATTGCGACGAGAAAACAGAACTTTTTCTTTTTATTCTTTTGTACATTTAATAACTATTTTTATTCGCTATTTATTAATGATAGACAAATAATTTACAATAATTATGATTTGTGTATACCTAATGGACGTACCTGCGTAGTGTTATCACTACATAGTATAAAACAAAGTCGCTTTTTCTGTCCCTATGTCCCTATGTCCCTCCCTTTGTACGCTTAAATCTTTAAAACTACGCAACGGATTTTGATGCGGTTTTTTTTAATAGATAGAGTGATTCAAGAGGAAGGTTTATATGTATAATACATGCATAATATGCTTAAGGATAACCCACAATAACCATTTTCCCGTGCGGAGCCGGGGCGGGTCGCTAGTATGTAATAAAGTAAAATTTTATTTTAGTTTAAGTGCAAAAACAACAACTACCTATCAATAGGGATACTACAAATACGTTGTAGGTATTTGTAGTGTATGTGGTTACACTGTCTCGTGTGTTCATGATCTTTGCCATTACGTCAGTGTGACCAGAGCCGTAGGCGAGAGTAGACGGCGAGTGGCAGTTGGTTTGTGTTACATTGTCGAGCCAGTGTTTGGGAGCAAATCCTACAGTATTTATAATCAAAAGTTGGAATTTTTGTATTCCATACCGCAGTTCCATCCTTTCTGAACTAATATATCAAAAACATTGCAATACCCGAAGCGAAGTCTGAAGTTATCTTATCCGTGGTTACAAGAAACAATACTACACTTTTCTTAGACAAACGTAGGCACCCCGTAGCCTTTCTTTACTACTGAACTAGGGGTCTTAATAAACTGGTTTAGAAGATAATTGCGACCATGACAGAGCTAGATGGAGGAAAACAGAATGATTACGAGCTCGCAGAGGTGGAGGTCAAGACTTGCAGATCACGGCTGAGAGGGAATTGCTTTTGAAAATAATCTGCTTGCTTGCTTATCGTGTGGGTTTCGAGGTTAACCTACCTCACGAACCCTGTAGGCTTACTTCGTAAGAAGCGACAGGCTCGAGAAGCTGTCAAACGCGACATAGTGACATTAGAGCCATAGTAGTTCTGTCAATATGTCGCGTTTCACAGCTTCTAGAGCCTGTCGCTTCTTACGTAGTAAGCCTATAGGTGTCCGAAATATAGAACCGCCTTAGGCTTCCGACATGGCTCCAATAACGACTACATCCGTAGATAGTAGCCGGGACCAACGGCTTTACGTGCCTTCCGAAGCACGGAATCATCTTTATTCTCGGACAATCAGGTGATTCAGCCGTATATTTTCGACACAAGCATAGATCAATAAAAAAAGAAAAAGAAGCCGTAGATGCACAAAATCATCATACTTTTCTGACCATAAAACTCTTCATAGGCACGCAATATCCTAACCAAACTGAGGAAAGTCTCACAAAGTGATATTAGTTCGACGAGTCCCCACCGGGATTCGAACCCGGAACCTCCGTAACGTCAGGCGAGCTTTTGACCACTCGACCACGAAAATATACTTGTACCACACACTTGTACACGTTAAGCACTTACGCACTTGAGGCGACACTGAGCTCGATTCTACGTATTACGCTCTAACTTAAATTTAAAAACCACATGTCCCTTTCTCGTTCTTAAGAACGAAAAGGGACAGGTGATTGTCAACTTAAATTTAGAGATGTCAAACATCCATTTGTAGTTCGCACTAGTTTAGCAGGTATGCGAATACATCCCACTTAAATTAAGCTGAATTTGACAGCAGCGCTGTTTATTTTAAATTCATTCATCTCCCATCCTTGTCGATTCCCATATGAATGAAACAGACCAACAACTTAAATTTATAGATTTTAGCGACCACGCCGGAATTGAGCCCACTATTAGTAACTTAGGTCTAGAACATGACAAAACATTATTAACGGCGCTGTAGTCTAGTTGGTTTGGTAGTAGAGTCGAAAATGCTACTTCGACACACGCTTATTCGACAAAACACTACGCCGACATTACTCCGACATTGCCCGACTCCGAAATTATTCTACTCCGACACAACACCAATCAGACATTACCTTACTTCGACATTACTCCGACAATACACTAATCCGACAATACCTTACTTCGACATTACCTGACTCCGACATTATTCTATCCCGACAATACACTAAATCGACATGACTTTACTTCAACATTTTAAACTCCGACTTTACTGTACTCCGACAATATACCAATTTGAGCCCACATCACTTTACTTCAATACTATTGAAATAACAGCATTGACAAGTAAGTACGTCTGCCTTCGAAGCACAGGGTCGCGGTTCGAATACCACCCAGGGCTAGCATTCGTGTAATGAGTGATTGTGTTTGCCTTTTGGATGTCGTATATTTTGTACACTGGTTGTTTATCCGCAAAATAGTGGAAGTATTAATGAAACTGAACAACTTTGCCCAAGAAATATAGGTTGAAATCTCAAAATAAAAAATCGACTTGCCATACAAAGTGGCCGGTGGTAATTTTATGATAAACTAGCTTTCCGCCGCGTCTCCGCCCGCGTTAACAGTTTTTCCCGTAGGAATAAGCGATTTTCCTGCGATGAAAGGTAGCCTATGTTCAAAAATCAAAATTGAAAATCAGAGACGAAGCCCCTCGGGCATCGTCTCCTTCACGATGTTTTTCAATATCAACGCGCTAGGCCGTGGTCCGAGGCTCCCTTGAGCCGCCCCTAGACGCGTTGGTATATGACTTTTTTTGGGGTAGAGTCTTCCGCTCCCCCGCAAGTCCGGTGAAGCTTGATTGTTCGTACCTTATCGACACAAGCATAGGACAATTAAAAAAAAAAGTAGCCTATACTCAGGGTGAATGTAGCTTTCTAATGGTGAAAGAATTTTTGAAATCGGTTCAGTAGTTTTTGAGTTTATTCATTACAAACATACCCACAAAAATATAAATCTTTTCTCTTTATAATATTTGTATGATTAGTACGGTATGATAGTATGATGGGCAATTTGAACCTTTGGCGTTTTGTCGGATCCGCTAGTGCTAAATACATAATAATTAGTATATATTCGGTTTGTTACAGAAAATGGCTGCCCCAGATCTGCAGAAGGAACGAGTGAAGAGAATGTTCAGTTGGACGGTTCAGGGGTGAGTAGGGCACTTATTTTTATTTAGGTGTCGAAAAACCATTCAAAATTATTATTTTATTCATCTTCAATCTTCTCGTCCTTGGAAGCAGTGTGAACCAAAGAGGAAGCAATGTTTTAAGAGCTAAATACGACTGTTCACCGGCCATTCTGACGGTCACATTTATAGACTCCCCTAAAACATTTAATGACATCGTTTCAGAGACCATTTAAACCCTTGTCATCGTTTTTCAGTCAGTCATTTTCATTTTCAAAACATATTTCATTTTCATTTTTTCATTGGTCAGACTTTACCACTAAGTGTACCCTACTCATACTATTGCCCATGATAAATAGGTTTAGCAGACTGAACATGATTGCTAATTCAATCAAATTAATATTTATATAGTTTTACACGTTTTATGATAACGAATGCGTTTATGTCTTTTGTATGGCAAGAAGAAGAATTTTTGAAATCGGTGCATTAGTTTTTGAATTTATTAATTACAAACATACACACACACAAAAATACAAATCTTTCCTCTCTAAATTAATAGTATCATATGATTATGTTCATTTTATTTTCACTTGGTATGTGTGTCTTCTTGCAAAAGTATTTCCGTTTTGTAGACTTTTTTCTTTATATACTAAGCGTTAGTAATATTTGTGAGATTGTATCTCTAAGTTCCAATCACCTGCTGCCTTATTTCTAAGCCGTGTGTCATCTCAAGTCATCTGGTATAACTACTGACGCAACGTGACCCGCTGTCGTGACGCAATAAGCGCCACTTTCCCGCGCGCCCGCGACGCACGCCGCGCCTGCACATAACCTACATGCCGGTATGTGTGCACGGGATTATGAACATTATTGACTAAAGGATAATGGGCAAAAATGGTCTTTAATCTTGATTCTGATGCCACCTATTTGTTGGAAAAATATTCAGTATATTACAGCAAGTTATACCACAGAATAAATAATAGTAATAGGCTTTACTTAAAAGAAATAGAAAAATATTAATATTTACTATTGTTTCTAGTCGCTGCTAGATGTCGCTAGGTAGTTCTCTTTAGCCATGGTCTAAAAAACATGGCACTAGCATGGACCAATATACTCGAGCACTAGTGAAGCCTAGTGCCAGAGTAAAGTTGATATTGATGATATTAAAGCCTGACCAAAGAAATAAGAAGCCTGCTTTGGGGGCGCCACGTGTATATTTTTACGAAAATGGCAACAATTTCCCTTATAAAATTAGTTCCATTGAAATTCCGCAATATGGCAAGGTATCTTATTTCTTTGGTCGGGATTTAAGGGGCTCCCCTATGCTAAGTGGCGCCGCCGCCGTCTGTTAAAAAATGATAACTCGCGAAGTATACATTTTTTATAAAATCCGGTAGGTCATTTTCAAGTTGGCGTGCTATAGTATATATAGCGGCCATAAACTGTATTTATTATAGTCCGCTGTAGTTACAGATAGAAAATTTGCTAAAAACGGCCACTTTTGGCAAATTTTCTATCTGTAACTTCATCGAACTCAAACTAACAGAGTTGATGGCTTCTATATATCCTAAAACACCAAATCTTTAAAATGACCTACCGGATTTTTGAAAAACTGTTTACTCATAGAGTAATTATTTTTTAACGGATGGCGGCGCCACTTAGCTTAGGGGAGCCCCTTAAATAAAAGCTAGGGAAACCACGAAAAAACTGATCAATTTTGAAAAGGATAGTCAGGCAGGAAGTAATTAAACATAAGAATACTAATATAATAAACAAATTAATATACTACAGTCTTCATCATACACATAAATTGTCTTTTATTACTTTACTTACAAAGAAAGATGAAAATAATGCTATAATGCTTTGTAATGCTATAATGGTTTAAAAGAATCGGCTTCTAATCAAGAATTTTCATCCAAATCCTTGGAGCTGTTTCATAGATGTCAAAAAATTATAAAGTTGGCAATATTGCGGAATTTCAATGGAACTAATTTTATAATTGCCATTAACAAAGAATAAGAAAGTAATGTCTTTTCTTTTTTATTATAAGTACTTATAGAAATTAACTAAGACAAAATTACTAAATAAAACAAAAATATGCTTGTATTTTATGACTTTATTATTACTCAAGAATGTAATAATTCAAGTACATAATACGTTATGTATACCTAGGGTTTTATAATACAAAATATTATTTAAATTAGGCACAAGCTGGCGCTAAACCAATTTCATTACAATATAATTTAAAACTTCCGTCCAATTAAAAATAAAACTATAACTAAAATTAAGCTTTATTGCTAGTATAAATATATAGCTAAACCCAGCTCAAACATTTATCTATCTTAAAATATCTTCAGCCATTTGCATATAGTTGATGATATTTTCTAGTTGATGAATTCAATAATTGGTATCCTGTTACTTCAATAGTCTGTCAACTGCCCATTTACCCTCCGAGGGGCTTAAGCCTACCCCGAATCAGGGTGAATAGGCCTTAGTCGACCACGCTGGCCCAGTGCGGGTTGGTCAACTTCACACACAACCTTTGATTTTTTTCACTTTACTTGTGTGCAGGTTTCTTTTACCGTAAGGGCGTCGAATAAACGTACATAATGTATTCGAAAATCTAAAAACACATTGGTACATCCGAGGTTTGAACCCATGCTTATCGAATAGAAGGTGGTCCTAGGCACTATGCCACTGACGCTCTCTTCGACTTAATGCTGGGATCTGGTGTCTGCAAAATGCCCAACTCCTCAATAAATGACAGCAGAGGTATCATATTAGGCTCAGTAAATTGCGGTACTTTAAAAATTTTATATGACTATTTATTCCTGCTTGTTATTTGTTTGGTTTTCAGTATATTCCAACGTTTGTATTTCAACTGGTGCCAACTCAATTTCAGTAACAGTTGATTGTGTCTCTGTATTACTTTCAACTACAGTTTCACTATGCACAGCGCTGTGTTTCTGCAGATAGTTCTTTGATGAGAATTTCCTTTGGCACACATGACACGTATACCCTTTCCCGCTGTGCCACTCTTCGTGATGTTTCAATTCGCTTTTAATACGAAACTTCTTAGGGCATAGCTTACAACAAAACTTCTTTTCAATCTGCGTGTGGTTCAATCTCATATGTTTCAAGTAGTACGGTCTCCATGTAAAACTCAGCTCGCAGTAATCACAATGTACGGTTTTCACTTTTTCTGGATGTTTCTCTAAAGTATGCAAGTGTCTAGTGTAATCTTGTGAGAACACTTCTTGGCAATAAATGCATTTAAACTTCAACTCTTTCAAATGAACCCCATCAAAATGCTTTTTCCTGTATTTTTCCAATGTAAAAACTTTTCCACAGAGCGTGCAGGGGTATTTCTTAGTACTATGCGTTTCTACATGTTTTTTCAAACGGCTTTCAGATAAGAAAGTATCCCCGCACTCGCCACAAATATAATTACTGTAATGATTGTTCATATGAACATCCAAGAGATGGAAATGTGAAAATTTTTCTTTGCACAAACAACAAAATACATCTTCATCTAAAACGTAAGGTATGACTCTTGTGTATGCAAAATCCAATTCAATATCGTGTTTCTCTCTCAAATGGTCGAACATTCCGTTCCAATTTTCAATTGTAACCATACAGACGGTGCAAAGTAAGTTATCAATATCCATTTTGACGACTTCGTTCAAATAATTGGGTCTCATGAAGACCTCAACTTTTCTCAGTCTATCGTTGCAGTGTACCGTCCTCGTGTGGGTCCGGAGTGATTCAGGTGTTTCAAAGATAGGCCCCTCGGTGGAGCAATAAGCGCAGAATAAACGCCCGACTTTAGTTTTGTATGGCGTCGCGTTGGTGTATGTCAATATTGTCCTTATCTCATCGTGGAATTGGTCTTTCAATGTTTCTGTGGAAGAGAGAACAATTTTTATACAGTTTTATATTTTATACAAAAAGTTGAAAATCTTACAATACATCGTATGAGGAGAAAGTATGTGGACTATATCAGAAAATACAGGAACATCAAAGTTCGTTAAGTTTTAAGTTTCACGAGAATTAAGTTTTTGATTTAACACAAATAGGCTCCGAAACTACTGAACCGAGTTTGATGAGACTTGAATGGACCTTGGGAAAGTACATAGGCTACTCTTACCACGGTAAAATTCATTATTCCCACGGGAAAAAATCGGGCGCTAGTTGATAAATTAAAGCAAATTTGATTATGTTTTCCCATACCTCCAGTGTCTTGTTCGTTCCAATGGGTTCCTTCACCGCCCAGCGCCCTGATCTTGAACCCGATGGTCTTGAGCGGTATGTTGTACCTCTCCGCGGCGTCAGCTCGCGTCATCTCGCCAGACATCACGAGCCGTAGGGCTTCTTTCAAGTCCTTCGGGGTGTAGTTTTTGTATCTGCTTTTCTTTTTACCCCTTTTGCTTGTGTTCGAATCTGGATTTATTACTGGAAAGATTTTAAAAGTTTTTTTTTTATATTAGCGACCTATTTCATTGGCGACAAAGACAAAGTCGTGCAAAAACGAAAGGGACGCAGTTATGCGCAAGAGTGAGCGCGGTGTATTTGTATCTCATTCTAACGCATAACTGCGTCCCTTTCGTTTTTGCACGACTTTGTCTTTGTCGCCAGTGAAATAAGGCACTTAGACACAATATAGTGTTACTGCCGCTTCGTGCGGCGGTAGTACTATGGGCAAATATATATTTACTGTAGTACTATTCTAGAAACCAAAATTAAAATACAGAGTTAAATATAATATTGAGTAATTTAAAGCCTGACCAAAGAAATAAAAAACTGCTCTGGGGGCGCCACGTGTATATTTTATGTCGATGTTTTTTATTTCTTTGGTCCTGTTGATAGAACGAGTGGTTCATAACATACAAGGATTTTTAAAGGTAACAGAAATTTTCCTTGAGATCAATTTGTGCATTGTCAAAGCAAATACAACACATTGAAAAAAGAAATCGAGATAATAATTTAAAACAGCTAAAAAAGTATTACCAACAATGAGTAATAAATCTTTACATAATAAATAAACAGTGCTTAGAAGTTTAAGATAGGTTATTTATTGTTTATTTACTAATATTATTAAGAGGAAAGATCTGATTGTTTGTACGATTTGAATAGGCTCCGAAACTATTTTAACCACTATAATTAAACTTGCTACAAAGATAGAATAGACCTGTACATAGGCTATCTTTTACCACGGGACAATTCTTCATTCCCACAAGAAAACCTATTAACGCGGGCGGAGCAACGGGAAAGCTAGTTGTTTTTAAAGAGAGGCATTTTTCTTTACCTTCATCATCGAGATATTCAATTTCCATACCCGACGCTGGGCTTTGGCAATCGTTGTCATCGTCTACGTCACAGATTATATACTCCGCCTCAGTCTCGGTTTCAGGCTCTTCCTTGTCTACTACTGAAACAAATATGCTGATTGTGCATTAGTATGTTCCGTTTAGGTGCAGAATGTCCAAGTTGCAAAATGTCCAGGTTGCAAAAGGTCCAGCCTTAAGGCTGTACTGTATATCAGGCACGCAAAAACTCTTGCTCAAAAAAAATATTTATACCTCTAAACTTACAGCCAATGGATTTGAATAAGCGAAGAATTATTTTAATACAATTAAAAATATATACCTTCTGATGTAATAGTCCCTGTTTCTTGACTTTCTTCTTGATATTCATATTCTTCTTTTACTACGTCACTCTCGAATGCAACAGATCTCGTCCTCAATAATGATTTATCATCTTGAGAGTGGGCTTCTAAAAAAATATATAATTGTTAAAAATGAAGTGCCAAATGCTGGACAAAGGCCGCTCCCAGCAAATACTGGACAGAGATTTTTTAATGCAAAGATAAATAATACACATACGTAAAAGTACAGCCAACGCTCCTTCAGAGGAAAGAATGTCTCTTCGGAAGTCTAGAGACATTTTCAACTTTGTGATGCATCCTTCACAGATTAGTTCTAAGTACTCGTCTGGCTTTTCCCACTGTAAAATTATAATAAAATTGTTAATTAGTCATATTGTTGTATTATAGTTGAGTGCGTTATAATTGGGACTACACAATGATTAACTTTAATATCTTCAATTACTGATATTATTGGACTAATATATATTTTATTAGTACCTAGTTGTTTTTGATTGGCAAAGATTATGCTATCATTTGGTTTAGCAACTGGCTAAACCAAATGTAAATGTAAACTAAGTACAAGTCTATAAAACCTTGTAAGACCAGTTTTTATTCTAAAGTGATTTTTTTTAAATACTAAAATAGGTAAAATGTTTTTACTACACTTTGTTAGAGACTAGGACTGTGTACGGATGGTTAACGGTTTTTCTCTCCATACTCATTCCTCACTACTGTTTGCTTGCTCAAGTGGATGCATGCAGAAGATTAGTGCACCCATAGCTACATACAGACTCTCATGCCAGAAGCTGACTGAACCAAGATTTTTTGGATATTACTTGTAAGTACTCACTTGTAAGTACTTATTTTCTTCAAGCAACCTAGTTTTACATAAAAGTTCAGAACACAAAATACCTCACTCTGTTACCATACGGCCGCTTATTAATTTGATATATTAAATAAGTAAATTGTCTAAGAAATACTTACATTAAATTGGAAACATTCGTTAAGCATGTCTCCATAAATCTCGACCTCGCCGTTGGTGAAGTATTCGGCCCACATATCTTTAAACCCGCCGTTCTTGAGACAACACTTACATCTGCTCTCCATATTTCGGTTTACTTCGGACATTTTACACAAATCTATTCGATAATACTTTACATTTCCGAAAATCGGCCCGCAAGCAAGCAAAGCAAGGCAAAGCGACGATTTTTTTAGTGACAATGACAAGTGACAACTAGTGACTGACAAGCAAGTGGAGAACCGAACTGTGATGTGACACCAAAATGACGTAAAATTTAAAATGGCAACACCCGCAACACCTTTAAGCTGCTTCCGCCATCTACTGTCGAGTAGAAAAACTACTATAACGTGCGTCACCTATTGCATTACAAGCGGACTTATAAGTTCGTTATCTACTAGATGTCGCTACTTATCAAAAATATGGAAGAATTTTTATAACATCGCTAGAAAAAAAGCGTTTTTTTTGCGTTTATAGCTTGTAACTACTTTTTATTTTGTTAACTGTTTAAAAAATAAGAATTCTGTATACCGTACCAGCCAGGTAGGTAACAAAACAAGATAAGTAGGTACAGCCTTTTAAAAATAAATTGTGTGACCAAAAACCCGGCCTTGTGTGACCTCGATTAAAGGTCACTCCAGACCTGTTGCCACCAGTCTGTGGTTGTCCTTCCTTTGAACGCACTGTATTAAAAAATAATCTTATGGTTTTTCCTTGTCACAGACCATAATTAATACATACTTCGTGTTTTACGAATGATTTACTAGCTTTCCGCCGCTTTAACAGTTTTTCCCGTGGGAATGAGGCATTTTCCCGCGGTAAAAAGTAGCCTATGTTACTCAGGGTGAATGTAGCTTTCTAATGGTGAAAGAATTTTTGAAATCGGCACAGTAGTTTTTGAGTTTATTCATTACAAACATACACACACACACACAAAAATACAAATCTTTCCTCTTTATAGGTAATAATAGTATGATAGATTTTAAATTCCTCTTCCAAAAGTTATCTATTTATTAACCCCCGACGAAAAATAGGGGTGTTATAAGTTTGACGTGTGTGTCTGCCTGTCTGTTTGTGTGGCATCGTAGCTCCTAAACGGATGCGCCGATTTTGAGCTAGTTTTCTTCGTTTGCAAGGTGTCACAAATTGACTCTCTGTGCTCACACACAATCGAGTGTGTTCTCTTAGCTATGATCCAAAAAAATATCTTCAGATATTTCAAGGAAGGAAGCTCTTTTCTAGTTTATGAAAGGATCCAGAAGCGGTTTTGTGGCGGGGGTTATGATTTTTTTTTAATTTAATGTTACATCTTACTAATATAACTATAATAATTTTTTTTATAACATTCAATTGTAAATACGTCAAAAATATATGATCTTTCGATGCGTCCACGCAAGACATAGTACCCAACATACTCTCGGCTATCCCCCTCTGAATGGCCAAACTAATTCGTTGGCCGAGGAAAGCGCCGGCCCTGCGGTCACCAGTAGACTTGTGTAACTAGTATTATAATCTGTAACCTAACTGGTTGGACACGGCTAAGAAGAAGAAAGAAGAAGAAGACCAGTAGACTTGCAAAGATGCACTGAAAGATCCCTAGACTATAACATAAGTTCTAAAAAAAAGATAATTCCCTGCTTCGAAAGGCACGTTAATTCGTAGTTCGTTTACTGACTTGTTAGAGGATTTTGTCAGCTCAAGCAAGGACCTTAGTCAGTCGTTAATCCACCTTGTACTTTAAATTAAATTATTACAATCTAGTTCTATGTACTCGATTTGGTACTGATTCATTAGCCATCTTCTAGATAAAACTTCAAACTATTTTTTTTAGAATTTACCTAGCAACTGATCGTATTTTGATGTAGGTAGATACTTTGTATTGAAAAAGATCATTTTGAGGACATCGTTGATATTTTGTGTTATTATAAGAAGATAAATATAAGTATTATTAATATAAACAAATAAAGATATGGGCAGCGAATGCTGATCCGGGTCTTATCTGGTGCCTTGGTGCAAAGATTGTCCATTGCAATCCAACTCGGCACAATTTGCGCCTGGTATGACTCGGGGGAGATTTTTAGGCAGTAGGGGATTTGGACGGGCTTAGATTTACAAATAAAATATTTACAAAGAACAATTAAAATACAAAAAAGTGAAAACTTTTCGAAAAATCACTTGCTTCTAATTTATTTATGTAAAACAATAGCTTCATGTTATTTTAGTGAGTTGCAATTAGTATTACGAAGTACATTAATTAAGTATAGTAAATTGCTAGGGCCGCTCTATTACGGCATCCGCGCTTCGAGAGAGTCGCGACTCGCGGCTAGAAAGCGGAAAATATGCAAATTTAAAAGAATTTACTAGATCGTTATAGTAAAACAATTGCTTAGACCAAAACGAACATTCATTCATTTATTTTGGTGTCAATAAAGAATATTGTATTGCATTCCAAAATCAAATCGGGGACGTTCTGACAAAAGGTCGGGTCAAGAGTACTCTAAACCGACGAGCATGCATGAAGAATGTGGATGAAGCGAAAGAAGTGTGTTTGGATCGTAGCAAGTGGTAGGAAGTGGTCTCTGCCTACCTCTCCAGGAAAGAGGCGTGACTTTATGTATGTATGTACTGTTTAGACTTATTGTTTTGTTTGTCTACTTTTTTTAAGTTATCACGGTCAAAAGCGGGGTAAGACTAACAAAGGCACGTTAAAAGCTCGTGTCCTCACTGAGGTGCTTAGTCAACCACGCTGGCCCAGTGCGGTTTGATCGACACACACAACCTATGAATTACTTCGCAGGTATGTGTAGGTTTCCTCAGGATATTTTCCGTCACCGTATCAGCGCCGATAAACGTACATTATGAATTTTGAAAATCGAAAACACATTGGTACGTACCGAGGTTCGAACCCGCGAACTTCCAAATGGAAGTCAACGGCCCTAGCAACATAGCCTCGACGTCGAAAAGTGATTTGTTAAATCTTACTTCGAATAAAACATTTTTCATTTCATTTTCATTTCATAGCCACCGACACTCTATCTCAATTATTCAGTATATAATTTTTTTTGTTTTTATTTTTTGTAGCCTATTTTGTTTCCCACTGCTGGGAATTTGAATAAATTGATTAGCAACAACTCTTTCCATACTACATCCCTAGCAGGAACCAGCCAAGATCATTATGGTGTAAGTCAACGCAATTAATAATATTTAATAATTTCGACCTGCCTTGACGTTTGACCACCGGATGTGTTCACAGGGCGCACTTATGAATGTCATTTCAGTGCTACACAAGTATCAACCAATGTCAACTAGTGAAATTAATAAAGACGAACGAACGCTTTCTTGAGATACACACTTTACTTACCTACTTGCCTTGGGCGGTTATCAGTCAGCAGGATCTGACATTTCCGAGGAAAACATGCGTAGGGCGGTTACACACTACGCACTACATCCGATTCAGAGGCCGTATGACCGTCCATACAAAAATTGGTTTCGTTCGATACAATTTGTATGGACGTTCTCGGATTGGGGACAGATTCGGACGTAGTGTGTAACCGCTGTTAATAAAATATATCTTATTGTATATACCTACTGCTCGATTGCTTGCTTATCATGTTGGTGTCAAGGTTAACCTACCTAAACTTGCTATACCTAATCTATCTTACCATGAAGGAAGAAAAAGTTTTATGGGGGCGTAAATTTTTTTTTTCTTCATGTACCTATCTTACACTAAAAAATATTTATTATATTTGAAATAGATAAATTATTATAATCTAGTTTAGTGTTTGTGTTTTTTTTACTTATTCTGCAAAATATGTTTGTGTGTGGAATTTTTCAATAAAAAAATTGAATTATTTTTGATACTGGCTTTTTGTAGTCTATTAAATACTAATTAGTGATTAGCAAGACACCTTTATCATACTAATATTCTAAAGAGGAAATATATGTATTTTTGTGTATGTGTAAGTTACATTCACCCTTAGTAACATAGGCTACCTTTTACCGCGGGAAAATGCCTCATTTCCACGGGAAAAACTGTTAAGGAGGGCGGAGCCGCGGCGGAAAGCTAGTTAACTATGTAAAAGTTTCGCTTGAACATAACTGCAAGTCACACACGACACGACACGACACGACACAACCGTATTGGTAGAAAAAATCCCTCATCTTGAACGTTTGTTCTTGACCCTAGTTTTTGCGTTAAAACCTCAAGGCAGGCAATATGACGTCAAAACTTAACATATGCGTAAATATTCAGCGGCAAATTGCAAACCATCGTCATTTATTAATGAACTAGTGACCCGCCCCGGCTCCGCACGGGAAAATGGTTATTGTGGGTTATCCTTAAGTATATTATGTATGTATTATACATATAAACCTACCTCTTAAATCCCTCTTTCTACTAAAAAAACCGCATCAAAATCCGTTGCGTAGTTTTAAAGATTTAAGCATACAAAGGGACATAGATGGGGACATAATAGGGACAGAGAAAGCGACTTTGTTTTATAATAAGTAGTGATAACACGAAATTGTTAACGCTTAAATACGATACTTTAATAAACGTTTTTCGTTTAGCTTTGCAATATGTGCAATATTGGGCAAACTTTTAACGTGGCATATAGGGACTACTATTTGGTATTCTGTGACTATACCTACAGGATTAATTTTTAATCAGTGCGCATATTTTGTGTCACACGAGTAGGTATTGTAGTGTTTTTTTTTTTCTCTTTTTTTCAAGGTGTGAAGCACAGACGTATAAATATTCCCTTTATATGTCTGTGGTGTGAAGAAAATTACATTACTCGCATGCGTTAAGTTGCTTATTTATGAATATTTTTGGCTAAATTTATTTTTCACGCATATTTGAGGTTATTTCTGATGATAAAAAAAATTGAAACTATGTACATTGATTACTTATTTCTATATCTGCTATATTATATAAGAATCAGTGCTAGCTAATATAATTTAATTTTTATCAAAAATATTACGTCACAATACAAATCTGTGAGAATGATTAGGTATATAATGATGTGGCATTCGAAAATTTTTTTTTTCAAAATATCAGGTTAAAATATTTCATCACATGTCTGAAACTTTACGGATGAACGGATTTAAATGTAATTCGGAATTAGTTTTATCGATATAGTATACTAATTCCAATGTTAAAGAACCATAACAACAAAATGTAATCACAATCCCCACTTGACAATAAAGGTGTCAAAAGTCACACTTAAACAAAAACTAGTTGATCGGTGTTATATTGTCTGTGGTATTGTAAGCATAAGTAATGAGATAACTATTATAATTCTGAGCTAGAAGTGTACAGTGGGCAACACTGTCAGCTATACGCTTGACAAAATGGCGACCAACAATTTCTGCGAGTTCGAAAAGAATGCACGCATGCATTCATTAAGGATGAAGTGGTCAAAGTCCACCGGAGGGATCTGACTAAGTGTTGGCATTTGTTTGATAGTTGGCAAGCAAAGCTTAATAACTTTTGATCTGACATCATTGTGTGTTTTTTTAAACATATCACCAACCAATACCAATATAAAAAAATGAAGAAATAAAAAATAAAGAGAATAATGGAGAGAATTCATATTATAAAGAGGAAATGTTTGATTGTTTGTTCGTTTGTTTGCATTAAATAGGCTCCAAAACTACTGAACCGATTTCAAAAATTCTTTCACTGTTAGAAAGCTACCTGAGTAACCTATGCTATAGGTAATTATTTTCAAAAAAATTAAGGATCCTTAGTAAAACTTCAATTATGTAACCCAAGGTGTGAAAAAAATACCTAAAATATTACTAAGTTAATTGAATAGTCTCCGAAAGTACTAAGCAGATTTTGATGAAACGTGGCACAATGATAGAATAGACCTTAAGAAACAACAAAAGAACAAAGGCTACGATTTACCGCAAGAAAATTTCTCATAATCAAAAAGCCGCCTCGACGTCGAAAAATGATTTTGTGAAGTCTTACTTCGAATAAACACTATTTGACTTGACTTTGACTTGACTTGATGCGGACGAATTCGCGACAGACATAAGCGTAGGTTAATGTAAAAAAATTGGTTTTTCATCTCACTACCTAAGTAGTTGTAGCGTTCTTGTTATTTCCTGTATAGTGGTGGTTGTACACTTGTCATTATGGCGCTATTAGCTGTGTCCCTCACCTCTGCCGTGACCTTATGGGCCGATTTCCATTGTAAACACGTCTTTATAAGTGTACCTACTTTTCCATCCGCATTTGCAGTATTTTTAATTTTATTTTCGGTTTTATAATTCTAGCTTCCATTTGTTTTAATATAACGCAATTATGATTCTTGTAAAAATTACATAGTACCTAATATTATTATTTATTACCATAATATAAATTTTGTTACAGTAAGAACGTCATTGGTTTTCGTGGTCGCTTACAATGGGCCTCATAAGAAGGCTTAAAGTCACCCAAAGAGCGATGGAGAGGGCTATGCTTGGAGTTTCCTTGCGTGATCGAATCAGAAATGATGAGATCCGTAGGCGAACCAGAGTCACCGACATAGCCCGAAGAATCGCTAAGCTTAAGTGGCAGTGGGCTGGGCACATTGCGCGTAGAACCGACGGCCGTTGGGGCAAAAAGGTTCTCGAATGGCGACCGCGCGCCGGAAGACGTAGCGTGGGCAGGCCCCCCACAAGGTGGACCGACGATCTGGTGAGGGTCGCGGGAAGCCGCTGGATGCAGGCAGCGCAGGACCGATCGTCGTGGAGATCTTTGGGGGAGGCCTTTGTCCAGCAGTGGACGTCTTTCGGCTGAAATGATGAAGAACGTCATTCATAAAAAACAAATCAGTTGGTTGGAAGCTATCATTGGACTACTAACTATCAGACTATTAAAATATAACCTTTACTTTTACCCTAGTCGGTTAAGAAATATAGCCTATGCCAATGACATAAAAAACTAAAATAAAACAAGATTAGCATCAAGTTACAAATTTTACCAATGACCTATCAACATCGTATCGGCAATGGAGGAGACGTGCACTCGAGGTGTAATAAACATTAGAAATATTAATATTCCATAATATCTTACACTGGGAACCTCAATTGTCACTACGACACGACATAAATGTCATAGAACCTCTACTAACTACGACTATTACAATTACGTAAAAGCATTTAATTTAGCGATAATTTACATAGAAATTAGATATGAGCTATCAGCTCATATATTGTGTCTCGAGGGGCTCGAGCCTACCCTGATACCAGGGTGAATAGGCCTTAGTCGACCACGCTGACCCAGTGCCGGTTGGTCAACTTCACACACAAACTTTGAATGACTTCGCAGGTGTGTGCAAGTTTCCTCACGATGTTTTCCTTCACCGTAAGAGCGTCGAATAAACGTACATATGAATACAAAAATCGGAAACACATTGAACCAGCGAATTTCCGAATGGAAGTCAAATGCCATAGCCACTTGGTCACCGACGCTATGTAGCTATGTAGCCGTGTATTTCTTGACTAAAAATAAGCCAATCCAACTTTTCCAGTAATATTTAAAAAAGACTTGTTTGCGGTATCAAACACAATAACAACATAATTGTCAAGTAAATTGAAAAATGTTTAAAAGTGATTACTTTAATTACTATAATAATAATAACACAATGGAAGCGTGAATATAACTTTAGAACACCATGTTTAACTTAATCTGTAACTTCCCGTATTATTCGGTCGCAAGTAAAAAATTATAAATAAACTAATGGTCAAAATAGTATAAAAAATATGTTTTTTTCTTAAAAACTCAAAAGTAGAATTCAAGATATAATCTTATATAAAATCACATACCTGTTCAAATTTTTACAAGAGACCTGCTCATCCTCATTCAGGCTCTTTCTCGAAAAAGGTATTTTAATATTTTGAAGAAAAAAATACATTTGATTTTACATTTGTCTCAGTCAAAAGTAGCCTATAATATGAAAATCTAGGGTAAAAAATAATTATTTTATTCGGAATTTCATCCAAATCTAGGCGAGAACTAACATATATAACTGAGTGTGATACAAAAACGATAAGCGTTTCGCACTTATTTTATTAGTTTATTAAATATAAATATCAGTTTTCTTATTTTGATACTAGCTGTCCGTCCGCGGCTAGTGTTTTGACTTTTCCGTGCACTATTTCCCTTAGGAATGAGATATTTTTCCGTGGTAAAAAGTATCTAAGATGTTGACCGGGGATATAAGGTATCATCTTGCAAAATTTCATTCAAATCGGTTGAACAGTTTTCGAGATAAGCCCGTACAAACAAACAGAGAGACAAAAAAGAAATTTCTGGATTTGTTCTATTTCTCTTCCATCGACTCGGTTTTTAGCATTTTATTTTCTATACAGACATTTTCTTTTGTTTACCAGTATAAAATCCGCACTTTTACCAATTTGTGCCAATGGATATTAAGATGTTGCAACTTGGAGGAAACAGGTGCGCACGAGTGGAAAAGCAATGACACAACGGACTTGCGCTTGCGTTGTTATACTTCCAAGAGAACGTTCGATTGTGACTTAATCGAGATGGGAATGTGAAGACATTTTTTGCTATTATTGTTATGTTGGTGCTTACATGAAGGAAATGGTCTAAGTAAAAATAAAAAACGCGATTGTGTCCTTTATCATCATTAAAAATAAGCAGGGAGAACTTGTGTCGGTGGGGCTACGGTTCTGAGATGGCTTGCCTGTGTGGTGTCTCTCCCCAGACCATGGCACACCTAATGGCCTGTAGACATGGGTAAGTAATGCGAGTAATATCACGCAAGTAATATCACTTGGAGCAGTGATGCAACATTACTCATCACGCGACGTATCCGAACATTACTTATCACTTCACATCACTTGTATCAAAATGCTAAATACAGTTCCGTTTAGTGGTTCTGTTTAAAATTCTTTGGCCGTAGAAGTATTGTATGCAATTTTGGTGTTCATTTTAAAGGTCTAAAAGGCAACATTTTCCGTAATTATCATTTTTATGGATGGCGGAAATAAATTTTGATAAATATACAATCACTACACGAAATAAAATACACATAAAACACACACATACTATTATATGCTCGGTCGAATGTGATTGGTACACAGAGTATCATATTACTATGTAATGTACCACCTACAGTTGCATGTAATGCCAAAATCTCAAGTGATGTTTCGGGGATTGTAATATCACAAAGTAATATTACTTGAATGAAAGTGATGAGTGATGTTGCATTATTTCTTCGGGTACCGTTTTGCGCATCTCTAATGGCCTGCCCAGCGTGCCCTGCTACCTGCACGCTCGAGGATCTCTACGCCGCCACAGATAACGCTATATCTCTGGCGGAGTACTGGTCCTCGCAAATTTAATCGCTGAGTCGACTCGCAAAGAAGAAGAAAAAGAAGATAAATAAATAAGATGGTGCAAAATCAAAAGTGTTCAGCTTAATTTGCTGTTGCCTGTACATACATAGTACCCAGGCAGCCGAGCAGCGTTCCCTTGTTTATCTGAATTATATACAACAAAGCTAAGTGGTTGGACGCTCTAGTATTGCTCTAGCATGACACGAGAAACGCAAAATAATCTGTATGTTAGTTAAGACTGTTTCTTTTTTACCCCGTAGTCTAGTTGGTAGTACGTCTGCCTACTGAGCACAGGGTCGCGGGTTCGAATCCCGCCCAGGGCAAACATTCGTGTGATGAGCACTTGTGTTTGCCTTGACTGTGTCTGGATGTATTTATATGTATGTATCTGACACCCATAGTACAGGCTCTACCTAGTTTGGGGTCAGGTGGCCGTGTGTGAGATGTCCCCACATATTTATTATGTATTTAATACAACATTGTAAAGTAAACGAACTTTATAAAATAAGGCCAAATCAAATCAAATCAAATATACTTTATTGCACTTAATAAAAACAAGTACAGTACAAACAAAAACAAAAGAGAGAAGGTAAATGGCGGCTTTATCGCTCTAAGCGATTTCTTCCAGGCAATCATTGGGTTGAGGCGGGCAAAAGGTGAGGAAAGTACTGTAACTGGAATCGTATTGTCTCTTATCTAAATAGGTCAATTGTTTACTGTTTGTTGCCATCCTTGGTTTAAGCAAAGCTTTTTTAGCTTAGCTTCTGAATGAGTGAGTTTTAACTTTGAATTTGAATTTCGAACCAACATTTTTTGTTCTAGAACCCAAATCATCTACATAAGCTGTATAACTTTTGACGTCATTAAGAGTTTATACGATAACAAAAGCTTGAGACGAGAAAACCGGTCTTGGTTTGAGCAAAGCTAACTTCTGATATGACGGCATTTAGTGTTTAGAAAAAACTTATCACTATCACTACATAGTATAAAATAAAGTCGCTTTCTCCGTCCCTATGTCCCTATGTCCCTATGTCCCTTTGTACGCTTAAATCTTTAAAACTACGCAACGGATTTTGATGCGGTTTTTTTTAATAGATAGAGTGATTCAAGAGGAAGGTTTATATGTATAATACATGCATAATATACTGAAGGATAACCCACAATAACCATTTTCCCGTGCGGAGCCGGGGCGGGTCGCTAGTGATGAATAAAAAGAATTGAATTTTGACCCACCATTTTGTGTTATAGAACCCAAACCGTTTGCATAGCGTGGGGATATAAAGGTGGGGATTATGATTACATGTTGCGCGCATGGATACAATAATGTATCACACGATCTCTAATAATAATTGCCATTCTAACAATAATAGATGGTAAATCTTATGAAAATATATGTCACATTATGTTAAACAAAACAGTAATTGTGTATTAGTCATACGTAACCGTGTGTCGTAACATAATTCTCAACTAGTAATAAAGTTGACTCAAATAAATTAAAAATTATATATAATAATAAGGAAATATGGAAATAAATCATTACTAAAATGATAAATACAGAAGTGTTTGTCCTTCGTACACACTAAAACTAAACAACGGATTAATCTGAATTTTTGCAGAGAAAGATCGAATAATGGAGAATGACACAGGAATCTCATTCCCACGGGAATAGACAATAAAAGACGCGGGTGTAGTCACACGTGCTGGCTACTGTACTTCTTGTTACACTAATAAATTTAAGAGCTAAGGAGCTAGTTTTTCTTTTTCCGTCTTTTATATTCTGACGGTGAAATACACAGTCTCAGAGTAATTTTTATAACTAGAAGACACGAAAAACACATACTTTCCGATATATTTTTACCCCATGTGGTAAGAACTATCTGCAACTTAAAGGTTGCCTAGCAGAGATTGCTACCTTAGCAATAAGGCCGCCTTTTGACTCTAGTATTTGTTTAAAAAATTTTCTTTTGTACTGTTTATTTTTGGTGTCTGTCAATAAAAAATATTAATCTATTTTAACTTCGCACCGTTCTTAAATCCATTGAATAAGGAACAGAATCGTGAGGCGCTTGTGCAGTTTTACCTGTTCTCGACTGTACCACAGTAATAAGAATAGCACAATTCTCACCAGCACGCGAATTACATAACTTGATAATATTTGCGTCACCGCCTCTAAAAGTATAGCCTTCCTCATTTGGTACTGATTAATAAGTGAACGGCAAAAAATAAACATGTTAACAGCTCATAATTATATATGTATGTCCCCGCCCGGGTTAGTTTCTCTATGGTATGGTTTCGCTATGGCACCCTTCAATTTATTTATGGGACTGTTGAAAACAAGGAGCATATACCCAACCTGGAGAGCGCACTCACAATATCTAAATGAAGACAAAAAATTTGTCCTTGAAATTTTTTGTTACCACTCTGTCTCTTTCTAAGTAGAGTGACCACACAAGTTTGGATAATTCTTTAATATTATTCAGCATATGAAATAAATATTACATAATATTTTGAAACAGTTCTTGGTTCTAAAATAAATGTTATGACGTTATGGTATTATTATTACGGTATATTATGACTTAGAATATATTTTGGATATTGTAGAACATTAAAAATTGGCTTACGCCCTACAACTTGTTTTTTTTTTCAGTAGGAATGATTCATCTTCTCGTACTAAAAAATAGCCCGTGCACTATTTTAATGGCATTGCAGTTTCATCAAAAAAATTGTAGTTTCTTCGTCGTGAAGGAGCAATAAACTTCCATCCAATCGTAATCGTCCTTGCAGTTTTTTAAGCTCGAATTATATGCGTCTGCACGACCAGGTCAGTCCGCTAAACTACGTAATTACAAGGATCATTTTTATGTTAGTTATGGACGGTCGCGCGGATTCAAATAAATCGTTGAAATCTAGTTCCTTGTAAGTACCTAATCTCGTAGTGCAGCGGACGACGAGCCACTGACTCGCGCGAACGCATATAATTCGAGCCTAAACCGCTAGATCGCAGGTGCAGTTGCGCGCAAGCAGCTGTAAATAATAGTATATTTCTTCGGCAATATACGGAACTATTTATTTTCTTAAAAATGTATTTATTTTAAGATTTTAAGGACTGATTTTCAATAGTAACTATCCATCGTCAAGCAATAAATACTTAATAAGTATTGCTAGAACAATATTATTCTATGGGGCATAAAAAGAAAAGATGTTATATAGGCGTAAAAATATATATATGAAGTAAAAAACATATTTACTGATGCATATTAATTTGTACAGGTTTTACACAAATCACATTTTCTTACAATAATTTAACATACAACTAAACTACTATTAGACAACTCTATTTTCCCGCGGAGGGGTCGCTCCATGTTTTAATTTTTTTCCAGAATGTTCATAGTCACTTGTTTTAAAATGATTGCTGCACACTTTTACGTTTTTAGGGAAAGGAGGTGATATTTTTAGAATAGATATCCATCTGTTTCGCTCTATGGGGTCTGAAGGTAACCTGTAAAAGGCAAAAACAACTAGTAACAATAAAGTAAAAACAAAAACAGTAAGAAAGTATCAAAGACCGCAGAACGAAAACCACTTCAAAAGAACTAATTGTCACCCTACATAATACTGAATGAACACACCGTAATTTATGTTACAGCTATAAAAAAACAAAAAATGTTCAATTAAAATAGATAACTTTAACCTATTAAGTGAGTGTTATAGGTTTTCAAGCTTTTTAAGACACAAAAAGTAAAGAAATAATGTTTTATACAAAATATTTAAGCTAGTACCGATTTATGCAAAATATACACTTACTTGTGAAAAATTATGTTACATGCAGGATACCACTCCTTTCTACAACTGGCCACAATACATCTGACACCCATTTTCTACAAAAGAACACTTATATCTTGAAAAAACAACAACATAAAACGTGATATGAAGCGTCTTAATCCGCCATGTTAGCCGATAGTCACTTGACATAACGTCTCAGTGTTGCCAATACCCATTTTGCGATATACCCAAAATTTAAGGAAAAATAAAAGGATTTTAAATTGATAGAACATTGGACAAAAGCAAGTTAATATTGCTAGCTTGACAAAACAAGTAGTAATAAGTCACAAGATAGTGCATCATAAATTAACAACGGTTCATTTATCAAAAATGTACAGTAATCGAATTTATTTTCTAAGCATTATGGGGAAAAGTTTGTTTGTTATTGGCGCGACCATCAGTTACCTTAGAAAGAGATAGAGGGATAACAAAATCAAACAAAGGTTACTCGAGTTCATTTCAGTCTACTTCAGTTTGGTATTGTGAGTGCGCTCTCCAGGTTGGGTATATGCTCCTTGGTTGAAAAGAACAGAATTTTTGTAGGTATTTTGAGAGGGTGCCATAGCGAAACTATACCAACCTCCCCGCCCAGAGGCTCGAGCCTACCCTGAACTAAAATGTTACATGTTAAAAGAAATAGGTTACTTGGAATTTTCTTTAGGCGGCGGCTCAATAGTTTTGACCTTGAGAGCACCCGTATTCCGTAGCGATAGGGTTGAATTTCGTGGTGCAAATATCTAACCGCATGTGCTTGCTTCTGTACGTTGTATTCGCAAGCTTCTTTCAATTGAGTTGATTTTTTGATCGATTTATAAACTTTGGGTATGAAAAACAAAATAAAATATGTAGGGACATATTTATTACCTGAATTATAGGCAATGCCTGTACTATGGGTGTCAGCAAACTGATATACATACATATACACAAAGTAAAGGTAATTTAATACTTATATATGTATAAATATACAACATTCAGATCAGACACAAAGGAAACACTAGGGCTCATCACACGAATGTTTACCCTGGGCTGGCTTTGAACTCGCGACCTTGTGCTTCGAAGGCAGGCGTACTACCAACTAGGCCACGGGGCCGTCGGACGAATTGTGTATTTACTGACACATACATACATACAGTCACGCCTCTTTCCCGGAGGGGTAGGTAGAGACCACTTCCTTCCACTTGCTACGATCCAGACACACTTCTTTCGCTTCATACACATTTATTAATTTCCTCATACCTGTGACAGTACAACCGAAACTTAAAGTGTAATTTAAGACCGATCTCAGGTAGTTTGCGTTCGTTTCTCGCCTTGACTCACATACACTAGTCTAATGATATGAAACACAACCGCTCAGTTCCAATTTTACAATGATTTAGTTATTTTCCATCATATCTTAATAGTATGATATGATATGATATGAAGTATCATACTATACTATTTTTCTATTTACTATATTAATTTATTACTATTACTATATACTATATTTTGTATTTATATATTTATTATTATTATAAAGAGGAAAAATTGTATATGTGTGTGTGTGTATGTAATGAATAAACTCAAAAACTAAAATAGAATAGAATAGAATATACTTCATTGCACACAAGAGAATACAACAAACATAATTATAGCAACACAGGTGTACAAAAGGCGGCCTTATTGCTAAAGTAGCAATTATTGCAACTATTGCACCAATTTCAAAAATTCTTTCACCGTTAGAACATTCACCCTGTGTAACATACTTGGTTTGAAAATTGATAAATATTGTAACTGGAAATCAAATATAGACATTTTATGCAAGAAATTAGATAAATTCACATACATGTACAAACTAAGACAAGTAACCACTAAAGAAGCTGTAACGCTAGCTTACCATGGTCTTATGTCGTCAAATCTCAGATATGGTTTAATTCTGTAGGGTGCGTCTGTGGAGGCTGTCAAGGTTTTTCGAGCACAAAAAAAGTGTGTTCATGCTCTCGCCAAAGCCCATTTATTTTCATAGGCTACTTTTTACCGCGGGAAAATGCCTCATTCCTACGGGAAAAACTGTGGAGCCGCGGCGGAAACCTATTGTAGTAAAAAAAAACTTTGACCTTCAATGATTGGGGTAGGCTCGAGCCCCTCGGTACGATGATAAAGATCTTAAACTTTTAAAATATCAGTGTTTTAATAAATGTTTTTTTCTTGCAGGTAAGTTTCATAGAACAATGCAATCAAACGGATGACTCATATCGACTAATGTTAGCATGGTCGACTTGTGAAAGTAAGTTTTAACTCATGCATGTTGTAAGAAACGGCTAACATACAAAGTCATATACAGTATTGAAATATTGGGTATTTCCTCTAATTTGGTTAAGTAATATCCAATTGTATTGTATACTAGTTAAGATTTATCTGCATATAATTCAAAGCGAATGTGGTAATCTGTCTGTCTGTTTGTTTTGTTTTGACGTACAAACGGCTGAATGGATTGAGATAATCACTACGGTATGAAACATAAAATCATGGGAAAGGACACTTTTACTGTAGGAAATTATCGTATTCCCACGGGAAAAGCTGTCACCACTGGACGAAACACGGGGCGTAAACGTAGTAAAATGCATATTTAATTCTTTTTTTTTAAAGACTTTAATGATCGTAGATTTTAGAAGATATTTAAAAGAAAATTGCCTTTAAGTAAATAAAATAAAATCACTTTATTGTACGCACGTGGCCCATTTTAATAATAATATGTACTAGCTTTCCGCCGCGGCTCCGCCCGCGTTAAGAGTTTTCCCCGTGGGAATGAGGCATTTTCTCGCAATAAAAGGTAGCCTATGTTACTCAGGGTGAATGTAGCTTTCTAATGGTGAAATAATTTTTGAAATCGGTTCAGTCGTTTTTGAGTTTATCCATTACAAACATACATACAAAAATTCAACTCTTTCCTCTTTATAATAATATATATATAGTATGATATTATGTACTTATTAATTACGACACTTATGCCGGATTTTGTATTATATCAATTTTTTCCTGTTACCTAAGTGCTGTAAGAAGCCGAACGAAATATAAGGAAAAGAGAATGTCCTATTTAGTAATGTTACTGAGAAAGTTCATGAAATTAAAATACAATTATATTACCTAATCCCAGCGGCTACACCTGCGAGTTTTTAACCTTTCTTTTTCTTCCTTACCTTACCTTCTTTTTCTTACTAACCTTTTTCTTCTATTATATATTTACAGAGTTGCTCTATTTCGAAGCAAAAGAACAAATAATAATAAAATTATATTACTTTGGAGACTTTTTTTACTTTTATAAATTATGATGATTTCGTCAGATAAAGTAGTAAGGTACCAAAATATCTTAGGCAAATGTAATCCAAAAATATTTATGTGGGTTTTGGCAATAGTATTTTCATTGTATCGCAGGGTTAGTGGCTCAGCGTCAGACACCAGTTTGATTCCCCTGTGACTAGTATGATGATTGTCTTTTTTATGTTGCAGCAAATAATAAAATTAAGGATTTTTCGAAATCCCGGTATATGACGAGCTTTATAGTCTATGCGTTTGCTATAAAAAAATGTTTGATTATATTTCACTGAAGTTTATCTAGCTAGAGAAATGACGACAAAATAACAACTATAAAATCCAAAATAATAAATCTTTAAGGAATATTCTCTATAATATCGTGATATTCTAGAAGGAGCTATTCAAATAGTAGAACAAGAATTACTCAAACGTATCCAACACTTAAATTCTTATATTGAAAAGTATGTCAATTAATGGCAATTGACCACTGTCAATCATGGTCAATAACAGTCAATTGATCAGAGTTGCCAACTATCAAACGTCTACCAATAAACCCCAAGTAAATATGCAATAAATTAATTTTTATTTCATTCAAGGCAAAGACGAATAATCTAGGACTAGCAATTGGTCACACTGGATTTCTAATATTAGTGAATAACTGGCATTTAAAGTCCTTGTAGACAAATTTTTGAGATGTCCGAACATACTTATCACTAGACAAAACTATAAATTGCACTAAAATAAAAATTACTTACTAGTGGTCTTAAATTCCGAGATATACTATAATGTTTCATGAAGAAGCAAAAATTATCCTTTCGTAGAGTTTCTGTAAATTGCAGTGTACCTAACTATGTATACAACCAACTTTCAGAATAGTTTAATATTCAGCCATAGTTATTGATAAACTTTTTTAAGTTACCAAATTTACTGATGATATTGATCAATTTGATCATATTACGTTTTAAATATTTTTTTAGAAAAAATATAGATTTTAAAGGAATATATAGAATCTTTATTTAGACAT
Source organism: Teleiodes luculella (assembly GCA_948473455.1). Taxonomy (NCBI): domain Eukaryota; kingdom Metazoa; phylum Arthropoda; class Insecta; order Lepidoptera; family Gelechiidae; genus Teleiodes; species Teleiodes luculella. The sequence goes on from OX419604.1 coordinate 834,422, forward strand.
GCAGTATGGCCAGTATGATGATTATGAAGGGTATTTAAAGTTGATATATATTTTTTAAGAATACTATGGCTGCTACGCTTTTTATTTTTGCTACGTCGTAGCCGTAGACACGTAGCAACTGCTACGTCTCGTAGATTGTCAGAAGTGGTATGGTTTGTTTCACACTTAACCCGGACAAAAGGTCATTGACGCCTGCATACAATGCGCACGGTTTTTTCAAACGATAGGAACGATAAAACGTATATAATCAAATTATAAAACTATAGGAAATTGTCGCAAAATATGTAATTTATCATACCGTAATAGAATGCGGGGTAAGCGTGTGACCTTGTCAGACATTTTGGCGTTACATTTTTTTTAACAACTTTCAAGGAAGAGGTCAATGAACTTTTGTCCTGATTTATATTAAACAGACCATAGGAGAGCTAGCGTAGTTAGGGTTAAAAGTTGATTTTGAATATGTTCATCTACAACGTTTGAATTTTTTCTATAGGTATTGTATTACATATTTAGATAAGTAGAAAAAAAAGACACTTTGCAGTATCAAAGTAAACATTTAACACAGTAGTCATTTTGGTAATGTAATATATGTACCTGATCGGATTTTTGGAGCAATATTACATTGTTTTTAAAAGAAAACTATAAAGCCTAGCCAAATCAGATAAATAAAAATCCTGTTCTGGGGGTGCCACCTGTATATTTTTATGTCTATCAATTTTACTCATAAAATTAGTTTAATTGAAATTCCGCAATATGGCGAGGTTTTTTTTTTTTCTGGTCGGGCTTTACATGAATATTTAAGATTTAGTGTCTCCTTAATAGTTGCTAGTTAAGCCTTCATACATTACTATAATAAATTCATAATAGGCTATTTAAATATGTATAGGCGCTCTATAATTAAATAGTCCTTCGAGCCGCACCAATTCTAAACTTATCGGAACAAAATCTAATAAATTCAGCCAGGTAATATTATTCCACATTTAAATTATTTTCCGCTTTTGAGGTCGCAAGATCGTCTTGTTTGTGTAATTTCGTACCTGAATTTAATACTGAGCCTTGAAGCAAGGTGTCACGGCACAACCTTTGCTTCCTGACGTCACGCACGTCAGACCATTATGGATTTTTGACGTTTAAAATTAGAATTCCGTGTAAATGACTAGAAGCCTGCGTGAAGAATTTAATTAATAAACAGAATCAGTTTATGTGTGCAAGCGATTGAGGCAACGAAAAAACCCCGGGCCAGCGTTGCCGAAACAGCCGGAGCCTTGCGTCATCATCGCCGAGGCGGACTGGCCAGTGAGACAGCCGACTTGTACCGCGATACTGGCCATCGTCGTCGCCGCGAAAAAAGAATAAACAGCGAAAACGAACGCGGAGCGAACGCAGCAAGCTGCCAGTTCGCGAGCCTCCGCGCGCCAATCCACACGACCGCTAGTGGCCGCTATTTTAAATTCGCGCCATTTTGATTTGAAAGTTCGATAAAAGAATAAAAATTCTAAAAAAATAAAAGTGAAGGTGTGTTTTTTTACGTAATTTTTTCAAGTGTTCTGTTTTCTGTGTGTGTGTTAGTGGGTACATGACACAAGGAAGCTGACCAAAGGCCGTCGAGATGCTTATAACGTAAGATTGATTTTAATGATTCTCAGTCGTGATTAGAATCGTAATTAATAAATTGTGGCTGTATGCACAGTTCCTAGCCGACTTCTTTTACTGGCTATAACTCTTATTATGAACTGCGCGGCTTTTCTAGAAATGTTTATCAATCAATATAAAAGGTGACTTACGAATTTTATCTTTAACTGTCCATTCAAGGGTCATCTTCTATGAGATATTTTTTAAACTTTAAGTACTTATCTTTTTTAGTTAAATCACTATCTCGACTGTACCAAGATATATAGTGGGATTAAATAGTTTTGACTTGTGATCTCATTTATAAATTATAATTTCTTAATTTTTATTTTAAAGTTAAATACATTTAAATCTGTCTTACACAAGATTTTTGTGGTAATTATAATAGTGCGACTGTATGTTTAAGTAGGTAAATAAATATATCCAATTTGGTACATAATTGCAGATTGCAACATGACTCGCATTTACGAATAACTGCTAAGTGTTCTTGATACTTGGTACTTGCCCGGTTGCTAAGAACGCTGACCGAAATATTGCAATAAACTGCGGTATAGCATACTGCATAACTACGTGATGACGAACACTTTTATTTTATGTTGATTTCAGCCGATTTCTTTTGAAGATGATTTCGAGAAATTAATATGATTGAGTAATATATATTTTTTAAATTATTGATTTTACTATTATAATAATACTTATTATAATATTTAACTGTAATATGCGTGCCAAATATACAAAGAATAGGATCGCGTTTGCAGCTAACGTCACGAGACAGATGTCAAAATACGACAGAACTTCCGAATGGAAGTCAACGGCCCTAGCCACTTGGCCATCGACGCTCTGCCAGAATATTCAGAGATTGTCAGAATATTAAGAGGATTTACGTTAAGTTTTTACCTACTACAATTTACTAATTTTCGAAATAAATGACTACATTATTGTCGGTGTGGTTTGATTCTGTAAATAGGGTTTGTCAGGTCGGTCGTCACTCAAATTAAAATTTATTTATTCATCATAGGGTTTTTTAAAACACTTAATGACGTCATATCAGAAGTTAAGATGAATTAGCTGAATTTAAGATGAATTTCCTCTAATTGCATATTTCGTTGGCACTCTTTATTATATTAATCGAATTGTATAAAATAATAATTTTGTAAAATTATTTTGAAAAGATGCAACGCCTGTGGAGTTTCTTCCGGCGAGTTCTTCTCCACAGAAGACAGCCAAATCGTGAACTCGCCTCGACGTCGAAAAGTGATTTGTAAAATCTTACTTCGAATAAACGCTTTTTGAATTTAGAATTTTGAAAATGTTAAATTTTGAATTATCTTCAATATTTATGGAAGTGATGCACCCCTGCTACAAATCTAGGTGTTAAATAAAGTTATAAAAAAAATTGGACAAGGATACACGTTAACCTAAAACCCAAATGATTAGCAAAATAATATATCTGTGTTATTAATTGATAGCAATTAAGAATTCCAAGAAATTTCGACAAACCAAACTACGAATAATTATTTTATTGTTGTAGGCGTATACATAACATTTTGAGTAAGTTTGTTTTAAATAGTTATATTATTATAGTTTTTTAGTTTTATGTAGTTATGTTATAGTTATACTCCTAGTCTAGTACAATGAAGGAATAGAAAAAAGTAATCAACACATGGAAAGCAAAATTTACTAAGAAATTAAAAAAAAACTAGTAATTCTATATAAACCAGTTTTAAATTTGCATTTTCATTTTCAAGTACCTACAGATTAATAAATGTTTCACAAAAAAAAAGATTTGGTTGACGACTGCGCGAAAAGAAAAGAATCGGTTTTTATTCAAAGTAAGATTTAATAAATCACTTTTCGATGAAGTTACTAAGTTTTGCTCAAACCAAGTGCAAGTGCGGGTTGGTATACCAGTGCGGGTTGGTATACAAGTGCGGGTTTGTCAACTTCACACACAACCTTTGAATTACCTGCTTCGCAGGTGTGTGCTTTTCTCACGGTATAATTTTTTTAAATCCAAAATAGGTACATAGGAACCCGCGCGTCCCGGATCCGAGCCTACGGTTCTAATACTACGCCACTGACGCACTTAATTTTATTTTAAACTTTTTCAAGGCAGTTATATTGCCATCCTAATTCTAACCTTATGCCCTCAACAAAAAGTCGGAAACGAATGCATTTTATAAAGTTGTTTTGCCTTATAAAGGGTTAACTCAATGGTTTCATTTTTTTTATCTGGATTCTTGTTTTTAGCTCATTTACATATTTAATAGATGTCCCGTGTACTGTGCTGTTTGCACAATACCTACCTAGTATATTATTACTATTTCCTTATTTTCCTAGTTAGTAACTCCATTGAATTAATAGTACAGTCAAATACAACAGTTCATATAAGTGATCATTAGATTAAGAACCATGCATTTAATTTAATATGTATAATGTTGAAGTCAAATAATTTTCATTCGTTCATTCATTCATATAAAACTATGTAACTAAAATTTTATATATTTACAAAAACGGATGATAAAGCAATGTAAAAAATAATGATTTAACCCATTTTCACTCTATCATTATATTTTTTAAATATACTACTTAAATGGATGTTATAAATAATGTTCGTTACTGTATAAGGAATCATAAAAATATAAATAAACTTGTCGACTTGTCATCGGGCGATAAAATCTTTATAAAAATATTAAGTATTATTTTATTTTATTATTTTATCACTAATAAGTGATGTTTATTTTATCAACAATAATCCTAGATTCTTATAGCACTAGTCGTACTTTGTGCCATACATAAAAGAAAAAAAAAATATTTCCACTAAAATTCTTTAAATGTACTGAAAGGGGAGTTCAGTGTTTTTACCTCTTCTATGTCAATAGAAGAATGAAAAGGTTTTCCCAAAGTAATAAAATTTTCCCGTACATTCTATACTAATATACTTCTATTTTAAATTATAACTTGTTGTGTCATTTTACATATATCTATGTTTAGCTATTTCTGTGTAGCCAAAGGATCACAAGTCTTCAATAAAATATGCGTGTGACTGTACCGTTAGCCTTGTGAGGTCGCGTGCGATGCAAATGGTTCACTTGAGGTGAGGTTATAAACACAGCCTTCGTACAAAGGGAAAACGCCACTTCTAAGAACAGGCTAATGTAGAGCGTTCTTTATTGCAACATAATTTCTATAGTTTATTTATATTATTCCCACCATGGTATAGGTCTTTGGCGTCGGTGGCAAAGTGGCTAGGGCTGTTGACTTCCATTCGGAAGTTCGCAGGTTCAAGCCTCGGCACGTACCAATGTGTTTTCGATTTTCGAATTCATATTTACGTTTATTCGACGCTCTTACGGTGGTGGTTAAGTATAAAGAGGAAAAATTTGTATTCTTGTGTGTATGTTGGTAACGAATAAACTAAAAACTACTGAACCGATTTCAAAAAATCTTTCACCATTAGAAAGCTACGTTCACCTTGAGTAACATAGGCTGCCTTTTACCGCGGGAAAATACCTCATTTTCACGGAAAAAACTTAATGCGGGCGGAAAGCTAGTATTATATAAACTAAGGTTGAATTATTATCTGATAATAAAATGTGCTTTGTAAAACACTACGTGTCTTGCTTGCTGTCAAAGTGATTTACCTCTATATTGTTACTAAACGTGATATAATTGCCGAATCATTTGAACGATCAACAGACTATAGTCAAGACACTTAATGAATCTAAAAATAGATTCCTCGCAAAAAATGTAGCGTACATCTGCAAAGCAGGGGTCAAATACATGGCTCCTTAATTTGTGTTGCGGAAGTTTTTGATTCATTGTTCGGCTTATTGTTTTGTTTGACGTCATTTTATGGTTGAAACCACAATATTTCTTAGAAGATATTTTAAGTGTAGGGTTTTCATATTTTTTCGTATTATACTTTATTGTTTTATGATAGTAATATAATGTACTATGTCTTAGTATACTTCTTGTTTTTCCTTTAAAGCATCATGTCACTAGTTTGCTCTGCTTCCACACTGGCTTCGAAACGGCTGCACAGATTTAGATTAAATGTAAATAAATAGGTCTGGCACATGAATAATTCATAGACAATATTTATTCCAAAACATTATCTTGTCAGGAAATCTATATATATTTACTTTATCTTAGAAAAAAATAACGATTGTATGTACGTCCCTACGTATTATTTTACTTAACATTAAGTATTTATTACTGTTATCTATAGAACTATCATTATAAACACAAAACATTACGCGAAGTGAAAAAAAAAACACGATGTACAAAGAGTATAAAAGATTAAATAACGTCAGAAAACAATGTGGTTTTGTACATTTTTCTCCATTACCTCAAATTGCCGTCATCCAATGGAAAGCGTAATGTTTCATGGAACGCGATTACTGGGAAAAGTATAATTTTCTTACTAACTGGGCAGTGATTTATATGGCGACTTAGTTCCTACAATATTTGACGTCAAACAAAAAAGAGTTTGACACTGATAAGTATTTTACCATTAAGCTAAGCTTATAAAATAATGACTCGGAAAAAATTCAATTTTTCAAAAATTGTTTGCATTTTTTTATTTATTAACTCTTTATAAATTCTGTCAGGGCAAAATGACAGCTAATAATAAATTCTTCACCAGTTTGTTTCTCTTCATATTTACGAACAAGAGATACGCAAAGTATTCAGGGAAATTCTCTTTTAGTTCAGAGCATGGTCCAAGACTAGTGTAACTAGTATTATATTATCTGTAGTCCAAGAAAACAAGGTCATATATATTCTACGTCATTTTGCGCTGTTCATCCTTGTCTATTACTGTTCATCCTTGTCTATTACACGCATTCGACAAGGATGAACAGGCAAAATGACGTAGAATTGACGTAGGCTTGTGTCAGTCACGTGGTCTAATTGTAAGACCTTGTTTTATTGGACCATGGTTCAGTCAGAGTCAGATTTTTAGTAGTTACTAGTAGGAAATTTAAAAATTCCTTGAACATGATTCATTACTAGAGCCACACTTTAATAGCGATAAAACTTAATGTGGTTAATAAGAAAATACACTGCCTATTTATTACACTACCTACACCAATACATTTAAACATTTTTTTGGAAAATCAACGTAATCCTCGCTAAAAACTAGATCGTTAACAGCTCATATATGTCCCCACCTAGGGGCTCAAGCCTACCCTGATACCAGGCTGAATAGGCCTTAGTCGACCACGCTGGCCCAGTGCGGGTTGGTCAACTTCACACACAACCTTTGAATTTCTTCGCAGGTGTGTGCTGGTTTCCTCACGATGTTTTCCTTCACCGTAAAAGCGTCGAATAAACGTACGTATGAATTCGAAAATCGAAAACACATTGGTACGTACCGTGGTTTGAACCCGCGAACTTCGGAATGGAAGTCAACGGGCCTAGCCACTTGGCCACCGACCAAAACGGGCCTAGCAGCCACCGACCAAAACTAGATCACTGATTCTTAAAGAAGAGATTTTGTTCAGAGGTCAACAACCGACATCAAAATCTCTATCCTTAATATAATTGAGTCGTTATAATATTTTACAATGGGTTGCCAGACGGTTGCTAGTATTTTACAAATTATTGCCAGAGAGTTACGACTCAAATCCTTCAATAAAAAGATTTACTGTTTTTTTTACGTGTAGTTCTAAAAGTATTGCCTTCATGCCTTATGTAAGCATAAATAAGTGAGCGTTTATGTAATGTTAAGAAAAAATAATAAGAGACTCTTCGCTCTGATTAGGGCTTTCCTAAGATCGAGATAAGAGTAATACCCTGCTGTATTGCGATTGCTGTTATCGTAACCCGTGTTTAAGTTAAGATAAAGCCGCACTTAAATCTGTACGCTTTCACGTAGTTATATGGTTGAATTTTGCAAAAAGTGGATTAGGTTTATACGCTCTTATTTTCCAAATCGATGTTGAAAGTGAAATAGAATTTGACTGTCTTGTCACGCTCATGTGTCGTCCATATAGGACATACAATTTTATCGGAATTTTACCCTCTTTGTTTATAACTAAGGCCTATAGATATAACATTGTTTTTTTAAGTATATTCTATTTTGTTCTATTCTGTATCAAAAGTTCGTAATTATTTTCTCCATGAATCTTCTTATATATAAAAATGGATTGCTGTTCGTTAGTCTGCTTAAAACTTGAGAATGGCTGAACCGATTTGGCTAATTTTGGTCTTGAAATATTCATGAAAGTCCAGGGAAGGTTTAAAAGGTAAGAAAAAAAATGGTAAAAAAAAAACAACGCGGGCGGACAGCTAGTAAATAATAATAATAAATTCATTTATTTCCGGCAAAATTAACATATTATAAATAAATGAATGAATATTAATAATTGTAAACCAAAAAAAAGGAAAATATTTAAATAATTCTAAATTTGGAAGAACAATGTTAGTAAGACCTCTTCCGTTATACTTAAGATATTTTAGTACATCTGATTGGCCATTCAATAACAGCAAAGTCTAATAAAGTGACTTTTATTACTATGTACCTTGAACCGGACCATGCCTGAATCACAACATATTATTTAAACATTTACAAGGCAGTGGCCATTATATTGCCACCTAAATTTTCAACCTTATACTTTCAACGTAAGTTCGAAAACAAATGCATTTTATAAAGTTGTTTTGTCTCACAAAAGCGTGTTAGAGCTATTTATAGAATGCATAGAAAAACTTTCTTAATCCAATCAATAGCCGACTGATGGTAGCTAATAAAGACCAATTAGATTACACGTCTCAGCATCTAGAACTTTCTTTGAATTACATTGCTGTGTTTGTGTCACATTTGAGTCAGTTAATACGTACTCCAAGTGCAATGAATGCTTACTAGCATTCTATATGAATGAAAATGTAATAGATATATGTATATTAAAGTAGAGCAGTCTTCAAGACCGTCGTCGGTGGCCAAGTGGCTAAGCTAAGTTGACTTCCATTCCGAAGGTCGCGGGTTCAAACCTCGGCACGTACTAATGTGTTTTCGATTTTCGAATTCATATGTACGGTAAGGTAAAACATCGTGAGGAAACCTGCACACATCTGCGAAGAAATTCAAAGGTTGTGTGTGAAGTTGACCAACCCGCACGGGCCAGCGTGGTCGACTAAGGCCTATTCACCCTGGTATCAGGGTAGGCTTGAGCCCCTCGGTGGGGCAATATGAAGAACGACCAGAAAAAAAACATAGTGCTGTTATGGGCTGTTTACAAGTCTTGAGTATAATGCTTTTAAAAACTGTTTAAATGCTGTTATAACACTTCCCCATTAAGTTATTTAAAACGTACTCGTATTATGTGAATGTCTATACAATTTTGTAGGGCAAATGACTTTCGATTCGGACTACTTTTGTGTTCTTTTTCATTTTGTTTCGTTATTACATTTGTGTATTTCCGTTAAGGTAGAGTTACAATACTTTTAAAATTGTTTATTCATCATATTAAATGAATTCATATCGAAATTACGTGTTCTTAATCATATTAAGAAATAAATGAGTCCGATAAAAAATTGTTTGAGCGATGAAAGAACATTTGTCCTGTACTTACAAAATTATTCCGATACTATTTTTTAGCGTTTAGTTTCACATACTTTTGTATATTTGTAAATACTTGACACTGGCACAAAGACTAGCAAGTGCCATAATCGAAAAGAAAAAAACTTTTTTGTTTTGATGTGCAGTTACAATAATGTTCCTTTATCTGTGTAGAATTTGATTTGAATGAACAAGATTACTTTGCCTGTGACTTTTGTACCAAGTTTGTACCATTATTCGTGACATTTTGTTTTGAATTTGATATTTTGTTTCGTATTTCTTCTGGACATTCTTCTCCTCAGACAAATGACACCTTTGAACGACCAACCATGGACATCAAAATTTGGTTTTTGTAAAATTCTACTCGGAATATAAACGGCATTAAATTTTATAAATTTTATACAAAAGCCAGCACATGCGGTTGGACATTTGTACTGCGAAATTCACCCCTACCGCTACGGAATACGGGCGCTCTTAAGGTCAACATGTCCAGCGGCATGTGCTGGCTACTGTACATTCATTTTCAAACGAGAGCCGGTCTTGGTTTGAGCAAAGCTTATAAGAAATTTGAGTTTGACTTTAACGTTTTCGATGAAAATAAGAACGCTACAGTTCAAAATGTTCACCTCGATGTGCTCTTAACTGTACCAGGCCATCGTAGTTACTGCAAACCGCAGCCGCGTAGAAATGAGATTGGCTTGATTATTACGTCACCATTTTACGAGTACCTCTGAAATTTAAAGTACTCGCAAATGAGATGCAATTTCGTTCTTGATTATATTTTCTGGTCCATTTACACTACATACCTTTCTACTTAAAAAAATTCATTGGTTAGAAGTCTATAATCATCATCATCATCATCTCAGCCAGAAGACGTCCACTGCTGGACAAAGGCCTCCCCCAAAGTGTTGAAGTCTATAATATGTGAGTTTTGAAGTCTATAAATAAACGATAGTTTAACACTTCGTTAACAGCTCATATATGTCCCCACCGAGGGGCTCGAGCCTACCCTGATACCAGGGTGAATAGGCCTTAGTCGATCACGCTGGCCCAATGCGGGTTGGTAAATTTTACAGAAAACCTTTGAATTTATTTGCAAGTGTGTGCACGTAAGAGCGTCGAATAAAAGTAGATATAAATTTTAAAATCTAAAACACATTGGTACGTGCCGGAGTTCGAACCAGCGAACTTCCGAATGAAAGTCAACGGCTCCAGCGACTAGGCCACTGGGCTCGATTCTACATTAACTTTTAAAAACGAAAAGGGACAGGCGATTTTACACGTAGTTCGCACTAGTTTAGCAGGCATGCAAAAACATCCCACTTAAATAAAGCTGAATTTGACAGATGCGCTGCTTATTTTAAATATAATTTATTCAAATTTAAATTGATTCGTCTCCAATCCTTTTCGTTTCCCATAAGAATGAAAGAGAACAACAACTTAAATTTAAAGATTTTAGCTGCCTAGCCCACTGACGCTCTAATCTAGAATTTTAATAAAATTGTCTTATAATTCTGGCTGAAAGACATCAAAACCCGTATAGTATTTATAGCATCTGTGGTTTTTTTCTCTTTTTTATAGTACTAGCTTAAAAGTAGTTTCACTATACAACAAATTAATTAATAAGTTATTCTCAAACATAGATAAGGTTGCTTATACTAGTCATACATCTTACGCTAACTCAATATTCGTGACGTGTTACATAAATTAACGTTTTTTCGCTGTCGACGCGCGAGAGCTAACGTGTCTTGACGTCATCGCATTAAATTATTGTTTTATATTGTTTTTTGTTGTTTTTGTTTGCTTTTTCTGTTTTATTATGTTTATATGTTGATTGTTGTAGTAAATTGAGGAAGAGGTTTTGCGGTGATATAAGGCAAATTACTTAGAATTGTCGGTAAGATATTGATTTTAACACTTATGTATGAAATAAAGTAACGTAACGGTCTTTATTTAATCAATATAATATAATCTATATAAATCAGTTAAAATATTTCATTAGTGTTATTATGATAAACACGAAAGTTTTAAATCGGATATTGATTTTATTACTTTAGCGATTGTATGGTTTTATTTTAACCTAAGGTCTGTTTACTCTTAATTAAAAATGGGGTTGAACCCCTCAAGTCAGATACCATTAGTTTTCGCTTTTTTGTGGAATTTCTCTAATTATTTGTTGTTGCATATAAAAGACATCAACGCGGTCGATTTAAATAAAAAAGAAACTAATATAATTCTGTACTTCTTCTTCGGCAGTTCTTCTCCACAAAAGTGGAGAAGAATAAAATCTTGACTTATATTAGTGAATGAACCTTCATCCGTATAGTTTTATATTGACTCGTTAATTTCTGTCTAAAATAGATGTAGTTTTAGAATAATCGCATAGGAGTTGTTTACGCGTGCGAAGCCGTGGGGCAGACGCTAGTTTATTTATAAATACGTTGTTGACGAACGTTTCTTTCCTCAATTTCCCAACCACGCTCCGTTCCTATCCCGCGAGAGTGAAGCGTGTCAAGGCGAATGCAACGTGCATCCGTGCATACAATCGCAATGCGTTAAGATGCATGCGAACTAACACTATTATTTATACATAGGTTTAGAAAGAAAAATATATGTATTGTGATGACGTAGCATAGACCTTAAATGACGTCACAACAAGTTTCACTTCAATATATTACAATCTACGAACAATAATACGTTAAATTGTAAGCAGTACGTTGAGGTTTATAATCTTTCGACAGTTCACAATCTCGCTAGATAGATTACAACCTAACGGTATTTACAATTTTACGGTGACATGTATAACGTTTTGCCAATTAAATTAAAGTGAATAAAAAGAAAAGAAGTAAGTAAAGAATAAGTAAATACCGAAGATTTAAGTATGATTAAGTTTTTTTTCTTAAGTCCTCTTCCAATAAAAGCTTTTACCTTTTTTCGCTCATTCCATTTGTATAAAAAAGTTAAGTTAGTTTGAGAGCAGGATGGATAACCGTTACATTCGACGAATTCTGATGACTTACGTGTTTAAACATTTTGACCTTTAGTAACCTTGGTGTACCGCTTTGGAAGGGACACTTAGAGAAATAACATTACTTGTCATATTTTAAAGAAACAGGTAGCACAAGCATTATGAATATAAGAGATTAACAAGATTTGAATTGGTACCTCCTTGGCTATCCGGGCTTAATACCACAGAGGTTTATAACGCTAAAAGTTATAAAAAATCTGTAAAAATTTAATTTAACTAGAAATAGAAAAAAAGAACTTTCCTCTGCCTCTCTGCTTACTCTTCAGGGAAACTTTATAAAACATAAAAACGAAAAAAATACACATAATTTCCCGCGGTTAAAAATGCTTTATTTGAAATCTAGTTTCTTATCTACATGCCCACCAAATTTAATCGAAATCCATTTACCCAATTAGCATGAAAACGCAGCATTCAAAGATTGTGAAGTTAATTTACGTGCATGTGTTTTCTAAACATGGTTACTAGGTATAGATTAATTATTATTATCACGTGAACCATTGTTTTTGGGTTTTACCTTGTTTACCGCGTCAATACTATATCTTACTAAACAGGTTTTTATGTTATTACTTACTATGAGATTTTTTCTCATTATGACGTAGAGTAGCTACTTAGTAAAATTAAAGATATATTTTCAGTCGACAGCGATTGTTCGGGCCGACATAGACCGACCGCCCCTAGACGCGTTGGTACATGACTACTCCGGGGTCGAGCCTTCCGCTCCCCCGCAAGGCCGGTAAAATCTTAGGTTTATGAGAGGTATATTCTGTCTTTTTTAAGAATAGGTTACAATGCTACTGACATAATCACAGTAAGTGATTAAAAGTCCCGTAAATAAAAGAATAAACAGTAAAAAGTTCGGTGAAGCTTGATTGGTCGTACCTTTTCAGAACAAGCATAGGCCAATAAAAAAAGAGCCTAGGTTTTTAATTAAAGAAATAAATGTCCAGGTAGCTAATAGTAAATAAGATCTTCTGCAGTGCAAAATATATTTTTTATTATTATTATACCACGTGGTTGGCAAGTTTAAAGGTGGCGTTCTTTATGTTTATTACAGACCATGGTCTATCGATATGAACAAATGGTAATCAGAACCGCTTTCAGTCGTAATTATCATCATCATCATCTCAGCCGAAAGACGTCCACTGCTGGACAAAGGCCTCCCCCAATGATCGGTCCTGCGCTGCCAGCATCCCGTGTCGTAATCAGATATTTATTATCAACATATTTTTACTTAGAACTAGGTATTCATAATGGTATTTCAAATAAAAGGTCGCAGGTGTGTAAGGTTACCTCACGTGTCTTTACTAATCGTAACAGCTTCGAATAAACGTACATAATGAATACGAAAATCTAATCTAATATGCTTTTTTTATGGTAAACTGGTTAACCAGGTGTTGTTAACCATGCCAAAAATCCAAACAAAATTACCAGTTTTTTTTTTGTTTTGACTGTTTGGAGATTTTTCACATTTATTTTAATTTTAACCAAAAAAAAACATATCGTTCACGTTATTTTTGAGTTTTATCTACACTCACAGTGATAGATTTTAGTTTAAATAGTTAAATGACAGGGATCAAACTGGTGCATTTAGTTTAGATGAAAAGCCCTAACTACAATGCCACTGACGATTGACTAATTTTGTGTCAAGCAAATACACGAGTATGTAATTTTATTATTTTAAACCTTAGCGGTCTATCAAGTATTTTTCCGCGGTAAAGGTAGCCATGTTATTCTGATGTATAAACTATAATTACTGTAAAGTTTAATTTAAATCCATTCATTAGTTTTTGTGTGAAAGAGTAACAAACATCCACCATCCATACATCCATACATACACCCTGACAAACTTTCGTAGAATTCGGGATAAGCTTGTTAAAATGTCTGTCATGTAATATGTACTGCTTGGTGTGGGTGGCTGTATGACTGTGTGTCTCTTAACAAAATAAAACGCTATAGTACACAGTTACATTACAGGTACATAGTTACATTTTTATAGAATAAATATCAATATCTAAAACTTGAGCTTTGGCGGCTCAATAACTCTGACACCAGGGTATTTTTTAAGCTTTTTCTGGTCTGATCATGGTCTAACAAAACAAGGTCTTGTCTTGTCTTGGTCACGGGACTTGACACAAGCCTACGTCATCATGCTGTTCATCCTTGTTTACTAACACGCATTCGACAAGGATGAACAGCGCAAGATGACGTAGGCTTGTGACAAGTCACGTGGTCCGAATGCAAGACCTTGTTTTCTTATACCATGGTTGGAACAAAGTCCTAAGCTTGCAGTTTGCTACTGCCACCTTGAGTCGCGATAGATGTTCATATATAAAAATCCCCAAAATGAGTGTCAGGGTTTACAAAATTAATATAGTTTTGATCTCCTTTGTCGTGTCTAAGATGTCACACAGTTTGAGTTCTAACAATAAACGGAAACTTGTTTGAGACTTGGAGGACGGGTTGTGAAATATTATTATTCTCCAAAGGATGTGAGCTGACGACGTTATTTCTCAATGATTCTTATCGATGTATGTTTGACGGAAGAAAGATAAGTTTGTGTCGAAATTTTCTTCATTTTGCTTACAATGTGTTTACAAACTTTGATTCCGCAGACAAACCGTTGCGCAGTTTTGCGGGTATTTTTATAAACATTTGTATGTTTCATTATTAAAATAAAATAAATAAAGAAATAAATTAAACTCCAGTAGAATAGAATCTTAAAATAACCACTTAATACATTTAGCCATCACATTTCGTACTGTTGGGGATGAATTTTGTAGTGCGACTGACTAGCCGCATGTGCTGGTTTCTGTACAACGAAAAATTCAGAATCAGTCAGAAATTCGTGAAAAAAGAAACAAAAAGAAATTGACTTTTCATACAATTCATTCTTTCATGCCAAAACGGCTGAAAAGATATCGATATAAATACTACATAGGCTATTTTTTACCGCGAGAAAATATCTGGTTCCCATTGGAAAGCCAATGTAGATATGTATTAAAATATGCTATAAGTATGTAGATAGGAGACCATTCTTCATACTTAGTAAAAATTATCAAATATTATCACACGAATGAATCGTTTGCTTATTAACACTATATAAAATATAATAACCTTGCCAAGAGGTCATTTTAAACAACGTACGATATTGACAAACATCTCTCAAACATAAGTCTTAAGGTATTTGTAAATATATAAGACTTAGGTATGTATGAATGTATGTAGTGTTAAACTGTTTACCTAATACGTGTATTTGTTAATACTAAAGTGGCAAATAAGAGTCTCACAACGAGTTATAATGATCTTTATTTAACACCAATGATGCTTTTTGATGAAGGCTGCTAGTAGAAATTACATAATGGTGCTAATTTTCATAAGTCACACTCTTAACTTAAACTTAAGTTGTGAGCCTTTTTCGTTTATATCCGAAAAGGGCGGATAAACTGTGCTTAAATTCTACTTATGTTCTATGTACTATGGCGGACATTTTCGCCTGACCATTACTAGGTATATTTTTGCATGCACATGATTAGGCGCTACTGAGTAACCAATGGTAATTTAATAACTACCAAGCGATCAGCCGCGATAGTATTTCTAAATGGTTCTCTGTGGAAGTCCCTGATAGTACGAGTATATCTAATTACTAGCTTTTCGCCCCACTGCTCCACCCACGCTAACAGTTTTTCCCGTGAGAATGAGGTATTTCCCGCTGTAAAAAGTAGCCTATGTCACTCTTCATTCTTTCTACTAACTCTATGTCGAAAATCAAGTCGATTGGTTGCTCAGTTAGGGCGTGAAGGAAGGACAACACTTTCGCATTTATTATTTAAGTATGGATAAACTTAAAATTTATCTGTGTTTTAATCAAATGTTTCTTTCTTACAGGTAAGTTGCATAAAACAATGAAACCAAACGGATGACTCATTCAGCATGGTCAAATTTTGTAAGTATGTAAACCCGAGCTTCACCTACAGATAACCATACGTCCTCCGTTGATTCGGTTGGTTACTCGTACATACGTTACATACGACATGATGTCTAAATGCTTTGTCAAATGGATGTTGAAACCAGAGAATAATATAGTCCAAAAACTGATAGGAAATGCATCATTTCCCGAAGTTTTTTTCCCGAAAACAAAAAGTGACTTCTGCATACAATTGTCCCAAAAAAATACTATTTTCATTTTTTTATTTCCAAGATACTTTCACAAACCTGTTGACTGAGAATGTTCTTTACTTAGTCGCCACTTATAGTCTGTTTATTAGTACTAGCAATTTAAAATACATGTTTTGTGTTAATCCAGCCCTTATTAGGTAAATACCTATTCCTTTTTTTAATTGACCTATGGTTGTGTCGAAACAACTAACTACAACGTGAAGGAGACGATGCCGATGCCTGAGGGGCTCCATCTTTAATTACTAGTTTTGATTATCAAGTTGGCCGCGCCCCCGCCGGCGGGTACTGACATTGTTACCTGAAGGGGTATATTCTTATATGAATAAATATCTTATCGTATATTGCAGTAGCATACCGCCCGCGCTGTAGGTTTTCCCGTGGAAATGGGGTATTTTCCGGCGGTAAAAGGTAACCGATGGCCTTCCCCAAGGTTTATTCTATCTCTGTACCTAAGTTTTATAAAAATAGGTCCAGTTGTGTTGTCCTGAAAGCGTAACAAACAGAGACAGACGGAGTTACTTTGGCATTTATAATAGTAGGCAAGTAGGCATAGTGCAGGGATTCAAAATTCAAAATGTGTTTATTCGAAGTAAGATTTTACAAATCACTTTTCGGCGTCGAGGCGATTTCACGAAATGGCTGTCTTCTGTGAAGAAGAACTCTCCGGAAGAAACTCCACATGCGTTGCATCTTTTCAAAACATTTTTACATTTAACAGGATTATCTGGAGGTTGTTTTAATAAGCAAGCCGAGTCAAGGTTATTGGAAATCTCTTACGACTGTCTTGTCAGACGCTTAAACCAACATGATAATACGATTGATGTCACCAAATAATATGACGTCTGTTATGTAAACCTGATGGTTGTCACGTTTTGACGAAACCTCTTAGTTAAAGTCACGTGTCTTCTCCATGTCATTCTTATTGACAGTACTATTTATTTCTGGTGTCAATAATGAATATTTTGTATTTGTATTGCACTGTCATTGTTAATTGTATTTTTAATATATAAACTAGTTTACATAGCAATTTGGTTCGCGTAATTTTCGATTTTTATACAAAGTGGCGACAATCTTTTGGAATTAATTTGATCTCCTGTAGGAATTGGATATTTTTTTGGGTTCCGTACCATAAAAACATAAACGGAACCCTCATAGGATCACTTGTATGTCTGTTCGTCCGTCTGTCGAGGCCAATTTTCGGGAAACTGCTGGACCAATTGAGTAGTTTTGGAATAAAAATGCTTTACGTCCTGTCAATGTCAAGTCTGTGCCGCCTGCCTTTCTTCTTCTTAGAAGAAGAACATGTTAGATCGAATTACTGAAACGTTTTGACAGAAATTAGTCTCTTTCTATAATACACTGTGGTCGTAGAGCGGCAGCAAAAACAACTTTGCAAAACAAAGGTATTTTTGGCGCTTCGGTAGTCTAATTTGCTTTTGTACTGTTAGGAATGGATGCGCTATTGGCTGCAAATAAACTTGGTAATCGTGCTCATCCAAGACGCGGATTAGTTAGATCATTCATCCTTGTTAAGTGATATTTATTCGAAAAGTGTCTCACTCAAATCGAAGATCTAATAAAACTCATATAGGACACAGACATATAAAGGGAAGCAGACCAAACATTACATACTTATAACGCGTGGCAACTTTTCACTCGTAGCTTATTTTTGAATTGCCAAACTAATATATTTATAAACAGTTATTGCGGGTGTTTGTATACTGAAGTACTCTTACACATTCATAAGTATAGTACTTTACTATTTTTGTTCCAAATATTACCAATTATGTTAAAGAAAAACAACAAAACTTATGTAGCTTAAGTGGAAATTCATGCCACGCGGCATTCTTTGTATTATACAATAATGTTTAGTCTGCTTCCAAGTCCGGTGAAGCTTGATTGGTCGTACCTTTTCGACACAAGCATAGGTCCATTCAAAAAAAAAAAAAATTGTCTGCTTCCCTTTATATGTCTGTGGTACAGGAGCGAAGTAAAGGTCACTTCTGACCGTTTTCACCGGCCTCGCGGCGCGCGCCGCTTTGTATGCTTTGCGCTTCCACGCAAGGTTTCTTGCAACATGCGCCGGAGTCGATTTGCGCGCAATTTGGGATGTGAGTTTTCGCGTTGAGCATTGGAGTGACTGTTGCTTTATTAAATAGACATCAGTAGTTCTAGATGAATGGGAATGAATGTCTATAAATATTATGTTCAAATTCAATATGAATTAAATTAGATACGGAATCATGGTACGACCCAACATTTTGTTTTTATTTGGAACTAGCTTTTCGCCCAGCGGCTCCGCCCGCGTTATCAGTTTTTCCCGTGGGAATGAGGCATTTTCCCGTGGTAAAAAAGCCTATGTGTTAATCCAGGGTGCCAGCTAACTCCATACCAAATTTTATTAAAATCGCTCCACCCGGTTAGACGTGAACAAGACGTAACAATCATACACACTCACAAATTTTCACCTTTATAATATTAGTGTGATGTGATGTGATATTTTCTGATTCCCAATTAAAAAGGATTTTTAATTAATAAAATCAAAGAGAGGGGTTTTATGCAGGAGTAATTTTGACACACAAAACAAAGAAAATGCGGGGTAAAGTGGAAATTATTCATGAATACGGTTAATTATACGGCTTTTCTTACAAAACTAGTTCAACTAACTATAACTTTTTAACGCGAACCGAAATGGAGCGATCGATTATGACTTCCAAATACTGCGGGTCAATGTTCGATTAACCTGAAGTTCTAATTCTCACAACCGTTTATAAAAAAAAGTACTAAGTACAGCCTTATCAAAAAGAGTGGAAATTAAAAAGTAGCAATACTGTGGTGTTGTCTCATTTTCATGATATTAAATTAGTTGGAACTACTACCACCTACTATAGTGTTCCTACTATGTTCCTACTAACTTTCTATTTTTTATGGTCGGACTGTATTTTCTCCCGATGATGTTGCAAAACAACCTATTTTAAAACGCACTTTCTTCACCAGAATCCTCAGTCACTAGGCGTAATATGAAGACTACTTCATGGCAGTCATTTAAAAGCGATTAATCAAACATCATATTAGACTAATTAAAAATTCGTTAACTGATACTAAACAGGGTAATCGTCATTCCAAACTCAATAATATGCACAAAATCGTGCACGCGCGCATGTCGTGAATATATACACTAGTTTTTCCCGTGGGAATGAGGAGTTAGCCTATCTTCTTCTGCAAGCTCTTTTCTATCTTTGTGCCAACTCCGCCCGCTTTACCAATTTTTCCCGCGGTAAATCGTAGCCTATGTTATTTCTCGGCCGCTCGATGCGGGCAGCGCAGGACCGATCGTTGTTGAGATCTTTGGGGGAGGCCTTTGTCTAGCAGTGGACTTCTACACGTTGAAATGATGATGATTAGACTATTTTAGATTAATATAATTAAGATAAATTTAGATTCTGGTAAAATACACCAAGGTTGGTTCCGAAACTTTACCCATATCATGTTTTGAACATACATCGTTCTTCAAAGTGCTAGATACAAGAATATTATTGCTTATACGTATAAATAATAAAATAAATAAAAACCACTTAATCTGAATGCACCTGCCACTATGACAAAAAAATGCAAAGATTCACAAACGAAACTCGACCTTCATACCAAACCATAAACAGAAACAGTAATGGAGGGGGGTCAAACCGGTTCATACCGGGGGGGTATTTAAAGTGGGGGTCTAGATGGGCCCCAGAAAGGTCACATGATGTAATTCGGATGTAGCCGGCCCAGTGACCCCCTTTTGGTTACCGAAGTTACCATAAGAGCGATTTTCGACTATCGCGGTCAAGTGCGGACTTTCGCTTTTTTTTCGCTCGTTTTCGCGTAATGTTTGATAGCAGGTGTAACTCGACCCTTACAATTACCTACATAATAATGAATTTTGCTTAACCTAGTTTTGTTGCCAAATTATTCGTCTCTAAATTGCATGTAGTTAGAATAGAACCAACCCGCATTGCTCCTTTCTTTTCGCAATTTAAAAACTACTAGCGACCCGCCCCGGCTCCGGCCAGTTATTGTGGGTTATCCTTAAGTATATTATGCATGTATTATACATATAAACCTTCCTCTTGAATCACTCTATCTATTAAAATAAACCGCATTAAAATCCGTTGTGTAGTTTTAAAGAATTAAGCATACATAAGGACATAGGGACAGAGAAAGCGACTTTGTTTTATACTATGTAGTGATGGTTGCCTGTAAGAAATGACTACCCAAGCAATAACGCCGCCAATTGAACAAAGTTAGGTTAATTAAGGCCTTGATCGATCACGTATCTACGGTCAGTTCATTTACCAAGAGCACTCTAAGCTGTACACTTTGGATTTTGCGCCGTTCTTATGTTCACTGCATAAGGTAGAAAATCGCGATGCGCGTGACCAGCTTACCCTACACTTGACTGTACGGTAAGCTGATCACGCGCATCGCTTGTTATGATTGTGATAAATAACTGCCTCCGTGGTCGAATGGTTAAAAGCTCGCCTGACATTACGGAGTTACCGGGTTCGAATTCACGTAACCGGACCAATATCACTTTGAGTCTTTCCCAAGTTTGGTCAGAACATTACAGGCTGAATCACCTGATTGTCCGAAAAGGAAGATGACTCCGTGCTTCGGAAGGCACGTAAAGTCGTTGGTCCCGGTTACTATCTACGGATGTAGTCGTTACAGGAACCATGTCAGAAGCGATAGGCGGCTGAATGATTCTGACACCAGGGTTTGTGAAGTGGGTTAACCTCGAAACCCACTCGCTAAAGAAAGAAGAAGAAGATTGTGATCATTGAGCTTTTTAGCTTTTTATATGACGTCATTAAGTGTCCTGAGAGAGCCAATAATGAAAAAAATAAATTGAATTTGGATCTTTTTTTTTTTCATTTTATTTATATGTAGTTTATTTTAGTTTACCTGTTGTTTTGAGTAGTAATAGCTTGTTATTATAATAACAACAATAATAATATATTATTATGTTGTATTTGTTGTCGTGTGAGAACTGGAGTTGGCCCACTGGGCATTGTCAGTAGGGTTGGCATCTTTTACAAATACATAATGTAAATACTAGCTTTCCGCCCAACGGCTTCGCCCGCGTTAACAGTTTTTCCCGTGGGAATGAGTAGCCTATTAGACCAAGAGCTAGCGACCAAATCGGCCATGTGGCTTCAGCTGTATTGAAACTCTGTTAGCTACTTCCCTGAACAACCTTTTCCTATTAATCTTCGTGCTGGCAGGCCGCGGGCGGTGGGTGCGGGGTGGGGAAAAAAATGTGGGCTCAGCGGCTTTAATTTTTTTTCAAACAGTTCCTCTAAAGTTAAATAAGTTCAGTTCCTGTGCATCAAAAAAAAAAATTTAGTCGGTCGGGTGGTGGGAAGGGGTTGCCAGCGTTAATTAAAAGTACCAAAATAATAATTATTTTAATTACCAAAATAAATAATAATATTCGGCAGTCCGGTATAAATGTTAAGGTAACTCAATTTAAATAATATTTATCAGTATCAAAAATTTTAAATATTCACTCAAAATTGGATTAATTAATCTCCCGTCCTTTTCAATTCCCATATGAACGCAAAGACCAACGACTTAAATTTTAGTTTAGAGTGTAACTTGATAAATTATAGTCCGATATGAACTTAAGATTACAACTATAAAACTACCTACCAGAACTATTTAGTTGTTCGTGCTCAATCTCCTTCCTATCTCTCACTTTCTATCGGCGTAACGCCACGTGCTGTTCGCTTAGTTAGCCGCTACAGATTGTAGCCAATATGCTGACAGATAACTTGCAGAGATCACGTTGTTTATGTTTTGGTAAATATTTCATGCTTTTTAAAAAGCTTCTAATATCGAGGTGTTTGGTCAGTAAACGCGTATCAAATCTAGAATTATCTAGAGTCGAGTTTTTAGAAACAACGGTTGTGTCTGTCATTTGTTTTGTCTAGCGTGTTCCAGAAATGAAATTTAGGTGAATTGCGTCAGTCATTTGTTTTGATGTGCATGCAAAATCTGTAGAATTGGGAATTTGTAGATATATGGATCGAAATGGTTAATGCTTTTGGAGAAAATTTAAATTTTGTCAAAAGATTATTTCTTATTAAACTGCTTCATACTCAGATCACTACTCCGCCTTATAGGGCACTTACTTTTACTGCGTTTTGTGGTACTAATTGAATCAGCAATATGCCGCAAGCCAGTATAAATGATGCTAATAAGCTATAGTTTTGAAAGGAATGGAAGGATGTTATAAAAACGGACTTCCAAAGTCTAATTCTCGAAAAAAATTGAGATAAACAAATTAACAAGGAAAATACAACAGGAAAATCCGTATACCATGAGACAGGTATCGTGCAACAAAATCAATTAGACTTTCATACGATCACTGCCGGATTCGGAAGGGGGCAGCCCTGGTCCGAGATCATGACCCACTTATAGTTGCGCAAGAGTGGACAATTCGGCGACGTGACATAATGAGTTGGATAACACTTGCGTCAGATCATTGCTGGGAAACTTGCATGCTGCCTAGGCTTTGGGTGGGCTATACAGGACAACAAGCAAATGTCATTATTGTATTAAACCATTCTACAAATAAGATTGCATTGCATTTGTTGCCTTAGATTTGAGAACTGTAGCACCTGTATTGTTGTATGTACGTTGTGTTTTTTTGTATTCTTTAGTGTTTAATAAATTCTATTCTAAAATTATTCTATTTTGCCCTTCGGTTTTGCCCGCGTTTCTGTTTTTTCTCTTGTAGGTTATAATTTCTTCGACAGACAGTCGATGGCATGAGTTTTACCTGTAGGAAAAAAAGTATATTTTCTGAATTAAAAGTGCTAATATAAGATTCAAAGATTCAAAGATATTTATTGTAAGATCATGGTTACAAAGAGATGTTACAGTTATTATTATAGCACGTAACGTCGGCCGCAAGACCGTCATTATTCCAGGATAGAAAGTACTTATCCTGTTTAAATTCAAGTAATAAACTTTCACCTATAAATGTATTCCTCTCGTTCAACCGTTGTTGTGTCATTATCATCATCATCTTAGCAGCCTGCTTGTGTCCACTGCTGGACATAGGCC
The DNA here is from genome assembly GCA_948473455.1 of Teleiodes luculella. NCBI lineage: Eukaryota > Metazoa > Arthropoda > Insecta > Lepidoptera > Gelechiidae > Teleiodes > Teleiodes luculella. Next base: position 857,926 of record OX419604.1, read on the forward strand.
TCTCCCAAGGTCCGCCATTTGACCCTCACTTCGGCCGCACGCACCCACCTGCTGCCAGCCACTTTCCGCAGATCGTCACTCCATCTAGCCGGGGGGCGTCCTACACTTCGCTTACCTAGACGTGGTCTCCACTGCAGAACCCGCTTACTCCAAGTACTTCCGGCAGGCTGCGCAATGGCAGACCTATTTTTTTATACATAATTAATCAATGGTTAACTGATGCCACCACTTTCATTCGGGTCCTTTATGAGGTAGGTTCCACGAAAAAAATACGGTAAAAAATTTCGATGACCCGGCAGGATGGGCTCTGGCAGACCATTTTTTTTTTAGTGTTTAAGTGTCGGTTATCGATCTAGAGATAGCCTATTGGGGTACTCGATGAGGTAGGTACTTAGGCCCCCGGCTCCCGCACTATTACCTGACACAGGTTGTTAAGGATGTTATAAGTACTACCGCACAACTAGTACTTATAACATACTTATAACATCTGTATGTTTGTTTGTTCACATCCATTTGCGTGCAATGTAATAACATCCATCTTGACAGCACACCATGACATTTCTTAAAGGGTCAAAGTACCTACCTGTATCTTTTTTTTGTATGTAATGTTTGTTTACAAAATAAGTTTTAATCAGTGAAAAAGTCCGTTTTTTTGGACACAATGCCCGTCGACCGAATCTTTGGTCAGCTTTGTGTTTCATGTATCAAACATCGAACGAGCTAACGAGTTGACCTTACATAATAAATAATGAACATGTTTATCTACTTTGATTATATACAACTCGTAGATATAGAGGGTCGCCTTGTTGACCCCACCGAAAAAACAGACCAACTTTTATATGAAGCTAATCTAATTTAATTATCTAATTTATTTCCATAATGACAAGATTACTATAAAGTTATACGTCGTATACGTCGTGCTTTTCTTGTATTTGATCAAATTTGTTCTACCAATATGTACCTACGAGGCAACTGAAACTGAAAAACTTTGGATATGGGCAGCGGCTTATACCTATACTACTTGCTTCCAGCCGCGGATTCGCTCGCGTTCATAGTTTTTCCCGTGGGAAAGAAGAAAGTTTCGGAACCTATTTGATGCAAACAATCAAACTTTTCTTCTTTATAATATTAGTATAGAGTACTCGATAGCGTCGGTAGCATAGTGGCTGGGCCGTTATTTTGTATTCGAGAGAAACTGGTTAATACCTCGGCACGTACCAATGTGTTTTCGATTTACGAATTCATTTAACGTACGTTTATTCGACGCTCTTCGGTGAGAGAATACTTCGTGATGAAACCTGCGAAGAAATTTAAAGGTTATGTGGGTTGACTAACCCGCACTAGGCAAACCTAAACCTAACCAACTGAAAAATTGTGAAAATAATTACTTTCATAATACGGAGAGACATGTATTGCTAAAGCGCGGACGCCGAACAGAGAGAATTTTGACCATTGAACTTTGTTAACCCGTCTCTTTTACTCCCGCGTAATTATATTGCTGTCGCGCTCGCACAGAAGCAATGGCCGCTATCGTAAGGGATTCCAAACCTTTTACCTGCATTATTAAGGATAGAAAATAACAGAAAAAACAAGATTAGTTTAGACAAGTTAGTTAAGATTAGACAAGTTATGTAACAAATTTGAAGTACCTAGATAGTTAATTACAAAATTTAGGTAATTATTATTAGGTAATTAACAATAATAGTAAGTGGTAGAACTTATACCACTTATTTTTTTAAGAGTTCAGAGGGGGATTTTTTAAAAGAAGACAGGGTGACATTGAAAATATCTAGAATCGAAAGTTTTTTATTGTAAAGGCTACAAGCGCGTTTCAGAAAAGCATTCCGAGTGTAATTTGTACGACTTTTTGGGATATAGAAAAGGTCTTTCCCACGAATAATATGTTTTTAGCATATCCACAAATTTTCAGTATTAAACATTTTATTTAAAAAACATACTTTAAGTAAAAATGTTTGTCACCACTGGCAGTAGGCAAAGAGGTCAACGTACGAAATTCTCTCTGCTCTGCGTCCGTGCTTTAATTATATAGAATCGTTATAAATTTGTTTATTTTTATTATAGAGACTAATATACTCAGAACGGTATAATAAAAAGAAATTTATTTCTTGAAAATATGAGAACAATAAGAAATATTATTAATAGTACAAAACAATGCTAGCTAGTAGTACAATAAATATATCTTAACTAGTGCTGTTTCAATGCTACTAATTTCATACCAACATGCTTGTCGCGGTCGCTTAGAGGCATATTTTATAAAATCTGCTTACGGCTTTGGCTTCAAGCTATTTTGCCACTTACAAGCGTTATCTAACTTCACCCAACTGTTGATAGTCTTCGACACACTGATGGGTACGGTCTTCAAAAATAACTTATCTTGGTGTAAATAACGGAAGATATAAAAAAGCAATTAAATAGGTAATTAATACCTAAATTAACATAAATATATACCTAAGGAAACATATATAATAAATAACATAAATTGCATGGCCAATATGATAAAATATTTGTAATATGTATAACTAGCTATCAAATTGTACCTGAAACATTCTAAATAACTCCACCGACAAGAGCGCGGCTCTTATTTTATAAAGAAGGACTTATGAAAGAAACCTGATACAAGAATAATTTTTACATCTGAAAATTATGTTTTGACTATCATCATAAAATCAAGGACGACTAAATAACGTATCTCATATTACCAGAAAGCACGAAAACAATAAAATCATCATTAAAGTGCTCTACATCATCATGAATCAACAAAAAGTAAAAGTCTGCTCAACAACAAGAGTTTTTTTTACAAAAGTAGAGCAACGGCCTTTGTTTTTTTGCTGACCGTACTAATCCATCACAGCGTTGTTGTTATAATGGTTATAATAATAGAGAGATTATATAACTTCTGAACAATGCTTCGAGGCGCGTTCCCATCAATAGATTCTTTGACATACGGAACTATTGAAACAGTGCCCTAAATTACGAATTGATTTGGAAACATACTACGTACCGCTTGTGGCTTTTTACTTAGAGTGTGTTGCAATTATGGCGTGTAGTCACAGATTAATAAATAGTTGTGTAGTTAGGAAATACAACAACGAAGCGTCCTAAGGATGGATAGTACCTAATAGAGTAGAATTTACTTCATAGCACACAAAAGTCCAAAAAAGAACAATTTTAACAATAAAAGCGGCTCTGTTGCTAAATTGTCTTCTGCGGTAAAATGTTAGAGCATTTCAGTCAATCATAAAATAATCTCCAATTTAGTTGTCAAATGGGCCCGATTTCTAACTTAAATAAATTTAAAAATCATATATATGTCTTTTTCGCGTTCTTAGAAACGAAAAGAGACAGGTGATTGTCAATTTCAATTTAGGGACGTCAAACATCGAATTTACGCGTAGTAGCAGGCATGCGAAAACATCCCACTTAAATTAAGCTGAATTTGACAGCTGCACTGCTCATTTTAAAAATCACTCATTCAAAATTAAATTCATTCATCTCCTATCCTTTTCGATTCCCATATAAATGAAAGAGACCAACAACTTAAATTTAGAGATTTTAGCGGCCACGCCGGACGGAATTGGGCACATTGTCGGCTTTCCAGTGCCTTCTATTGTCACCTAAACGCGCTTGGTTTTCAGATTTATTCTGTAATTAAATAAAAATTACTTTAATTGATGTTCTTATGCCTAGTCTAACTTCCTACCAGATGTCGTCCAAATCTATTTAGGTATTTCAGGACAATAGTTAAGCCCGCTCTACACTCTGGAGTTTTGCCGAGAGCCAAAACTTTTGTCGAAAGGCCAATATACGTGAGACAATACCCCGTGAAATCTCTAAATTTTAGTTGTTGGTCTCTTTCATTCATATGGGAATCGAAAAGGATGGGAAGATGGATGAATTTAATTTTGAATGTTTATATAATATAATATAATTTTGTATTAAATTTAGTTTTGAATATTGTGACTGGAAACATTGAAACCATTAAGTGGCTTATCATCTGCTGTAATATTTGTACATGTTTTCAAAGCAAATAAAGTTTATTATTTATTATTATTATCATTATTATTAATGAATGATATCTAAAATAAGCAGCGCAGCTGTCAAATTCAGCTTAATGTAGTCGGGATGTTTTTAAATTCCTGCTAAATTATGCGTAAAATCGAACTTTGACGTGTCTAAATGTAGGTTGGCAATCACCTGTCCCTTTCCGTTCTTAAGAACGTGAAAGAGACATAACAATTTAAATTTAGATATTTTAGCGGCCACGCAGAATTGAACCCAAAAGCTCCCTCTACACTCTCGTGTTTGGCCTGTCTCATGTAGTTTTGTGGAGAATGTGGAACCGGCTTTATTCACACGTCGATATTGCGACACAACCGTAGGTCAATTATAAAATATATTTAGGTACTTCAGTACTCTTTCGGTATAAATATAAAGGAGCATTATGCAGCAGCATGCTTCTCATAGTATTTGTGTCATAACAGGTTATGCAATACATACCACTCTCCCGTGTGAAAGTCACTCATCTCGATTGTGTCCTACCTATCATAATATTGTGAATCTATGCGCCTTTGTCACTGACATTACCGATGCAAAAAGATGCATTCTTTGGACACCTTGATGGGTTTATTTTATTTAAATACTTAGTTGGAGGGTAAAGAATCAAATAATTGAAACTAGCTTTCCACCTCGCGGTTTCGCTCGTGTTAACAGTTTTGGAAATGAGGATTTTTTCGCTGTATAAGGCTTTGTTACTCCTCAAGGTCTATTCTATCTTATACTAAGTTTCAAATCTGTTTACTATTCTACTATTCATTGCAAACAAACAAACAACCAAATCTTTCGTCTTTATCAACCCCCGATGAAAAAATGGTGTTATAAGTTTGACGTGTGTGTCTGCCTGTCTACAATCATCCGCGCCCGTCTTTTGTTTCACACGCCTTTCTGCTTATGATTGTATTCGCGACGCACAATATAGAGGACACGCTCAAAAGACGCTAGTATGGGGGGGGTCTTAAAAAAGTAAGCGTATATCATACCAAACTTGACCAAAGAGATAATAGCTTCTTTTAGTTAGCGGTTTGTTTCTATTAATTTCTTTTTTATTACGACCAAATCAATTAATATAATAATAATAATAAATTCTTTATTTCTCTCATCACTAGGACAATAAAGTGTTATGGTACCTAATTTATGTTTACAATCGTTGTCTTAACAATCCTTCGTGGTGAGAGCTGGTGTCTGTACTGGGTTACCCTGTATGACAGATCACCAGGCTCCCCCCCTAAAGTAACAAACAATGATCTTTATTATAAATTATAAACTGTGTAATATTTAGGTGAGAATAAGAAATCAAACTAAAAAGATGATTGTATTAAACTGTATTGTCTCATCAATAATTCAATATAGAAGTGACAATAGGCGTATTTTAGCATCGGTCAGCGTTATTACGAACGTGCCGCGAACCTATGAGTCAGCTGGAATGCGCAGAAATTATCGATCGAGGCGCATAGATCTTCAATATCACGTTGGTGGATAATCTTGCGCATCTTATTTTACTATTTAATATTATACGACTAAATAAAAAAAGACATTAATCATGACAAGAAAATGTAATTAGGTATATTTCATTGGAATACTAATCTATTGTGATTTTTTCATAATATTGTTTTTTTATTATTATATAATAAAGATAAAGAGACGACCCAGGACCGAGCTGCCTGGAGACGCATGATACGGAGGGCCGACCCCAAATAAATTGGGAAAAGGGCCAGGCAAAGAAGATTGTTTTTTTATTATTATTAATGTCTGTTCCTATTTCAACCTTTTCATAGGAATAAATATATTATGGAATTTTTCCGTTAAATATTTCAAATAGGAGTGCTAAAATAATAGTATTGGATACACAAATTTTATAAGGATTGTGTAATTATTATTTTTTGTACGATGCTATATATAATTATTTATAATTTTGAAGTAAATCGAATAGACGGTTAATTAAAAAAATCGAATAAGCGACAGTAAACTTTAAATTTATTATTTTTATGATAGATAACAAAGGAAAATTAATATTCAATGATAGATTACTACAAAAAAAAATCTACTACGATCTCGTACCATTTTAGTTATGAGTAGGTCTTAATGGTTATTTAAGACCACAACAGTTAATTTAAAAATATACACTTTACTAAAATATTACCATAAAGACACGGAAACGAGTGAGGTTAAAAATAGAGCCGTAACATAAATATAGAAAAAAAACTTGGAAATAACGTTCAGAAACTAAACGTAATCATACTAATATTATAAAGAGGAAACGCTGAGTAACATAGGCTACCTTTTACTGCGGGAAAATGTCTCATTCCCACGGGAAAAACTGTTAACGCGGGCGGAGCCGCGGCGGAAAGTTTGTAACTCTATATAGAGGCACATAGTGGCTAGCCCTTCGATTATATGGCTAGCCACTTTGTTGGCTGTTGACTTCCATTCGGAAGTTCGCGGGTTCGAGCCTCGACACGTACCAATGTGTTTTCGTTTTTCGAATTCATATGTACCTAACCTACGTATATTCGACGCTTTTACGGTGAACAAAAAACGTGAGGAAACCTGCACACACTTGCGAAGTATTTCAAAGGTTGTGTGTGAAGTTGACCAATCCGCTCTGAGCCAGCGTGGTCGACTAAGGCCTGATGCTAAGCCGTCACATACACGCTGCAGTTGTTTTGAAGTACATTTTCTTAAACCCAAGATAATAGGTATGTGACGAGGTTTCAGGTCGCCGGGAGGTCAAAGTCATTTAACTGACAATATTTATATCTGCATAGAACATTATACGAAGAATAATTTTTCCATAAGACTTTTTTCATAGTTTGTTTTTTTCATGTAATATCACGGCATTGATGTAGGTAATAGGTATAATAAACTTGGTTTATGATTGTTTTTGTGAGGTCTATTAATAGTAAAAATATCGGAACGTTGTATGGTTTGACGTCTTTGATGGTTAAAAAATTGCCGATTGATATACTTTTTTGTTAAACTAACTGGTCGATCGAGCTTAGCTCGGTGTAAGATATTAAGAAGATCAAATAACGTCAGACAACAGCTAATTTTTTTGTAAAAACCATATGACGTCATTGGTAAGTTGGCAAAGTGCATTCTTTTATGTGGCGGGGAAATTCCGTAAGCGATAAAGGTTTTGTAAAAAAAGATCAAACTGATTTCACACAAAAAAAATCCTATACTTCAAGTTTACGTACATTTATATCGGAGAAACTTAGATAAATAATAATATCAAATTTCATTGTACAAAATAATAATCTAGACTAAAATTAATAGTTGTAGCAAAATAATTTACGTGCCCAAGCTAGGGTAAATAAATCCCTGTGTTATGGGCAAAAAAGAACGACTTATACTAACTTAACAAAATAATAATTTAATAGTAACGTCTGCATTTTAAAAAAGCTAAGTGCAAAATAAAATAATTTAAAACAATTTAAATCTTAGATAACACTACTACGAGTAAGTAGTTAAATAACTTCGCCAGCTACTAAAGAAAGAAAACCACATAATTTGGTGATTGTACCCTTTTAGACCCGTCACTTAGTCACTATTACCTCCGGCATACCTATCTTACACCTTCCTTGCACCGGCATGCGGCAGTTGATAAAATTCATGTAATATTACATAAGTATGTAACTGAATAATGAATAAATGTAATGTTTCATAACGCAACATGATCCAAATAAGTATCCTTGTGTGCCGCGCGATCTGTGTCAGTAGTTAAATATGTTAAAGAGTGATTGTTGCTTGTAAGCGCTGCGGCCATTTTCTTAAATGCATTTTCAAGATGGCCGCCAGTTTTAAAAAAATATTAAAATTAGCGTTTCTCTTTGCCTTCCTTCTCATTTTCGGAAAATATATGTAAATATTTGTACTTAAAAATTATCTGAAATATGATTAGAATACGACATTTACGTTTTATTTGTCTACAATTTTAGCGCATGATATATACATTTTTTTGTTGTAAACACTACACACAACACATTTAAACAAATTTGTTACGTAGTAAGTTACCATTTCACCAATATGTATAATTAATTACATTTTGCAAATCAGTTCAAAAGTAACTCTGACATACACTTAATTTTAATCTCGTAATATTTTTCGTTCAATATATGGACAAAGAAGACAGTTTTCTTATTTCACAGAAACATAAAAACGAGTTATATACAACGTACGAGCGATTAATCTTCAGTAGGTAGACAGATATATGAAAAAGTATAGTCAAGTAGGTAATTGATTCCTCAACATACAAACATACATTTCTATTGTTTATTGCTTATGAAACAACTTGTAACCTCCACAAAACGAGTAGGGTAAGCCAGCCAATAGCGGTTGGCACAGAACGCGAATAAGTTGAAGACTAGATGCGCCATTGTTGTAATCAAAGTTAAAATAATAATAACATGTAACTTAAACGACTAGTTGCAGAGTCTGCATTTTCAAGGCTAGAGTTAAGAGCTGCTAGAAAATAAGTCAAAAATATTTTTAAATTACTTGACATAGAAAAAAGGCTAAACCTACTTACTATGCAAATAGAAAAATGCTTCTCTATTGAACAAGGCCTTACAAAACAGACCAATAAGTAATCTTAGATTTTAGTAAGTAACTTTGGAACAGTCTCTATTTTAATTTTTACAGATACAGACAGACAGATACAGACATCTGCTCCCGAATTTTCAAATTATCCAAAAGTGGAAGTCTTTTCAGCGACACTTCAAGAAAGAGGATGTTCTCATTTCTTGTTGATATTATAATCGTCATAACAGCTATATGTCCCCACCGAGAGGCTCGAGCCTACCCTGGAATCAGGGAGAATAGGCCTTAGACCGGGCTGGCGCAGCTGTGGGGCTTCTTCACACATTACCTTTAAATTATTACGATGCTAGTGGTCTATTCGAAGACAGGGTAGGTATCTAACGAGATATCACGAAAAAGAAAAAAATATATCGGTGGCATTTCTATCGTTACAAAATTGGAAGTTCTGCGCAATCCACTCACACGCAGCGTAAAGTAATGGCGGGTAGGAAGCGAGATGACGGAAGAGCACGCAACTACTGTTACTGTCGGTTTTCTCATTCTTATTTCTTCTTACACTTATATTTATTCTACTACTGTTTATTTTCTCTCTTTCTCTAATATCTGTTTCTTGGTGCTAATCGTATTAATGTTATAAACTAGATTTCAGCCTCGCGGCTCCGCCCGCGTTAACAGTTTTACCTGTAGGAATGAGGAATTTTACCGCTGTAAAAGGTAGCGTATATTACTTCCTAAGGTATATTCTATATTTTTACCAAGTTTCATTAAAATCGGTTCAGTAGTTTCGGAGTCTATTCAATGCAAACAAACAATCAAATCTTAAAAATAATTAAAAAAGACTTGACTGATCTGAGTCTTATATAATAAAAGCTAACCTGATAAATTGAGAACCTTCTTCCTATTTCGAAGTCGGTTAAAAAAAAAACTCTAACATCAAATCGTTACTCCAAAGATGGTTTTAAAACAGAGGTTAGTCTTTTCAAAAGAACTAATAATGTCTGTATATTTTTAGAATAGAAAAGAATAGAATAGGAATAACTTTATTTGCTTACGAACAAAAACGGGTCAGATATAAACATAACATTTAACAGATCTGTGTGGCAAGCAAAAAATGCACTGCTCAGCATAATGTTTTAAAATAATACAGTTCTCTTTTTTATTCGATTTGTCTCTTCCATATACATCTGTTGACTCAAAAGTAGGTAAATAAAAACACGTGGCATAAATACAAGTCAAGTTATTTTCCATATAGGAAATCGTGTTAATAACCTCACAAATATCCCCTTTGACTTTATTAATTGATGCAAAACGTGATACAGCAAAATATTTAGAGGATTTTTCCTCTACGTGCGGTTCCGATCGCCTTGTGATAACAACTTTTAGGTGCAATTTATCGTACATTGCGTATAATACGTAACTGTAAACCATTTGAAATGGGACCTTGCGAGTAAGTTAAAAAGTATGTTTTAGTAGTAATAAAGAGTAATAATAAAATAAAAATCACATGCTCACAAAACACGTGATTCGATTGAGAAAATTTGTGAGTAGGATCGAATTGAAATAAATAAAATGCATATAATAATATAAACCATCTATATTTTCTAAGGGGTGGAGCAGAATTTACTAAGTTTACAGCTTACAGGGAGCCCTAACTAAAACCACAATAAAACAAAGATTGTTTTTTTAATGACTCGCGAGGTCTTCGTAAGGCTCACGGAGCCTCATTTATTTTCAGTACAGAATAGTTTCGAAACAACATGTTTTGGGGGACCGTATGAAATTCCTCTATGTCTATAGGCATTTCTTGCTTATTTTGTAGGTTTCGAGGTTAAAATACTTCACAAACCCTTGTGTCGGAAACCTTACTTTAGGCTACTATTTGGTATTCTGTGCCTTAGGCAGATAAATAAAAGGCTTCCAATAACGACTACATCCGTAGATAGTAGCCGGGACCAACGGCTTTGCGCGCCTTCCGAAGCACGTAATCATATTTCTTTTTGGACAATCAGGTGATTCAGCCTGCAATGTCCTAACGAAACTGAGGAACGTCTCACAAAGTGATATTTGTTCGACAAGTCTCCACCGGGATTCGAACCAGGAACCTCCGTAACTTCAGACGAGCTTTTTGACCACTCGACCACGGTGGCTGTTAGGCATTAGGAAACAATAATAACTGTCAAATATCGCTTCTTAGCGTGATCCGATTGTAGTTTGTAAATAGAACTAAGCTGCGTCCGCGTCGCGGGACAGTGGGCCCGAGAGCAAATGGAGCGCAGAGCCGTTCCCGCTTTCACTGTTATCGGCAAATCTCGCCGGCTCGCGGTAATTACTATCGGAAAACACATCCTTATTGTTGCTTTAATGGCTTCCAAGAAAAGTAAGAGATAATACTAATGTTGTAAATACCAAAATTTTATGAAGGACAACATCGTGGGGAAACCGGCACACAATTGCGAAGTCGTTCATAAGACCAACCCGCACTGGGCCAGTGCGGTCGACTAAAGCCTATTCACTGATACTCAGGGTAGGCTTAAGCCCCACGGTGGAGACATATATGGGATTTGTACCGTATCTTGTATTTCAATCAATCAAACTGCGGGAATCATACAGAACCTTTAAAGAAAATTTAAATTGATTAGTATTATTACTGGCTGGTAATTAATTTCAAAAAGCGTTTTTACAAATATTTGCTTCTTCTTTTTTCAATAAGCTAGAGTGCCTACACTTACTTAGAAATGTATCAATTGCAATTAGAGTAATTTATTATTCAAAGGTTCGTGTGTGCAGTGAAATATGTTATCAACTGAACTATTCACAAGGAAATTCTCCATCAAATGGATTGTTTTAAAAGTAGCAATAAATAATAAATGTCCGGTTTTGGGGACATTGGGCGTATTTCAATTATTCTAATTCTTTAAAAGGCGATTGACCCAAATATACCTTACAAAATACATTGGTATAGGACGAAATACATTGGTATTGGAAAATATATATTGGACGTCGTCGTGCCGTGTTGAACCCGCGAACTTCCGAACGGAAGTCAACGGCCTTAGGCACTTGACCTCCGACATTTTCACATTAGGTATTCTACCGCTCGATTTAGAAGGTAGAGCCCTTTTGGTAGGGAGATGTGCCTATAATTCAATTGGGTTGGCGATCGCAGTTGTTGTTGTTACAGAGGTAAATGCTGCTGCCCATTCCCTGGGCTATGTGTACACATATTCTGATCTTAGGCTGATATTTCACGGGAGACAAAAGACAGAAGACAAAAGGGACGCAGTTATATGCGATAGAATAAGATACAAATACCATAACTGCGTTCATTTCGTCTTCTGTCTTTGACTACCGTGAGCCTTAGAAAAGCGCCGTCGTTGGCCAAGTGGCCTATTCGGAAGTTTGCGGGGTTGAACCTTAGCACGTACCAATGTAGTTCAAGTCCGGTGAAGCTTGATTAGTCGTACATTTTCAACACAATATAGGGCGAAAAAAATGTCTCAAGTCTCTCGGTGGGGACATAATATAAGCTGTTAAAATTAAGGATTGGCTGGCCCTACATAGAATTGGAAAACAGAAGCATTTTGATATTACTTCATTAAATTAAAATCGATTAGACAGATATCACACGTATTCGTAGCTACTTTCCGACTAAATAATATTAGTTGGGTTACTAATTAACTTAGTTCTGTTCTTCTAACCGGGTTGACGGGCAACATAATAATTTGAGTAACCGCAGTAGGCAGAAGTATATCTTCGAAATAAACTCAATAAGCTACTAAATAAATATAACTAGGTATATCGACTTTGAAATCAGTTTAAATATGATACAAAATTTGTGCTATTGTTCACTTTGTTTATTCTTTAGTTTTATTTCAAATTAAATGTAAATAAGTGAAAATGATGGTGTTTGTGCGGGAGTGTAAAACTGCTCCTGTTAGGTATGTACTTATCTCAGGGAGGTATATAATAATAATAATAAGGTTATATAGATCATGAGCTTAGGCATTTTAGTGGCATTTTTTTTATATTCTAAGATCTTGAGGTTTATAGATCTTGCTTGACTTATCTTCTGCTTCTGAGTACCTGCAGCGAATATTGATATAACATTAAAAAATGAAGTTTTGAAAAAACACGGTTTATAGTTTTAAATATTATATTTCTTTTTGCATTTATTGGAGACTTTTTTAGTGCAGACGGCCTTAGGTAATTGGTCCGCGTTACTTACTTTATTGACACCAAATAAATAATCTTTTAAATAATACACAAGAAAAGAGTACAAAAATACATAGGTACGACAGGTGTTTGTTTCTAATTTTTAAAACACATTCAACCTCTACAGAATCTTTCTATAATAGGCGTCTGCTAGACTGTGGACATTCATCAATTCATTATTTCTATAACTATCGGAGTGTTCATGATGATTCTGCGACATCTGATATTAGTATAATTTTAAATCACTACATAGTATAAAATAAAGTCGCTTTCTCTGTCCCTATGTCCCTATGTCCCTCCCTTTGTACGCTTAAATCTTTAAAACTACGCAACGGATTTTGATGCGGTTTTTTTTTAATAGATAGAGTGATTCAAGAGGAAGGTTTATATGTATAATACATGCATAATATACTGAAGGATAACCCACAATAACCATTTTCCCGTGCGGAGCCGGGGCGGGTCGCTAGTAAAGTAATAAAATAATAAATACCATACGTTGTTTAGGTGCTGACTCAAGGTTAGAACGCTAAAAAAAACATTGACATAAGTTGCTTTAACCACCTTTAACCTCAACCTTGCACCAAGGAACTCTTCTTGACATGTCAAAGCCGATCTGAAAATGGAAGACAGGGTCTCCAATAGCTATTGCAAAATGTAAATCTGTTACTAAAATATAGCTAGGCATAGCTAGCTTTTCTTAAACTTCGAGATTATATTTTTTTAGAATATCTGTGTCTACTTTGTTTTTGCCTATTGTGATACCTAAGCAGATGTATGTGGTTTATTTTATAAAAAGGACATTTTAATCGAATAAAAATATAAATAAAAGGTAAACAGTAAAATAAAGTACATAAGAATACATAGTATCATACGGTAACATAATCTTAAAATGCTTTTATCTTTTTCTGTTCAGTACAAAACTTATTTACGCTCAACGATTTTATATGTTAATCCGGACATATAATTCTATTACTACCTATCGGTTGATACCGTGATATAAATATCTTATACCTTTAAACGAGCAATAATTGTATATTTATTTACCTCCAGATATATATATTTCTGTGATCTCGGAAACAGCTCTAACGATTTCGCAGAAATTTGGTATATGGGGTTTTCGGGGGTAAACAATCGGTCAAGATTAGTGTTATGTTTGGAAAAACGCGTGTTTTCGAGTTTTCGTGCGTTTTCTTTCCACGCAGAATATGTTCGTAATTTCGTCTTGTCGGCCAGCGCAGCAGGTTAAGACGCGGACGGCAAGAAACGAGTGTTACGGGTTCGAACCCGCTCGATGACTTACTTTTTTTATATATATGTTTTCGAGCAAAGTTCGGTCGCCCAAATATCACTACATAGTATAAAATAAAGTCGCTTTCTCTGTCCCTATGTCCCTATGTCCCTATGTCCCTCCCTTTGTACGCTTAAATCTTTAAAACTACGCAACGGATTTTGATGCGGTTTTTTTTAATAAATAGAGTGATTCAAGAGGAAGGTTTATATGTATAATACATGCATAATATACTGAAGGATAACCCACAATAACCATTTTCCCGTGCGGAGCCGGGGCGGGTCGCTAGTTTATACTAAAGTGTAATTGTTACTCTGTAACAGCTTTTAAAGCGATTTCATTTACATTTGCAAACAAGATAATCTAAACTTGCACTTATAATATTTCGTAATTCAACATCATTGGATTCAATCTAGACACCTGATTCAGATCTCAATCCGGTCTTAAGATCTGTATTTGCAAACACTATTAATGGTAGACTCAGTTCAAAACGCTATCTCCATCTCACTCTACACCATATAAAGTAAAAGAGATGGAAAACGAGATGTTGAATTAGCTGTCGCGTTGGTACGAGTGCTATTAGGATCCTGCATGACCAGTTTTTCGTCAAATTGATATCGTAATGGATTTGATTCCAATTCTACTGTATTTTTAAGATGCATTCTAATTGACATAGTGTACTCTTACACGGACGTTTAGGGTTCATCCATACTAATATTATAAATGCGAAAGTGTGTTTGTTTGTTTGTTTGTCCTTCCTTCACGCCTTAAATAAGCAACCAATCGACTTGATTTTCGGCATAGAGTTAGTTGAAAGGATGGAAAGTGACATAGGCTACTTTTTATCGCGGGATAATACCTCATTCCCACGGGAAAACTGTTCAGCCGCGGGGCGGAAAACTAGTTCTCTATAGACGGTGAACATTGACAACAAAAGTGTAAAAGCCTACACTCATATAGGTACCTACAAAAGACTATTGACAGGTGGAACGAACTGTTTTGTTCTTTATTGTTGGTTGTTATTCTAGTCATGCTAGCTTATGTTCCATAGCTCGCTTTATTCCATTCGTCACACAGTTTATTGTGAACATATTTCAATGGGATTTTCTTAGACTTGGTTTCTGTTAAAGAATTCTGTGCGGTCTAACAAACATTAGTCCTTTATCGAGACCGGCGTTCTTCAAAACACGACTTTGTGGAATTGGAACACAGAATAAATTTGTACATATTTAGCTTAGATTTTAACAAAATTATTGTACCGCGACTAGAAACCAGTTTGGAGTTGCAAGATCGAGAACAGGGGCTCGTTATACGGAGCTACAATTTACAAGTTACAAACGAAATTCGTTTTTCATTGCGCAGCCAAAGAGTCTCAAATGTTAACCATTTAGTTTTTGGCATACGAAATGTGCAATGTATTTCATATTATTCACGTAAGTTTCACAAAACTTGGGCGCCGACCACGCCGAACGAACGACAGTAATTCATTTGAAGGTATTTTAGACATCCAGATAACAGAGACCCTTTAGTTGTTTAGCTGTACAACTAAAACTGGGTCTTTGTAAAGTGGAGGTTGTATAATTTGGTGCGGTTCCTTGATCCTGGGTTAAACCACTAGATCGACTTAGAGGTAATCAAGCTTTTGCTTTTAAACTCGTAATCAAGACATTTCGTATGAATGACTCGTACCTACATAGAGCATACATACAACCTTATAAAAAGCTGCCAGGTTTAAAATTATATCAAAATGGCTGCATGCTACTTAGTATGCACTGGACAAGATGAAAGGATACTCTGACTTGAATATTATGACTCAAATATAGCAAAAAATGTTGAAATATTTATTCATAGCCCGTCCAATGAACTGTTACACTATAAAAACACAAGTCCTCGAGTCCTGAGTTCAAAAATGACAAATGAATTCTGAAGAGCTAACATTAAGAACCTCAATTGAATAACAGTTATTTTTCTCTATGGGATAGCTTATATGATGACTTTTGCGAAGGCACCTACGCAAGGGCATAAAAATCACGAGTCTGCACTGAGTCTGCAAAACAAAGCCTTTGAACAATCAACCATTCCATAGAGGAAGTCACCAATTAAAACATTCAAGACCTACGTCAAATCCATTACTATAATCCAATTTGGGGCGCATCACTGACGAAATGACGACGTAACCGATGTCAATCGTACGATCGTCTTGCACTTACCAAGGTTACACACGCGCCTGACAGGGACGGATATAGTTCTAATTGCTGCTACTCGTAATTTATCGTAATCGTGACGATTTCGCCACAGTGACCGTGAGGGATGTGTCAAACGTCTTCCTTACGCTGGCTGAATGTTCAATGTCTTTGCCTGTTGAATTAAAAATGAAGGCATAGACAAATGCGTTGGCATTTTTATTTTTTTAGGTCTTTAGCCTTTTAGAGTTTGCGATGAACATTTTGCCATTTGCCGCAAAGAGATTTGATTGAAGAGCCGCTTGCGAAGCTGGCTCTTCAAAACTCTTTGATTTGCCGTGTACCTATCTAATCAAAAATGTTATCAGTGTATTATGTATACAGAATAGAGCCTTTGTTTACGAGCAGCTAAAGAAGCATTTCATCTAGAATTCTAGGAATTTTATAAAGTCGTTTTTTAAATGGATTTAAGCCGAAACTCCAGAAACTACAAAAGATCAAATCTCTAAATCCGTTGCGCCACAGTTACTCGTACCCACAAAATCTTAAAATACAAAGTTTTGAGGAAATATTTATATCTTACCGCAATCTAACAGTTTGATAATTTTTGGACCTGCTGTATAAGAACACAACACACCTCTTTGACCTCAGTACTTAGGTTGCAAAACAATTTGACTCAAAAACAGCCTACGTTAAGCTGAACTGTTGATACTTAATTTTATGGTACTTTGCCACGTACTAAAGTATTTATGTTCCTTTTACGTTGGTTTGAGAGGATTGTTCGTGTTGAGTTTTGACGCCAAAAGTCTGTTTAGGTCAAGAGTAACTTGAAGACCATAACGAGTAGAGAAAGAGTTTTTTTATTGACCTAAGGTTGTGTCGTAAAGAGAAAGAATGAGGACGCTATATGGACTTTACACACTTTGAAAACATTGTATGAGTTTCATTCAAAAGCAACCATCTCAATTTTACAATACTCTACATGAATTTAATAAGGAATGATATACCAGCCTTTTTAGAAAAATAAAAAAACAGCTTTGGTTTTTGGTCATACTTTTCGTGATCATATTGGTTTATTTCGTGATCATGAAGGTTACAATTTTAATTTCTATCATTTATTACTTTTTGATTTTTATCCTTCGGGTATTTGTGCGGTAGATTAATAAAATTAACAAAGTACAATGAAAAAGAAAAAAATGGGAAAACTGTCCCATCCCCATTGAGGCGGGAAAGCCGCGCTCAGATTCCGTCAGCATGACATTTTTGTAAACTGAAAAAAATCAAAATAACCAAAAATCTGTTTCGTACATTCTATAAAATTAATAGTTTTAAGTACGGCTTGTTAACCTGAATTACGGTCCCATCTGGCAGAAAGCATGAAACTTAGCATACATGTAGCTTTTATATATGTGCTTCAATGTCGATATGGAAACACGCTGAGAAATGATTACCCCCCCTTTTTTCCCTCATTTTACCTCCCTCATTTTGGTTTTTTTCATTTTCTACAAAAATGGTAGGACTGATGAGTTTACTTTTCAAGAACCAAATAGTTGTCGATAAATTACCTACAAAATGATACTACATTTTATAGTGCTAAGATTAATATATTTCTATATACAGCCATCAATGTATTATGAAATTTTAAAAACAGGCACACTTTTTTCTTCCTTACTTCATTTATAGGAAAACGACAAGAGTGGTGATAAAATGGACTAAAGAAGTCAACTACCTTATACATTAAGCTAAAAAATGACATTTATTTCATAGTCGTAAAGGCATTACTTCTAGAGTTACAGCTCACCGCGTCTGACTCAAGTACTCTTTTTTTTACCTTTTTAGAATACATCTTTCTGTTAACTTTGTTTAGCGTAGATTAGATTCAGATTTTCCAATTAGAAATAAAACAGTCCATGTACTAATCCAGGCCACAGTCTATTTACATGTAAAACTAGCTGTCTGCCCGCGGCTACGCTTGCGTTGTGTTTCGACATTTCCGTATTAATTTTTAACTATCCCACTTTTTTCCGTGATTTTAAAGTATCCAACATGTTGACCGAGTATATAAGGTACCACCATGCAAAATTTCGTTTCAATCGGTCTAACAGTTTCGGAGATAAGCCCGTAGAATATACTGCGCCGTATGAGTTACTAAAGTTTTTTAACTATCCCACGGGAACATTTAAATTTTCTGGGATTAAAAGTATCTAAGATGTTGACCGGGGATATAAGGTACCACTGTACAAAATTTCATTCAAATCGGTCGAATAGTTTCGGAGATTAATATATTTCTATATACATAGAAATATATTAATCTTAGCACTATAAAATGTAGTATCGTTTTGTAGGCAATTTATCGACGATGATTTGATCTCTGAAAAGTAAACTCCTCAGACGTACTGTTTTAGTATAAAATTCAAAAAACCAGAATGAGGGAGATAAAAGGGGGGGGAAAGGGGGGAAACAATAATTTATCGAAGTGTTTCCATATCGATATTGAAGCACATATATGACAGCTACATTCATGCCAAGTTTCGTACTTTCTGCCAGATGGGACCGATATCCTTATATTTTTTAGCTAGCAAGCCGTACTATTATTGACTTTTTCGCTATTACCTAAATATTGCAGTTTTACGGTACAGAAGATGACTCCAGTGACTAAACGTTGTAAAAATAGAAACTCAGGTAGCCAAACAAAAGTGTACTGATTTTATAATTTTAAATTTATCGAAGCGTTACTGAAATGGAAACGTTTTTTATCGATGAACCTATCCCTTATTTCCTATTTATAATATTAATATTATAATTATGCTAAAGTAACTCAGTCTGAACTCAGTCTTGTTACGCTTTCACGGTAGAACCACTGCACAGATTCTGAAGCAACTTGGTACAGAAATAAAATTGATCTTGTAGAAGGACATAGGCTACTCTGCAAAAATTGTATTATTCTTGATGAAATAAGAGATAATTGATTAAATTATTTGTTTTTTGTTTGCTTTTTAGGTAAATTACGGTATATGACCCCAATTTTCATACTAAAAATCGAACAATGGAAAAACTTACCACGATTTTTTATTTAAATAGTAAATGTTTGTGCTAACGTTTGTTTTGTTTTTGTTACAGAGAGACCTCGCCTCCGTCGCCCTTGAGCGACGAGAAGGAGTCCAAAATGAGCCAGATACAGTTCTCTGCACCATACGAAAAACCAGACAGCACGGTCAGTAATCTTCTTCCTAAATCTTTTGCTGAGTGGGGGCCTTTTTGTGTGGGTGTCGCAACACAGGGAAATGTTTGCACGTAGTTTTATGCTTAGGTTCTAGGGTGTAAATTTTATAATGTAGTTTTCTTTTCTTTTTGTCGAATTTTGTATTCTGTGTTGTGATGTCCAGCAAATAAACATATATATTATATTATTATTATTATAAATTTGTTTGGTTTGTTTTTCAAATTCAAATTCAAATGTGTACCTGTATTATTGTCAGTTCGGGTTCTGGCAGAATAAATCAGCGCCGTAGCCTAGCTGCGGCTTTGTGCTGAGTCAGAACCTTTTTGCTAGCACAGTACACTCACAATTAATAATTGGAGAGAAAAGAAAGAAAAACATTTTGTGGATTAGTCTGTCTTGTTAACATTTGTGTATTTTCTCTCATTTGTGTACTTGTTGGGAAATAAACATATTATCTATCTATCTATCTAAATCGACCCCTCATCAAGGATTTTATAAGTACTAACGTACACCTGGATAGAGCACTACAAACTTACGCTTCTGCTAATGCAATCAAATATATGCTTTAATAAATTGACATAAAGCTTATGTATACCGTATTATAAAAACCGATCTGAGTGAGACAGCAGGGTAATGACCCGTGTGTCCCTTTCTAACAACGACCTGTATTGCCAATTCAAATTTAGCAGATTTGAAAGGATAGAAAAATACTTAGATGTTTTTTCGGTAAACAAATTATTTTATATAAGTAACTAATTATTTTAGACTACAAGATAGATGTTACACCAATGAAACAATAATAAAACCTTAAATTGGCGAATAATTTGTGAACAATCTATCTATACTAATATTATAAAGAGGAAAGGTTTGATTGTTAGTTTGTTTGCACCGAATAGGCTCTGAAACTACTGAACCGATTTCAAAAATTCTTTCACTGTTGGGAAGCTACATGATCCCTGAGTAACATAGGCTATAGGTATTTTATTATCAAAAAAATTTGGGATCCTTACTAAAATTTCATTAATGTAACCCAAGGTGTAAAAAAAATACGTAAAATATTCCCAATAATTGAAAATGCTCTGAAAGTACTGAACCGATTTTGGTGAAACTTGGCACAAAGTTATAATAGACCTTAGGATAGAACATAGGCTACAATTTACCGCGGGAAAATTTCTCATAGGTACGCACAGGAATTTTTTTTAAAGCGGGCGGAGTTGGCACAAAGATAGAATAGACCTTGCAGAAGAATATAGCCTATAGGCTAACTTTTACCGCGGGAAAATACCTCATTCCCACGGGAAAAACTATTAACGCGGGCGGAGCCGCGGCGGGAAGCTTACTATAAATATTATATTCATTTACACAAGTAATTAATGGTTAAATACCTGTGCATTATATTTAAGAATTAATATTTTATTCTGGGTCTTTATTGGAAAGCATCACTACATAGTATAAAATAAAGTCGCTTTCTCCGTCCCTATGTCCCTATGTCCCTTTGTACGCTTAAATCTTTAAAACTACGCAACGGATTTTGATGCGGTTTTTTTTAATAGATAGAGTGATTCAAGAGGAAGGTTTATATGTATAATACATGCATAATATACTGAAGGATAACCCACAATAACCATTTTCCCATGCGGAGCCGGGGCGGGTCGCTAGTACTATATAAATACAACAAATGCTATTTCTCATTAAAAAAACCTATTCATAACAATCTTCTTCTTCTTTAACAATGACAAAGAATAATTATTTATTTATTTTATTTAATATTTATTTGTTAACGAACCAATCAATGATTCAATATTTATTAGACTTACAAAAAAAATAAAAAACAGGTACCTACTGTGTATTGCAATGTGCATTTTTTTCTATATATTTTCGTCCCAGTGCTGGGCAAAGGCCTCCCCTCTTTCTTTCCGCCGTTCTCGGTCTCGTACTAGTGGCATTATACTTACTCCGTGAAAAGTAACTGGTTCCGCAACACAGTGGCAGTACTCTTGAAACTGAGTAAATTTACCTAAGGAATATAGGTTGAAATATCTTGAATAATATCCAACCTGTCATACAAACAGGTCACGTGACTGTTTATAATGAAAAGTTGAATTTTATTTTTTGAGATTTCAACCTATGTTGCTTAGGCAAAGTTTTTCTCTTTCATGAGTCTCACCACTATGTTGCGGTTGTGGATAAACAACCAGTTCAATTTCACGGTGAATATCCTTGGGTCGTGTTTATGAAAAATACAAGTATCACAATGGTATAAGTACAATAAATTACCCGGGAAGTGTGTTATCATTTCGTAGGAGGTAACCCTTTCTTTCGGTTCGTTTTTTAAATTTTGTAAGAAAACTATTCTCATGTCGGGGTGACAACCATTTTGACGAGACAATTATTATCAATTATTTACTGTATAACTAAATTATTTATACGACAATAATAAACCTTTACGAATGTGAAGAGGTCAAGATAAACATAAGAGAAAGATTTTTTTTATTTTTTATATTCGAATTCGTACTAACCTGTAACTTTTACGAGTGTACCTCATCTTCCAATAATCTTAGGTATAATGCAGAATATAGTTAAATAAATTATTAGTCATATATTAGAATATAATAAAATATAATATACTTTATTGCACACCAGAAAAAAAACAGTGCAGTAAAATTCACAAACAATTAAATAAATAATGTGTGTACATGTGGCGGCTTTATTGCTAAAGAGCAATTTCTTCTAGGCAACCTTACAGTGAGGAGATTTATATAGTGAGACGGGTCTGTGCAAATATTGCGTAAATCTTGATATTAAAACTAAAATTAAGCTATGTTTTGGAATTATCCCGAACTATACTTACCTTGTATTCAACTGTAGGTATATAGTGTTAAAATTATGTACATTTTCCTATTATATACGAATGTGACTGTAAATAAATACAAATAAATACCTACTTCTTTACGTTCCAAAAGTAACCTAATGAAAAAGTACTAAACTTCCAAATCCATGTCGGAAATTTTACTATTTCCGGTTGAGTTATTTATTATATTATTTTTTAAACAGAAAGAATATTTATTATTCTCTATTAAAAACCAGTTTCAAAATCAACTGTTACAAAAAAAATTATATAGGTAATCGAAGCTTTCCCATGTAAATTAAAAATAAGCGACGTAAAAATATTTATTTTACAAAATATCCGCGTTTATGTGCTCTTTTGCCAGGCCCTATCCTCTAATTTCCGAATCTTATTGTCACCCTGCTAAGAAAGGGACACACGGTACATTACTAGACATCCTTCTCGGCACAGATTTACTGTCAAGAGCTCAATCCAGTTGTATGGTAGTACTTATAACATCCTTGCCCCTCATTCGTGAGTTAGTGGCCGCCATGTTTGCAGAAGTTCGCAGGTTCAAGTCTCGGCACGTACCAATGTGTT
Organism: Teleiodes luculella; assembly: GCA_948473455.1. Classification (NCBI taxonomy): domain Eukaryota; kingdom Metazoa; phylum Arthropoda; class Insecta; order Lepidoptera; family Gelechiidae; genus Teleiodes; species Teleiodes luculella. The sequence continues at coordinate 880,872 of OX419604.1, forward strand.
TTCATTTTCAGCTTCATAAGTACGTTTATTCGACGCTCTTACGGTGAATGAAAACGTGAGGAAACCCCTGCGAAGTAATTCAAAGGTTGTGTGTGAAGTTGACCAACCCGCATTAAGTTAGCGCGGTTGACTAAGGGCCTATTCACCCTTGTTTCAGGGTGATTCGTTTATGATAAAATTAATGACTTAAATTTACATAGTTGAGACAATTCAAATGTCAGTTAGTTTAGTATGCTAAGTACCTCCTATTGCACAATCGCAATATTGATTGATTTGATCCACAAATAGATTGAAAACAGAAGCAGGAAAGAGTTTAAATCGAAGCTTGCAGTCCTAAAACAGTATGATTTAACAAAGAGCAATGTTGCCAAATTTTATTGGCACAGCCTTGTGCCAATTTCAGCACAAGTGAAGTGAGATGTATACGATATGCATAAAGTAAGGAAGTATAACATACATAAGTAATTATCTAACTGTGCTATCTGATGTCTTTGTTACACGTATTGTATAACAGTTGCGTTTTCAAAACTAACTGCTTATATATTTTGATGGAAATTAATGAATGTTGTAGAAGTAAAGTAGGTATGTGGTATCATTTGCTTACACACATGTGTATTGATCTGTATCAGGCAATAAAGATACAGATCGGGAGATGTTGCCATAAATAAAATAAATTGAACTTTCTCAATTCAATGACAAACTTCATTAGATAAGTATAAGATAAAACCCAGCGAGCAAAAATACATATCGTAATAGGGCGACTTGCAGATGATTCATTTCATTACGCTATATATCAATAGCGTAAGTTATCTGATTGTGAAAGAATTAAAGCGGTAATTATAATATTTTAAACAAAAAATTTTTTTTTTTTTATTTCGAAAATTTATCATTAAAAGAACCCTAATCGAATTTATCAAATTTCGCAAAACCCGAATTGATTCGCGTTTCTCTTAAAACTCAGTTTATGAATCTTTTGCCAGTTCACCTTTCTAAAATGGCGCCTTTAGGCCCCCAGATTACTAAATTGATTGACGAAAATGTAGGTACTTGAGAATAATAAACTTAAGATAATTATTGCAAACTTAGTTAATATTCTTACAGAATGGGAACAAAAATGTTTTCATACGGTATGAACCTTAGTAGGTACGTAAAATTAACGATATAGTCATTCTCACACAAAAATGTCCTTTGATGCTCTCTTTAGACGTCTACAAAACAACTACTTAAATTCTAAATGGGCTGGTTTATTAATGAAACCCCACACTTTCGTTGCTTGGGGTCGAACGGCTAGAATTTTGTCAGAATTCTTCCGTCCATTTAGGAATGTGCCTTTTTCGTAATAAATGGAAAATCGATAGAAAAATCTTAAAAAAATTCATTTACGACAACGCAGTATACGACATGATGATGATTTCGTGTGTTGAATGTTAAATAGATACCTATAGTATTAAATGCCTAACGTGTTATGTACTAGAGTACCTAATTGCAACTTGACACCGGCGAATGACGCATATGATCTCTCGTAAGAACTCGATATGTGATTATTTTATACACGTAACATATTTACGTACGGGGTACCCGAGTTTTCCCATGGAAACAAGATGTTCTATTTTCTTCTATTGTTACATACCTAACTCCTATTATATATAGGGGGGTATGAATAATAAACACACATTAATCGCTTGTCTAAAAAGTCTTAAAAGAAAAATCTCATAGAAAATATAACTTTTTGTGGTAACATAAAGCTACAATACAATGCAATATACTTACTTTATTGACATACAGAAAGACAAACACAGACACAGATAACATTAAATTTAAAAAAAAACTCGCTACAAAACCGTTACTTGATCCATTTAACAACAAGAAATGAGCTGATAATCTTCAAATGGCTGAAGATATTTTCTTCAAATGGCTGATGATATTTGGTTCATAGCTAACAACACTCTTGATTGTGAGACCTTGCAAACAAAAAAAAAACTAGATCAAAATCGGAGCATCTGTTTAGGAGCTACGATGTCACAGACAGACAGACAGACAGACACACACGTCAATCTTATAACACCCCTCTTTTTCATCTGGGGTTAAAAACGGAACAAAACAGTGGAGTCGACATAATTGCTAAGGTTGCAATTTCTACCAGGCAACCACTGGGTAGAGACTACTATTTGGTATTTTGGGCTTTGGGTATGAAAATAGTGTATGTATTTAGATATATATAAGTGAAGTGATGCGGGTTGGTGGTTATATGGTTGGTGGTTATGGTACAATTTAACTTAAGTGGCAACAAAATAATATAATTTAAGAATTATACATTATAACACAAATAGCTATAATAGAATATATAAAATTAAAGTATATAAAAAAAGCTAAAAAGGCTAAAGTTTAACTCGTAAAAATCAATTTCGTCGTCCTTCCTTGTGATACGAGGTTTTGATATATATTTAGATATATATAAGTGAAGTGATGCGGGTTGGTGGTTATATGGTTGGTGGTTATGGTACAATTTAACTTAAGTGGCAACAAAATAATATAATTTAAGAATTATACATTATAACACAAATAGCTATAATAGAATATATAAAATTAAAGTATATAAAAAAAGCTAAAAAGGCTAAAGTTTAACTCGTAAAAATCAATTTCATCGTCCTTCCTTGTGATACGAGGTTTGTTTGCGCTTTACATAGACTTACGTTTATGTACCTTACCGCTTACCTTTTATGGCACAAGTGTCCATTGTGTGACTTTAACGACAAACAAACTGACAGACAAATAAGCATTAAACATATTTAGCTTTGCGAATAGTTTCTGGTTAGGCTAGTTGAAGACAATCGGTGATTATTGCAATTTATTATTTTACTTGCAATTCTGTTTAGGGATTGATTTGAAGAATTTGATGATGACGTGTTTAAGGAAACTTATTTTAATACAATAGATTAGTAAAAATAAGGGAGCTGTATTATAAGCTTATAGATAGTTTATCAGTGGTGAATATTATTTCTGATTAAAACTTAACTTCGACGTCGAAAAGTGATTGTAAAATCTTACTTCGAATAAAACATATTTCATTTTCATTTTCATTTTCAACTTAAACTAACTTAACTTAACTTAAACTTTGATTTCTACTAATCGCGTATTTCGTGGTGGCTGTCTAACCAACCGTTCTCTGGGGTAGAGCCTTCCGCTCCCCCGCAAGTCCGGTGAAGCTTGATTGGTCGTACTTTTTCGACACAAGCAATTCAAAGGTCAATTTAAAAAACCAATCGTTGCAAGTTATTATAAGTTACGAGGAAAATTAGACTTCAAATCGATACATTTCCTTTGTAACATCCTATCACTATGTAACTTGACAATGATGTGTTTAATATCAAATGACAATTTAATATCGACCCCGTAGCCTAGTTGGTAATACGTCTGCCTACGAAGCACAGGGTCGAGGGTTCGAATCCCGCCCAGGGCAAACATTCGTGTGATCTACACTTGTGTTTGCCTTGTGTCTGGATGTTGTATATTTATATATGTATTGTGTGCTCAGTGAGCGGAAAAATAGCTCACAACGCGTTGTGGTCACAGTAAAACATCCACATGGCGAAATTCGTGTTATGGCTCTAATGAAAACGCGCACGACGCGTTGTGGCAACACAGAAAGAGCAAATAGCGAAATTCATCATGTGGATGTTTTACTGTGACCACAACGCGTTGTGCGCGTTTTCATTAGAGCCATAACACGAATTTCGCCATGTGTTATTTTTCCGCTCACTGAGCGTTTTCGATCTTTGAGCGTAACACCTCTGCCTAGTTTGGGGTCAGATGGCCGTGTGTAAGATGTCCCACATATTGGGCACAATGTAACAAATGTTATTTCTGTTCAACAGACATGGCAGAAGCGGCAACAGGCGGTGTGCGTCCGGCACGCGTTCAAACACTACGGCTCAAACAAACGACCCAACCACGTGTTATCCAACCTCAACATGACCGTAGCTAAAGGCACCATGTAAGTATACCTACCACCACCCCTATACATCATCAGATGGTACTCGTAAATTGTGTTGGTAAAAAAAAGAGATTTTAGAGTAGTCGTATCACGCCCGCGGCTCGCCCAGGACTTAGGCGCGCCTGCGGAGCGACGACACGAAGATGGAGATGTAGATGATGAGAACTCGACGCACTGATCGTTGAAAAGAAACTCAAAAGTCACAGATAATTTTTTATACTATACTCCGTGTTGAGCACCGAAGTGCTGCTACTTTTCTTATTAGCAAATAAAAAGTTTTAAAAGTTTTAAACAATTTTATATTTCGCCATTAAGGGCAAAAGCAAAAGTGACAAATTAGAAAAACAAAATAATATCAAAAATATAAAAGAAAAATAAAATCTAAAAAGTAAATAACATCAAAAAGAGGTTCTGTCGCCAACACTCCGAAACAATTCTTTTAGTAACAAACACAAACCGCACATTACGGTTATATATAACAGTTTAAAGTCTTAAGCAAATATAAAAGTTTACATAACGAAACATGGCCGTGTGTCTTGAGGCCAGAAGGAAGAGATGAAGTGAAAATAAAAATGGATGATTTGACGGATGATTGTCGAATGAATTCCAAAATTAAATATTCAAATTTAGTAGAAGAAATGGTAAATGAGATGAGAAATGAGGTAGGAACGAGGTGATATGCAAGACACCTCGTTACAGTCGGGTCTAGTTTTTGTATTTCAGATCAATGTATTTTATTACTGCTATGATAATGTATGATGATAAGTTACTTACTCATCTTCAATTGATAAGCACTTCGCTTAACAAAAATCGCCCTCCGACAAAAATTTAGGAAATATCTTTGTCCATTGTCTTACAGAGGACAGTTTTACAAACACCTTTCATCAAACAAATTAATCATCATAAAATCACAATCTAATCAAAGATCACGTACTCTAAAGACAATGCGTTCGCGTCACAATGATACTTTGCTAACGTGGTATCTAGCGATTTGTCAGAGGTTAACAATCTTTTGTTATTGTCCGTCCTTCGCACTGTGAGGCAAGCTAGGGCTGGCTATGTTGGATTCTTCGTTTAGACAGGGTTGTCACCAGCCCTACTCTTTCAATCAGATTGGAGATACGTAGAATAATGTCATTTATAGGTGTACCAGGATCTGATGTCAAAAATTGACACTAGCAAGGTTTCTTCGACATTTTCACCACTTTTTAAAGGAAATTTGAAGCCAAACCAAACAAAATTCCTCGAAATTTCGTTGATAGGTGTAATTTTTTTTGTTTCCATATGAAAATCGCTATTTTTCAAACTTTTTTTTTTGCCGTCAGATCCTAGTAGACCTATAGTTTGCTTAGAATGTGGAGCTAACAAACAACAAGTTAATTGAAGTAGGCTTGTGCAAGTTTCGACATTCCAGGACTTTTCAAATTCGAACGTCAAACAATGTTTTTTTATCATTTTGAAAATAACTTTTCGGTAATAATGTGTTAGTGTGTTTAACAACCGCGAAAATCTAAGAATGATTTAAAATATGTTTGTTTAACTGTTCTAAATCCGTGTTTTAGGAAACATGTTGAAGTGGTAGGTTTCAGTAATTTTATTTGCAGCATTATTTGCTACAATGGTTATGCTACTAGAGGCTTTTACTAACAAAAGCGATAACCCTACAGCAAACAGCAGTTGGCGCAATGCCATCTAAATACCAACGGACTATTGCTCAGGGGAAGATGTAAACCACAGTATTCAACTAAACATATGAATATAGTATACTTAGGAACGATTTAAGAATCATGGTATGTCCCACAATTTTATCACGATAGATTGTGATTTTATTCTACTCGCACATAACTGCATACCACATTATAAACTATCGATACAAAAACAGGGGTGTTAGCCTGTCTAATAAAGTTATTGTACTTGGGTAATTTTTTGGGAAATTTAACAAATAGTCAAATACTAGATTAACAAATGACTTCACACACTTTGTGTTTTTGGCAAAATAGCGAATCCACAAAATAGTTTGTAGTATAAAAACTTGTTGTATCTTGTATAATACTTTTTACCTATTTCTAAATTTCCCAAAGAAATGTCCAAGTACAACAACTTATTACACAGACTCTATAAATTTGACCTGTGATTTAGCTGTGGCATCGTAGCTCCCGGATGAACAGATTTGATCTAAGTTCTTTTTGTTTAAAATATGACTTTATCGAAAGTTTTCTTAGCTAGGTTTCAAGAAAACATTATTTACCATTTGAAAATCATCAGCTCTTTTCTAAATTTTAAAGGGATCTGAGTACGTCTTACGAGTCTGATCGATCTAAAAATTTGTGAAATAAAATGAAATGAAATCATTAATTTTTAACCCCTGGACACTTTTGATCACTTAGTTAAGTCAAATAAAGTTACATTTAGTGGCGAGTTCAGCAAAGCAAGACGTGCGGTCTTTTGTGGAGAAGAGATCGCCGAAGAAACTCCACAAGCGTCGTAGTATTCTGTTACTTCAATGACTTGACGTAATTACTGTGGCACAGCTGATGATGATGTGGAATCTGCAAGATGCCTAATTCCTCATCATGTTTGGGATCACCTGACTGTGACGGGGGTTTAAAAAAATGGTTATCTATACTAATATTATAAAGAAGAAATTATATTTGATTGATTGTTTGTTTGCATTGAATAGACTCTGAAACTACCAAACCGATTAAAATAAAAATTGGTTCAATGATACAATAGACATTCAGGAAGAACATAGGCTACCTTTTACCGCGGGAATTTTTATAATTCCTACGCGAAAAACTGTAAACGCGGGTGGAAAATTTTAAGCTATGGAATACAGCGTGACTCTATAAGATAGAGTTAAATATAACTCAAGTCCGTATTCAATTTAACTGTGCAAACGTCATCGCAACGTTTCCTCCTCCCATTACTCACTACATTACTATTGTTTGTTCTTGTATTGCGTCTGCATAATACTACTATTATATCTGCGACTTAAGGGCTAATGGAGTGCCCCATTCATTAGGCAGGTCACAGTCACACGTAATGATGTGAATTCTAACATCTAGATCTTTCGATCTTGAGCTGTTTTGTTAGTTTATTATCTTATGCAGTAACTAGCTTTCCACTCCGCGGCTTCAACAGTTTTTCCCGCGGGAATAAGGGATTTTCCTACGGTGAAAAGTGGCTTATGTGTTATTCTGATGTAAAAGCTATAATATTGTCAAGTTTTATTGAAATCCATTTCGTAGTTTTTGGTTTTTCAAGAGTAACAAACATCCATTCTTAAGCAAATTTTTATTAAATAGGGTAGGTAGATAGATTTGACATTGATTTATCACATTAACGTCTCAAATGAACATATCAGACAGCTAGTATTAAAATTAAGAAGCATATGTATTCAAAATCTTAAGAACTCCATGTTTTTTTTTTAAACAAACATTTAACATGCATCTACAAGTAAAAAATCATGCTATTTACGCCGTGTTATTTATTATTACTTATAATAAAATCACGTACATATAATATTATTATTATCCCTCCTTTTTCGGAAACATGAACGAACATTAGCATATTTTAATAGTCTGTCTGTCTGCTGACACGAGGACTACATTTTATATTATTATATTTTATTTCCGTATCAAGATGACTCCTACCAGCTTTTTATGTTATTTTTATTATTTTGCTTGTCGTTGAATAATAATATATTCGTTTTTATGACCTGTGAGTATTATATAGTCATACTTGGTTTCTTTTTTTTTCTATCTGAAGTTCTTATATGGGCTAGAATTTGTCCACTGCCTATTATGGCAACACAACAAATTAGGGTGCCTATACGATTAAATAACAAAACATCTCGACTATACGATTGACTCCAGCAATAGTTCTTTCAACTGGATTAAAAAAAAGAAAATAAGAGGGAAATACAAAAGATGCGATCCTGTGTAGTTTCTTCTATGGGTTCCTCTCCACAGCAGCGCACACATTACGCGAACCTCCCAGTTATATTCAAACTAATATCGCATCGCCTCTTTTAGATTGTTTGATCTCTTTTTCATTGCTCAGACTTGTACATTCGTTTGAGACAAGAGCCGGTCTTGGTTTGAGCAAAGCTTCTTAACTTCCAAGGGCCTGACACACTTTGACAGAAAAAGATAGTCTTATTGCGATTCCTAAAAGAGGAAATAGAAAAGATGCATCATGTTTTGTCTCTATCACCGACCGAGCATTTTTTCATTGCCGGGTTATAGGCACACTTCATATCATATAGTATACTAGTTAATTTATTGTCGGGTTATAGGCACACTTCATAGATAGACTCAATGTATGTCTTTCTCTTACGCCCGGTCGCACGGTGGCGAATCTATAACTACTATACTATATCTATGTTAACTTCTGATATGACGTCATTAAGTGTTTTAATAAACCTATGATGAGTAAAGAAATTTGACTTTGTTTCTGACTTTGACAGATACAAAAAATGCCCAAGGATTTGTGAGGGCATCTACCTTACAACCAAAGAAGTAGAAAAAAATTACACAACTATAAATTATTTCACACAAGATACTTAAACTAAATTTCATTTTACATCATCACGACAATTGCATTCCTTATTATTATAATTTGATAATTAATATATCGTGTTAAAATTTCATAAAACAATCTTATAATTTGCCGCTCGTTCGCCAATCCACATACTTAGACAGATAGCGCTCGGATGTTTTGTAAATGACCAATTGGGGTGTGGTCTTAAAACTAGCGGATAGTTGTGTTATGATCCACACTGACTTGATTCTTTTATACTTTTGAATTCTTAATCTTTGACGACCTTGGTTTCAGCAAAACTTAGTAACTTTAACTTCATTATTTTGACGTCGAAAAGCGATTTGTGTAATCTTATTTCGAATAAAAGCATTTTGATTTTGATTGATTTTGGGCGTCGTTGACAAATAATATTTTTGTGTCTTAGAACTTAAAAATCTCTAGAAGTCGTATTAATCAACGATTTTTTCGTCTTGCTCAAAGTTTCAACATTTTTCTTTTCTAACACTCGGTTTTCAGCTACTATCTGCCGCCATTTATTCTGATTTCTGATTCTATCCCGGCAGAAACTTTAGTCGCTGTTATACTAAACGATGCTGCTTAGCTGTGGCAGTCGTATGGTCTATAATGCTTCTCAATATCCACAGGGCTAGGTCCGAGGTTCCGTTGAACCGACCCTAGATGCGTTGATGATGCAAAAAATTAAGATAAGATTAGAATAATTTTATTTCAATTAACTGAATCTAAAACAGAATAGGGTAAAATATATAACAATTGGACACAAAAATATGACACGATGCCATGGTCTAAGAAAACAAGGTCTCACACTCCGACCACGTGACTTGACACAAGCCTACGTCATCTGCTGTTCATTCTTGTCGAATAATACACATAGGATGAACAGCAGATGACGTAGGCTTGTGTCAAGTTTGACAGTCCTTAGATCTTGTTTTTTTAAACCATGCACGATGCCTAAACTAAGTATTTTTAAGGACTATCTATTTGGCATTCCGCTTCGCTCCCCGCCGGCACTGCCACTCCGCCCCGTCACGGACGGCACGGTCTGCTAGTCTCTTGCGCAGCACGCGAGGCCGGGTGGCGCAACCGATCACGTTACCAGACCGGCGCGCGGGCAACACGCGCGGAAAGGTTAAGGGCTGTTGCAAGCGCCGCCGATTTAATTCCGTTTAATGTATGCGTACACGTGATTGGAGTCCGGTTAGAGGGTTTGCGTGTGTGGGTTTGTTGTTCTTTCGATAGATTCAGTAGATCATCATCATCATCATCTCAGCCTGTAGACGTCCACTCATGGACAAAGGCCTCCCCAAAAGGATCTCCACAATGATTTGTCCTGCGTTGCCCGCATCCAGCGATGCGGACAGTGCAGAACAGCGCAGGATTCAGTAGATATAATAAGATGTCAAATTCAGCATTATTTTATTCATTATAGGTACCCTCAGAACACTTAATGACGTCATTTCAGAAGTTAAAAGCTTTGCTCTGCCCAAGACCGGCTCTCGTCTCAAACGAATGTACAAGTCTAAGCAATGAAAAAGAGATCAAACAATCTAAAAGAGGCGATGCGATGTTAGTTTGGACATAACTGGCAGGATCGCGCAATGTGTGCGCAATGTGGAGAAGAGCCCGCCGAAGAAACTCTACAGGATAGCATCTTTTGTATTTTCCTCATTTTTGACGTGACAACGTCTTATAATTCGATGGAGCCGGCTGCACGCACGAAAAAACATGACGCAATGCGGCGTTACCGCGCGGCTGAGGCGTTCCATTTAAGGCTTGAAGTGCAAGCGAGAGCGCGGAACGAGTGACAAAGAGGCACAATCGTTGTCACGTTCAACTATCGTCAGTAAACCGACTTTACAGACAACCGCTTTTTTTAGTATTATATATACCTAATACTGTTGTATGTATTGTTGACAGATACGGGTTACTGGGCGCGTCAGGCTGTGGAAAGACTACGCTGCTGTCTTGTATAGTGGGCCGGCGGAAACTGAACAGCGGAGAGATATGGGTGCTGGGGGGCAAGCCGGGGACCAAAGGTTAGTTAACAGCTCATATATACCCCCACCGAGGGGTTTAAACCTGTCGCACCCGCGGCTCGCCTTGCTCCTGGGCGAGCCTGCGGCGTGAACTCTTAAAGTAGTGGAAATAAAAATGGATGATTTGACGGATGATTTTTGAATGAATTCCAAAATTAAATATTCAAATTTAGAGAAAGAAATGGTAAACGAGATGAGAAATGAAGTAGAAACGAGGCAACGAGGTAGCATGCAATGCACCTCGTTACAAACCTACCATGAGATCAGGGTGAACAGGCTTTGACCACGCTGGCCTAGTGCGGGTTGGCCACAAATACACAACCTTTAAATTACTTCTCCGGTGTGTGCAGGTTTCCTCACGATATTTTTCTTCACCGTAAGAGCGTCGAATAAACGTACATATGAATTCGAAAATCGATAACACATTGGTACGTGCCGAGTTTAGAACCCACTAACATCCGAATGGATGTATATCAGCTGTCTGACACCCATAGTACAGGCTCTGCCTAGTTTGGGGTCAGATGGCCGTGCGTGTGTGAGATGTCCCACATATTTATTTTTATTTCTGAGAAGTGGTGTGAAATAAGCTTTATGCTTACATAATAATGATAATAGCACATACATATTTAAATTAAACTAAGAAAATCAACAATGCATTAAAACCGATAAGATTTCATTTATTTCGCACTGCGCCAAAACGTAGTCAATTAAAGCCTGTTCACTCTAAATTAAGAGGCTTAAGGTTCAAGCCCCTTCTCGGTGGGCAGTGGAACGTATGTTGTAAGCTGGTGCTCAGCAAATTCCTCAAAAGTCTCAAAATAACTTTAACCTGAAATATCTTTAAAATTATTTGTTACCATCATTTTAAAATCCTCGAATATTTTTACATTGAGACATTCTATGTAACCATGAACCTATCCATAGTACATCTCGGTCGAATGTACTTAGTGATAATTTACGTTTGGTAATGTAAATCTTAACACTGTAAATGCTTGGTAATATATTTTCCTGATTAAATGCTATAAAAATTACCAAAGTAATCGAACATAAATATTTAACGTAAATAGGCCGTCGTCATATTGAATGTAATACACTTTATTGCACATACAGAAACAATATTAAAGTAAACAAACCTTATACCTATTAAGGAAGTAGTAGAATGGCATTAGGCCCGCCTATTGTATTTGTGCAATGAAGTTTAATAAATAAAAAATAAAAAAAATAAAAAGTAGTCCTTATTGCTAAAATAATAATTTCTTTAAGGCATATGTAGTAATTATTATATATACCTAGATAGAAGTAAGAGAAACGGTGATACAGTATAGTGTAATGGTTAGCAAACTAGCCACATCAGAAACTAAAGCTATGATCTATCCCAACAGTTTTAATAATTTCCTATGGAAAGTTTTAAAATGTTACTTGCTACGATTGTGCTACGCAGTTGCCTACGCCGTAGCGTTTTCTACGCCGTAGCCATATCCAGCATTGACCATGTTATATTTGCACTTCGTTTAGCACTGGATTATTTGATTTGCTCGTCACGGATTCTGAGTAAAGTGTTAAGTGTTTATTTACTTTCTAAGAGCTAGGTGCGTTGAAAAATGTTGCTTTAGTAAGGTTTTGAAATAAATAGAATATTTTTGCGTCTTCGCTGGTTCTTCGTCTTTGAATCTTTTTATTTTTTTTTATTTTTTATTTTATTTTGTTCATTGAAGTCTACAGCTATGATACAGAACTTATATAAATAATAAATATAATTACACCATAAGCCAATTACAGACTTCCATTATGCTAACTTAACAAAAATACATATTTATTTTATAGAGGGTAAGTCAGAAAACATCTTCAATGCAATAATAATTTAAAAGAATAAAAAGTTTAGTTCAAACTGTGACTGAATCAATTTTATTTTACTAAGGGGAAAGATATAATGTAGTTTTGCTTTTATAGATATAGATACTAGTTACAAGCGGTTAAGTGGTAACAAGAAGGAATTAATACAATTTGTATTGTGTGGTTTCTTTTATCTCCACTAATTACCACTTGGGGACATTTCCTTTCTCACAGTTATTAGCCAGTTCCTACCGATGACTCGGGTTAGTACAATCACTTTGTGTACAGTAGCCAGCACATGCGGCTAGACACTCGCACTACGAAACTCGCTTCTACTGCTACGGAATAAAGGCGCTCTCAAGGTCAAAATGTCTAGCCGCATGTGCTGGCATTGTACAAGTCGTATGTACACATTCTTCAAGCCAACATTTTTTTTGCACATAAATAAAAACAGCGATAAAAAAAATGTTTTGTTTAATACTCATTCATATTTATTCAATTGTTTTATTCAGTTTTGGGACGTCATGAAATCTTTTTCATTAACATTTTTTTTTATTTAGTTATTAAAATAGTGATGGAAATTTTTGGAAGTTTAAACAATAAGAAATATGAATATGTCTTCTATCTATCTTCTATATCATACTAATATTAGGTCCTTACATATGAAATTGCCGTTCAGTATCAAAAAAGTGAAACAAGTTTTTTTTAATGAAATTATTATTTAATTAATCGAAGTATGCGCCGTTGTTATCGATACACTTCCGCCATTTTATAGGCAGATCTTTGATACCTTTGGAAAAAAAATCCTGGGAGCGAAAGTCTATGAACTGTTTGGAGGCGGTTTTGACTGCCTCATCAGATTTGAAATATTTTCCTTGTAAAAAGTTATCCAAATTTTGAAAAAAGTGGTAATCGGTTGGGGCAAGATCTGCGTCACCCACCATACTCTCCAGATCTTGCCCCAACCGATTACCACTTTTTTCAAAATTTGGATAACTTTTTACAAGGAAAATATTTCAAATCTGATGAGGCAGTCAAAACCGCCTCCAAACAGTTCATAGACTTTCGCTCCCAGGATTTTTTTTCCAAAGGTATCAATGATCTGCCTATAAAATGGCGGAAGTGTATCGATAACAACGGCGCATACTTCGATTGATTAAATAATAATTTCATTAAAAAAAACTTGTTTCACTTTTTTGATACTGAACGGCAATTTCATATGTAAGGACCTAATATTATAAAGAGGAAAGATTTGTATCTTTGTGTGTGTGTGTGTGTGTGTGAATGTTTGTAATGAATAAACTCAAAAACTACTGAACCGATTTCAAAAATTATTTCACCATTAGAAAGCTACATTCACCCTGAGTAACATAGGATACCTTTTACCGCGGGAAAATGCCTTATTCCAACGGGAAAAACTGTTAACGCGGGCGGAGCCGCTGCGGAAAGCTAGTACTGTAATAAAACTGAAGAATCGGCGTGTCTGTACATTGATTTGTTTTTCTAAAAACTGATTGTAGGTATTAAAAAGATAAACTAAAATAAAACATCGAAATGAACGAATCTATTGAGTAATAAAAAACAACTTACTTTAACAATCAGAAATATTTATCAAAAAAGCTCGGTAGATGGCGCTGGGTGTTTTTTAAAAGTCGGTAACGACACGTCCTTGGCAAAATATGACTCCCTCGAACGTGGTTGCCTTTTACTCTTCTTTCTTCTTGAAATCTATTTTTTCAATTGACGTTAAATTGAAGACGGCAATTATATAAAACAAACAAACTAAGTAACTAATGTTATCTATCTATCTTATCTTATCTATCACACCACCGTTTTCTCAGTGGTATACCACAGAAGAAAATATTAGTACTAACCCATGCTCTAAGGTTATCTTCTTCTATCTACGAGTATCAAAATAATACTACTAACTCTAAACTATAATAAAACTGAAGAATCGGCGTGTCTGTACATTAGTTTGTTTTTCAAAAAACTAATTGTAGGTGATAAAAGAAGTGTAGCTGAACACACAAATACAAGTTTAGAGAAAATGTCCGTCTGTCTGTTTGTACTCGCTTATCTCTGGACCGTTGGACCGATTTAAATTAAATTGTTCGACAATTGATTACAAATATTCAAATAATACAAATTCATTCCTTTATAGATTTTTGCGGGGTGGCGTGGCGACAAAGAATACTTCCTGTACCCCTACCATGAGTTGCTAACGTAACTTACGCGCTCGATACCGACTACGTAAACGTGCATTTAGTATGGAGAAATTTTACTTCAGATAACTGTCAATAGATGGCGTAGTTTTAATTCCATACTAAATGCACGTTTACGTAGTCGATATCGAGCGCGTAAGTTACGTTAGCAACTCATGGTAGGGGTACAGGAAGTATTCTTTGTCGCCACGCCACCCCGAACTGGCCGCGCCACTAATTTTGTTTAATTACTGTAAAACTATTAGACGACTCTTTTTTTTATTTTACGACTAAAACCGACATTTAATGGACATTTGCTCTGCTATATCTCATTCGATTCGCTGGTGTGGCGCGGCCACAAAGTACAAAGTTAAATTTTGCATGGTGGTACCTTATATTCCCGGTCACCATCTTAGATATTTTTTACTACGGGAAATAAAAAAAAACAACGCGGGCGTAGCCGTGGGCAGACAGCTAGTATACATTGTACTTAAAATTCACAATTACAGAAATACAACTCATCCCACAGGGCATATGGTAGGGTTCATACCCTATTATATTTAAACTAGCGACCCGCCCCGGCTCCGCACGGGAAAATGGTTATTGTGGGTTATCCTTAAGTATATTATGCATGTATTATACATTTATACCTTCCTCTTGAATCGCTCTATCTATTTAAAAAAAACCGCATCAAAATCCGTTGCGGAGTTTTAAAGATTTAAGCATACATAGGGACTTTAGGGACAGAGAAAGCGACTTTGTTTTGTACTATGTAGTGATTATATATTTATGTTACGGCTAAAACCCGAAGTGCGGCTACACCTAGTTTTAGCCGGTTAGAACTAGGTGTAGCCACTTACTCTTGGTCAGGGCCGGTTTACACGCTCTTAGTCTTTAGTTAAGTACTTTAGTACAACTTGAAAGGCAAGTTCTTTAGTGATTTAGTGCGCTGCGAGTGAACGTTTACACATCTTCCAGTTGTTTTCGACGCCACAACGAAGGCGCAACGACGTCTCGCATACGCCAATGCCTGTGTATGCCGAATGCCTAGCCTGTTTATTTTTGTATAAATTGTTTTTAACGTTCCACAAACAATATTGAACAAAATATTCAGGCACAAATTTATTATTCGACCAAAATTAAAATATAAATATTCTTCATTTCTTTCATTCTTATTATAGGGATTCAAAAATAATATTCCGACCATTTGGTTTGAAGATACAACTAAATAGCCATCTTTTAAAAAACAAAAAACACGCACGCCGCTTTAGTACTTGCTTTAGTAGAACCGTACTAAAGCAAGTACTAAAGCAAGTGACGTCTACTAAAGCAAGTGACGTCCACACGTTTCTACTAAAGGACTTCGCTAAAGAACTTAACTAAAGACTAGAAGCGTGTAAACCGGCCCTTAAACCTAGTACGAGCCGATTGTTTTCGGGTAAAACTAGGTCTATCCTTCATCATGCCGGCTACAACTAGGTCCGGCCATTCCCTGTTGGATAAAACTAGGTCTATCCGATATCATTCCGGCTAGAACTAGGTCCAGACAATCCCTGTTGGATATAACTTAGATGGGTGTCCCGCCACGCCTTCCTTCCGCCCCGCGTCACACTCATGACTCACAGCATCTGCAGCAGCGGCGCGGGATGACGGGCATAGCGAGGCACGCGCCTCTGCAGGTTGTGAGCGCCAGGTGCTGCTGATCTACTGCAGGTCTACTAGCGAGTGTGACTCACTGTATGCAGCAGCAGCGCGTGTCTTAGTTTTATCCAACAGGGATTGACTGTACATAGTTGTAGCCGGCATGCTATCGGCAGAGCTTTTTTTAGATATTAAAAAAACATCCAATAATAAGAAACGAAGAGAGTTTTTTATTATTATAAATCACATTGTAATAATTATAACACAAATTATTAGGAGTACAATTTTTAATATAATAGGAACAACAATCAGGAACATTTTTTTAACAACAGACAATAGTTGCATATTATAATTTAAAGGATATTATTATAATTATAAATAACACTTTTATAAATGACCTAGTTCTAGCCGGAATGATATCGGATAGACCTAGTTTTATCCAACAGGGAATGGCCGGACCTAGTTGTAGCCGGCATGATGAAGGATAGACCTAGTTTTACCCGAAAACAATCGGCTCGTACTAGGTTTAACCAAGAGTAAGTGGCTACACCTAGTTCTAACCGGCTAAAACTAGGTGTAGCCGCACTTCGGGTTTTAGCCGTAACATTTAAAAGTTTATCTACCTTTAACACAGATTGCGCCCGCTATGTATAAGACAGGTTACATTATGTATGAACTTCTATATCGCTCCGGTTTTATCCACTAAAGGAGACGTAAAAAGTGGTTTTTTATTCGGCTAAAAATTGAACGGATAAGTAGTATACCTACTTAGAAAGCTTATGTAAGTGGGTTTCAGGATAACTAATCAAATTATTTTATCGATGCTCCGTTTTCGTAAAAAATGCAAACTTATTCAAGCTAAAAAGTTATAATGAAACGAACGATCAATGAATTTCCAAGAGCTATTATTCTAATATTATCTTTTTGTATTAAAATCTTACAGCCAAGTATAACGTTATTTTTATTTGTAGTCTTTTTTTTGCAGTAATTAATGAAAATAATTATTGAAGAACTTGAGGCCTTTTCGTTTCATTTTTAGAGAAAGTAAACTAGAAAAAAAAATGGAATGTCAACGTGATAGATGACAGGATTGACAGGTACCTATTCAACTGACAGTCAGAAAAATAACCGTTTTTTTTAACCGAAATTAGCGTTTAGTTTTTCTACCTTGAAAATAAACTTGACAGTTGACACTGGCGCAAAGTAACACTAGCGCCAAAATCAGAAAAAAAGTAAAAATATCGATTAAATCTTAATAGAAATTAAGAAAGAGACAATAGATCATTTTTATACTATGCGCTATCTCTTTCTTAAAAAGCATTCACAGCAACTACGCAACAAAAAATCGGTTTGAAAGGATTGCTAGAGGTATAATTGTATTGCCAGATCTTAGGTTTATTTTTCTACCAACCAATATTCGAATCAATTTATAAAAAAAACGGAGCTTTCTTTGTTTTTTTTCAAGTGATCCTGATTATCGTAATAATATACCCTTTTACCCTATATGCGTAGAATACCCGTTCAATTTTTGAAATAATAAAAAACCACCTCCCATACAAAATTTTACATCTCCTTTGATTCAAACTAACCCCTGAGTAACGAGACCCATACCCCCAAAGACTAAATAAAACTACTCTTTCTTCGCACAGTTGGTTCATCAAATGCATTCAAATGACCATGGTCCAAGAAAACAAGGTCTAACCGTTAGACCACGTGACTGACACAAGCCTAAGTCATTTTGCGCTGTTCATCCTTATCTATTACACGCATTCGACAAGGATGAATAGGCAAAATGACGTAGGCTCGTGTCAGTCACGTGGTCTAATGGTTAGACCTTGTTTTCTTAGACCATTCGATGATTTCATGCAGTAAGAATTTTATAGCAATATTGAGGTTTGGTATGTATACACGATGGCGTGACCAGAATGGATAGGAAAAGTACCTGACTACACGTTGTACATGACTACTCTGGGGTAGAGCCTTCCGCTCCGCCGCAAGTCCGGTGAAGCTTGATTCGTCGCAGTTTTTCGACACAAGGATAGGTCAACTATAAAAAAAGGATGATCGAAAAACCAAAATCTAACAGCCTCCGTTGCTGCAATTTCTACTAGGAGGAGATACAAAAGTGAGACGGGTCTGTGCAAACAACATAAACTACTTATAACAACATAAACTTTATTATCTAAGTAGTATTTATGTAGTTTATTATTATTTTATTTATCTGTGTATGAATATTTATGTATTATATTATATATGTATGTATATTTATTTATTTATTATTGTAGATTTTTGTGTGTAGGTTTATGATGTATATATAGTTTTATTCCTGTTTCATATAGCTTAACTTAGATTATGTATCTATCTGTTTTTCCTGTTGTATTTAACGCACTGCCTCGCAGTTATTTACTTATTCATGCAATCCTGTACTCAAAGGGTTGCCTGGTAGAAATTGCTACCTTAGCAATAAGGCCGCCTTTTGTACACCTGTGTTGCTTTAATTATGTTTGTTGTATTCTCTTGTGTGCAATAAAGTATATTCTATTCTATTGTATTGTAAGAAATGTTTCTTCTTCTTCTTTAGGTGGCACTCTATTACTGGAGGTCTACCGTCAGCTACCTGAATGTATCCCTGTCCCTTTCCAATCGGAACAGCTCTTCATCACTGGCAATCCTGGTTCACTCGCGAATGTTCTAAGCCTTTTTCCGTCTTCCAATGCGCCTCTTCCCCTCTACTTTGCCTATTATCACTACATAGTATAAAACAAAGTCGCTTTCTCTGTCCCTATGTCCCTTACACTTTTTTGGAGACTTACACTAACACATTTATCATTCAAACTTCTATTATTCGATTAATCATGGATTCATTTTACTTTCACAATAATTTCATAGAAATTATTATAAAGCAGTGAGTTATTTTCAACACGAAATTAATTGAAATTCACTTAAACACAGATTGTTGACATTAGATAATAAACGAAAAAAGAAACAAATATGGCGGCGCAGACCATATGACGATCAACCAATCAGCGCGCGAGATGCGTTCCATCCTATGCCATTTCACAATTTGACGGTTTAATTTCGATAGATTACAATCTATCGAAAAATAATCTGTTAAATTGTAATCAGTATGTTTGGTTCACAATTTTTCGATAGTTTACAATCTCGCGAGATAGATTGTAATCTAACGGTATTTATAATCTTACGGTGACATATGTATAATACATGCATATTAAGGATAACCCACAATAACCATTTTCCCGTGCGGAGCCCGTCCCGGAGGTAGTTGAAGAAATGTTTAAGATCATTTATTTATCCCCCACAGGATCAGGCGTCCCCGGCAAGCGCGTCGGCTACATGCCTCAGGAGATCGCTCTGTACGGAGAGTTCACCATCAAGGAGACCATGATGTACTTCGGCTGGATCTTCGGCATGAGCACGCGGGAGATCATCGAGCGGCTCAGGTTCCTGCTGGACTTCCTCGACCTGCCTAGCGAGAACAGGATGGTGAAGAATCTTAGGTGAGTGTTCCTTGCTTCGTTATTAGCATTTCATTTTAATTTTATTTATTCTAAAACTGTACATACTGTGTGCGAATATTATTTTACAATACTAATTGATAATGAGTAATATTAATAATTTCAAATAAAACATAAGTCCATAAAAAATACAAGCAATCAAAATGACTAATAATAATATAACATCACAATAAATTCAATTAAACATAGCACACCAACATAAAAATAAAATAATAATTATGGAACAGATCTCAATCCTATAATGTCAATTGTATGTCAAAATAAAGAAACATTTAATCAATTTCCCCTCAAAATTGTAGATTTTAAGTGAAACTCAAACCATTCCTACGTCAAGTAAGACAAAAACAAAACAACAAATAATAAATGTCCGATACAATCTTTAAATCATAAATCATTGATACTACAGAGAACCTTCTCCAACAAAAAATTACACTACAATGTAAACTTGTAACATACAATAGCGTTCGTTAACAGCTCATATATGTCCCCACCGAGGGGCTTGAGCCTACCCTGATACCAGGGTGAATAGGCCTTAGTCGACCACGCTGCCCAGTGCGGGTTGGTTAACTTCACTCACAACCTTTGAATTTCTTCGCAGGTGTGTGCAGGTTTCCTCACGATGTTTTCCTTCATCGTAAGAGCGTCGAATAAACGTACATATGAATTCGAAAATCGAAAACACATAGGTACGTGTCGAGGTTTGAACCCGCGAACTTCGGAATGGAAGTCAACGGGCCGAGCCACTAGGCCACCGACGCTCCTTGCTTATTGTGTGGGTTTCGAGGTTAACCTACCTCACAAACCCTGGTGTCGGAATTATAGAACCGCCTTTTCCGACATGGCTCCAATAACGACATCCGTAGATAGTAGCCGGGACCAACGGCTTTACATGGCTTCGAAGTAATCTTTCTTGTCGAACAATCAGGTGATGGAATGAAAGGGATTTTAAGTGTTCTGCGTAATTGCTAGTATGTTTTTTTGTTAGCCATCCGTAAAAAGTGTATTTTTTACGAATGTGTCAACTGACTAATTAGTTTATCAAAATATTAGAGCCGAGTGCAAAAGTTCCCGATATTTTTATGGACGTATATTCACTAATGTCAACAAATAATACCATGACACTAGAAAACTAATATTAGCATTCCCAGCAATTGTCACATACAACAGATTTACTATGAAGACAGTATAAACGTATTCATACGACGAGGAAGTCGATATTATTCATAGCAAACAGAGACGCACGCGTTTTCCTTATTTACGTATTATCTTACTCCGTAAAAGCTGTTACCTTGAAACGTTGTCACAATAATACGCTTGATATATATATTGGCGATATGCCATCAATCGCTCAGATTTTTTATCGCAGTCCATTCAGTCGTTTGTCTGTGAAAGCGTGAGCAACGCATGCGTGCGTGTTCAAGATATAATAATAATAATAATATGTGGGACATCTCACACACGGGCATCTGACCCCAAACTAGGCAGAGCCTGAACTATGGGTGCCAGACAGCTGATATACATACATATATAAATATACAACATCCAGACACAGGGCAAACACAAGTGCTCATCACACGAAGGAACTAGACTACGGGGCCGTCAATATAAAAACAAAAATAATAAAAAATAAGGGCGAATCGCATTGTCATATTACCTGACTGCAGAAAATAAAACTTTCTTTAAAGAAAGAGTGTTGTAAAAAATATATTATAGAGTTATTTTTGATATAAACGAAATCTTGGTTTTCAATACGCGAATTTAGTCCATATTAACCATATAAACTAATTTAATTATACTAATTTTGAAATCTATATAATAAAACTGTAGAGGTCGAAAAATCTGTACATAGAAAAAAAAAATTAAACCGGTTCAGGGAGATGTAAGAAGCGATATAGAACATATCCAGATCTTTTCCAATTTTTTTTGGTTTATCCAAGTACGGGCTAATCTCCGAAAATTTCAGATCGATTTGAATGAAAATTTGCATGGTGGTACCTTATATCCCTGGTCAACACCTTGGATACTTTTGATTGCGGAAAATTATAGAGTTCCCGTGGGGTGGATAAAAGTTACAAAAATTCGAAAAACAACGCGAAAACGAAATAAAACTTATTGTTTGCCTACAGATAATAGATATTGAAACAATGACATTTGATGGTAAATAAACACTAACAAGCGTAGTTAACCGCGTGAGCGTGACTGACTGTAAGAGTGGACTATAACAAAACGCATGAAATCACTTCGCTACGGATTTTACCGACAATGCCCTCGTCTTGTATACTAATTATACTTACATACATTTTTGTTTGTCTTTTACTTTTTCCCAAACACAAAAAATCTGATTTATATTTTCTAAGATATTCACGAACAAATATATACGTAGCTACGTACACTAATAAATATTGAGGGTAAACAATGATAAAAGTGAGGGAAGGGAAGGTGAAAAAAAACATTGTGAGGAAACCCGGACACACCTGCGAAGTAATTCAAAGGTTAAGTGTGAAGTTGACCAACCCGCACTGGGCCAGCGTGGTAGACTAAGGCCTGGTCACTCTGATTTCAGGGGCGACATATTTGCTGTTAACGATACATATTTATTTAAAGCTAGTACATTCATATCATACTTCATACAGTAATTCCCACGGGAAAAACTGTTAACGCGGACGTAGCCGCAGCGGTAAGCTAGTCGTTTATAAATTGTAAGTATAAAATTTTCAGGCATTGTCTGTTAAACTTTAAACCTAGCTAATTTATTAATTTATTTTGTCATTTTTATCTGGTAGGTAACCTATTCTCTAGTCTAGAAAGGCAACGAACTATATCTAGCTTATGCTTTGATAATCTAGGTCCGTACAAAAAATAAGGCGCAAAAGAGGAACAAATAACTTCAGTATAGACAAAAAATAGTTATTCATTTTAGGCTCCCTCAGAACACTTAAAATGACGTCATGAACCTAAAAAGCTTTGCTCAAGACCGGCTAACACAAAGACAAACACCAATTTGTAAAAATGTTATAATATGTACAGTAGTCAGCACATGCGGCTGGACATATTGACCTTGAGTGCGCCCGTATTCCGTAGCAGTAGGGATGAATTTCGTAGTGCGAATGTCCAACCGCATGTGATGTCTTCTGTAAGTAAACTCTCACTTGGTCGAGTTCTCGAAGAATCTACGGAAGACGGACGACCAAAGAATTGTTTCATAATTGCTCGTGAAATATCAAGTCATTGACCATTGCGGATTTACCTCACTTACATAACAGAATAAAAACACTTTCTCTATGACTGCAGACGAATGAAATAAACAGAACCATTGTCCGTTTTTTACACCCATTCATTACACAATACCTACACATGATTAGATTAGTAGATTTTCGGGGTATTAATATGCAGGCTGTGTTGTAGAGTCAGCTCCCACGCGTCTGTTTGATGCCTAACATGGTCCAAGAAAACAAGGTTACAATTAGACCACGTGACTGACACAAACCTACGTCATTTTGCGCTGTTCATCCTTGTCTATTACACGCATTCGACAAGGATGAATAGGCAAAATGACGTAGAAATGACGTAGGCTCGTGTCAGTCACGAGTTCAAAGTTCAAAATGTGTTTATTCGAAGTAAGATTTTACAAAATCACTTTTCGACATCGAGGAGAGTTCACGATTTGGCTGTCTTCTGTGGAGAAGAACTCTCCGGAAGAAACTCCACAGGCGTTGCATCTTTTCAAAATAATTTTACATATTGGTCATGGTCTAATTTGTAAGACCTTGTTTTCTTGGACCATGATGCCTAACTAGACAAAGATTTGACAGCCCCATAGCCTAGTTGATAGTACGTCTGCCTTCGAAGCACAGGGTCGCGGATTCGAATCCCGCCCAGGGCACAGGTCAGGGGTGTGTTTGCCTTGTATATGGATGTTGTTTATTATTTATATAATGTTTTTTTTTTGGGATTCAAACCTGCGACCTTGTGCTTCAAAGGCAGACGTACAATCATATTATACGGCCTGTCGACTATCTCAGCACTATCACTACATAGTATAAAACAAAGTCGCTTTCTATGTCCCTATATCTTAAATCTTTAAAACTACGCAACGGATTTTGATGCGGTTTTTTCAATAGATAGAGTGATTCAAGATGAAAGTTTATTATGTATAATACATGCATAATATACTTAAGGATAACCCACAATAACCATTTACCCGTGGGGAGCCGGGGCGGGTCGCTAGTACTCGTATTTAAAATTTAAAATAAAACTGCCATATTTAAATTTACTCCAATAACCTGGTATCATATCTAACTTTAAATACTTAGCCGCTTTCAGGCGCTTTTATCTGCGGAGCGTGCGGAAAATCTTGCCGCTCCCGTATAGGCTTGCACAGCCATCAAAATGTCTCACACCCACTGTTTAATTCGTCTGTCAAGACGTGTAATGTCAATGATGATATCTAACTTTAATATTTTTGTCCAACAGCGGCGGTCAACAGCGAAGAGTTTCCTTCGCCGTGGCTCTAATGCACGACCCTGAGCTGCTAATCCTGGACGAGCCAACAGTGGGCGTGGATCCTCTGCTCCGGCAGTCCATCTGGACGCACCTGGTCCGCATAACATCCTCCGGAGACAAGACCGTCATCATCACCACCCATTACATTGAAGAGGCGCGCCAGGCTCACTGCGTAAGTATCATCACATCATCATCTTATTGTCTGTTTGAGGCCTTCGTGCTTACGACACAAAAAAATTTATCGCGCTAAGACCCGTAAACAAATTGTATTAATGTGTCATCATCATCTTTATTTTTTTAATTGACCTATCCTTGTGTCGAAAAAGTACAACGGATCAAGCTTCACCAGACTTGCGAGGGAGCGGTAGGCTCTACCCCAAAGTAGTCATGTACCAACGCGTTTAGGGGCGGGGAACCTAGACCTAGCGCGTCGATACGGAAAAACATCGTGAAGGAGACGACGCCGTTCCGTCTCTGATTATTTATTAGTTTTGATATTGGCCGCGCCCCCGCCGACGGGTACGGGCATTGTTACTTGACGGGAACACACATCATCATCTCAGCCTGTAGTCGTCCACTGCTGGACAAAGGCCTCCCCGAAGGATCTCCACAACGATAGGTCCTGCGCTGCCCGCATCTGGCGGCTTCCCGCGACCCTCGCCAGATTTTGCACGATTATTGTACAGATGTTATATCTTTGCCACGGAAAAACCTGTTAACGCGGGCGGAAAGCTGGTAATTTAATATGTTTGTTTATAGATCGGTCTGATGCGCAGCGGCCGGCTGCTGGCCGAGGAGTCTCCGCAGGCTCTGCTCACCATGTACAGCTGCGTGTCGCTGGAAGACGTGTTCCTCAAGCTCTCCAGGAAACAAGGTCAGCACATATTTTAGTACCATTTCATTGTAACAAGGTGCCTTGCATCCTCCACTCTATCTATCTAAATGGGGGACGTCTACGAATAGCGCAGACGGGTAATCAGTCCCCGATATGAGGACTATCCCTGTAACTTCGCGGAAAGCTAGTAATATGCATTTTTATACAGATATCAATAAACTTTTGTTAAATCCCGTTCCTGCCATTTCCTGGTCCAAAACCGCCCATAATACTGGCTGCATTACCACATTGAATGGCCAGTGATTTTTTTTTCCAATTACAAACGTCTTTCCGTGTCGTCAATGACGTCACAATAACGACACTGCTCTTCTGCCCTTGCATTGTGCGTTGGTGTTGCAAAACCAACTGTGAGCGCAGGGGCAAAGGTTCATTGTGCAAACTGTTACGAGAAGCCATAAAAATTAGTAATATCTGGTTGATACTAGGTTAAACTTGTGATTCTGTACTTAAAATTATACCAATCGTCTTGCGTGGTCGAATAAGGCCTATTCACCCTGATTTTAGAGTAGGCTCGACCCCTTGAAGAGCTGTTAATTAAGAGCTGCCCCTCCCCGGTCAACGCGTGACAGACATTATTTTGTCGTGGGTATTCTCTTATCATATTGGAGGATATCTGAATACGGCGGGTTTTTTGACAGTTAAATGTGCGACAAACTTTTGTCATAGCACTGCATGTTACGGGGACTTGTCTAGACAAACTACGTAAGTACATAATTTATTTGACTGTTCGTTCATCACCTAGACATCATACAAAACTATTTTAAAAGTCGGTTTCTGATTTTTATAAAAATATTAATTTGTACGATGCCCATTTTGACCACAAAAGCGTTATTAAAAGTCTTCACAAAATAAATAACGTTATTTTTAACTCGACAGGTTTTTAATCTTTCCTAACGATCCAAACTCAGATCAAAACAGTGTAGACATACTGACGTACTATTTAGTAATCTGTGCTGACGTCTGTAATAAACCGAATTGATGAGTGTTTTTTACAATTTCGACGAGTAGCTGCATTTAATAAAGTAGATACATATACAATGTTAAAATTTCCTACAATAAATTGCAGTACAGCAAAAACGTAATATATGACAGTACATTTCATAGAATAGGCGGCCTTATTTATTCATAAGATATAAACCCTTTTTCGGTAACCTTCTAATATTTAAATTGCTTTTTGACCTACTAAAATTAGGGCATTCATAAATACCACCATGGATTTTTAAGGAAAGTTTAGAAATAGAAATAGAAATAGAAAAAAATTTTTTTTCTTTTTTTTCCAAAATGAAATTATTCTGACGACCAAAAATCGTAACCATATACAGAAAACTAAACTAAAAATAACTTATGTATGACACAGATTACTAAATTGCTTATAATAGATTTAGTTGCCTTGGCTTCACTTTTCAATTCACCGACCTCGGTCTACGTTTTTCGAATCAATTTTTGTGTGGGATTCCCCACTCCCCACCGAGAAAGGCTCGTCCATGATTCAGAAACCGGTTGATCTGGTACGTTTCCACTCAACACTTCATTAAGGTTCCTGGAAAGGGTCACCGTAGTGGAATTTTAAACAAAGCACAGTCATCGCGACCTTTGTGCAACAGTGAGAATCTTCTGATGAAACTGTAGTGATGAATCAAGCGCGAACGTTTAGGTACTTGTTTATTTCATGAGATGGTCGATGGTGGTTTCTACTTCTCATCCGGGAGATAAAGGTTCGAATCCCGACATGTACTAATCTGTATTCTGTTTTCGAATTTCAACTAATACGTTTATTCGACGCTCTTACGGTGAAGGGAAACATCGTGAGGAAACCTGCACACACCTGCGAAGAAATTCAAAGGTTTATTTGTCTTGTTATTTCTAATTGTTATTAAAGAATAATTCTTATTCAGGATAAGCTCAAATCAAACCCCTAGCTAGATGAAATAATTTGTTAAAAGAATTTAAGACGAATTAAAGACTTTGAATCCCAAATAACTTACTTATCATATAACAAATTTATGTTTAACAGCTAATCTGGTCCTTACATCATCATAAACAAACTTACTTTATAAAATATATCCTAAACAATGAACTCTTCTTACGATCTTGTCACGCTTCTCAGTAGAAAACTAGAAAATCCAGTTGAGTTGGAAATAGCAGTTTCCATAATAATAAGTTATTGGTCTCCATTAAAGGCGGTGACTTGATAATTCATCGGAAGTTAGTGCGTCATACTCATACCTCAATCGCTAGGATAAATACCTACCTGTAAATATGGAAATCAATTGCTATTTTTTAGTCTCGCTCGTTTCTTTAAATTTCCATTTCAAAGTTTTAAAAAGTGACGTCAAACTCGACGTGACGACAAATCGCCTAATTCGAGCAACTTATTAGTTAGTTAAATTTTTTTGTAAGTAATTGAAATAATTTAAGATTTTATAGTTTTACTTTAATTAAATTTATCAAGTTTGTTAGAAAAATGTCATCCTTATAAATATTGACCCTAACGATTGATATCTTTATCGATCGAAAAGTACAAGGTGTAATCTTACATATTTTATTTTTCGATTCGATTCCCGTATGTGACAAGTGAATTATCGAAAATCCTTGATAGCAGCTTTTTTCTTTTTTAAATAAACGAATGTTTTCTTTCAATATAATTTTCTATCTACTGTACTAAGAGTACTTTCCTTTCAGGTGTCATTACAAACAAAAATCCACTCTGTATATTGTTTTGACGTTTTATAAATGTTCTGACCACAGAACATTTAAAAGAGGTTCTGACTATTCATTCAGGTACCAAATTCTTGACTCTCCCTTTTTCTCTTGAAATATTCTATTGTATACTTATATTTTGTCAAATACTCGTTAGTTAAGTTTAAGATCTACAAATAATTGCTACAATTAAGTTTAGGGTGCAAACACACCTGTGCGAAAGCAAAAAATGACGCGCGGGCATTTTTTTGTTTTAATTTCTTCGATGCACCCCACAAATTTTCCGTTCGACTTCAACTTGACTTGATGACTTCGACTTGATGAGTTCCGCTTCCGGAAACGAGTAAATCCCAGACTTTAAGATCCGTGATGCTTTAATGTCATCTTGACAATAACGACGAATTATTATTGATGACGCAGTGCCCTTAGCTGGAAAACGTCATCAAGTTTGTGGTATTACCACAGATGACTGCTAGTGGAAATAGAGAAACTCGACCTTTTGGATGATTCATTATAATTAAATATGCGAGTTACATTGTTTGCATTGTTTCATTTGAATGGGCGAAGGTTTGCTTGAAGTAAGAAAGTAGTTATTCATCATGGATTTTTTTAGAACACTTATAAAGTCAGAAGCTGACCGTGTGTGAGATGTCCCGTAATATTACATATATTTTTTTTACTGTTTGGTATGCTTGTCGACTGTAAACACATTATTGATTAAATAAAGACTATTTTAAAATCCCCTCATTTAATAAAATAGAAACATCATCAGCATTTTAATTGGTTGGCTAGGTATGCACTATGCATATAATTTGATGTGACTCACTAATCACGTACAATACGACTAATTAAATTAATTGCTATTGAGGGTAATTTGGATTTACAATTTATTCTGTGTTAATGAACTATATACTCAAATGTAATCTAACATACTTTTCTATTGTTGTAACAACAATAGAATTATTTTTGTTAAATATTTACATACAAATAGATGAATTTTGTACGTTTATGAAAGCGTCTGTGACCAAGTGGTTAGGGCCGTTGACATCCATTCGGGAATTCGCGTGTTCTAGCCTCGACACGTCCTAATGTTTTTTTATTGTTTTCAAACACATATTATTATGTAATGTACATTTATTCCACGCTCACACGGTAAAAGAAAAAAATCGTGACGAAACCTGTACACACTTTCGAAGTAATTCAAAGGTTG
Organism: Teleiodes luculella; assembly: GCA_948473455.1. Taxonomy (NCBI): domain Eukaryota; kingdom Metazoa; phylum Arthropoda; class Insecta; order Lepidoptera; family Gelechiidae; genus Teleiodes; species Teleiodes luculella. Next base: position 909,981 of record OX419604.1, read on the forward strand.
TATGCAAACTAGTGTGAAGATGATCAAGCTAAACTTAGCAAATACCATGGTCTAAGAAACAAGGTCTTGCATCGGACCACGTGACTTGACACAAGCCTACGTCATCATGCTGTTCATCCTTGAAAAAAACTCGAGATCAAAAAGAATTCGTCACTTTGACGACTACGTTAGTAGTTTGTATGGAGTCAAAAGAGCTAGGAAAATTTGTTCGCTTGGTCTTTTAGAGATTCAACTGCCCGCCATTTTTCTAAGTATATAAACAAAGTGTGTAGTAATTGCGTTTACCTACATATTGTATTGGTGATTATTGCACGGGCCCTAGTTTCGTTTGCGTGACCGTAAGACATTTATTGCGAAATTGTGTCTTCGCCAACTTACTGTTAGGTATTGCATTCAACTCTAACGTACGTGAATTTAACGTTAATTGTGAATAAATTATTATTATTTATTATTACATATTATCAATCTTCCAGAAAGTTTTAACAATCATATACATTTGGGGTAGAGTCTTCCGCTCCCCCGCAAGTCCGGTGAAGCTTGATTGGTCGTACCTTAGAGAATAAATATACATAGAGCACGCGCATCGCTCCGCTGCCTTTATGTCAAGCGTAAGCAAATTTTGGCAGATTTTGTATGGGCGGTGAAATCAATAATATTTTTCTTTTTTGATTTGTTCCTCAAGTCATGTCACTGTCATGTCACACTGCACATTTCAAAAAGTTCTCCTATTCAATTTCTTATTTTCACCGGGAAAAATAATCAGTTCCGATAACCATTTGATACTAAACGAACGCGCTGAAGATATTCGGACTGTTCATATCCGTGCTTACGGTTCATACTCGATTAGGCGTACTCTATCCCTCCCAGAAATTTTTCTATTTATACTCTAAGGGTCGTACCTTTTCGAAACAAGTATAGGTCAATTAAAAAAAAAATAATATACACTATACTTTTTAAAACTTACACGGTTGTTTTCATAACTATTAAGGTTTAACTGCAACTGCATCGAAATATCGGGCACTCACACAACACGGTAAATATCCCGTTTTAAATCTTTATAAAAATGCGAGCGTAGTACTAGGTATCAAAAATAGAAGATTATCCAACTTAATACTGTTGGTATTGAGCAAGTATAATACTACATTATAGTAAACTTTTATAGCAATGAACCGCGACGGATAGGATGTTAAGAAATAATTAGGTATTGTCTGCGATCGACCTGTGTTTTAATATCTTTGTGTTTCCGCTGAATGTTACCAAAGAAGGGTAATTTGAACAGTATACTTGTATTTTGTTCTTGAGAAAATTGAAAACGTTAATTTTATATTACAAAATCCGTCTTTTATAGGTATATCTACGTAGATTCTTTCAAATTCAAATCGGTTTATTTTCTCTCTAGATATAAGTAGATTTAATATAGATTGATTACAATTAAGTAGTATTACAATAACAATTATACATAATATTATTACAATATTATCCTGTACAATATTACTAATATTCTTTCACAGTTTTATTAATTTATTTGGATAGATTTTTGATAATCTAATAGCTTCAAACAAAATATTGTTCAGGTCAAAGGTGATATACAAACTACCGATATGTCAAAAGGAAAAGATATATAAATATTTCTGAACGTTCCATACCGTATATTTATCATAAATACTAGACCGTATATCTATATAATAAAACTGTAGAGGTCAAATGTCTGTACATAGAAAAAAAGACGAAATCCGAGTCAGGAGGATGTAAGAAGTGATTCTATCATAAATATACTTTAATCGAAAAATCCGCTAGAGTATAATAACAATCTTAAAGCTTTCCTTCAAATTGTGTACTCACTCTTACCCCTCATCTTTCCAGGACAAGCGAACCAAGCAGTCGAGCTGAATGTATCCGGCGGAGGCCTAGGCCTCAACAAAATGTCCAAACGCGAGGAGGCTCCCTACGCGACTGAGGAACCAAACGTTGTGGGGCTGAACTTCCACCAAAGTAAAGAAGTCCTTATTGTAGACCACAATGGCGCCAGTACTAACGGTGATGTTGGGGTAAGTGATATTCTTTGGACGCAAAAAAACATTTTTATTTTTACTCTCCCTTTCCCTCTATCTCTTTTTTTTACTCTACTCTCTTTTTTTTGCTGATGTCAGCAAATCAGTAACTTCGCAAAACACCATCATCGAACAGATGAACAGATTTCAAAATAGTTTTTTTTAGTGACTTCTTCGGATCGAGAAAATAACCTCAGCCATTTAAAGGGTTTCAAAACCGAATTCCGACAAGACACTTCTCCGACAAGACACTGCTCCGATAAGATACTGCACCGACTCGACACTGCTCCGATAACAAGCTCCGACAGCCAGTAGGTTTAGGTTAGGTTTAATGTTTTGTCGAAGCAGTGTCTTGTCGGAGCAGAGTCTTGTTGGAATTCGGTTTTGAATTACATTTAAAGATAATCAACTTCGGGATGAACAGATTTCGATCTAGCTTTTTTTGAAAGGTGACTAACTTCATCGAGTGTTTATAGCTATGTTTCAAGAAAATGTAGAAAATGTATTCAGCCATTTGAAGATAAACAACTCTTTTCTAGACGATGAAGGCATCTCTGAGTGTTTTCTATGATTACAATTCAAATAATAACGCAGAGTAAACATAGAACGATTTTATTAATACTTGTATAAAAACAGATATTAAGTACAATACAATGCAGCAGTTCTCATCAAATTATTACTTCTTCTAAACACATGGAAAAAATATTGCAAATATTATCACGTGAGGAAACTGACTTGACGACAGAGAGGTAAATAGTGTAATAATAATTGTAGTATTTAATATTGCCTTTCTCACCGTTACAGCTCCCTGGGAAGATGACTGAGGTCGTCACTACGGAATGCGAGGATTGTGGGGACTGTTTCAATGTAAGTGTTAATTCAAAGACTATTAATAGGTATATTTATTGATTGTAGTTTTTTTTACCTAAAGACACCAGAAGTTAAACAAGCTTTGCTCAAACCTAGACCAGCTCTCGAATCAAACCAGCACATGCGACTGGATACTCGCACTACGAAATTCACCTCTATCGCTACGGAATATGGGCGGTCTTAAGATCAACATGTCCAACCGCATTTGCTGGCTACTGTACCATTCTAAACAACAATAAATACAATAAATGAGTTAACAGTCAAAAAAAGAACCGAAGCGATGCAGAACTGGCAGGTTCGCGCAATGTGTGCGTTGCTGTGGAAATTTCAATTATAGCCACGTTTATCCACAAATAATCATAGTTTATTTAAAACAATTCGAAGTTTCGTATAAAAAGTCAGAGTATACCTCAGTAAACTTCATCTGGAAGTGGACATGATTGGTTGAAAATTTAAACCTACTGCTAGTATAATGGAACTACGTCCCAATAATGTTTGTCTACTCTGTAAGCCTTGAAACATCTATTGATGGTTTTAGAATGAACACCCTACGTTAATGGATTCCGAAATCCGAAGTAAGATTCCACAACACAATTTTTTGACGTCATAGCTACCGAGGATTATAGCTCTGCAATCAATTAGAACTGATTTTATTTTATATCAGGCAAATAGTAATAATTCTAATGAATGTTTTTCAGAAAATAATGTGGTTTCTTATGCATGTAAGTACGCGTTTGTTAAGGTGAATAATTGTGTTCAACGCTTCAAACTATTACAACTTATGGTATCACTAATGTCCGTAGATAATTTCGTAAATATCAAAATGCTAATGTTTGTTTTTATATTATCTTATTAAGCTTTAAATGTTTTTCCTTTTTGTTGTTATTTTGTAGATTCTATAAATAAAACGCATCAAGCAAGCAGCCTGCTTATAAAATAAGCTACACTAAGACAAAAATCACGATTTGTTCAACTCTATGGTGCTTTTTGTTAAAACTGCTGTTTATCACCTATTGCTTGATATTATTATAAGACTAAATGGGTTTAGCGAATAGCAAAACATTGAAAGTAAAAAATATATAATCGTACAGAATAAAAACGTAAACAACTTTGTATGAACATGTAGTGTAACTAACCAGAACTAATCTGATCCCGAGTATAACGAACGTACTATCGATAAATCCACACCATTAGTGTTAGCATTTAATTAAGAAAAACTACAATACAAATTTTTAAATCAAAGCGAAAAGTTTAAAACTTTTATCTGGGACTAATATCAAAAGGCGAAAGATCCGTTTTTTTTATATATTTCAGCCTATGTTCCTTAGAAAATATTATTCAGTTTCATGGGCAGGTTCCTCGCCTTTAAAATATTGTGCGGTAATTTATATACATCCTGTATATTGTAGTAAAATTTTATGTCTTCAGTCACGCCACACGAGTTCAAATAATAAATAGTGGTCCCGCCATTACGATGTCAAAATGGGCAGCCCACTTTCTTTTTTAAAATCTTTAAAGTGTTTGGGCGGAGAATTGTACTATGAAGGTATAATATGATACTTAATGTGTATTAAGCACTGATCACAGCAAATCCCAAAAAGCTGACAGGGTCCTCCCATCTTGACATTCACCTCGAACCCGCATCTCGTCCAGAGATTCGGTGGCACAAATGGTAGTAGCTTATGTGGCCCGGATAGCCAAGGAGATACGGGTTTGACTCCCTACCCGAGCTCAATGTTTTTCATTTTTCGCTTCTATTTAAAAATACTAAATACGCTAACAGACAGTTCTGTTAACTCTATTCAAAAAGTAATTTACATACAATACAAATGCTCTTGATTCCAAAATAGTGCATTGAACTATCAATATAACTTAGATATTTACAAACCTGAACACCTGAACACTTACGACACGAAATATTTATGAAAAACATTATGGAAGAAAAATTTACCGAGAAGAAGTTACTTTGAAAAAGTGAAGAAAAAGCATATGTGGTGTCGTTTTAGATGTCAAGGGATTACTGTAGAACAGAAAGAAGTGGCGGTTACTGCAACACCGACAAGAGCGCAGCTCTTAAACTGAAGAAGATACTAAAACACATCTCTATCTTAGATATAATAAATGACATTAAAAAACCATTCAACTCGATAGAATACTATATAACTTGAAGATAAAATTAGTCATTACAGCCGTATCAAAACAAAACTATATTTTAGTGAAACAGTTTAGTCTTAAACAACTCACCACATTACAACATATTTACTTACCCACCAGCAGATCTATTAAAATGTGTCTTAACCATTCGGAAATGTTGTAACATCCATCATCAGCCGAACGTTTACCGACGTTTACTTATTTAAACTTATCAACTATTTAAACCGTGCTTTGGTAAAGTTTATTATCATGCTGTAAACTTTGTTTAGCTATATATAAGTTAACATCGTTCTATGTTTTGGGGTTCCAATAAAGCTCATGATATTATTTCGAATCTTCTATTTCCATTTACAGTTGACCTCCCGCGGGAAGATAAAGGCGTTAATCCAGAAGAACTTCCTGAGGATGTGGAGGAACATCGGAGTGATGCTGTTCATCTTCGTGTTGCCGGTGATGCAGGTCATTCTGTTCTGTCTGGCCATCGGAAGGGACCCCAGCGGGCTGAAATTGGTGAGTTTGGAAGACTTGTGTATCACCTTTAATTGTTTCAGGCTTTCACCACGATGATAAGATGAGTTTCGATCGTCAAAAAATAAAGATATCAAAGGAAAGTTCATAAAAATTTACTTCAATTATAAATCGACATGATTAATTTTATGACAGTAGGTAAATATATCGGTATAATTAATTTAGAATAGAATAGTATAATTAATAAGCCCATGAGTGAAACATAATAATATGGCACAGAAAAATTGACTGATAAAATGCTTTAAACTGATACTAGTTTTAAAAGTTGTTTCAACAAGTCATCATAGAAATCCAAATTACGTGGGTTCGAGATTAACATACTTATGCGAATCACATAATGACGTAGGACAACGGACAGAAAAACAGATGAGTAATAAATAATATATATTATACCAAACATAAGGATAAAGATCTTGACTTTTAAAGCGGTCCTAATAATACGACGAAAAGGGCACATAGAATGCCAAGGATAAAGAAGATAAAAGGTTCTACCTAGAACCTTCGGAAAATGGTGATTATGATGTTGACAAAGCATTATTTAATTTGTCGCGAGAATAAAGCCTTATTAGTACCCAACCATGCAACAAAAACTACAAACAAAGTACCTACTTATGAATATGAACACAAAAACAGGTTCTATTGAAATGAATTGTCTCTTAAAATGAGCAGTAAAAGAAACGACCCAACTAAAAATAATTGATTGGATGTGTATACGCCAAGATATTGATTATCCAATCAGTTTTATGCGGAACTGCAAAAGTTTTGTGTTGTGAAAACTTGAACCTTTTTCATTTTACTTATATTTGTTTTATAAATATTTGTATGTTTGTAATACTCGCTGTCGGGCAGAATTTTACTTAATTATAATTGTCAATTAAAAATGTTGTTTATTTCTCTAATATCATGTTTGTTACCTATATAGCTCAAAGCCAGTTCATGATAAAAATCGTTCAGACAAGTAAATCCATCTAATATTTAAATGTGAGAAAACGTTAACTATGGCTTGTCTGTCACCCGTTCAAAGGCAACCTCATTCAAAAACTTAATTAATTTGTAAATTATTTCTATCTGCAGGCGATAGTGAATGACGACGTGAACGTGTTCGATGGCTACTGTCCTTACAACAGCTCTTGCTCCATGAAGAATCTCTCCTGCCGCTATCTCGACCATCTCAAGAACCAGTCCATCATAAAGGAGTATTACGCGAATTTGGATGATGCGCTCAATGCCGTGAGGGAAGGCGATGCGTGGGGAGCGTTGTATTTTAACGAGAATTACACTGACTCGCTGGTTGCTAGATTGGCTTTGGGTAAGTTGTTGCAGCTTTTATTTTGATATTAAGTATAGCTGGTTCCATATTTCTTTAAGACTAAGATTTTTCGTCCGTAAAATGTAAGTTAGTTAAGTGGCAGTCATTTTCAACGAAATCAGTTTAGCGTTATTCTAATGAAAATTCTGATTATCAGTTTAGGTACTAATTGAGCAAAGAATAAATTGAGAATTTCTATAAACTTCAAATTAAATTAACCATATGCTTCTATAGTTGTAAAATAAGGAACGTAATGTTAAAGTATCTACTAAGCCTTTTGAAACTGTGTCTTATTATTATATATCTCTCTTCTACAGCGGATACGGCTGACGACGAAACCATTGAATCTTCAGAAGTACAAGTATGGCTGGACATGTCCAACCAACAGATCGGGCTCATGTTGAACCGCGACATACAGTTCTCATACAGGGACTTCGCCAAGGTAACGTGTTAGGCCTACTACTCTTCCTTATTTATACGGATGGTACGAACAAAGATATATTGCAGTAATTATGTAAATGTTTATGATGAATGGTCGTAACGTTACTAACATTGTAAGAGCCATTAAATAAGCTCGTAAACGGCAGTTATGACACAAGGTCAATTTTATTGCTAAAGACCTAAAAGTGATTTGCAATGCCGTAGTTTTGAATGGAATATTTACGATCTTTCAAAGTGCCTGTCTTATCTTACCTGAAGTACCTGCGTATCTCATCGCGTAATTAATGAGTAAATTCATTTAAAAATTTCCATCACAATCGGAATCCTCGACGATTCTTTGTAGAAATAATGTTACAAATAGTAAATCTAATAAAACTATTTTTAGAACACTATTACATTAAATCAAACTATTACGAACGTAACGTCAAATAAAATTATTACTAACAAAGGTGATGGAAAGAAGTAGGTATGTCTAGATCGTAGCTAGTGGAAGGGAGTGACCTACCGGGAAAGAGGCGTGCATGACTGTATGTTGTATGTGATGGAAAATGATACTATTTAAGTGATCGACCCCTGATTTAGCTTAACAAAAAAATTCCGTCCGACTTAAAAATAGTAAAGATTAACCTGGACAGAAAAAAAATTTACCTAAGTTAATTTATTTTAAAATATTTGTTTGTATTACAGGACTTGCTATCAACATGCGAGTACAACCCGAAAGTGGGAGACATCCCGATTGACTTCATGGAGCCGATCTACGGAGACACCAACCCCTCCTTCACTGACTTCGTCGCTCCTGGTGTCATCTTGACGTAAGTTTTTACACGCTTTATATTAGATTCACTTGTAACTAACTATGTATGTAAGAAAATCTTGGAATCTTAATTTGACCTACTTCCCGGTCTTCGATTAGGATGAAATTTTGCACACGCTCTGAGTTCTGATGACAATACATGACTAGCTAAGAAACGTCATTACAAATCCAATATGGCGGCCTCCCCAAGATGGCGGACTGGCTGTTTGAAATCCACCCCCATGATATGGGTATCAAATGAAAGGGTTAGCTGTCAGGAATACGAAAAAAATAGTCACGTGACTTTTGTAATTTTTAGTGCGTTCCAAAAGCGTTTTTTTTTTAGTTTTTTAAACTATTATACCTAACTTATTATATACCTAAATAGATAGATTATTATATTATAGTTTTGGTACCGATTATAATATAAGTTCCTACATATTTATATTTGCCTGAGATGTCTTTGTTTTTTAAGGCAGGTTAGATATCGATACAGAACTGAGACAAGGTGAACCCTAATTGTTTATCGAATAGGTACTATGTATTTTTAGAAATACGTATTTTAAACTTTTGTTATTTTTTAGTTCTTTGGCAAATGTGATTGTAAAGGACACTTTGTACACTAGTAAACACAATTGAGCAGGAACACTCGAGTCATATGCACATGGTCCGCCCGCGTTAACAGTTTTTCCCGTGGGGATGAGGCGTTTTCCCGCGGTAGCCTATGTTACTCAGGGTGAATGTTGCTATCTAATGGTGAAAGAATTTTTGAAATCGGTTCAGTAGTTTTTAAGTTTATTCATTACAAACACACACACACACAAACACACACATATACACAAATACAAATCTTTCCTCTTTATAATATTAGTAGTATGGTGTATGTATGTATTGTATTTGTATACCTATCAGCTGAGTGACACCCATAGTATAGGCTCTGTCTAGTTTGGGATCAGATAGTCAAGTGAGATCTTCCACATTTCTATTTCTTTTTTATTTAAAATTGAGTAAAATGTGCCTTGTGTCCTTCCAGCATCGTCTTCTTCTTAGCCGTGGCGCTAACCTCGTCAGCTCTGATCGTGGAGCGCACGGAGGGTCTCCTGGACCGTTCCTGGGTCGCAGGAGTGTCTCCCGGCGAGATTCTCTTCTCCCACGTGGTGACGCAGTTCGTGGTGATGTGCGGACAGACGGCGCTCGTGCTACTGTTCATGATCCTCGTGTTTGGAGTCAAGTGTAACGGGAACGTGGCGTTTGTTATCATGCTTACGCTTATGCAGGGTGAGTTTGGCTTTATTTAGTTTAAAGCATCATTGTTTTTATTTTTTTGTGAAAGTAGTTCTATTTAGTTTAATAACACTCATCATCTCAGCCTGTAAACGTCCACTGCTGGACAAAGGCCTCGCCCAAGGATCTCCACAATGATCGGTCCTGCTTGGCCCGCATCCAGCGGCTTCCCGCGACCCTCACCAGATCGTCGGTCCACCTCGTGGGGGGCCTGCCCACACTACGTCTTCCGGCGCGCTACTACTACTAATAACACTAAATTAAAAAAAAATACCCCCGACACAAAACGGTTACTTGATCCTTTCAACAACTAGAAAAGAGCTGATAATCTTCAAATGGCTGAAGATATTTTCTCGATTGTGACACCTTGCAAACAAAAAGAACTAGTTCAAAATCGGCTCCAAACACACGTCAAACTTATTTATAACACCCTTCTTTTTCGTCAGGGGTTTAAAAAAAACAATCGCACTCCAAAGTTTATCTTTAGTTCAACGGCATCGTTATTCTAGACAGAGATGATGAGAATTAAAATTTTAATGTATGCTGTTGTCTCAGACTTAAATATTGTGCCAACCTAACTCTTCTTGTGGGATTGTGTATCTCATCTATTATTTAATGTTTTTGCAATATGACAAACACTATTTGCGCTTTCCTTTAGAGAAGAACTTGCCAAAGAAACTTCAAATCCCGCATTCTTTCTTGAATCGAGTGTAAGAGTCTTCAAGAATATTCTTATTTTAATGTTTCCTAATAAAATAAACATTTTCAGGTCTATGCGGCATGTGCTTCGGCTTCGTGATATCAGCCGCGTGTGAACTGGAAAGGAACGCCATACAACTGGCGCTTGGATCGTTCTACCCAACCCTTCTGCTGTCAGGAGTCATCTGGCCAATCGAAGGGATGCCCTGGATATTGAGATATGTGTCTCTCTGTCTCCCTCTAACCCTTGCTACGTCATCTCTAAGATCTATTTTGACGAGAGGCTGGCCCATAACAGACCCAGAAGTGTATATGGGATTCGTGTCTACTTTAATATGGATCGCGGTGTTCTTAGCGCTCACTATAACCATTTTGAAGTTTAAGAGAGGTTAGTTTTCGTGTGCGTGTTTTCGCTTTTGCTCAATGACTTTTAGTCAAAATTTAAGGTGTGGGGAGGTACCAACGAGTAGATTAGCGTGGTTCGTAACTTATTTTTTTTATTGTCTTTTTATTTGAGTTTGGAATTGCTAAAATCTGTTTTTAACAATTCTTTTGTTTCGAAATTTTTGACCTTATTTTTATTAGTGCCAAAGTGATAGAATTGAAGGCACTTTAGACCGATGACTGTTTCGAATTACAATTTCTATAACAACGCTTGAATTCTTCAATTTTAACCTACTTTAGAAATATGTATGTCACAAACTGGGGTTTTTCGCTTATATTTTAGTCAAAATCTTGTATTTTTCATGACTGTACTTAAAAATGTTGTACTTATAAACGCTTTTTAAAATTTGCTATTTACTACATCACAAAAATAACTTAAAAGTATGTATTTTATATTCGATATCAGCGATTTTTTTGTACAAAGTTTTCGATGTTTTACATAAAAGTGTTACTTATATTTTCAATTGATATTTTTTGTTGCTCAAACTTGGAACAAACTTATTCCTTAGTACTATTGAAGGACTGGTAGACGCATGTAAATATAGAGTATTTATAATGTTACGAGTACGAAACGTACTAGTTACTTGTAGTAGCTGTTCCCCGGATTTTTTAATAATACCTTTGGCAGAATTGGACTCAAGTTATTATCTTAATATAAATTAATTGTGATGTGTGCTAACTTATTATTCAAACCAGCATTTTACTTTACTGTTTATGTATTTATTTCTTATCATATGTTCAAAATTGTTGTAAAAAGTATTTAATCGAATTGTACGTATATAACTTTTAATCAATAGAACGGCAACATCACATTATATGGCTGTGATTGGCCAAAAATTTACCAGTGTTGCCAGTAACATCGAAAACGATCGCAACCATTTTATTATCAACGGTTTGTACTAAAGTAAAAATGAGCAAATTCTTAGTAAATTTCGGGGAATAGTGCTACCTGGAACTAGGCATATTTTTAAGGTGGATAACTTGGGAATGTTAGCATTAATGATTGGTCATACGCTTTACTATAAAAGGGTGATTCATAATTATTCTCTTTTGGTAGAGGAATTTATTTTATGTTATTAAGCGAATTATTTTTTGCTGTACCCGATTAAATGAGTTACCATAAGAATAAGATGGTGCCATAGACAAATAATTTTTGAACTCTTTTTTTTAAACCACCAATAGGGTATTGTCATATTCGTCAATGTGGAATAGAAAATTTTCGTATTTTTAATATTTTATGAAGAACTTCTGTTTTCTTTCTAGAATCATCTAATTTCACATCGGCTAGTATGATGAAGCCCTTATGTTTATTTTTCATATTTTCCAGTACATTTTTCATATTTTCGGCACACAACACAGCGCCATCTTGTTTATAATAATTAATCGAAAATTTTAGATTAAATAAAATGTTATTATAATTCGATAGACGATCAATATACTTAATTTTATATGAACGGGATTTTTTAAATCTATTTTGTGTAGTTTTTAAACAGTTTTATCGATGTACAGTAAGGTTAGGTCTTGTATTTGATACCTAGGTCTTCAGTTTAGAATAAGATAATGTTAGTGTGGAGTGTGTGTCTAGATGTAACTTGAAGTCGGTATATTTGAAGTTAGCATTATTCCGCCGACTTCAAGGGTCTAGTTGTAACGTAGTTGTATAGAATTGAAGTGTCAGACTGTGATTATTTTTGCTAACATTGACATTTTTGTAATGACAATTATACAATAATAATGTACCAAATAAAATATTTCGTTTTTTTATACTGTTACTTTACCGGGCGAGCGTAAAATTAAATCTTTGGGAAAGCGGTTATTTTAACTTATTTGCAATTAATATTTTTTCGCAGTACCTACAATAAACAAAATAATCAAATTATAGATTTAAAACTCGCCATATAAGAGTCCTACTTTTAACGCACCTATATATACATAAACCAATTGTTCGAACAGATGGGACAAATAAATTAGTTCCAAAACTTTTCGTTGACTGGCAACCCTAATACCCAGTTGAAATAACAGGAAAAAGCACAAATCTCTTGATTATTTGACTTTCGAATCCTAATCATCGTTTTCTCATAAAAGAACAATAAAAAGAATATAAAATATAACTCAATTTAATTATCACCATAATAATAATAACTTAAAACAATAACTTACGCAATAAAACGGTTCACAGAAAATAAAATGGCCGACTGCCTAATTGTATTTGGTCAGAATCTCACTTAGGGCTTTCTTCTTTTTGTCTCCTTTGTTAAACTTGTGCTTCTGTAAAAACAAAACAAATAATTAATGAACTGTTTAAAAATGAATGTAATGGAATAAAAAAAACCATAAACGTTTTATAATTAACAGGTTCTGGAAGATTCTACAAAGCACTCCAAATGGTTTGACCAATGTAGTTTCTGGAAGATTCTATAATAATATAGCCTTCGAGAAAGTTCTATAAAAATAATTGGATTATGAAATTCCTAAAAAAGCCATGAAAGTTTTATAATGATGATTTTGGAAGATTCTGCAAATCACTCCAAATGGTTTGACCAATGTAGTTTCTGGAAGATTCTATAATAATATAGCCTTCGAGAAAGTTCTATAAAAAGTTCAAGGTAACTTCCAATGATTTTTCTAGAACTTTCTCTAGAATCAAGTGGTCACGTGGTCTAACGGTTAGACCTTGTTTTCTTGGACCACGATTTTGACCAATTTTCAAATCTGATTTTTTTTATCTATCTATCTAAAACGAACTAAAGGGAATTTCTTAAGTTTTGTATTGACGCTTCGATACACTTCGACTCTGCGCTAGTATAACTGTATAAATAGGCTATTTGACAATGCGAAAAATAAAGTGTTAATTACTGTAATCAGTATGTAATGTAAGTTTAAAAATGGATATTTACTATGGGAAGTTGAATATAATAATTAATTTATGTAAAAATCCGTAAATAAAAATGTACTTTTTTGGCGTTTGTCACGTGACTCAAAACGCTCCTGTTTGGTCGGGTATAGGACATATTATGTCACTAGCCAGTAAACATCGTTTTCTACTTATGCAACTTGTATAGTAGTAGTACTGGCTAGTGACGTCACCGATGCCATTGCGACGCCATATTGTCAAAGTAGCGTTTTGGCGCGCTACTTAAATATTGAATTTTTATTTTGATTTTTTTCAGGAAATATGTACCAGAATTAAAAAATACAACTATTACTGGGATCCACAAACTCTACTGAATAATAAAAAATATATTTTAAAAACCAGTCAAATAGCCTATTGACCCAAAGCAGGTCACTTGCCTTTTTCTTTTCAGCAGTCATGCCAACGAACTCCTTTCGTGGTTTCTTCTCCCTGACGGGTTGTGTGATGTTCGGCCTTTTGTTGGGCGGTCCTGATTCCACGGACTCCTAAAATATATATAAACATTAATAAAGTCACAAAATGATAAACAGAATATTACTTTATTGTTCACAAAATTACAGTGAAAAGAATCCCCTACGAAAAACGTGAAAAAAGTATAAGGCGACCTTATATTATGAGTATTATGGTAGCAATTTCTAGTTAAAGTAACTCTGTCAGTTACGCTTTGAAAGTCTGAATGGATTATGATCGAAATTGCAGAACGAAATGGAGAACATGCATGGTCAGCAGGTCAGCAGCCAGATTAGTTCTAAAAACAAACCCAAATATAACGCAAACTACAGCAAGTGGCGCCATCTCTTGTCGAGTAGAAAAACTACTTACAATTTTCATCATTGCATGCAGCCCAGACGAGAAGTGCATTTAGTTCTAGTCTGTCCATCACAGATGGCAGGTATTACCGTATTTTCTATTACAAATTACGATCCTAAACAATTAATAAGAGTGGTTTTAATTAAACAATTCACCTCATTATGCCTTTTCTGCAAAATCCTTCTATGCGCGCCGTCTTGTCCTTGACTCCTATCTTGATTCCTTCCAAAACCCTGACCCTTGTTGCCTTGAAATCTCCCACCATCCTGGTTTCTTCCAAAGCTGCCGTTTTTCCCCTGGTTCCTCTGCTTCATACCCTGACTCCTTCCTTGAGTGTTATTCCTTTGGTTTCCTGGGGCGTTATTCCTTTGGTTTCCTTGGGGTCCCGGTTTTCTGGTGACAGTGCATCGTTTGACTCGTAGGATTCTGTTCTTGATGGTAAGATCTTCTTCAGACATAGCCAGGGCTAATTCTACACCATCTTTGGAAGCAAAGTTTACGTAGCCAAATCCTAAAAAAATATTGGTATACTTACTTAAATATTGCATGTCAGTGGCGTAAAAGTTAGACTTCTTGTTTCAGATTCGGTTTTAGATTTAAGGTTCCAATAACAGAATGCCCTTCTGGTAGCGAATACCCTTCAGGTAACAATTTTATTACCCTTCAGGTAAATCTCTTTCACGATGTTTTTTCGTATACGCGCTAGGCCTTGATTCGAGGCTCCCTCTCCCCGCCCCTAGACGCGTTGGTACAATACTACCCTCTCTGGGGTGAAGCTTGATTGTTTTCGACACTTTTTTTGAGCTTTTTCGACACAAGCATAGGTCAATTAAAAAAAAAGAAATAAGAATTTTTTTCGCAGTAAAAGGTAGCCATGTTCTTCCCCAAGGTCTATGCTATATCTGTGTCAAGTTTCATTATAATCGGTTCAATAGTTTCGAAGCCGATTCAATGCCAAAAAACAATCCAATCTATCTTCTTTATAATATTAGTAGAGAAAAAAGGACAAAATATATAGCGTATAATAAAAATGTCTTCACCTTTTCCTGCGTGAGTTGTCCTATCCCTCACGACCCTTACGGACTCAATCTCTCCGCACTTTTCAAACTTAGCCCTCAGAGCGTCATCCTCAATGGCGAACGGGAGGTTGCCCACAAAGATTGCCTTGTGAGGGTCGTGTTCCTCTCCCGTTGTGTCTGACCGAGTCACCCGGAGATGATAGTTGTTTAAAACCGTGTTGTTTTCTTTCAATGCCTGAAAATTACAGATTAAATTACATCTCAATTTGACTTTAAAACACTATGCAATTTATTGCATGATCAATAAAGTATATTCAATTCTATTCAAGTAGACGGCCCTGTAGCCTAGTTGGTAATGGCCTGCCTTCGAAGCACAGGGTCGGCGGCTCGAATGCCGCCCAGGGCAAACATTCGTGTGATGAACACTTGTTTGCCTTGTGTCTGGATGTTGTATATTTATATAAGTATGTATATCAGCCGAGGCTCTGTCTAGTTTGGGGTCAGATGGTCGTGTGTGAGATGTCCCCACATATTTATTGAAAATATCAGCAATATAATAGAGAATAAAATGTTGAGCCGTCACAGGACGCCTGGCAGATGAGAAACATTGGAATTATATTAGTGATACAAAGTTAGTTAGTGATTTGCTTCAAGTGGTTTTACACGAATATACACTTTACTACTGGTACTTAGAGAATACTTTTCTTTAGTAAATATAGCGTGGCGACCGACGGCCGCTCGCCACGGTCGCTACATCAATAAGCAGTTTTACGCCTCGCCTATAAACCCCATGCTTCACATCAAAAAGATACAATTAAAGGTACTTACAGAAAATTTAGTCTTCCACCTAAGTATATTATTGAAAGTAGCATAAAGAAAAATTAACCAGTTTGGTGGCCATTATATCCCACTACTTAGTCTACAAAGCTATAAAATAACTTGTAAACGCAATGACATGACACAACTTATATAATGAATACCTTATCAACAGAAGAAGCATCTTCAAATTGTACGTAAACATTGACTGTACTTCGTTCAGGATGCAGCTCGTTTTTAGCTATAGCTTGCTTTGGAGTCACACGGGCATCCTTTACTGGCACCGTGCGAATACTGTAATGTAAATAGAATCTTTAAATAATTTTATGTAACATTTGAATTATGACTTGATTTCAATGGACTAATGATTACAAAAACAAACATTCATAAAATACAAGTAACTAACCGTACAGTTTGTATTACCCCATATTGCTTGAATATACTTTTGATTTCTTTTTTACACTTCGAACTAAATGGCACATTGCCTACAAATAAGGTTCTTTTTATGATATCTTCAGTGTCTCCCTGACCTGTTTCTTTTTTCTCTTTAGGTTGATCAGTTTTTTTTACATCTTCCTCTTCATCTGAAGATTCAGGGAGTTCTGTGTCTAATACTTGATTGTTTGTCTGTTCCGTTTCTGATTTAATGTCATCGTCGGACTCATGTTCCGAGTCAGTATCTTTATTTGTGATTGCATTAGGGTTGACTATATTTTTTGATTTCTTTTTCTTCTTAGGGGTCAATGGGTCATTGCTTGTTTCATTGTCAATGGTTTGTGTAGCAGTTATGGTTTCCTGAGTTTCCTTATTTTCTAATGTTGCTTTATTTTTGCCTTTCTTATTTTTCTTTCTTTTCTTTTTCTGTTTTTGTTGATTCTGTGTACTTTCTTGAGATGTTTTTTGATTTACAGGTATTACTTCAGTGTCTTGTGAAAGAGATTTTTTCTTTTTATTCTTCTTTTTTGGTGTTATGTCTTTGTCATCTGTATTACCAATTTCAGTTTCATCAGCAGTTTGAGATTTTCGTTTCTTTGCAATTATTGTATTTTCCATTGGTAATGTAGAGTTTTCAGCATTTTCTTTATCATCTTTAACTGGAGTAGAAATAGAGTTCTTTTGTTTCTTTTTCTGTTTAGGAGTACTTTCATTCACATTTTTAATATCTGCTGTATCTTCACTTGCACTCATATTTTTCTCAGCAACCTCACTTTCTATAGGCTGCTCAAGCTTGACTTTACTTTTCTTTTCCGATTTTGGACTTTTAGGGCTAATGATATTCTTCTCATCAGCCTCTAACTCTTCCTTCAAGTGTTTTTTCACTTTATCGGCTTTAGGACTCAATAAGACTGAACTACCTTCTCCATCATTAGTAATATCAAGATCAGGGTTCTGGAAGATCCTTTTAGGAGACTTCTTGACTATAGCCTTCTTTTTTTGAAGACTTGGCGAAAGAAATATGGATCTGTCATCAACGTACTCACTTTTAGGTGTTACGTTCGGGGAAGCCTGATGTTTTGTTGGCGTTAGTGCTTTCCTGATCAGCCTGGGCCGGTTTGGAGTTACATTACCAGATATTAAAGCTGCCACGCTGCCTACAGCGTAATCCATGTCTCTGGTTTAACCAAAAAATGCAAGAAAAACATAAAATTGCAAAATTCAACGCGCACACCACATGGTTATTTTGATGTAATAGTGATGAGAAAATATGTCGATATTTTGACATTTTGAACTCATTTATCGATAAGTACACGTTTCAATCATCACGTTTGTACTAGGTACAGTTTAGCATACCAAGTTTAGTATACAGTTTAGCATAGGGACCAAGAATATCAACGGACGGATAGTTGTTTTCAACGCTTTCTTTAACAAAGTACCGAATGTTTATAAACAGCGGTAAACTAATTGAAGCAAAATAAATAAAATTACTTAACATGTAGGTAGAGGGCGCTTTTAGATTTCGACTCAGAAGCAGGGCTTGTTAACCTGGTTAAAATTTAAAACCAGTTATTTTGCATCTCCATACATTGCGCAAGAGAGCGTTATCATTTCGGTTTCGCTCTACCGGAACCCATATTTTTTCTGGTTTTGCTCAAAGAGCGAAATGATTTCGGTTTCTGTTCAATTAACCGGTTAAGAGCTGAAAATATCGCTTGCTCGCCGCCCAATATCATTTGTCTCCTTCTCTCTTCGAGTCTTTCCTTTCTATTTGTCGGCCTAGTAGCCTAGTTGGTAGTACAGCGGGCGGATAGCTGATGGCGCGTGAGTGCAGATTGATGATAAAAATAATTCCGATAACTCCGACACCGTTTATATCCTGTCCACTGTTTTAATCTTTACAATATCGTTTCTTAAAAGAATTAGAAGGGTTAACAAGGCTGACAAACTTATAATCCAAATTTCGAAAGAGATTTTTAGCTGCAAAACAATACAATTTGAACGCCGGCGCCATTATTTTCTTCTGTGGCCAAGATCCAATCGCGCGGCTCGGAAGCGTTCGGCTGCGCTCGATCGCGCTCGTCAACATTGCCTTGGGGACTACTATTTGGTACCTATTCTGTGCTTTCGGTCAAGGGCGGGTTAGCCCGCATATATATAAAAACTGTCTGTTTGTAAAACAAAAATTACAATAAAATTTAAAATATAATTAAGTGACTACGCCACAGTAGTACGTCTGCCTACGAAGCACAAGGTCGCGGGTTCGAATCCCGCCCAGGGCAAACATTCGTGTGATGAGCACTTGTGTTTGCCTTGGGTCTGGATGTTGTATATTTATATGATTATGTATGTATATCAGCTATCTGACACCCATAGTACAGGCTCTGCCTAGTTTGGGGTCAGAAAGCCGTGTGTGAGATGTCCCACATATTTATTTAATTGTTATGATTACGAAATTCAAATTGTGTAGTAAGTAAGTATTATTGTGTAGTATGGACGTCTTTCGGCTGAGATGATGATGATGATGCTTTAATATATCAAAACGTTTTTTTATGTAACAGTCATCAGGACAAGAAGTAAAGTAAATGTAAAAATTTAATTATTTGTAAAATTAAAACAAAAGATTGCAGTGATGGATTGATTCTTCTTTTTCTCATGAATATGTACAGAAGCCAACACATGCAGTTGGACTTGCTGACTTGTTGGTTTGCACTACTAAATTCACCCCTGCCACTACGGAATACGGGCGATCTCAAGGACAATATATCCAGCCGCATGTGCTGGCTACTGAACAAATTTTACAGAGGTGTATTTTTTTTTTGCATTTTTGTTACATGTAGTATTATATTGTATTGTATTGTATTATTTGGCATAGTTATCAGTTGATCAAATTTTGCTTACCATAGTTAGGTAAAACGATCGATTAAAAATATTTTAGCGACTGATGGATAATGAGATACTGTTGAAATGATTTATTCAAGTACTTCGAAAAATCAAATTATTGTCTCGTAGTTTGGACGCTTATTTTAGAAATAAAAAACTAAAATACTCATTAACTTGTAAGATCGCGCGGATTTAAATGGATTACTTACTGATGAATGAGAAACGAAATTATTTATTTTGACTTTTGGACATTTTATATACATCAACATGATAAATACTATGCCTATTGGATCTTAAAATATGCAGTTTTATGCGTAGACTTTAGTGCCGATTTTGATATGATCTACTGAACTAAGTCAAAAAATAAAATCACTTTCTCTAAGTACGGACCTCTATTTTAGGAATAAAATACTAAAATTTTAATTATCTTACAAGAGGACGCCGATGAAAATGGATTACTAATGAATGTGCCTAACCGCTAGAATTGTTTTGAACTTAAAATATACAAAAATAATTATTTGATAACGAATTTTGTGGCAGAAATATGTATATTATTTATTTTGGCAGCTATCACTTTATCCGAAACACAACAACATTATTATTTTTTACGTAGTTATAAGTTTTAAACGTTCCCTTTTTTCCTGTCTTTTGCTACCTAGTTTTAATTTTTTTTTTGTTTAGTTATAAATATATATTTCATTCCAATTTTCTAGCTAAATTTTTAAGGAACCCACGAAATGACTGTAATAATAATTTTTCACCCAAAATTGGCATCCATGTTTTTTTTCTGGATTTGGCGCTAGTGATCAAATTAATTATTTAATGTCACGTCTGTCTTAGTCACAGATTTACATACGTGCATCAAATTTCAACTCGATCGGTCGGAGGAAATAGGCATGATAATTTTTCGTCTGTATTTTTAAGTAACTTCGAATTTTTAACGTGAAATTGTAAAAAAATAGGTATATCAAGAGCGTTACAAGCCTTTTCATTTGATATGTCACACAGTATACTACCTTGCAAATATATATTTTTTCAACCTAATTTGACAAATTTGGTTTTGAATAAAAATTTTAAAATCTCCAATTAATATGTCACACGTCTTTGGGACACGGATTTTTACATGTGTACCAATTTTTAACTCGATCAGTCCGGTTTTTCGTACAATTGATTTAAGTAAATGCGTATTGCTTTACTTTTTCGGAATACATTTTCATTTAATTACCTAACCGAGCCTTAAATAATTTAATTTATTTTTTTGTATTTCGCTCACTTAGTAATACTATAACGTAAATTAATTATTTTTGTCACTTAAATCTTTAATTTACAGTCATTGGTTTAATAAATACTACCTACCCTTAAAATAATCATTTCCCTTAAAACAAGACAAAATAATTACTCAAGTGTTCGATTTAAGTAATATTAAATTCCAAGACGAAAAATCTGATTGAATTTGAAAATCGAATTTTAATGCAATGCAACTGAAGGTCGAGTTGAATGAGACAACATGTGCGAGCGGCGCGTCCGTCTCGCTTACTCTACGCTCGCAATGCGTGTGGAATTAACCTGGTTTTATTTCGGTTTTTGATCAGTTCGCAACGACATTTCGCTCCGAGCGGAATTCAAAGAGCGGAATGCAAATATCAGGTTAAATACCGGTTTTTAGCGGTCTTCAAAATACCGGTTTCACGCCCTGCTCAGAAGCTCAATTTCGACTCAGAAGCTCAAAAAATATCGATAATTAAGGCAACTTTTGAAATCACTATTTTTGACATTTGTAGCAAAGTTGCCATTAAATACGTCATCTTTTCTACTACCGATACAACACATATTTTTTTATTTTTCTGGTCGGGCTTTATTTGCATTTAATTTTGCATCCATTGTTCGTCTTTTAAGTATTTTAAAGCAAGCGATAAGTGGACGCCACGGATGGTGCAGTACAGATGGCCGGATTCTGGGCGGCAAACATATAGTTCGATTTGTCATCGACTCGCAAAGAAGAAGAAGCGATAATAATATTATCAAAGTAAATTAAATTTTATTTACAAGCCATTAAAGTGGTCGTTTTTGTTCGAGGTAAAATATATTTTTATTAATAAATAAATTATTATTATTATTATTATTATTATTGCGTACAGAAACTACTGGTGACTTAATATTTAATTTATGGCAACATTTATTGTTTCGCTCGCTCGCTGAAACGGAGGATGCTCAACGACGCTTTCCCGTTAAATATTGGTTTTCTTTGTTAATACGCGTTGTTTTTAGTGTTGAATAAATTTTGTGTTGTTGTTTTAAGTGTTTGGATTGCTAAACTTCTAAAAACGTAAGTAATTTGTCGTATTTTTCTGTATATTTTCCGTATTATCGATGTCGCGCACTATGGCGGCGGCCCGCCATTCTTTCAATTATTTTTTGTTGACTTTGTTCTATTCGGATTGGTTTGATCGTTTGATCTAATTAGAAAATTGTTATTTGAGCCCTGAAGACGGCACCTAGTCTAAATTGTCTACAATTTTGTGAAGCAATTTATAAGTGCCCTGGTAGGTTAGAAATTCGCTTTAGTTTTTGTAATGTTGCTGTAATTCGATATTTCTTAGGTTCCACTTCATAATAACACGCAGGTGTTGTCTTACAGCAGGTTTTCAAGGCATTTCCTGTAAAAGCCGACTAGTGTCAGATGCTATTTTTCTTGTAATTCGCTGTTTGGGGAAGTCGATCGAATGTGCCATTTTTTACGGTTTCGATGACCTTAAACTCGGTATAAACGCCTATTACACTAATATATGTGTAGCATTACGCATGGGATACGAAAAAGTTTTATTTTACATCGATAGCACCAATTCATGTGGTTAAACCCCCCCCACTGTACTATTACAAGGGATAGCATGTTTGTTTGTCATTGTTCCACTATGTAAAAATATACAAAAAGAGGTGTAAAATTTTCTATGTGCAAAAGTTAGGAAGCATCTGAAATATAATAAATAAGTAGTTCTTGCACGCACATAAGTAATATACACAGGTAACCTTACTATTACTTCTATAATAGCAAAATATTGAGTCAGAGAGTTAGCCATCTCAATGGGCAAACAAGTGGTGGCCTGGTAAACACCATATTATTATTATGTTTACTAAATTACCTACTTAAGTATAAACTCTATTATAGATAACTGCCATTCTCCACTGGGATCTCCTGGTTATTTTTTATTCATAACTGCTCCTATTATTGCATTAGATCTAATCATAAATAGATCTAGGTATGTGGACAAGAAATGATCATGAACCCCAATGGATTTTAGCAGCCAGAGGTTTATAATGTTAGGCTAAGTATTATTTAAGATAAAAATATTATTTTACGACTCATGTACTGATATTTAAAACTACTATCATCCGCTATAATAAATGTATAATTGCATCTGTACTGCTATTGACAGGTCACAATGGCCTATTTAATTTGGCAATGGTCCACCGACTATTAAATCAGTCTTATCTTCACAAATATGCAATCGGCTCTGCTTATCTGTTGGTTGTAAATTACCTTTGAATATAACCTTAACTATAATATAATTAGTAATCTTTGGAAGTATGCATTTTTTAGGTACTGTGTAATTTTTTTACCCTTTTTGTAGGGCAAGAAGTTTCTTCTGAATCAAATAAAAAGTACATTTGATTTTTTGGCATTAGGGAAATTATGTCCACACAAATAAGTATAACTGAACCAAAGTAAGAGAATCACCATTAGCATCAATTCTGCAAGTAAATAACAAACAATCTTCAAAGCAACCTGTCACCACTTAACATATTCTCTATAGAAAGCTTCCTAGCTAGCCTCTCTTGGATATAGAAACATCTTAGCTTTACAGTTAAGCTTAGGTAGACCTACATTTAAAACCTGTTTGGCAAGTCGAGCTATGCAGTCTTTTATCTGTTTATAATATTGCATTCTAAATCACCTATTTATATTTAAATTATAGTTCTTAAATATTGATACTTTACAGGTAGGTGGAATTTGTAACAATATTGACAAATGTGGTGTAAATTCAGAAATCGGACTTCAGCCAGAGTGTATAGCTGTACTTATTATCATACTATGATTATTGGGTATCAGACAGTTGAATTTAGCTGATAGTCTTAAAAACTTTTTTTGGGCTTATTTCACTTGTCTTTATTTATTTAGACACTCGAGAAAAGACAATCGAACTTGTATCCAAACTAATATTATAAATGCAAAAGTGTGTTTATTTGTTTGTCCTAACTTCACACTGAAACTAAACAATGGATTGACCAGATTTTTTGCATAGAGATAGGCAAAGGACTGGAGTGTGACATAGGTTACTTTTTACCTTAGGTAAATATCTTATTCCCACGGGAAAGGTCGAAAAACAACGCAGGCGCATAGCTAGTTTATTATAATTTATACTCTACTAGAAGTACGAGACTGTACCGTATATGCCATATAAACTAATCACCCAAATACCATAACTTAGACGACGAGGAGTGGCCTGATGCCACGTATTTGTTATAATAAAGCTATTGTAAGAGGCTTAGCCCTTCGGCCGTGGCCCGCCAGAGCGGAAAGGGTACTGAAGCGGAGCAGGCAGGTAAACTGATACGGCACGCGGAGATTCCTGTGGGCTACTGTCCTTCCATGGCACAACAGTACAATACAATAGGCATACTTACAACAACATCTAATAACAATAAATTAAAAAAAATAAAAGCTCCCGCCACAAAACCGTTACTTGATCCTTTCAACAACTAAAAAAGAGCTGATAATCTTTAAATGGCTGAAGATATTTTCTTGGGTCATAGCTCGAACGCTCTCGATTGTGACACCTAGCAAACAAATAAAACTAGACCGAAATCGGCGCATCCGTTCAGGAGCTACGATGCCACAGACCGACAATTTCATGTCAATTTAAGTAAAAAAATGTTTACAATTCATAATACTGAAAGTTCTTTACTTTCTCACAGTAAAAAGTATTTCATTTTCTTTATTTTTATTTATATTATTTCTTTCAAATATTGCATTAAATCAGTCTTTAGAATATTATTATTTGCACAAGACTTAAGAGCAACTTAACTATGTTTTCTCTTTGTATTTGTTTTAAGTAAGGTCCTAACTAGACCTAACAAAAGGTCAAGTATTTGCCTTTCATAAATACGGACGCAAATATGTAAAACCATCTTTCAGCTTTCTGTTAGGTCTTACACGTTTTAACATACCACTTAAGTATTTTGTGACGCAGCGTCTGTTTGTTTACCTACTTTAGTAAGTAAGTAAAAACACTTTATTGCACACAAAAATAAAAAGTTATTCCCGTTGTCCCGCTAATTAAAAAAAAGGTTGAAAATTTGGGACAGCGGGAATAAAAATTCCCTAGTGTCCCCCGCGGGTGACGACTCCATGGCAGACGACGGGAATAACTGAAAATAAAGACTGAAAAAAAAGAAAAGGGAATAACTGAGAAGTAAGATTTTACAAATCATTTTTCGACGTCGAGGCGAGTTTGGCTGTCTTCTGTGGAGAAGAACTCGCCGGAAGAAACTCCACAAGCGTTGCATCTTTAAAAAAAAATTACAAAATTATAAATTATTATTTAATACAATTTGATTAATGTAACAAAGAGTGCAAACGAAATATACAATTAGAGGAAGGAAGAAACTAAACTATATAACCAATAAATCTATCACAAGCACAACAACCGGCAACAAATGACAACAACGCAGGAGGACATGGTGAGCAAAGGCGGTCTTATCGCTTGAAGTGATCTCTGCCATACAATCTTGGGATCTATTCCCATCCAATCCCACAAACTAATACCATGTGGTATTAGTTTATTTCCGAATGTTTTTTCTATTCCTAACGAGTACCACATAAAAAAACTAATCCCAAAACAAGTTTTAAGGAATTAGGTACAGTCAGGTTCAGTAAAATTAAAATGCTTTGAGTTGTGATTTTAGTAATGTTTTATAAGATTAGGGTTTGATATATATAAAACACATATATATATTTTTTTAAATATCATGGACTATTGACTCATATGATTTTGGTTGATATAATTGCGTATAATAATAATAAATCGAGTAAAAATTTGGCAAAAAACTAATATGAATAACAGTACAAAAAATCTAACAAAATTATAAAATATCACAAATAATCAACTTTTAATATAAAAATATTTTTGGAGAAAACTTCAAAAATGGAACATTTACATACAATGTACATTGTACGTATAAAATATCACAGACAATCAACTTTTAATGTAACAATTCGCGTATCTTGATGAATCACATAAAAATTTGGCAAAAAAATCAAATATGAATAATTTACATAAATCTAACAAAATTATAAAGTATCACAGATAACCAACTTTAAAGTAACAATGATTTTGGCAAAAACATCAAAAATGGATAATTTACCTACCTACAATCTAACAATATAATATTGTGATGTAAAATATCACAATCAACTTTTATATATAATTGTGTACTTTAAATAGTGATAAGTTAGTAATCATAAATCATATTTTTTTGGAAAAACCATCAAATGTAAGTAATTTGCCATTTAAAAATTGTAACATATTTCTTAATTTTAAAATATCGCCAAGTAGGTTAGATTACACCCTTTATTTTTCTAAACAATGACCAACGCTAATTTTCTTTTCGCGGAGTTGGTCAGTAGTCAGTAACGTATGTGATCCACCGATTTTTTGCAATCG
Organism: Teleiodes luculella; assembly: GCA_948473455.1. Lineage (NCBI taxonomy): Eukaryota > Metazoa > Arthropoda > Insecta > Lepidoptera > Gelechiidae > Teleiodes > Teleiodes luculella. Next base: position 936,153 of record OX419604.1, read on the forward strand.
TTTCTGTTGCACGTCGTTTTGCGTCGAGTACATTGGTCACGTATTGATTTACAACCACTGATTGCAAATCTGCGTCTTCTTTCAGAGCTTTTAAAAGCTGATACAAATTCGCATTTTTGGGCACAGTGGAGTTTATTGATTCATTTCAACAATGATTTAATTATTTTTTTTATAATTAAATTTTATTTATAACTGAACTAAGTTAATGATTTGTTTCTAAAAATCGTGGCACGTAGTTAGTTTGGAAAGTTTTAGACTTTTAACATTCAATTACGATAGTATGTAAATGTCAGATAATAAAATAAAACTTTGTGTAGCTGAGTGTACAAAAAGTAACGTTTTGGTATTCGTTGGGAATAGATTTTTTAATTTGAAATAACGTGGTACTCGTTAGGAATAGAAAATAAACTCGGAAATAAACTAATACCAAATGGTATTAGTTCGTGGGATTGGATGGGAATAGATCAATCTTGGTAGAGTATACACAAATGAGCAGGCTGTAGCAAACAGGCAGCAAAAAGTCTTGTATATATTTACTTTTCTCGTACATTGTTCTCACGTATTTACTTCATCATTCACTTGCAAAGCTAAACCTAACTAAAGGGTCCAGGCCACGCCTGTCTCGCCAATAATTTGACTTGCTAATTCCAGTTGCTAAATATGTATGGTTTTCCGATATTGTTTACTTGCTTGGAGAAAATTATACAGTGTTGTATAGAAACAAGAGATGTAGTTATGTAATTAGCGCAGATAATCTATATTCAGGTCAGCCAATATGTCTATATTGCACTTACTTTAAATCGGTTTTGTTGGAATAGTGAAAGAAAGAAAACTTTAAAATTAATCTACAGTTCATAATATTTTACTGTTTGACTTCGGAAATCTGTAAAAAACTTATGTAAACAAAATATAGATTCGACGACCGATAAACGCCGTGCCTTTGAAAAATAAAGATAAATAATATTTATAAGATAAGATAAAGAAGCGTAGAAAACTGTGTCAAGTGTTTACAAACTTAAATATTATGAATGAAAAAATGCATGCACGTCTTTTTAACCCCCGACGAATAAGAGGGGTGTGTCTGTCTGTCTGTGGCATCCGATTTTGATCTAGTTTTTCTTTGCAAGGTGTCACAATCGAGATTGTTCTTAGCTATGATTCAAGAAAATATCTTCAGCCATTTGAGATTATCAGCTCTTTTCTATTTGTTGAAAGGATCAAGTAACGGTTTTGTGTCGGGGGTTATTTTTTTTTTATTTAGTGTTATACATATTATAAACCACCATACCATTTTGGCAAACATTTAGTCGCCTTGGCTACACCAGCCATAGTAGAGAACTGTACTGTGACTTTGAAAAAAAAGTAACAATCGAAATCCAAGTAGTTTTGCGTTGATGCGCTTTTGTCATTCTGCGCCTTTGACATTGCGCGCTTTTGATATTCTGCACTTTTGACCGTCTTGTCACTCGCTAAATCTCAAGCTTACATGGCTGCTTTATTTTTATTTCTTTCTCGCGGTAATAATAGTTTTCCCGTTAAAAGTACCTGTGCGTTAGCCAGTGATTTACTTTAAAAAATACTGCTCAGTAATATTTAGCGAGTGGTCCCGATTGTCACCGCTGGGCGTATGCCTCTCTAAATTAATTAAATCCTCATCAATTTATCTACGTAGTACATTTAATTATACTTTAAAGTTAAGATACAAAATGGCGACCAAGCGAAGACAATCAGGCTAAGAGAAGTTCATGTTATAGTGTTAAAGTTCGTCGCCCTCGCTATACATAGCGTGGCCCTGTCATAGAGTCGAAATTAGAAGCAATCAACGAACCGCGTTACTACGAACTGGTGATGGATAGCCCAGTTGATGACTTTGAGGGATAGGTAATTGACTTGCTTTTTGCCTAAAATTGATAGTAAAATGGTGCGCCGTCACAGTACGCCTTGCAGATATGAAACATTGAAATGAATAGTATTTTAAGTTATCTTCTATTATTTCATAGCTTTACTTTTTTTAGTTCTAAACGAATATACTTACACTTTATTAGTGGTACTTAAGAGAAAGTCTTCTTTAGTAAATATAGCGTGGCGGGTGAACGACGACGCGGCAACGACGACACGCCACGGTCGTCTCGCCACGGTCGCCACGCCAATAAAAAGTTGCACTCAACAGTTTTACCCCTTGCTTATAAAGAAAAAATGATGTTTTCAGTTTTCTGTGAGATAAGGGTCACGACACAACGGTGTCTTATTTAAAATTAATAACTTTACGACCAAAACATAATTTAAAAGAAATCTTGAGATCAGAGGATAGGAAGTTGAGCAAAATCTTAAAAAATCTCACCTAGTAGGGAAGGGACAAAAAAATTCTCAAAAATGCCTTACGTTTATTGGAAGCCCCCTGTCATCAAATTGGAAGAGTTGTGTTAATTTAATTCTATGCTGGGAATGAATACAAAATCGCGTTTGGGTTCGAGATAAAATAAAGTGAGATTTGATTAATGACGATGAATCATCAGTTTGGTTGATTGTAACGGGTTTTTAATGTGCTTTAGATTAACTGTTAAATTTATATTATTACAAGAATAGAAGGGAGATGGATAAAGATTATAATAACAAATAACACCAAAACTATTAGAGTAGGGAGATATTATGCAACGCATCTTCTTATTAGGATCTGGTAGATAGATAAGGAGGTAGGTAGTCTACACATGGACGAAAAAATATATTTTGAGTAGTATCATGGTCCAAGAAAACAAGGTCTTACAATTAGACCACGTGACTGACACGAGCCTACGTCATTTCTACGTCATTTTGTCTATTCATCATTGTCGAATGCGTGTAATAGACAAGGATGAACAGCGCAAAATGAAGTAGGCTTGTGTCAGTCACGTGGCCTAATTGTAAGACCACCCGATCCTGTCAACACCACAGTGATTAAGTACTAAGATATTTTTGATTTCCGTTAGTTTCAACCAATAGAAAGTCATATAGAAAGCTACATATCATGACAAAAATCTGGTAATTGAATAATAAGTGAATAATAACTCTATTATAGTCCTTAACAGTTTTTCCCGCGGGAATGAGGTATTTTCCCGTGGTAAAAAGCCTATGTCGTTCCCCAAGGTCTATTCTATCTCTGTGCCTAGTTTAATCAAAATCGGTTCAGTAGTTTCGGAGCCTATTCAATGCCAACGATCAAATCTTTTCTCTTTATAATATTAGTATTGATCCATATCCATTATGAGGTAAAGATATACAGCTGCTGTTCGGTGAGTGGTTTGTTTACGATATAAGTAGGTTAATTATATCCAAGACGCAATATTAAAATCTTACAAAAGTCAAACCCATATTAAAGTCGGAAAACATCGTATTTACATTTTACACCTAACTTTATTCGCTTTTAGTTAGTAAGTACTCAAGTTCATCTACCGCTTATCGTTCTACATATACAAACTTTTATATATGTCTAAATTTTCAGTGAAATCACTACATAGTATAAAATAAAGTCGCTTTCTCCGTCCCTATGTCCCTATGTCCCTCCCTTTGTACGCTTAAATCTTTAAAACTGCGCAACGGATTTTGATGCGGTTTTTTTTAATAGATAGAGTGATTCAAGAGGAAGGTTTATATGTATAATACATGCATAATATACTGAAGGATAACCCACAATAACCATTTTCGCGTGCGGAGCCGGGGCGGGTCGCTAGTCTTTGATAAAAGAGGCCCTTGAAATGCCGCTCACTTCGAGTGCTAACTATACTATTAGCTTGTTACATTTCACAAGAGGTTTAAAGACTCATAAACTCATCTTTGTAGTAAGAATTAAATTATGTTCTGTTTGGTTAACGCGTTTGAATGTTTAGGTTGATCTGGTTAAATTAAAGGCCAACCAGAAAAATAAATAAACTTGCCATATTGCGGTATTTCAGTGGAACTAATTGTTTCATTATTCTGTTTGTAATTGACTATTATGCTTGGAGTGGATCTCCCAGCACAAGTAAATAAATAACTTACAGACAGGGAGATGTCTAAAACTAATTTTATAATTTTGAACTTCATGTGTATATTTTTTAAATTTTGTTTTATCTGTTGTGTTGTGATGTCCCTCAAATAAATATTTCTGATTTCTGATTAATGTATTTATGTATTTATTTATTTTGCTGTCACAGGTTATACAAGTTGTTATCAATACATAGCATAGGAGTACATGTGACGCCCTGCAAGAGCACGGCAAACAGAAAGACAACTAATTGTCATATTACTAACAAAATTAGATTAAACTAAATAATACTACCCACTAACTATTTATAATTTTATACATTACATTTCGTTATCTCTTCACCAACCTGGAATGGAAATTGCTATAAACATAAAAATAAACACAGGCACCCCCAGAGCAGGTTCTTTATTTTTTTGGTCAGGCTTTACATTAAAATAAAAAGTTTTAATTTAACCAACAGGGTTTAATAATTTTAAACAATAGTTAGTTTCCATATAAAAGTGAGAAATTACCATAATTACTTCACTTGGCCAACGGGTTGGGGATCGAAGTTCTAGTTTGTTATACAGGTGAATAGGTACCGAATGCTGGCCATTCCTTGGGTTATTTAAAATAGAATAGAATATACTTTTAATTGTCTCTTGGCTCTGACTGTACTACAGTGGCACACCCACAGGTACAGTTGGGCCAATTTAAAGACAAAAACCTTTAAACCATTGTTTATTTTAAAATTAATACTAATGTAGGTATGTCTATGTATACTTCAGTTAGTGTTTAAACTTAGGAACATAATAGGTTTAGAAGATATCATCGACCAATTAAGATGGTTATACCTAGATTTAGGTCATGTTTGTGTTTTTATGACTTCTTCATGCATTGTCAGGTGGTTATGGCCTGGTAAAGTTAGAGATTTCAATGACCTGGATTTTGCAAAAGTAAAATGGAAGACGTTTGTTTTCTTGGCCCATAACATCACTTATTTATTGTTACCTTAGCTTCAACATGCTTCAATGCACTAGTCTCAAGCGAGATGCAACTTGTGGCGTTCTCGAACACCTCTCCCAGATCCATATGTTCCGATCTCTGAGAGCCTCCCGGCTGGACATAGACTACCATGGCCAATCTGGAAGTCTTTAAATAGACTTCGGACTCAGGTTGGCCGCAGTAAGGAAAATATGTTCAGGTGGGGATTTTCGGAGAACCCAAATTTGGAGTGTGTGTGTGGGACGGTGCAGTCTATGGCCCACCTAGTGTCCTGCCCTGCTTGCCCTGCCACCTGCTCGCAGCAGGACCTGATGGATGCCACAGATAATGCAGTTGAAGTGGCTAAGTTCTGGGCCAAAATTATCTAAGAAATTTGTCATCGACACGATAAGAAGAAGAAGAATGCACTAGTACGCACGCACAGCTACGTTTAATGGTTTTGCACCTCAAAAAAGAAATTAAAAGATTTTTCAATATTTTATACCACAGTAGTAATGTCATATATCAGCATGAAGAGCCAACATAGGTTCAGGAGTGTGGCCAAAATCTCACAAAGTCTTAATTCAAATATTTGACTACCAGACGCCCTGGCTTAAATAAAGCTAACGAAGAACGTCGTCATAGGCGGTGGCGGACTATCAGAGGGATTGATTCTAATTAAAACATTAAGGAATTGGATTATAATGATTCCTTGAGGTCGCGTTGCGTGCGCGGGCGCTGCATTTGGGCTACGGGACAGGCAGGACTGACTCCCGAATAGCATGGCGTTATTGCTCTGCGCCCAAGTACCTACTTAGCTATTGTTTCAGTGACTCTCAAAGTACAGCAGCGGTTCTCAAGCAACCACCCCAAGACTTCATTCATGAGCTAGCCTCACGATCCAATTCGGTCTAGACATTCTACACTCCGACATATATAAAAAAATTTACGCTATAATATTCAACTCTGCTTTGTCTTAACCATTAGATAAAGGAGGCCCCGCTATACCTACAGACAGACACAGACGTACAGACAGGCGGTTTGTTAAATATAGGCCTTGAGCTAAGGCAAGGTCACGTCATGCGAATCATGGCTGTCGGATTGTCGCGCTGTTGCTAGGAGATTGACTAAATTAGTTTTTATAAAATAAATCACAGATATGCTTGCTATGCTTGTCAAGTCCGGTGAAGCTTGATCCGTCGTACTTTTGCGACTCTAGCATAGGTCAGTTCAAAAAAAGAATACTATGCTTGCAGTGTCAATAGATTACAGAAACTTTTCCGAAGAAAAAAACTTTGCCAACTTTTACACAATGTTTTATGGCAAAAGTAATCCTTATCTTACTTTTAAAAAAATACTTATATAAACTGTCTGATTGAAATGACTATGCATTGGAATGATTGCATGGGAATTTTGTGTTTAAGTTTCGAACAAGATCACATAGGGATCCACTGTGATCTAAACATTTCAATTGTAGCACATTGTAGTCATAGCTTTCTTCTAACAAATACTAGACAAAAGTTAACAAAACAATGGCTGTATATGCGAAAAGGATGCAACTGAATGATTTATAGCAGGCCTTCTTGCTCTTTTATAGAGGTACGTCCCTCTCCGCTTAGCAGTGTGTGTAGGAATTCTGTCGTCAAGCGTGATAATTCTTCCCATCAACAACTTTGAGCACGTGGCTGTGTAGGTAGATAATGTATGACTTGCCGTAGGGACCATGACAGGTGGCTACGTAGGCGGTCTATTCACACGGGTCTAAGATTATCAAGTAAAAGAATTGGAGAATGGAGACAGTTCGTCTAGCGTAGTTGAATAAGGGAAATATAAATATGCATTAGTGGAATCTTTCATTTCTTGGATGATGTTTTGGTCGATTTGCTATAAGTTTTAACAGATTTTTTCTCTCGCACGCTGGCCGACAAAGCTTCATAAACAAAGTACGAGTATTAGGGCAATTTCTCTAAAGAAATGGGTAACAGGCGTGACCCATTTCACTTTCACTTTTTATTCCCATTTAATTTGGAAATGGGTCCCGTCAGCTATACTTAAAAAAAAACATTGTTGTTTCTTATTTTTCAGCCCAAAAATAATTTTAAACATATTTCGCACAGCAGTGGCAGCAGTCGAGTTTTTAGTTTTTAAATTCCTTTTTTATTTTAAACATTATTCATTCAAAACTCCACCCGCCTTTTTCCGTTCTAGTATAAACGAAAAAGAGATTGTAACTTGTGACAATTGCTTTGTAAAGAATTTGAAGCACGCAAACAATGACAAGTTTAAGATAACACAAGGAAAATTGAACGTAACTGCACGTATTTGCATTCTATAGGCCCTTAGTCATACTGAAAAGTGTTTAGTAATAGTTATTATGTATATGCTAATAAGGTATTATGGTCTGCTAATGATTGAAATTATGTGACAATAACTCGATGCTTAGCCTGTTTAGCTGATAAAAAATACTCAAGGCATGTCGTATCTAGTAAGGCGCAAAAAGAGGAGGCCTATGTCCAGCAGTGGACAGATGTGGGCTGATAGATAGATCGATGTCATATCTGCTGGCAACTTAGGTTTTTAGCCCAAATCTCTTATTATAACTGTCTACTTTTTATGTCTACTGCTACGGGCTGATATGATGACGTTTGATGTCAAGGGTTTGGCAGAGGACAGAAAGGAATAGCGGTTACTCCACCATCGACAAGAGCGTAGCTCTTAAATTTAAAAAGACCTTTGACTGTCCACCCCTATTTATGAGGGTGTCTTACGCATAATTTATATCATTATTTTTTTCTCGCGACCCATAAACAGTAGGCCTACTATGTAAGTAGCGACAGGCTCGAGAAGCTGTCAAACGAGACATATTGACATTTCTAATGTCTGTCGCTTCTCGAGCTTGTCGCGTTTGACAGTTTCTCGAGCCTGTCGCTACTTACATAGTAGGCCTACTGTTTACGGGTCGCGAGAAAAAATGGTGCTCTTGAAAATAAAAATTAATTTGTGTGAAGTTTCATCAAATTTCAATTCAGGTTTATGGGTAAAATCGTAACAAACAGACAGACGTTTTTTGCTTTTTAGTCTTTTCGGCGGTTTAATTATTTTGTTGAAAAGATAAAGATAAATTTAATGCCTGCTGCTGCTTGCTCGCCAAAAGTTTTCTTTTTGTCTAAACACTCACATTTGAAGAGTATACGAATTGTTTACACCCTACATCTACATGTAAAGCACTTACCTATATGGAGTCTTAAAGTGAAGCACTCGTTACAAGGCGCACAGGAAGCGAGGGACTATTGAACAAGTTCAACAGTGGCTGGGGCATTGTCAATGTTCTCAATATGTGCGTGGTATGCCTGCTAATGAGAATACACTGTGCCTCTCTGTGGTTATGACACCCTGGTACATTATGTTTTGAATATTTCTATTCTATTTAATAAATATTCCTTCCTTATATGTCTCACTGAAATTACTGTGCTTAAAAGCTTTTTTCACCACGTAAAAATGTGCCTACTAATATTGTAAATGTGAAAGTAATTCTGTCTGTCTGTCTGTGTTACTTTTACGCCAAAACCACTGTAACGTGGTGCATTACCATGCCACCTCGTTGCCTCATTCTCATCTCATTTACCATTCTCGCCTAAATTCGAATATATTCAATTTTGGAATTCAGTCAACAGTCATCCGTCATTTCGTCCATTTTTCTAGTCACTTTTGTCTCACCTCTCGGCCATGCCGGCCGAGTTCCAAATTTCTGTGTAAATGTCAATTATAATCTAGCCTTGTCGACAAACAACCTTTAATTACCAAATACATATTTTATCGTCTGTGTTTCTACCTGTGTTTTCATCATACTACTTTCCATCGTGTTATCTTCTTCTTGTCGATGCCTTGCAGGCGCGCTCCTGTTCAGGGCGCGCCGCGGGTGTAACACTGGCGCCCCTTCGTGGTTCCCGAATCCACATTTAATAAGTTTCAGGTAAAACTTCCTGAAAAAACCAGGCGGAACCTTTACAAAACCTTTTCGGGTAAGGAAAGGCCTTTTAGCCTTTTTTTACCCGGCCCCCCCCGGTACTGTAACGTGGTGCATTACCATGCCACCTCGTTGCCTCATTCTCATCTCATTTACCATTTTCATCTAAATTCAAATATATTTAATTTTGGAATTCATTCAAAATCATCCGTCAATCATCCATTTTTTATTATTCATTCCATCTTCAACTTTTACCCTAGAAGCATCTGTTTTTTTTACCCCTTTCAAATGTGTTCGTGTTCTTCTTAATATTTATCTCAATACACTTTCAAAGTTTAAAAGTCTTTATTACTTATCCCTGTGGTGTGGACGTGGTAAACTAAGTTCGTGTGTGTGTGTGTTTATCACACTTCTACCTGCTCAACATCTTAAACGTAGTTGCCCCGCAGGCTCGTTCAGGAGCTAGACGAGCCGCGGGTGTAACACCACTAATAGGAAAAGTCTCACAAAGTTTGTTAGACGAGTGACCCACCGGGATTAGAACCCGGAACCTCCGTAATGAGAGGGAATATTTTGACTACTCGGCCATGGAGGCAGGTTACTAACCCGATGGCTAAATCTGGAAAGAAATAGTAAATATTCTAGAAGAGAAACGATATTTTTAACCCCCGACGAAAAAGAGAGGTGTTATGTGTTTGACGTGTGTGTCTGTCTAACTTTCTGTCTGTCTGTCTGTCTGTCTGTCTGTGGCATCGTAGCTCCTAAACGGATGCGCTGATTTGATTTAGTTTTTTTTTTGTTTGCAAGGTGTCATAATTGAGAGTGTTCTTAGCTATGATCCAAGAAAATATCTTCAGCCACTTGAAGATAATAAAAAGCTATTTTCTAGTTGTTAAAAGGATCAAGTAACGGTTTTGTGTCGGGGGTTATTAAATTTTGTAATTTAGTGTTATAATGAAAGACTTGTTACCTTTCTAAGTTTCTCTACAATATCGGTGTAAAATCTCAGGTAGTTTATTAATTCTCTAGCAATGCGTTCTCGGTGTAGTGTTCCTATGAAACCGGTTCCACTCACAGTTAGGCACGCCCCTTCATCAAACCCTTTCTCTTGACGTCTTCCATCCATCGCATTACAAGGCTCTTTAACGTTTTTTTGTTAGGATATGATTTATTTATAACTAGCGACACCCGCCCCGGCTCCGCACGGGAAAATGGTTATTGTGGGTTATCTTTAAGTATATTATGCATGTATTATACATATAAACCTTCCTCTTGAATCACTCTATCTATTAAAAAAACCGCATCAAAAAAATAGTTTTAAAGATTTAAGCATACATAGGGACATAGGGACAGAGAAAGCGACTTCCGTTGCGTAGTTTTAAAGATTTAAGCAACATAGGGACATAGGGACAGAGAAAGCGACGTTTTATACTATGAAGTGATGAAGCGACGAAAGCCTTGGGGTATTTATTATTTAATGTAAAAGCTGTCTTATATTTTTGTTTACTCTGTAATAGCTCTGGCGATAGTATGCAATTTGGAATAGACAATTAATTTACTTTCTGAGATAGAATTATCTTCTTTATTTTTTAAATAAAACCAATCTATCGAGGTTATCAACTGCAACCAACATTTTTAAATTAAAGCAAAAAGTGAAAAATCTGTACTAAATCTTGTACAAGAATTTGGGCAATTTAGGCCAGTCGGCATTATTTTGAAAGAGAAAAGGAACCACAAAACCCATAACAACACATTCTAATGAACTCGGTTCAGTACAACAATAGCTTACTGTTCCGCTGACCAAACAAACTCACACCGACTATGAATGTCAATATAAAAATACCCAACACAGTTTTCAAGACCAAATAGAAGAAACCCTTGGATTATCGCCAAGTTCTTCAATGTTCAATGGTTTTAATTGATTGTGTAAATAAACTCGCGTCTACTTTCATGTTACATCTGCTCATAACACTAATAACTTGAGCCCTCTCATGACGGTAAAAAGACCTTTGACGATGGTCCGTGGTGCGAGTCAAAGGATTCAGCGACAATCTTACTATTAATAGGTATATTGCTCCTTCTAAATAAATTAATAAATATATTTATAGAAAACTCAAAAAATATAATTAGTAGCATATATGTGTGCTGTTTATGTATGTGCTACAGTGCTACATCATAGTCTCGCTCATAGTTAAAGATGGAAAACATAATTTATTTAATTTAAAATATTTAGCATGGTACTTGCATTATGTTTGTGTAATACGGTTGATTTATTGCTTTTGTATCTGTCCATTCCATGGTTTTCCGTGTGGATTCATTGCTAAACTACTGCATTTATAGGACTTTAAAACAAAGTGTATTTAGTTAGGTATATTTAATATCACTAAAACCCTCAATTGATGCTGTTTAATAATGGTCGGCAAGTGCTAGTTTTAAAATTTTCTTACTAAACAAATTTTATTGCGTTGCAATGTAACTACTAATATGACAATAATTCACGCTATTAAAGTTGCACATTAAAATTCCTTATTGATTCAAATATAACCATAGCTTATTTCTTATACCACACTCTGCTCAATGGTGTTAAAGTGTGCGTAGGGCAGGTCATTCACCCCGGCTGCTCCACGGCTGTGTGCGTTGTGTACTAGACGGTTAAATTACTGCGATAATACAACAATCTGCGTAGGATTCGATTTCTGCAAGACCTAGTTTAATGTGAGCGCGAACGAGAAATCTGGAATGAGTAATGAATTGTGCAGTAGCCAGTACATGCGGCTTGACATTTAGACTTCGTTATTCCGTAGCAGTAGAGGTGAATTTCGTAGTGTGAGTGTCCAGCTGTACGTGCTGGCTGGCTGTATGTGTATCGACCTCAAAAGATAGGGTTTGATGGACCGAATACACCCATAAAAGAGTCTCAAAAGGAAGATGCCATCAAAAACAAAACTTGTAAAAAAACCAAGTCTCGCAATTCAGTTCTTCTACCGTAAAAAGTTGTGAGATCCATGTAATACCAAGTCGGTTAATTTATTCAGTCCCTACTTAAGGTTCCTTCTGTCTTAAGTTATTACGTAATTAGCTAACCTAACAACATCAGTAATCATATTAATATTAAAAATCTTTTATGTTTTAAATAAATAGATTGACTTAGCCATCGCATGAAAACACAATGTATCTCACAAGTAATACATATTGTATTAAATTAGACTGTTTAGTCCATTCCATCCTGTTTCGTCCATTGAGATTCTGATCTATTAATCTATAAAAAATATATTTAAAAACCGTCTAGACTTTTAAAGTGAAAACATTATTATTATAAGTTTCCTGAAATTGCTCACTTCCTATCTTCACAGATTACTAAATGCCTGGCGTCGGAAGTTTGTGGTTTTCTCAATTTCCTGTTAAGACTGCCAATCTACTAGAGATTTACTATTAACTAAACTAAGCTTTCTACCTCTAGCTTCGCTCGTGTTTTCGAGTTATGGAATTTAAGCTTTTTCCCTGTTCGTTGAAAAGTTTAATTGTAGGTATAACCTTTTGCCTGTTTATGCGCGAAAATTGAAATTTTGTTCTTACGCAGCAGCTGTGTAAACTTTTCTTGAATTAATAAAAAAAAATAACTATAATATTTTTTATTGCGAAACTTAAAACAACGTAGGTGTACAAAAATGTGTGAATTTGCTCATTCATGCAATAAAATTGAAAAGTACCTAAATAAGTTTGATTAGCTTTGACTCATCCCATATCCTTATCTCTAAACAATAACAAATCAGAATCTAAAATACATGTTATCAATTTCCTAACTAGATAACAAACATAACAAGTTATTCCAATAAGGGAATCCAAAACTGTTTTTAAATTTAGACATGTCAACAGCGACGAAATTATAAAGGTATTCAAATCCCTGGAAATGAAAAAGACTCCCGACGTTGACGGAATCTCCGTGAAAATAATAAGTTCCATAATAGATTGTATAGCACCTCATCTAAGTTTTATATTTAACCAATGTGTTGATAATGGTGTGTTTCCTGACCTGATGAAACTGAGTAAAGTCATACCCTTATTCAAAGCCGGCAGTACAACAGACCCCACCAATTTTAGACCTATACCAATACTGCAGACCCCACCAATTTTAGACCTATACCAATACTGCCGACACTTAGTAAAATATTTGAAAAACTTATTCTTAATCAGTTGCAGGGTTATTTTTATAGACATAATTTAATGCACGTAAATCAATTTGGATTTACTAGGGGTCGCTCAACTGCTGACGCAGGTGTTGAGCTTATTACTAAAATTTTTGATGCCTGGGAAGATTCAATGGATGCCATTGGCATTTTTTGTGATTTATCCAAGGCTTTTGACTGTGTCGATCATAGCACTCTGGTCAGGAAACTAAATCATTACGGTGTTAAAAACCGGGCGCTCGATCTTCTTGAATCATATCTTACGAATAGATTCCATTTGGTCGATGTTAATGGGAAAAGATCGCCTGGATCTAAGATAAAATTGGGCGTCCTGCAGGGTTCCATTCTTGGTCCTTTTTTGTTTTTAGTGTATATTAATGATTTGCCATATCTTATAAAAGAAAAACATGGGTTGGTACTGTTTGCCGACGATACTTCTTTAATTTTTAAAGTTAAAAGACAACAATTAGTTTATGACGACGTAAACAATGCTATCCATGATGTAGTTAACTGGTTTACGGTAAATAATTTATTACTCAATGAAAATAAAACAAAATGCCTTAAATTTGTGTTACCAAATGTTACTCCAGTAGCAACTGATATAATAATAAAGGGACAGAGAGTGGACCTTGTGGACTCTGCTGTATTTCTTGGAATTACTTTGGATGCCAAACTGCAATGGGATCCTCACATAAATAAATTGTCGAACAAACTGAGTTCAGCGGCGTATGCAGTTAAACGAATTAGAGCTCTTACTGGTGTAGATACGGCTAGATTAGTGTATTTTAGTTATTTTCATAGCTTGATGACCTATGGAATTCTTCTATGGGGACATGCTGCAAATGCAAATAATATATTTACGCTGCAGAAACGGGCTGTTCGTGCAATTTATAAATTAAGGCCTAGAGTGTCACTTAGGGAAAAATTTAAGGAAATTAATATTTTAACATTAGTATCGGAGTACATTTACCACAATTTATTACATGTAAAAAAAATATAACAAAATTTGCAAAGAATAGTGATCGACATGCTCTTAATACTAGAAATAAAGACAAATTGGCATCTCACATTAGTCGATTGCAGAAAATGAAACATTGTTTTAAGGGCGACTGTATACGCTTTTACAATAAGATTCCTACTATTATACAAAATTTACCCTTAGAGAAGTTTAAAGTTGTAGTTAAGCAAAAATTGATTAAAAATGCATATTACAAGATATCTGATTATTTAGAAGACAGATCTCCATGGGAATGAGGTTACTTGAGTTGGCTATTAATATAATTTAATTTATTAAGATATATTGTACCTACCTATAATATTACAAATTAAAAAATATATATAATTTTTAAAAGATGCGACGCTTGTGGAGTTTATTCGGCGAGCTCTTCTCCACAAAAGACCGCACATTTTGCTTTGCTGAACTCGCCACTAAATGTAACTTTATTTGACTTAACTATGTGTCCAAAAAAGTGTCCAAAAGTTAAAAATAAAAGGGTGTCCACATTCTGGAAAGTCAGGGAAAGTCAGGGAAAAGTCAGGGAAGCTCAAAGCAGTCAGGGATAGTCAGTGAAATAGAGGGGTCACCTGGAAAGTCAGGGAAAATTGAGATTTCGTCTCCCAAAACACTGTTTGTCTCCCAAAATTTTCCAGTGATTGTAAAATGAGGGATATAATTAATTTATGCTCTAGAAAGACCCTTAATCTTGACTATCGAAGCATTTTTTTTTCAGGTTTCGAGTGATCTACATTATGACTTCGTTTTTAGTCATAATTAAATTACTCCTTTTTAGTTTTCTATCTAATGGAGTGGAGTGATCTACATTATGACATAATTTTGTTTATAATTACATTACTTTCATATGGTTTTTTTTAGGATTAGAATGAACTATGTTATGATTTTTTTGTCATAACTAGATTACTCCTTTTTGTTTTAATAGTTGTACTTTTTTGTTTCAATTTCCCAGTGATTGTAAAATGAGGGATATAATTAATTTATGCTCTAGAAAGATCCTTAATCTTGACTATCGAAGCATTTTTTTTTTCAGGTTTCGAGTGATCTACATTATGACTTCGTTTTTAGTCATAATTAAATTACTCCTTTTTAGTTTTCTATCTAATGGAGTGGAGTGATCTACATTATGACATAATTTTGTTCATAATTACATTACTTTCATATAGTTTTTTTTTAAGTTGTAAAATTCCTGTTATGGTAATTACGTAAAATAAAAAAAATATCTAAAATTTATCTGTAATTTTATAATGTTAAAACCACCCCAACTTTTTAAGAAATTACAATTTTAAATATCATTTAGTTTAAAAAATTGCCAAAAATACTGTAAAATTTAAAGCACTTTAAAGTATTTCCAAAATATATATTGTATTTTTTTTTCTGTAAAATGAATACCTATACATAGTTGGTCAGGGAATTTTGAAAAAATTGTCAGGGAAAGTCAGGGAAAAGTCAGGGAATTTTTTCGAACATTAGCAGTGGACACCCTGATAAATGATTTGATTTGATTTGATTTGACATTCCACCAGATTCTTCGAATTCCTATGCTAAGCGACTAGCATAGTCGGAATAGACATGACGGAATTCTGAAAATGAGTTATAAGATGAATGATTCCAAAGTAAAAAAAAAATAATAATTTACTTTTTACTTAAAAGAGAATTAAATGTTTTCCCGTGGTAAATAAATATCATCCCTCCAAAATACTTTACCATGAAAAAGATACGTAAACATTTAAAATGTCCCCGAAATACGTAATCGTTACTAATGACAATACCTATATTTAATTTTACTTGATGAAGGTCGCGGGGAGCCGCTGGATGCGGGCAGCGCAGGACCGATCGTTGTGGAGATCTTTGGGGGAGGCCTTTATCCAGCAATGGACGTCTTTCGGATGAAATGGTGATGATGATAATAACTTGATTAATGCAGAAAATTATCGTTAACATTAGATCAATGAAGAGTTTATAGGTGCTGACTTTTTCGAAATACGTTCCGTAGGCTCTCAGACAAAGAGAAGAGATATGCAAAGTTCCCATTTCGCAAAATAATACAATATGTTTTGTTCACAGGTAAAAATGAGTCAGGTTGTGACGCGAAAGAGCGCCATTACAGACGAAAAGGAAAAGGTAACTACACCACTAGGGCCACAATAGATAAAAAAACTTGGATAAGGGTTTTGGGGGTAACAATGGGAAGATATTTTTGAATCGCATTCTGTTCCAAAGAACTTTTAAACTTCTAACTATCAGTTTGTTTCTATTTGGTGAAGGTATTGCACAGATTCTCAAGTTTTACCATAACTCGTAGTGTCGTCTTTGTCTTGTCACAGTTAAAAATTAATTCATTTAAAAATATATTCTGGCATTGTAAAGGAGTTATAACGAATTTGTCCCACCAGGATTAATCGTTACAAATATTAAGTTTATATTGTTACCATTTTTCGTAAAGCAGCGCCAATATTATTTATATTTACTCGTTTTGTGTCGCAGTCTCGCAGTGTACTTCGATTTTTATTAAATAAGTATGTAATTAAAATCTAAATTGTTAAGTTTTCAAAAAAGTTTCTATTAAGAAGTGAAGCTTAGTCGAAATGTGGCTACCGCTAGGTCCTGTTTTGAGTGAATCTACAATTGAAACTCTTCTTACAAACAAGGTTTTAGAGGTAGGTTGACTAAACTAAAAGTAATTCTAATTTTATTACAAGTTAAGTGTCGATTCTGGTAAATAGATATTATCGGTTTGTTGGAGTTTTCAAATCTAAGCAAAAGAAATTTTTGTAAGTTTGGTAATTTAAGTGACTTTAAGTAAAGGAAAAGAAAAAAAAGTTAAGTTACCTAATACTTATCTTAGTGTAATCCTAAATGGGTTTTATTATAATTTAGAGTGGTATTCTGCTAGTCGAACTATCGACTTATGCAAATAAAAAAGTTCGTTAATTCTTTCATTGTGTTGTTTAGGTAGATTTTTGATATAATTAATTTAATTTTTTTTTGTTGTAACGTACAGTAGCCAGCACATGCGGCTGGATATGTTGACCTTGAGAGCACCCGTATTCCGTAGCGGTAGAGGTGAATTTCGTAGTACGAATGTCCAACCGCATGTGCTGGCTTCTGTACTTACATTGGAGCATTACGTTAACACAATTTGACTAGTAGTATATCACTCTCATAAACCAGGATCGGCATCGTTAAGTACACTAAAAACTTATTCAACTCTATTGTTAAATATTTACAGAGAACAGACAGTCCAGTGAAAGACATGAAGAAGAAAGTAGCAGCGAATGCGGAGAAGGAGAAACAGGCCGCGGAGAAGCCGACAGAGAAGCAGCCGGAGAAAACGGAGAAGTCCAAACAGGCGGAGAAACCCGTCGAAAAGCCGAAACAGGTAGAAAAACCTGCTGAAAAACCGAAACAGGCAGAAAAACCGACAGAAAAGAATGATAAACAAAAGCTGGCCGAAAAACCGACAGAAAAGAATGATAAACAAAAGCCGGCCGAAAAGGCTGCAGAAAAAGAGAAACCTGCAGAAAAGACCGAAAAGAATACTGATAAGAAAATAGAAAAGAATGGCATTGATAATAAAAGGACAGACGCTAAAGAGAAGAAGGACACACAAGAGAAGAAAGATGATAAAACTGATAAGAATGCAAAGGTAAGTCTTGAATTACTTAGTTTTGATTTATTTGGTGTCTTCTTATTCTTTGCGAATCGACTCAGCTTTGTTTGGTGTTGTAGCATGCGGATGGTTGCTCATAAAATCATTCGTTATGGAAAACTTTGCAAATATTTAATCATTGACGGATTTTTACAAAGTCCAGTCTACTCTAATAAACAATTGTTCGTCAGATTATACATACATACATGCCGTAAATATTCATTCATTTATTTAACTATCTCTTATTAATTCAAAACATGAGCATGAAACTGTAATTTTATTAAAAGTCTATTTGTTTAGAAACTTAATGAAAAGTGAAGTATAAATAACGAATTTGAAAGAAACATGTTACATGGTGTTTATGTACAGTTAAAAAATATTGTTAAATAGGTTTTTGAAATACTTTATTTTAAAATACAAGTCATAGCCTTTTCGATTTTTAGATCAACGAAATTGACAAGTAGACTTTTGATGAAGTTCTTAAACCGAAAGACTGCAACAATAAATCAGTTTCATACCTCATGCCTTTTCTACTCACAAATCTAGAAACTTTATTACATTCCATCACAAATACATTGCTTCACTAACATTGCAGGCCGATGCCAAAAAGAACGGTGAAAAACCGAAACAGAACGGCTCGAAGCACAATGGTGTCGAAGGCAACGGTGTAGAAGAGGCCACTAGCGATGACGATGTGTTAGAGATAGCCGATGACGAGTTCCCTGAACTGGCGTACGATGATTCCGATAACGAATCGCCGACGCCGGACTGCGCGCCCGGTCGCAGCGCCACAAGGCGGTCACAGGTATATTAAAAATTACTACACTAAGTCACAGAAGAAAATAATAGTACTAACCCGTACAGAAAGGACACTCACCCCCCCGCGCCTGAATGAGTTTCCACCCGATATAGCGCCCCACGCCCCGCACCCCGCAGGCGCCGCGGGGCTCCGCCGGTGGTGTTCGGGGGTGTTTTACATAGCGCCTAGCGCCATTGACTTGTAGTTGATATTCAAAAAGAAGTAGCTTGTCAAAACGCGTTTTCTCTATTATGGAGTGACTAAGTTTAACACGAGTGGTTATGGACGGTTCATTTTGAGGACTTTTGATCAAAGGACAGAACAGCTGACAGGTGTCGCATCGCTTTTGTCCAGGAAAGGTCTAAAGGTAGAAATAAATGGGAACTTTTCCAGTAGCAAGAAAAAAATCCTTACAAAACGACTCAACAGATGGCACTAGTAAATAGTGATGTAATAAATACAAAAGTATTGGATTATAAAAAAAAAAACATTCAAGTTAATCAACTAATTATCCTAAAATTAATCTCATTCAGACAGAACCATGTAAAATCTGACAAAAATAATCTAAAAGTCGAATCTACAATAAATCTCACTGTTCTCATTATTGTACTAGCGTCATCTATGAGAATCTTAAAGAACACTGTTTTTTTTTATTTCAAGCTGTCAGAAAATCTCCCATTCCGAAGAATGTGGAGATTAAATTCCGAAACATGCATTCATCGTCCATTACTTCATTTGTACAGCTTTCTGCATGAACAATATTTTCACTCTATTTATATCAATTAACCCTACGAGGACCTAACTACTATTTTCACAGTTAATTCTGCTAGGATTAATGGCTATCATCTAGACTTTTCAAACAATTTTTCCAACATCGCATGTTTCCAAGTCCTTTGAAGCTTGTTAAGTCCAGTTTTCGACACAAGCGTATTAAATTCTAAAAAACATCGCATGTTCTTTAATAAAACCCCATTGGTATTGGTACAAACTAACTCCGCTTATTAATATTAAAGGTGAAGGCGGCGCGTACTCCCGAAACGCCGCAGCCGGCCGCAGACAAACCGGCTGATGTTAACGAACAGGTGAGCTCTGAGTTATATCATCATCATCATCGTCATTTCAGCCTAAACAGACTCCGGACCCAGATTGGCCGAAGCACAGAACATTTAAAAGAGGTTAGAAAGGCGCTGTGGGCGGGGCAGGCGCGCCAAAGATATGAGCAAACGCTCTCTACGCAAAGACGCTATCGCGCTGTTTAACTCACACATAGACATAGCTATAAAAATGTATATCGGTATGCGTGCGTGCATGCATATGATTCGTTCCATTTGAAATCGCGTGATTGAGCGGCGCTATGATTGGCCAGATTTGAAATTGCAAATATGTGCGTAAACTTCATCTTTATTGAAGTACAGATGTAGTGGAGGTGAAAGGTGGGGTGGAATCGGCGACACCGGATTTCATACGAACGGCGCATTATCGCCATTCTAACCTCTTTTAAATGTTCTGTGGGCCGAAGTATGGAGAATATGTGCAGATGGGGATACAGCTCGGATAGCGCATGTCTGTGTGGTGTCTCTCCCCAAACCATGGCCCATTTATAGTGCTGCCAAGTATGTCCCAATAGCTGCACACGCGAGGCTGTACAATGCTTCGGACAATGCCATAGCCGTGGCGGAGTATTGTTCCTCTTATATCTAGTCGCCGAATCGACACGAATAGAAGATAAAGATTTCAGTCTGTAGATGTCCACTGATGGACAAAGGCCTCCCTCAAAAATCTCCTAGCTCTTGGAAGTCGCTAAACAAACTGCGAACCCAACCCGATTAGAGCAAACAAAATCTTACACAAAATTTTACACGTCCGTACAAAAACTGAAAAGCTTTACGTAGAGATGTTACAGCTCGAGGCTTTTAAGTCCTTTAACGAAGACTCGCCTCAACTCAAAGGTTTACAACTCAAACGAGTCGTACAAACCTTGAACCTTGAGTCTATTAAATAAAAAATAAATAAAAAAATAAACAAAAGAAAAAAATAATACAAGAAAGTATCGTCAGTTCATAAATATGTAATTACCAATCAAATACGTGTTTTTTTAATTGTTTCTTGAAAGACTCTGGTTCGTAAAGACTTGAGTTCTTTGCTTAAAAGGCTCGGGTCCAAGCTTCGAGTCTTTTAGCAAAGAGCTCAAGTCGTTTATTTGGAGTCGAGTCTTTAAAGTTGAGGCGAGTTTTAAAAATAGGGTTTAAAAGCCTCGAGCTGTGGCATCTCTGGCTTTACGTCTATCTGGGGAAAGTCCTTGAAATAAAATAAAATGTTTAATCTCTTCTCTCCCCAGCCCAAAGATAAAGTGTTGAAGTTATCGGAAGCCCCCCCCACCGACCGCAAGCTGCGCTCGGACGACCCCAAGGAGAAGAAGGCGGAGAAGAAGGACGCGGAGAAGAATGGAGAAGACAAGGATGACGTCATCGAGATCGACGCTGATGGTGAGGCCGTTAACTGCTCGTATAAGTCCCCACCGAGGGGCAACTTCACTACATAGTATAAAACAAAGTCGCTTTCTCTGTCCCTATGTCCCTATGTATGCTTATATCTTTAAAACTACGCAACGGATTTTGATGCGGTTTTTTTTTAATAGATAGAGTGATTCAAGAGGAAGGTTTATATGTATAATACATGTATAATATACTTAAGGATAACCAACAATAACCATTTTCCCGTGCGAAGCCGGGGCGGGTCGCTAGTTTCATATAAACTTCAGTCTCGTAACCGGCCACTTCGTATGAAAAGTTGAAATTTAACTTTGAGATTTCAACCTATGTTCCTTAGGGAGAGTTGTTCAGTTTCATGAGTACTATGTGGCCAAATTTCACGGTGTATAAAATTAGCAGGCATTTTATTTGTTTATGTTCTCATTGTTCTCATTTCAATCACATGCAAACTTTCAGTCATACTTGCACTTGTCACTACACACTCAAAATCACTCATACACATATACATACACATACGTTTAGTCACATTCTAATTATACCTATAAATTAATCTTAGAATAAGTCACTTACATTTTAGTAGATTGTAAGATGAAAACGAGTGATGCCAAACTTCTACCGAAGAGTGGTACCTCCTAACACAGGCTGTTTTAAGCTTAAAAGGAGGTATCACCCCTAAGTATAAGAATTTCGAGGATAGATTTGGATTTTCGATCCATCTCAATATTTTTCTAAAGAATCAGTGCGCAACAACAAGCACGGTCGGTTGCTGAACGAACGAATGAGCGTCCAAGCGAACGACTACTGACTCTGGGAATCAATAGACTGAATGATTGAGGTGTTTTTCTATAATTCTTTCCAAAGAGAAAGGCAATGAAATAAAACAAGTGCAGCCTATAGCTTAGTCTTTTAAAATTATTCACTCGAAACGTCAAACTCTGGTTAGTTTATTAATCGATCTCGGTGTCCCCAATAGCCAAAAGTAAAATAAATAACCTTCATAATTATTTCTCCGACAAGTATATCTTATTTAACGAAATAAAGAAATTTTTATAATTTTTGTGTTGTTTCCACAGAGGAGCCTCGCAAGACTGACACAAACTTCTCCAAGTCTCGCGTCAAAGTGTCCCCATACCGCCGCTCGTCGCGCCTCGCGGATAACACAACCAGCTCCGTCATGGCCAACTATACAGGTAGCACCATTTAAACGAGCCTGCCCTAATTTAGGGCATTCGAGCCTTGCACGAGGACACCAGGTTTCGCGTGAAAAAATCCCGTTATGAACAACTGTACAGGTAACAGCATAGAATCGAGCCTGCCCTAATTTAGGGCATTCGAGCCTTGACCGTCAAACAGTGACAGAAATTTTTTTCTAGCTCCGGTATGAACTATGCTGCCCTAATTTAGGGTCATTGGGCGTTGGGCGTGAAACAGTGGTCTTGCTGGTCTAGCTCCGTCATGGCCAACTTTACAGGTAGCACCAAACCATCGAACCTGCCCTAATTTAGGGCATTCGAGCCTTGCACGTGAACACCAGGTTTCGCGTGAAAAAATTCCGTCATGAACAACTACTATACAGGTAACAGCATAGCATCGAGCCTGCCCTAATTTAGGGACTTAGGGCAAAGTGTCCCGCTAACGCCGCTCGTCGCGCCTCGCTGACAACACCACCAGCTCCGTCATAGCCAACTACACAGGTAGCACCATACCATCGAGCCTGCCCTAATTTAGGGCATTCGAGCCTTGACTGTCAAACAGTGACAGAATTTTTTTTCTAGCTCCGGTATGAAAAGGTATGCTGCCCAAATTTAGGGTCATCGGGCGTTGGGCGTGAAACTGGTCTTGCTGGACTAGCTCCGTCATGGCCAACTTTACAGGTAATAACTACACAGGTAACAGTATATCATCAAGCCTGCCCTAATTTAGGGTCATGGGGCAAAGTGTTCCCCTATCGCCGCTCGTCGTGCCTTGCTGACAACACCATTTAAACGAGCCTGCCCTAATTTAGGGACTTCGAGCCTTGGACGTCAAACACCAAGTTTCCCGCTTTTCCGAGCATAAAAGACTTCATGGCCATCGATACCGGTAAGACTCGTTATTGAGCCTGCTGCAAAGCCAAATTAAGACTCATCTCACGGTAAGTTATTCTTAAGAATATTCACAAACGTCCAAAATAATTATTTGTAATTTGACCCTAAGTATGCTTTTCATTGAAGAATTGTAAGCGGTCTGGCTTAACTATAGTAGATTGACTTACGATTCATTATACAACTAAATAACTGGACGCTTTATAAATAAATACACAAAACTATTATTATATCTTGACCTGTTTCCCATTTAGTAGATATCTGTGAAATTGAGTAGGTATCTTAAACAAAAATAAAAATAAACAAAGGCGTTTGTGGATATAACATAAAGCATCAGCTCCAACGAACAGGTCCCAGCCGTGAAGGGGCGAGCGAAGACGACAAAATTGTCACTTCTGGGAGAAGCTGTAACAGAGAAGAGTTTAAAATCGCCAGGGTGATACTCACTCCCATAGCTAAGGTGCCGCCTTACCGCAGCGTGACCGACCGCTCTGCTGGCTCCAATATAGCTCAATATTCAGGTTATATCATGTCACATCATTGTAAAGCCCGACTAGGGAAATAAATAACCTCGCCATCTTGCGGATTTTAATGAAACTAATTTTATAAGGGAAATTGTTGCCATAGTCGTAAAAATATACACGTGGCGCCCCCAGAGCAGGTTTTTTATTTCTTTGGTCAGGCTTTATAATAATTAGGCTAATTCATACAGTCACGCTCTGACTGAACTTCAATATCTTTTTTTATTACGAAAAGACGAAAAACTACAGTTGCAGGAAAGAGCGGGCTGCGGGCCGGGACGATTTTAAACTTATATGCAGCCTTTTCCATAGAAAAGTGGGCGTGATATGTGACACAGGCTGCATATTAATTCCGTCCCGCAGTTCTAGCTTTCCCACGTGGGTATTCTTGTTAAACCTTAATAAGGTTCAAAACTTAAAATATTTGACTATAAAACAAAAATGTTTGCGGTGCCTTTTTCTTGGAAGTTTAGAGGGCAAATGTATTTTTTAAATGTAGGATTAGAGCGTTACTTGCAGAATTAGCGCCATTATGTAGTTTTGTTACGGAGAGGTGCAGCATTTTACAAATTAAGCTCAGTCGTCATTTTTTCAACTGATAACTTGTTAATTTGTTCAGGTATAGAATTAAATTTATATTTGAACATACCATGATCATCATCATAATCATTACTCACTATAAAATTCATTAACTAATATTCATCAGAGATCGAATTTAAATTAATTTGGTGATTGCATTTATAATTCAAAAATGTTCACACCAATCTATGCAATGATTTTAAATTAGATCTCTAGCAATCCATAACTAATCTTAGTACTCGCATGCATGAAGTAACCATAGAATGTCTACAGCTTAGTTTATTTATTTATTTTCTTTATTTAGGAAACAAACAGCTTATAACAACAATACAAAAAGTCTATGTATAAACCTAACACAATAAGCCAAACTAGTTTCCATCAATAGAATTAATAACTGAATTTCGAAATATTTTTTTCTGTTGATTGAGATCTGAAAACCGAAAATTCAATTTTCGTTTGTTAGAATTCGGTTTTTTCTCAAAGCCAATTTATTATAACTAAAAACAAATTCACGAAACTTCATCATAACCAAAACAATATGATCTCCATTTCCCTCTAACATGTTCCATCTCTTTCTCGCAGGAAACAACACGACAATGGAGATGGATATCACAGAGACGTCGTCCATAGTGGAGGAAACTTCGCTGGACGATAGCTCTTATCTCAGTGGACTAAGAGCCATCAAGGGACGGAGGTCATACAAGCCGCTCAAAGAACTCACCATCAAACAGCTCAATAGAAGCGTGCGGTCTACTGCTAGCAGCTCAGGTTAGTATAGTGCCATAGATTAAAGGCTGCTACACACCAAAAAAGTGTCGCAGACGCGTTGTGTTGCGCTCATAAGAAGGCTTTAAGTCACCCAAAGAGCGTTGGAGAGGGCTATGCTTGTAGTTTCCTTGCGTGATCGAATCAGAAATGATGAGATCCGTAGGCGAACCAGAGTCACCGACATAGCCCGAAGATCGACGAGCTGGTGAGGGTCTGGGGAAGTCGCTGGATGCGGGTAGCGCAGGACCGATTGTCGTGGAGATCTTTGGGGGAGGCCTTTGTCCAGCAGTGGACGTTTACAGGCTAAGATGATGATGATGATGAATAGTTTCGGAGAAAACTTAGAACTTTTACTCTTGTAAGCCGTTTCCTGTAGGAATGAGATATTTTCCCGGGGTAAAACCTATCTAAGATGTTGACCAGGGATGTAAAGAACCGCTATGCAGAATTTCATTACAATTGGTCCAATAGTTTCGGAGATTAGCCCGTACAATCAGGCCTGAAAGCCCGCGTTGCTCGAAGGTCTTTTATGTAAATAAATTATCTTTAAACCTTATTGTAGTATCCAAATTTGAATCCAAACTTGACGTTCCAGTGTCGGAGTCCCGTCCGACAGGCACGGTGGTCGGCCGTAAGCGCAAGCCGTCGTCCAGTGACGTCATCGAGCTGGCCTCCGAAGCCTCCGAGCTGCCCCCACTACTGCACGCCAAGAGGATGCGCCTGCTCGACAGGATCGCGCAGCCCTTCCGCAGGACACCGCCCACCGCCCACGCCCTGCCCACACCGCCCACTAGGGGGACCGCTGAGGTCAGTGCCGCGCACATATACATTAGAGGATGCGCCTGCTCGACAGGATCGCGCAGCCCTTCCGCAGGACACCGCCCACCGCCCACGCCCTGCCCACACCGCCCACTAGGGGGACCGCTGAGGTCAGTGCCGCGCACATATACATTAGAGGATGCGCCTGCTCGACAGGATCGCGCAGCCCTTCCGCAGGACACCGCCCACCGCCCACGCCCTGCCCACACCGCCCACTAGGGGGACCGCTGAGGTCAGTGCCGCGCACATATACATTAGAGGATGCGCCTGCTCGACAGGATCGCGCAGCCCTTCCGCAGGACACCGCCCACCGCCCACGCCCTGCCCACACCGCCCACTAGGGGGACCGCTGAGGTCAGTGCCGCGCACATATACATTAGAGGATGCGCCTGCTCGACAGGATCGCGCAGCCCTTCCGCAGGACACCGCCCACCGCCCACGCCCTGCCCACACCGCCCACTAGGGGGACCGCTGAGGTCAGTGCCGCGCACATATACATTAGAGGATGCGCCTGCTCGACAGGATCGCGCAGCCCTTCCGCAGGACACCGCCCACCGCCCACGCCCTGCCCACACCGCCCACTAGGGGGACCGCTGAGGTCAGTGCCGCGCACATATACATTAGAGGATGCGCCTGCTCGACAGGATCGCGCAGCCCTTCCGCAGGACACCGCCCACCGCCCACGCCCTGCCCACACCGCCCACTAGGGGGACCGCTGAGGTCAGTGCCGCGCACATATACATTAGAGGATGCGCCTGCTCGACAGGATCGCGCAGCCCTTCCGCAGGACACCGCCCACCGCCCACGCCCTGCCCACACCGCCCACTAGGGGGACCGCTGAGGTCAGTGCCGCGCACATATACATTAGAGGATGCGCCTGCTCGACAGGATCGCGCAGCCCTTCCGCAGGACACCGCCCACCGCCCACGCCCTGCCCACACCGCCCACTAGGGGGACCGCTGAGGTCAGTGCCGCGCACATATACATTAGAGGATGCGCCTGCTCGACAGGATCGCGCAGCCCTTCCGCAGGACACCGCCCACCGCCCACGCCCTGCCCACACCGCCCACTAGGGGGACCGCTGAGGTCAGTGCCGCGCATATATACATTAGAGGATGCGCCTGCTCGACAGGATCGCGCAGCCCTTCCGCAGGACACCGCCCACCGCCCACGCCCTGCCCACACCGCCCACTAGGGGGACCGCTGAGGTCAGTGCCGCGCACATATAGACATGGACCAATATACTCGAGAGGACTGTCAATGCTCTAGAAAACGTGGTTAGGAAAAGCTCAAATCCCGTGTTAAAACTAGATGGCGCCTAGCTCCTCGCCCGAGATTATGTTAAAAATACACTAGTAAAATGACTATAATTGTAGTTTTTTTACATAAATATGAACTAAATGTAATTTATTTATTTTTTATCAGATCAAGAGACACCATATAATTTTTAATTCAGATAATTTAACAATGATAGTGACATCAATTTTTTAGTACTAATTACAGGAACACATATTGTAGTAGGAGAATTGACAGTCTTCTCGAATAAATGTTAACCTCAAAACCCACACGATAAGCAAGCAGCAAGCATAGATTGACAGAAAAATCCGAAATCGAGAAAAAAATTAATAAACACCTTAATTATTATTTTTATAATCTAAAAATTTTCTCGACTATAACATTAAATTTAAAATTTTGAATACCCCTGCCACAAAAATTATTTTTATTAAATTTATAATATTAGTGTGCTATTTTTTATTAAAATACGTGTGTAAGTTCAGAAACGCGCGCAAAGGCACATCGCGTGCGTTCGGCTAAGTTCGGGTGCACTCGGCCGCCATCTTCTTTCCTCGCCTGCCGCTTTTGACGGGACTTTCACAGTTGTAAAGAAAACATTTTTACCTCGTCGCACGGCGCACGCAATTTTATAAGATTCTTGTCTCTTGTTGGTAGTAATAAGTAATTTGTTTGCGCTGTTGGGTACATTTAAGCTTCCTTCCCGTAAACAAACAGCCGTTTGATTTAATAGTAATGTGTCAATGCAAAATGTCCATTACACGTGTAATTTAAAAAACTTTCTTTCTATCCCCAGATCGTAGGCATCAACACAGATTTGCCGCTGTCAGCGCCCGTAGCCGCGCCCCTCGACCCCGAGACACTCAAACACACGCACACACACACACCCGCCTCGCCAGAGATAGACGGAGACAAGAAGAGGTGCATCGTCATGTAGGGGGAGCGAGACGGAAGATTACACTACACTATGGTCCAAGAAAACAAGGTCTTACAGTTACACCACGTGACTGACATGAACCTACGTCATTTTGCCTGTTCATCCTTGTCTATTACAGGCATTCGACAAGGATGATTAAAGGTTGCCTGGTAGAAATTGCTACCTTAGCAATAAGGCCGCCTTTTGATTCTTCTGTTTTGTTCTGTATTGTTTTCTGTATGCTGTGTCTTTTGTCAATAAAGTATATTGTATTGATGAATAGGCAAAATGACGTAGGCTTGTGTCAGTCACGTAGTTTAATTGTAAGACCTTATTTTCTTGTACTATGTACTACACTGTGTCTGGAGGAGAGAGAAACAAGTTGAACTTTGTTCATCATTACAGTCCGTCCAAAAAGAGTAGAAATTAAAAAGTAGCAATACCATAGTGTCGTCCCTTTCCAACCAAGGAATAGTGAAAATGAGACGACACTACGGTGTTGCTACTTTTTAATTTCCACGCTTTGTGGACGGATTGTATGTGTTGAGTCGTTTACTTGACACGATTTTTCGCGATGCTTTTTTACCGTGATCAATACAAACCGGTCGATATATTGGCAAGCTCATTTTAATATTAAATTGCGAAGATGATTCGTAAAAATACAGATATTTTCGCCCATACTCGTAAATAATGCGAAAAAAATTAACAGTAGGCCTACTATGTAAGTAGCGACAGGCTCGAGAAGCTGTCAAACGTGACATAGTGACATTAGAGCCATAGCAGTTCTGTCAATATGACGCGTTTGACAGCTTCTCGAGCCTGTCGCTACTTACATAGTAGGCCTACAGGTGTTAAAATAAATGTTAGAGAAGCCAGTATTCTTTCTACAGATAAAAAAACGAACTGAAACATAGTGAACTTTTTTCTGTCTCCACAAAATGAAATCCACACTGTTTGCCAGACAAGTAGAAAGATAATCCGCAATGCGTAGAATTTTCTCAGACGATTTAATTAGAATAACAACGTCACAACGGCGTTCGATAGAAAATATATTTCTTTATTAAAACCAAACCGCGTTAGGAAACGAAGCTTAGAAATGTATTATAGTTCAAAATAGGTTTATCTTACGTATGTCCATAAAGACAAAGTTATATTTGCACTTACATTTTTGTTTTTAACGTAACGTCATGTTTTATTTTTATTTTTTGGCGTACAAACTTTAATTGTGCGATAATTGATGTATGTATGAATATGTTATATGAAATCGAAGTAAATCGAATTTATTTTTGCCATCCTACATTAGCCAGAAATGAAACATTTTTTTTTATATATCTTTGATCAGAGATTTATATTTTTAAAGTGACGTTACGTAAACAAGTGCACTATTTGTAAGAGTTTCCGTTTGTGCTGTACATAAATGAAAATTGAATTTGCAATTTTGTTTTAAAGTCCAACCACACTTATGTTCGCGGTGTCTTCATTACATTTTGTTTGGACTTAAGGGCTTATACACAGCAGCTATAATGTACATCTGTACATTACAGCACGATACATCTCATAATCTCATTACATCTTTCCATAGAAATCGCCAGTAGGCCTACATGTAAGTAGCGACAGGCTCGAGAAGCTGTCAAACGCGACATATTGACAGAACTGCTATGGCTCTAATGTCACTATGTCGCGTTTGACAGCTTCTCGAGCCTGTCGCTACATGCATAGTAGGCCTACAGAAGAATATAATGTACATTAATATACATTATAGCTGCTGTTTGTGAATCCCTTCATACTTCCATAAGTGCCTTCCATAAAGAAGACATCTGTTAGAAAAAAAAATCTGTATTTGTGCCTTATACACCGCATGATTAATTATTGTTTTTTTTTTTCTACTGGTCATGCCAGAATGAATGTTACTAAGTCACTGCCAGATAGAGGAAAGATTATTCCTCGCACGAAATATAAGAAAAGATGGGATACCGCGTCAATAAGTGTGGTGACACCTTAGAATCTTAACTCTAAAAACGCACTATGGTAGAGCTGAATGAAACTCTTAAATCTGCTCATATCTGCTATGCCTCCTTTTCTTATTTGGCAAAAAAGAAAAGGAGGGACTGTCAATTCAAGATGGCGCCAGTCCTATTCTTATTTGGCACGCATAGTACATTACGTATTATGTTGTATTATGTTTTGCCTGACGCAAAACGCGAAATTGAAACCAAACTTTATAAGAATGTCGTTTTCAGAAATAAAAAACATGCAATGCAAAGCCCGAACAGAAAAATAAAAATACTTCGCCATATTGCGGAATTTCAAGGGAACTAATTTTATAAAGGAAATTGTTGCCATAAATACAAAATGAATTTTTATGTGGCGCCCCCGGAGCAGGTTTTTTATTTCTCCGGTCTTAAATGTAATTTTATATTGAATTGAAACTACGCCAACTATTGACAGATAGCAAACACAGAATTTGTCTATACAAAATTACATTGCGTTTAGTAAATTAAAAATTGGCAATCGATCTGTTTTGTTTTATATTATAGAGCGAACTCACAAATGCGGGAAAGAGCGGACTGCGGGACAGAATTCCGAGTTTATATGCTGTCTGTTCCAAAAAATAGCGGGCGCAATCTATGTTACAGGTTGCATATAAATTCTGATTCCGCCTGTAGGTGGCTTTAACCTTAGTGCGTTTTTGAGTTATTCAATTGAAAGCTGTATTGTATGAAGTGAATAATTGAATTCTGATAGTTTTAATACAAAAGAAATACCATTGTTTATTTTATACCCCATACGGTACTGCTAAATGAATTCAAAATATTAAAGTGCGTCCAAAGTGAGCAAATAATTAATGTCAATAGGTTGGCAACATAATGTGGTTATCAAATCAAATTGGTAATTAAAGCCCGACCAAAGAAATAAGAAACCTCGCCATATTGCGGAATTTCAATGGAACTAATTTTATAAGGGAAATTGTTGCCATAGTCGTAAAAATATACACGTGGCGCCCCCAGAGCAGGTTTATTATTTCTTTGATCAGGCTTTATAATGAATTATTATTTTTGGATGCACTTTTTATGTAGATAGATTGTTATCCCACCAACGTATGTACTCCTCAAACCACGGAATATATAACACTAGAGGAAGGGACATGTGGGCGGGCCGGGTGTGCCTACAGTATGCGGAGCTCCGCAAGCATTCGGCGCCATTCTGCGCAACGCGCGTAGTGATCGGTCGTGTTGTCGAGCAAAACGAAAGTCGCTAAACAGTGTAATAATGCCTTATTTTGCCATTCTTGAGTGCAATAATAACAATCGGACAATTAACCTAAAACGAGGAGGAATATTCTACCATCGTTATGCTAATATTTCAATATATTTTAATAAATTTATATTTTGACGAATTACTCTGAGCGTTAGTTACTAAAACCACACTAAAACCAACCTTATACCAACGCTATAAAGTAAATTCGAGAAAACTATTCTCTAATTACCACTAATAATGTTTATATTCGCATACATCTTATACTACGCGCCATCTAGCAGACAAGTGTAAAACCACTTGAAGCAATCACGAACTAACTTTGAAAACAAATAGAAACAAGTTTTATTGTGTAGGACTTTAGATGCAATTTACATTATCATATGACGCACTTGTTATGTTTTAGTTTTGAAGAATAGCATCAATTGGGATTCGTCAAGCGTTAGTCTGTGTATGATGTAAGATTTACGTTCAATGTGTGAGTTTGGCGACACTGGTTTCCCTACAAAATTACTAGTATGTCCCTTCCTCTAGTGTTATATATTCCGTGCCTCAAACATATAAAGTAGTATAGAAATTGTAGAATTTATTATCCCATTCATGACAAAAAATACTATAGTTAGATTTACAACCTATACTTTTTGTTATAATTATAAAAAAAACATCATTTAGCAGTATCGTGTTCCTCAATGCGTATACAGACGAAAGCACGACAAACGTATCAATTAGCTAAAAGTTACGCTTGACATGCATTTGACTGTACCACGTGGTTTTTAAAGTTTCGACGCAAAATGTATTATGTTTCTTGTTTAAGTGTTAGTTCGATTAGGTATAGATATAATTATGAATGCAACTGCGCGTGTAGTTGTTGTCGTATGTTGCGGCTCGTTCTAGGATACTTTACAAGTTATTTACTTGGGTACCTACATTTTATTTTTGTTTTTTTTGGCAACCTTTTAATGTAAGTAACCTACATAATTTTTTTGATCAATGTGTTGGAGATAAAGTAATTTTATAGTTAAAGCCCGACCAAAGAAATAAGAAACCTCGCCATATTGCGGAATTTCAATGGAACTAATTTTACAAGGGAAATTGTTGCCATAGTCGTAAAACATACACGTGGCGCCCCCAGGGCAGGTTTCTTATTTCTTTGGTCAGGCTTTAATTCACTTCACTCACTTTCACTTTGTTTTTCATGCAACTAAACCAAGATAGCTCAGTTGGTAGCCCGCACCATATTCACTACAAAATTTTCTTCAAAGACTCAATATTTTTGCATTTATAATTTTAGTATGATTAATTTAAATGTAAAATAGACTAGAACGGTCGCCTGAACTCGTAGAGTTCATTTTATTGTATAACACGGAATATTGTAATATAACGGTCCCGAATGTGGAATAGTTGTGAACAAAATCATGTTCGATATATTTTGTGCAAGTTTTCTGATTAAACGTTAAGAATTATTTGTTGGTTTTTCATTTCACTTTCACTATACTATACTATTCAAATTACTTAATGCTGAGTTACGTTAACTTTCCAGTTCGATCGGTGCGATTAGTCAAGCGACAAAAGCCTTGTGAAGACAGTTCCACAATGCTATACATTCGCTACCAACACACAGTAACAATGTCGCCACCGTTCGACTATTGGTTACATTGTAACAATAAATAGAAGTAAACAATTATAATAAAGCCTGTACAGAAAAATGATTCGCCATAATATTATATTGGTGGAATTTCATGAACAAAAATTTATTGAAATTGAAAAATTGTTGCCATAAACAAAAATCCTCTCAATATAAAGCCCGACCAAAGAAATATGACACCTCGCCATATTGCGGAATTTCAGTGGAACTAATTTATAAGGGAAATTGTTGCCATAGACGTAAAAATATATACGTGGCGCCCCCAGAGCAGGTTTCTTATTTCTTTGGTCAGGCTTTACACGTCGTGGCGCCTCTAGTGTACACTGTACAGTCCGTCCAAAAAGATTAGAAATTAAAAAGTAGCAACACCGAAGAAAGCCTGACGTGGCCTGACCAAAGGAATAAAAAACCTGCTCTGGGGGCGCCACGTTAATATTTTTGTTTATGGCAACAATTTCCTTTATAAAATTAGTTCCCTAAAAAATCCCCAATTTAACGATGTTTTTTTATTCCTTTCGTTTGACTAAATAATATAAAAAAAATGTGGTAGGCTTGTACCTGTTGCTGCGTTGCACGTTATCTCTTCATCTGTAAAATACCTAAGAGGTATGTCAATGAAAAATACGTTTTAACTGCGAAATTGCAAGCTTTGGTATGGTAAAATTACAGTTATCAGAATAATAATTTTGTTAAAAAGTTAAATAGTTATTAATTTTTCTATTCGACAAGAGATGGCGCCACATGCTATGAGTCCATTTAGTCGTTAGTTGTAGGATTTTTAGTTTATGTCCTACGGATGCAGTATAATGAGCAGCTTACTAGAGCAAATTATTATTTTTTATAGGTACCTAGCAATTTTCCATCTTACTCGTGTGACGAATCATCAGCCGCTGAGACTTATCTATCGTCACCCATCTGAGAAAACCAAAATCTTTTACAGGAGACACAAAAACTACCGTCTGAAAAAAAGTATGATAGGTAAATAATAATTCTGTAGTTTTTTAGTTACTAGATGATTATCTTTAGAGCTTTACAACAAATGCGTCAATTTTATAGTGCAAATTCTGCGCGTGTTTTTGCCCAATTTGTAAAAAAGGAATTTGACAAAAGCTGTCCTTTACGAGGTTTTCTCAGCCGGGTGTACCAATGTCTGTTTAGTAAGTTTTTATAACAACATTAAAACTCCACTCAAACACGCATTTCAAAACAAAAATTACCATTTAGAAAAATTAAACGTAAAAAAGCAAAGAAACAAAAACTATCGTTCTTTTTTAAAGTAAAATATATAAGTAGGTAACCTTAGAGTATAAATAGAAAAAATTCTGGGAGGGTTAGAGTACGCTTAATCGAGTATGAACCGTAAGCACGGATATGAACAGTTCGAATATCTTCAGCGCGTTTGTTTAGTATCAAATGGTTATCGGAGCTGATTATTTTTCCCGGTGAAAATAAGAAATTTAATAGGAGAACATTTTGAAATGTGCAGTGATAAGTTGCAAACATGACTCGAGGAACAAATCAAATAAGAAAAATGTTATTGATATCACCGCCCATACAAAATCTGCCAAAATTTGCTTACGCTTGACATAAAGGCAGCGGAGCGATGCGCGTGCTCTATGTATATTTATTCTCTAAGTAGGTAACTTATAATCATATAAGTAGGTTCACCTTTTTCCTCGTGTCGCAAAAAGATGCTACCTATTAGCAAAGCCATACCTACGGAAACTTAATTCTTAGTAAGCGAGTCGCGAAAAAATAATATTCTTACTCTTCGGAACAGTCAAATATCAAATTATATTAAAGTGGTATATAAGTAGCTAAGCAAATTGAAAAAATTGTATCTATCTATAGATTTTTTATACTTAGTAGGTAGACATAGTGAAAGAATCCAACATAGGGCGAAATACCTATGTAAATGGTAATTGGATAAAGCTAGGTTTGCAAACACCAAGGACCGGTTTCCATATTATTATAGCTCTTCTATCTAGATGAATAAATCAATCAAGTTATAACTGCTTCTAAAAATTAGAGATATCATATCACATACTAGCTGCCCGCCCGCGGTTTCATCCGCGTTGGTTTTCGACTTTTCCCTTGGGAATGAGATGTTTTACAGCCTAAAAAAGTAGCCTATGTCACTATCTGCCTCTGGCCTTCAATAAGCTTAACGAACACAGCAGAGATACTTTCGCATACAGGGTGTATAGGTAACTTAAACTCCGCACACACTCACTGTTTTTTCCGTGGGAATGAGGTATTTTCCCGCGGTAAAAAGTAGCCTATGTCCGTCTCCAAGGTCTATTCTATCTCCATACCAAGTTTAAATAAAATCGGTTCGGTGGTTTCGGCGTGAAAGCGTAATAAACAGACAGACAGATAGAGTAACTTTCGCATTTATAATAGGAGTAGGTATTAGTAGGGAAGTAGGAATAATCTCTAATTTCTTAAGAAGGCATAGAGCGTCGCCAGTGGCTAAGCTTAGCTTGCTATCATCTTGCTATTTATTTTTCAAACAATGAATGAAGTGAGGTAGAAGAAAATGGCAGTCCCTATTCGGACTGCAATTCGCTTGGACAGGTGCCAAGGTAAGCTCGAGGCACGGCTATATAGTAAACTAACACTCTTATCTTATCAGTGAGTGATATATAGGTGTAGTGCTTGCGTGTTTATAGGGGGGGGGATTATAATCATATTGTTTTTACAGTTATTTTGTTGTTAACAGCCTTAATCACTACATAGTATAAAACAAAGTCGCTTTCTCTGTCCCTATGTCCCTATGTATGCTTAAATCTTTAAAACTACGCAACGGATTTAGTGATTAGAGTGGGAATAGAGTGATTCAAGATGAAGGTTTATATGTATAATACATGCATAATATACTTAAAGATAACCCACAATAACCATTTTCCCGAGCGGAGCCGGGGCGGGTCGCTAGTTGGGTATAATTCTCTTTGGTATAAATTTTGAAAAATAATAATTGTTTGGATTGTTGTGTCAACTTTTTGTTTGAGGGTACCTACAAAGTTCAAATTAATGTGGGAACATAGTTATTTACTTTTGCTAGGGACTACTATTTGGTATTCTGTGCTTTTGCCTCCTCTCGGTTGATAGATTCAAAATAAACTGATCAGCAGGCCAAGTCAACTGTGTGGGTTGGTCAACTTCACTCACAACCTATGTATGAATTAGAGCCCTTTCACACGAGCGATTTTTTTCGGTGATTTCTCGGCGGAGCGAGATCGCAGCGAGCCCGCGGCGGCTCGCGGCGTGTACACAACCATATTGGTATTTGGTATCGCGGCGAGACGCGGCGTTAACGCCGCTCCGCCGAGAAATCGCCGAAAAAAATCGCTCGTGTGAAAGGGCTCTTACTTCGCAGGTGTGTGCAGGTTTCCTCACGATGTTTTCCTTCACCGTAAGAGCGTCGAATAAACGTACCTATGCCTATGAATTCGAAAATCTAAAACACATTGGTACGTGCCGATGCCGAGGCTCGATACCGTGAACTTCCGAATGAATGTCAACGACCCTCGCCACTTGGTCTCCGAGGCTCTTATAATAAAATTAGTTTTATTCAAATTCCTCGGTCGGGCTATAGAGTTATATTACAGACTAGAACATGGAACGGTACTTCTAACACTACACACTCTAACACCGTCTTCACGGTCAACTGAATGTGTTTTAACGTTTGTTCTGCTACATTGACTCTTTAGAAACACTGTGAGGTAACGGAACCTACTGAAATTCAACACTTTCTTTACAATACACTTTATTGTATCAGCTGCGAGACATTTTTTTCGACGTCATTCATCTTGACCTAACAAACAGCAACACACTTAACTATACTTACTTACGTGTAGAAATGTTTCTATTATGCACGTAGTATTAAACATCATCATTGTTCAGCTAGTAAACATCCCTGCTGGACCCAAGATGGCTTAAGGTTAAACGTCACTGCAGATTTCCATACAAAAGTTTTTAAGCATACTCTAATAAACAACGTATTAATTTCTAAATTTTATAGTG
Organism: Teleiodes luculella; assembly: GCA_948473455.1. Lineage (NCBI taxonomy): Eukaryota > Metazoa > Arthropoda > Insecta > Lepidoptera > Gelechiidae > Teleiodes > Teleiodes luculella. Next base: position 973,131 of record OX419604.1, read on the forward strand.
TGATTATTGAAATTATGCAAGATATTTGTCGTTAATGTAATCAAAATCTTATGTTTATGTCATTTGTTATTTTATTTCAGCCTGAGAAATTTCGCGAAATTTCGATCTATACTCGTATGTAGTAGTGCGCGGTACAGTGTTAAAATTTGTTATTGTGTTAGTGATTTTCTATGTGTGTATCTCCGTCGAAGTCGAGGCGATGTTGCCGGGCGGGCGGCGGCGGCGCGGCGGCGGCGGCGGGGTGCACGGAATGGCAACGACGCATGCGTTTGTGTGTCAGTCAGTCAGTCAGTTATTTATTTTGTTAATTTCTTTTGTTTGGTAGGTTAACTTCGTCGCTGTTTGGATTTTTCTTTGTGTAAGCGTGCCAGTTATAATCAGCGTAATTGATGCTCAAAAGATGAACATAACAGTGCGTTTGTGTGTCAGTCAGTCAGTTATTTTGTTATTTCTTTTGTTTGGTAGGTTAACTTCGTCGCTGTTTGGATTTTTCTTTGCCTAAGCGTGCCAGTTATAATCAGCGTGATTGATGCTCAAAAGTTGAACATACTGAAATGTCTTCTAAGGCACAATATCAAAAAAGGAAATATTCCGGAAAAGTGAACAGAAAAAGAGTAGCTGCACAACTAAATCGGTAGGTACTATGGCAGTGAAAATCACAGGTATGTTTACGATGTTATTCTGCTTATGATGCATCTTTTTTGATAAATTACGCTTTAGTCTACACTAATCAAATGAAATACCTAGTTCCATAACCTAGTTCGGAGAATAAAACAAAAATAACCTAAATGAAACCTACTTTATATTTCAGTCGTTTGTCGTTGTGGGGTCAACCTGTTAACAGATCAGAAGAGTCTGAAAATATGGATCCTTGTACAAGGTAGCATATTGTATGCATATAATTATAGCAATGGAAAGAATGTAGCGAAAATAATAAGAAAAAAGAAGTATCCATAATCAATAAGTCATTTGTGTGGGGAACTATAACTTCTGGTAGTTTCTACACACAAACAGAACATTTGCTGGGCATTATGGATATTCCAACTATGAATGCAGCCACATTTCAAAAAATGGAAAAGCAGTTAGGAGATATTTGGCTTGAACATCTATCAGAAGAAATAGAAAAAGCTGGTGAAATGGAGAAAGCTATCGCTATTGCCAAGGGCGATATAGATGATGATGGAGTGCCTTTCACGACCGTATGTGTTGATGGTGGATGGCCAAAGCGATCATATGGTCATAATTATAAATCCGCCTCAGGAATGGTAAGTATTATAAAATGGAGTTTAGTTATTTCATTTAGTTTATTTTATATTTATATATTATTTGTGTTACAGGCTTGCATAATTGGTAAAGAAACCAAAAAATGTCTATTCTTTGGAATAAAAAACAAGTATTGTTTTCATTGCCAGTACTATGAAAAGAAAGGAAAAGACGTCCCACCGCACCAATGCTTCAAGAACTTTGAAGGACCGCCAACATGATAATGATCTGTACAACCTGCATAGAAAAGACCGGCTAACTGCCAGTCTGTTCGGAATGGTAAGTATCACCTATGTCATACATATGATATTATTTGATTTTTATCTAGGCTCAATTATATTTATTATATATTATATATACAATTTCAGATATGTAAACAAAAGAGAAGCACTCCTTGCCACAACCATGTCAAGCAGACTTTGTATAAAAGTAACTTCTCTACCAGTGATACAGCATATGGCCAACAAAATGAATCAGTTGCGAGAACTATATTTGCTGAAAAATATAGCAAAACAGTAAGGAAAGCTGGCCTTTTCATAGATGAAGAATATGGATTCTTAGGAGCAAGTCCTGATGGTAAACATTCTTTGACAGTTATGTTATTAAAATTTTATTCTTACTTATAAATCTTTAACAATTCATAAATATAACTTATTTTAGGTGTAATCGAAAGCGAAAATGCGATTGTGGAAATAAAAACATTTCCATCTCTAACACGGAGTGCTCAAGATATACAGACAGCAGCAAAAGAGAGAAAAAACTTTCCTCTTTGTTTTAAAGATGACAGGCTGCAAATGAACGATAAACACAATTATTACTACCAGGTATGATGTGATAAGCTATAATTTTGTCAGATATTATAAGACGACTATCAAAATTATTGTTATTATTATTTTGTATTGTAAATGTATAGGTATGCATTTTTGTGTTATGCATCTTTATAAAACACTAGCTTTCCGCCGCAGCTCCGCCCGCGTTAACAGTTTTTCCCGTGGGAATGAGACATTTTCCCGCGGTAAAAGGTAGCCTATGTTACTCAGGGTGAATGTAACTTTCTAATGGTAAAATAATTTTTGAAATCGGTTCAGTAGTTTTTGAGTTTATTCATTACAAACATACACACACACACACACACACACACACAAAAATACTAATCTTTCCTCTTTGTAATAATAGTATGATTTCTGTTGCAGGTGCAGGGACAATTACGAGTAACAAAAATGACAAAATGTTACTTAGTTTGTTTCATTTCGGCAGTGCACCCTATTACAGTCATAGAGGTCTTCAAAGATGATGTCTTTATCTCAGGAATGGTTGAAAAACTAAAAATATTTTTTGAAAAGTTTGTTTTACCCGAAATTATACTGAGGCGCATCCCTCAAAATGCTAAGTGTTTGGAACCTGCAGAAGAAAGTAATAAAAATATTATTTATATAAGTATTATAAGTATTTCCGCACCTCACTGTGAGGCCTAACTGATATGATATGTTTTGTTTCAGATGGAAACTGACAATAATCAAGTCGCCGAATATTGAAAATTTAAAAGTAAAAAAAACTAAAAAAATATCGTATGCATTGATTAATGATTGATCTTGATTGATTAATAATATAATTTATTATAATAATAAAATATCCTATGCACATTTTTCAAAAATGCTTAGTGTTTGGAACCCGCCCAAGTAAGTAATAAAAATAACATTTAGGTATTTGTTTATTATATGTATTTCTGTACAGAAGAGGACATTAGACGTTGAGGCCTAACTGATATGAAATTTTTTGTTTCAGATGGAAACAATGACAATAATCAAGTCGCTGATATAAGAAAATATAAGAGAAGTAAAAGAAAAAAGTGTAAAATGAAAACTTTTATTGATGAAAAAAAGCAAAGGAAAACAAAAAAAGACAAAGGAAGCAGCATCTGCACAAAAATTTGAATTGATATTGAAAATATTATTACAATATTACTAACCAAAATGAAATAAAAACATATTATGCTCCTATGATTTTTTTTTTCATTTACCTATACTATTTATAACCAAAATTGCAAGCTATGTTAGACAATGCTACTCTATAAATTTTAACATCTTTTTTTTTTTCATTTTAAAGAAAATAGAAATAGCAGTAAAATATACTAATCAGATAACAAAAAGAAAACACAAGTTACAGACAAATTAAATAACTAAAAGTATTAAAAAGTAAAAAAAAAATTCCAGAATACCGAAGAGATTGGACCCTCCGACCTTCCGTACCATGCACAGCGTTTAACCAATTGCGCTATACCATAGTGTTATAAGCTTAGTGAAAACAGCGTTCACTATTTGCCATCTGCTTCGTATATGTGTGCGTAATAGAAGACGTGTATAACGATGAAAACCGCACAACGTAAATTTGTGTAGACATATACTCGAAAATCCTTTTTTAAAAGGAGACATTTTTATGCTGATATTATTATCTGCAGTAAATATTTGTTGTTGTTTGTCGCAATATTCAAAATTGTATACTTTTATTGTAATTAGTGTAAAAACCGCGTTAAGTGCAGTAGTAACGCCATCTTTTGACGTAGTATGGCGGTCTGGCAATGACGTTTAACCTTAATCCAGCGGCCTCCCGCGACCCTCACCAGATTGTCTTTCCAACTTGTAAAGGACCTGCCGACGCTACACCTTCCGAAGAAGAATAGAGGACTCAAATTAGTCCCAATATAAAATTGAGATCGGTAAGTGTAAGTAAGTAGCTATACCTATATATTTTTCAATGAGTACAAAAACGATGATCTCTAGAAACACAATTGTGCAGAAAATTTAAAAGAGACAATTTAGTCAATTGTCTATTTAGTTAGATGTTACAATAGGCAATAGATAAGGTAAGAGTGACTGTCCATACGATCATAAAATCACCGATGTTAAGCCTGAAACACACAGAAGCGACGCGAGGCGGATACGATGTTGAAGTCCCTTAAAATCTTGTTCGTACATTTTAATGTACGACCTACTTTTAAGCCCCGCCACAAAAGCGTTGTTCGTTCCTTTCAACAACTAGAAAAGAGCTGATAATCTTCAAATAGCTGAAGTCCCTCCCAGATTTTTTTCCATTTATATTTTAAGGGCTGAAGCTATTTTCTTGGATCATAGCTAAAAACACTCTCGATTGTGACACCTTGCAAACAAAAAGAACTAGATCAAAATCGATGCATCCGTTAGGAGTTACGATGCCACAGACAGACAGGCACACACGTCCAACTTATAACACCCTCTTTTTCGTCGGGGGTTAAAAATGTATGAAAGAGATAAATAAACTGAAAGGATACGGATGCGTAGCGGATTTATCACTTGCAAATCGTATCCTACTTATGTGTTTACGAACGAGGCATGGTCCAAGAAAACAAGGTCTGATAAGAAGACCACGTGACTTGACACAAGCCTACGTCATCTGCTGTTCATCTTGTCGAATAATACGCATTCGACAAGGATGAACAGCAGATGACGTAGGCTTGTGTCAAGTTTGAAAGTCCGATTGTTAGACCTTGTTTTTTAGACCATGGAACGAGGCATCTTTTTTATACCTACATTTTGTACGAACAAGATTTGAAGGGATAACGTATCGTAGGTATCCGTCCAACATCCACATCGTATCGTATCCGTCTTACGTCTCTTCTGTGTGTCTCACGCCTTAGCCACCACCAGTCCAAGCTTGCGTAAAAAGTTAACAGCCGTTTTAGTTCAATCAGTGTGATTCAGTTGTGTCCGTTGGTTAGCACCGGCCGCTCGCACTGTGTGAGTATTTATTTCGTAGATGATTTCGTATTACCTTTACTTTAAACATCGTGATTTTTTACGATACCTCCATTACTTTGTGTTCAGTGGTATTTTAAAGTAAAATTCCATAATTTTTTTGAGTGAATTTTAATTATTAGGTTTTTATTACTTTGTTGTAATAATTTGTAATCATGATTAATAATTTTTACGATAAAATGTGTGCACGAGGGGTGAATCAAAACATTTTTTATTATTTTGTGATAAATCTAAATTGATTAAACGAATTTCCGTCAATCTTCGATGATACGTAAACATTTTTGAGTGAATTCTAATTACTTATTTGGTTTTTTTACTTAGTTGTAATAATTCGTAATCATGAATAATAAATAAAGACAAAATATGATCTTATTTTAATGATTGATAAAAGACAGTTTTAAGAATATTTTAACGAATTTAAGCGGTTATACCATTTTATAGGTCTAACGATTTAATACGCATAATTAACGTTTAATAAGAAATACTTAAAGATAACGTTTTTACCGTCCACAATTCAAAGATAAATAAAATAAGAGAATATTTGTGTAAAAAAAAGAGTTTTTACATTTAACAATTTTCACACGACTGAGTAAACACAATATATATATATTGATAAACAAAAATCTGCTAATTGTAAGTAGTTCTCGTCATTCATTCAAATGGTGAGTCATTCCTCATTACAGAATTTTGGTGTATTTATTTAATATAAACAAGTAGGTGGACGATTCTTTTTACACGGTTTCTTACATACCTAATTAATAAATTACTGAAATGTAAGCAAAAACATCAGATTACAAAGTATTCGACAATGCCCGTTTGGTACCTTCGAGAAATAGGGAAAGTCTTTTATGTAATTGGGAAGGCAATTAAAAGTGTAGTTTTGTGTTTTATTCCGCCATCCATTCCCGGGAAGTTTTCTGGTAGCAAATTAAAAAAAACCTTACAAAACGGCTCATCAGATGGCACTAGCACGCACAGAAGTATTGGATTATAATAAAAAACATTCAAATTAATCAACTAATCATCCTAAAATTAATTTCAGTCAGAACCATGTACAATCCGACAAAAAAAGTCAAAAATATAATGATAATAACGACGATCTTTAAAAAAGTAACAAAACTTTTAATCACACAAAATGTATGGTTTTCCTGCAATTTTATTATGATTTATAACTACATTATAACGAAGTTCAGAAAACATCATAATAACTATGACAAATCTATGATATACTTATTAGGTATGTAATTTTCAAAACATTATTTAAACATCTCCATTCTTTTGTGTACGTTTTTCGCGAGTGTGGCAGCTATTTTCCTGGTTTATATTTTTTCCCAGTAGTTAGGTAGGTACGAAATAAGATCAAGCTACATATATAAGTAGGACGCAACAATAAAATCTACCAGTTGTATTTATACAAATAGAGTGCGTAAATTAAAAAATGTTTTGTTAGTTAAAGTTTAGTTATTGTTATTTATTAGGTATTTAGTTTAAAAATAAACAATATTTAAATAACAAATAATTCAAAATAAAAAAAGTTATTCTTATTTGAATTTCAATTTTTTAGTGTCATTTAAATAAAACATTAATTAATAGTAATGTCATATTCTATCATAATATTTTAAAGTAAGTACCTAATTCTGTGTAAGCTATGTACTCCGTTATAGTTGTATGCATCGGAATATTACGTTTAGAATAAGATACAATATATAATGAGATGTATATGATGTGGATGTACTTATAGAATAAATAAAATAAAAATAAATCTTAATTTATGATAAATCATTTACGGTGGCTACTTTTACAGGGTAACATTCCTGTGGGAATGAGAGCCTTTCCCGCGGTAAAAGGTAGCCTAATGTGTTAATCTCAAAATTAAAATTCAACTTCGCTTCTAATTCTCCGGTCGCGTGACTGAAGTTTGTATGAAACGCTGAATTACAATTTTGAGTTTTCAACCTATGTTCCTCAGGGAAAATTTGTTCAGTTTCATGAGTAGTACCACTATGTTGCGGATAAACAACCAGTTAAATTTTATATTACTGTAAAGTTTCATTAAAATCCATTCAGTAGCTTTTGCGTTAAAGGGTAACAAATCCGTCCATCGTCACAAACTTTCAAGTTTATAATTAGTATCTTAGGAATAAAAGCTATTTTGTGAGTGTTCCTTTAGCCTAATGTTTAGGAACCTCAGCTAAAGCATAACATTTAAATATGACGAACGGGAAAATTCCAAGCAAATTTTTTTTTTCTTAAACAATCATAAATCCTTCTGTAGATATGTACAGTAGGCAGCACATGCGGCTGGACATGTTGACCATGAGAGCGCCCGTATTCCGTAGCAGTAGGAGTGAATTTCGTAGTGCGAATGTCCATCCGCATGTATTGGCTTCTGTACCTATATCCTGAACGAACTTGAATGATCCCATGTTTCTGAAACCAGTTAGTAATGTGACGGCCAACGCAAATTATTATAATATATTCAAATATATTCACGGTATTGCGTGATAGCTTGCTATTTTTTTACTTATGATTATTCTTTCTTAATATTTACATTCGTCGATTTATTTAAATTCGGGGTCATGACACTCAGAATAGCAATACCATAATTCCCAGTCTAGTTAGGACATTGTGTTTTGAAAATAAATCTTAATAAGTATTCGTTAAAAAATCACTTACGTATAAGGAATAATGTATCCAAGAAGGTCATCATCTCAGCCTGTGGACGTCCACTGCTGGACAAAGGCCTCCCCCAAGGATTTCCTCAATGATCGGTCCTGCAAGAAGGTACGAGATAAGAATATTTATTACCAAACAAGATAATTTTACAATCATACCTTACTTTTAATCTACATATACTATAATATTATAAAGAGGAAAGGTTTCATTGTTTGTGTTGAATAGGCTCCGAAACCACTGAACCGATTTCAGAAATTATTTTACTGTTGAGAATCTATCTACATGATCCCTAAGTACCTAAATAGGCTAAATTTTATATATAAAAATTAGGGATCCATAAACTAAATCCGTGAAAACCGCTATTTTCTCGAGCGCTAAACTTTCTTCTTTAGGCGTTTTGAAGATGTCTAAAAGCCTGTAATAACATTTTTAGTAACAAAGTATAAACAGCATAAACTTCGTAAAATACGAGTTTTTTTATTACTTCTTTGCTTAAATGAGCCTTCAAATTCAAATCTTCAAAGTTAATTTATTTACTATGTACTAGCGACCCGCCCCAGCTTCGCACAGAAAAATTGTTATTGTGGGTTATCCCTAAGTATATTATGCATGTCTCGTATTATACGCCTACATATAAACCTTCCTCTTGGATCACTCTATCTATTAAAAGAAACAATTTATTTTGACTACTTTGATCAATTCCTAAACTAAGGTCGAATTCAAAAAATATACTTCTGTTACATCATATCTCCAGACCTCAAGTTTTCCGTTTAGCACTTTAAATTTTTGCCTCTTGATAGCAAAATCTCACCGAATTGTTTGATTACTGTACTTATTTTTGAAATTTTATAAAGCCTTGTGTAAAGGCTAAGATTTTTTAAGGTTAAAAGTCTTAAGGAAAGTGTCTGGATTTTATATGATATTTATTATTGAATGCAAACACCGTTATTTTTAGCGGCAAGGGTCAAGCGCGAGCGCGAGCGAACATGGCAAGGTTGAATGTGACCGACGACAGGGCCATTACCAGCCCCCGTAACATGCAGTGCTATGACAAAAGTTTGTCGCACATTTAACTGTCAAAAAACCCGCCATATTGAAATATCCTCCAATAGGATAAGAGAATACGCACGACAAAATTATGTCTGTCACGCGTGGACCGGGCATGTTAGAGGGGCAGTACCTACAACAGTCTACTAGCGACCTCATTTGATATTCCTTAATCTTCTTCTATCTTCTATCATACTATTATTATAAAGGGAAAGATTGTATTTGTGTGTGTGGGTGTTTTACCGCAGTATAATGCCTCATTCCCACGGGAAAAAGTGTGCCGGAGCCGCGGCGGAAACCTACTATAGTAAAACTGAACAATCGGCGTGTCTGTACATTGATTTGTTTTTGAAAAAACTGATTGTAGGGATAAAGGGAGGGTAGCTGAACATAAAATACATGGTTTGAAAAAAAAAACCGTCTGTCTGTCTGTTTGTACATACTAACAGATGGACCCACTAGTGGAACCTAGCGGTGGAACCAACCGTCCGAAACGTAATTTTTGGAACTACTGGACGGATTTTAATGAAACTTTACAATAATGTAGCTTAACATCAAAATAACACATAAGCTACTTTTTTTTATAGCGGGAAAAACTATAAGCGCTGGCGGAGCCGTGGGGCGGAAAAACTAGTAAATAATACTTCCCAAAAAAGTAAAATAATGTAAACTTGTTTTGATTTATGGGAATATTATACTAAAACCTCTTTGCTACGCTTATATTTATGTCATACTTAATGCTTGTTTGTCGTGTCGTCTTTGTCTATGACAACATCAACTTGAAGTCTTACGTTTTCACAACCGAAATAGGATATCGACTGGCGGTTTATTATAGGATTATCTTATACAAATTAATGTAGAAGCTTCAATGTATGTTATAATATAACTGAATTATTGCCTTCTTTTATGCGTGTACAAATTTGCTGTCATATTTATTTACGTTTTGAATGTGTATTGTGATTTGGCTCTCGGCGGCCATCTCGATTTTTCTCGTGTTTTAGATCAGTAATTATTGTGGTGGTAAACATATTTTATCGTGCAATATTTGCTATATTATTATGTACTGTTTTATAACCTGTGTTTGGTGAAATTATGTGCATTTTTGTTTGTATTTGAAGATGTAGGTATGGGTGTTTTAATACCTAATCACCGTAATTTGTTGGTAGTAAATTATTTTTCGGGGTAGTGTAATAAACGTCTATCCTATCCTATCTAATCTATCTATTTATCTATCTAAATATGAACTACTCAATAATAATCTTGGTCAGTAATTAATGTGATCGTCTAAATTCATAATATTGTACCTACCTAAATATGTTGTTTGACCTGTTTTAAATTTTAGAGAGAAAAACGCACAAAATACACAAATTAAAATAAAATCAATTGTAAGAAGACGAATAATAAAGCATGCAAATCACAACTATCCAAGGCGGTAGATGATCCCGATTCCTTCCCCTGCATCTTCTTTTTCGAGCTCAACTCAAACCCTATAATACGTAATTATAAAAAAAAATATATAAAAGAAATGTACCTCGCAGTTATGAAAAAATATAATTTCTGTTCTGAAATAAAATTTGACTCTGAAATCCAGGAAAGGGTATATGGATAAGACTATACTAAGTCTAGAATTAGGATCCTATCTAAAAATTAAGAAACCCGGGTCCCCCTATAATGTTTGTAGCGGGAAAAAAATAAACGGACAAAGCCTCAGTGTTGTAACTTAACGGTACCTACCTACGTTCCGCAGAGTTCCGCTGCATTTAGGTAGGTATGTACAATATTTCGGAAAAGATCTCGGATTTGGTCCCGAAACCAACTCCAAGTCTCATACATTACTACTAGGTACTACATAACAAAATGAAATACATCAATGCAATAAAGCTGTTGAACTTGGCGTGGGTTTTACTGTACCTGTATTGACTTGTTAACATCACGTTTTCCTTGTCTATAGGTCTTATTAGTGCTTGCAACAAAGTCAAATAGAGGTCTTTTTATATATTTTGCATCACGTCTTAAAAGCCCTGCTTTCATAGCGTTTTACTATTAACATTTAATCGTTTAAGGTTTATAATATGCACTTATCCAAAAGAAAGAAAGAAAGAAAATAGAAACCTAAAATTTTACTTAGATCTCGGATAACTGACGTATACAAGAAAAATGGCCCAGGAAAACTTTGGGATTAACTAGTTGGTTCAAACTTGGCCTCATTACACATTTCTATGGTTGGACATTTTTATGGTTGGACGTTTTAATGATTGGAAATTTTTTGACCATTGGTAATTTTTTATGTTTGGACATTAGTCGAGAAAAAGCGCTCGCTATGTGACCAATCCGCACTGGGCCAGCGTGGTCGGCTAAGGCCTATTCACCCTGATTTCAGGGTAGGCTCGAGTCTCTCGGTGGGGACATGTATGGGTTGTTAACTACGAGGATTTATTACGACTGCGCGACCATGTCTTATAAAATAAGGATAATCTTGTCGCCGTACTGAGCGAGGTGTCCATAAATTGTTGTCAATAGGTACTCAGGATAATCCTTAACGGTATTTAACATAAAATATAAAAATCTTTTTAAAGTCACAAGTATCTGATAAGAAGACGTACTTTATCGCATTTTATTTAGGCATATCATTTGTAAAATTAACTTTATCTTATTTACTCTTTTTTAATTTTGTTGCAAGAGTAACAATGAAAACTGTTTTATTTATTTTTCACTTTTACCTTAGGTATACATTCTGTGCTTTTACGTTCTTTTTTTTACATTGTGTTTCTGTTTTGAGATACCTATCTAGAGCTAAACGAATGAAGAATCCGTTAAACTATCTAGAAGTTCACAAACGAGAAACAAATAAAATTATGATCTGGTTAGGTTCTAAGTATATCACTTCTTAAATCCCCCTGACTCGGTTTTTAGCATTTTTTTTCTATGGACCTACAGATTTTCGACCTCTCATCATCATCATTTCAGCCGAAAGACGTCCACTGCTGGACCGTTGCCTTTCGACCTCTACAGTTTTATTATATGTGTACAGTAGCCAGCACATGCGGCTAGACATGTTGACCTTGAGAGCGCCCGTATTCCGTAGCGGTAGAGGTGAATTTCGTAGTGCGAATGTCCAGCCGCATGTGCTGTCTTCCGTACCTATAGATAATCGGTGAGCTCAAAGTGTTAAAGTAGAATGTTACAACTTTCTCTTCAAGCTTTAAGCTGTTTACACAAAGCTTAGGCTGTGATGTAACATTGTGCCCACTACACTACCCAATTATCACCGTATTATCAACTTTATGAGTTGTCTGGTCGATGAATGCAGTGATATTTTGCCTAAGAGTATTTTAAATTACTTATGAGTTATTTTAAGTTACTATGAGTATCAAGGAAATTTGAATAATTATGAATTTGTGATTTTGGTATAACTAAATTAATTTAGTTTATTTTGCGATTTTAAGTTCCTATATGGGATTGGGTCATTCATAATTATTATGACTATTTTTAAAGTAAACGAACAAAACAAATCTATTTGTAGTAAGTATATTTTAGATGGGAAGGTAAATTAATCAGTTACTAAATTTTCCACCACATGGCCTGTAACTTTTTACCGCGGGAAATAATAATCATACCAGCTTTCCCGCGGTAAATAAAAAGGTTGCCTATGTGTTATTTTGATGTAGGTATATTATTGTAAAGTTTCATCAAAATCCGTTTAGTAGTTTTTGCGTGAAACAGTAACAGAAATCCATATTCACAAACTTTCGCGTTTATAATATTAATATGATTTACAATGTTTTAACCCCGGATTTAACGGCTTTGTGCTTTCCAAAACACAGACGACGTGAAGGCACAGAATACCAAATAGTAGTTCCGAAACAAATTTAATTTGTTCATCTGTGATTCAGCAAGGAATTACATACTTTATTGTATAGCCTATAGGTTTTATGATCATGCATAAGACAGATCGTAGAGATCTATGCAAGCTAAAAAGAATAATCTGGTTGATATATTATTATTATGCAAAAACATTCATTTGCTTGCCTTGACGCGTGTACAGCATTCAATAATTTATATTGCGTTGTTTCGCTAACACTTGTCCAGGTTGTTACTTGGTGAAGTACCTATCTACGAGTACACTACATAATTCCGAATAATTTATTTACGAATTTGAAAATGACGATTATTAAAATTCCGAATTTCATACTTCCGAATGATTCACAATTCCGAATTTTAAATTCGAATAGTGAAAATGACGAATAGTTAATTAACAAAATTTCAAACAACCGATTTATTACAAATACGAAAGTCAATTTTCCGAATATTATAATTTCGATGTTTCAAATGTACTATTTTTTAGTATATCGAATATTCAAAATTACGAATCCCGAAGTTTTAATATTCCGAAAATCAAAATCCCGAATTTTACTTACAAGTAATCAAATATTAAGAAATATTATTAAACGCCTACTGCTTGCAGTAAGCGTGCAAGCAAGCAAGCAAGCAAGCAAGCAAGTAAGTAAGCAAGCAAGCAGGCAAGCAAGCAAGCAAGCAAGCAAGCAAGCAAGCAAGCAAGCAAGCAAGCAAGCATGCAAGCAAGCAAGCAAGCAACAAGCAAGCAAGCAAGCTCGCTCCGCTCACCGCGCTCCTTTCTGCCATACCCTTCGAACCTAACCTATCCGTGTCGGGGTGCCCAGAAGTCCCGTGCTCGCTTCGCTCGCACCCGCTCCTGTAGTATTTTTGACAAAAATCCTTACATGCATCCTAAACTATAAAACCAGAACTAATCTGGTACTTTAACCTATTATATTCGGGTACTATTTTTCTTTTAACCTTGAACTTTATTAAGCTTTTTTCTAAATCACGAATTATCACATTTGCGATCGGGATTTTAATTTTTCGTGATTATAAAAGATCGGTATTTTATTTTTCGTATATAAAGTATTCGTAATTTTTAACATTCGTATATTTAACAATCGGAATAACAAATCTTCGTGATTATAATATTAGGAATTTAAAATTTCGTAATTTTTATAATTCGTTATTTAAAAATTTCGAAATTACAATATTTCGTAGTTTTCAAATTCAGTACCTATTTTCAAATTCGGGAATAAGTAATTCGTAATTTTTGGGTGTTCCCACCTATCTACATATGAAACTGAACAACTTTCCCTAAGGAACAAACGTTGAAATCTCAAATATAATATTCAACTTTTCATACAAAGTGGCCGCCTGAAGTTTATTTGAAAAGTTGAAAATTATTTTTTGAGATTACAACCTATGTTCCTTAGGGAAAGTTGTTCAGTTTCATGAGTACTAACACTATGTTGCGGATAAACAACCAATTAAATTTCACAGTGTGTGTGTGTGTGTATTTTGCGGTTGAAGACCAGGAAAATCTAGTAGAAGAAACCGAACTCGGTACTTCTTTCTTTCTTTTTCGTGTTCTAGGGAGGGATCTAAATAAATAAGGTCATCGACCGACTACGATCGATATCCCTAGGCTTCTGATCATCCAGTATAACAAATACATGCGTAATAGATAGTCACTATAGCCACCGGGACTAAAGGCTTTCCGAAGCAATAAAATTTATTTTCGAGCAATCACGTGATTCAGCCTGCATTCTTTCTTCATCCTTAACGATCCTTTTTTTCATCATAATAGCGTCGCATAAACGTACAAAAATTCAAAAATCGAAAACAGATTGGTATCCATCCATACTAGTCCATATCCACATCCAATATCCATACTTCACTATCACTACAAAGTATAAAACAAAGTCGCTTTCTCTGTCCCTATGTCCCTATATCCCTATGTATGCTTAAATCTTTTAAACTACGCAACGGATTTTGATGCGTTTTTTTTTAATAGATAGAGTGATTCAGGAGGAAGGTTTATATGTATAATACTTACATGCATAATATACTCAAGAATAACCCACAATAACTATTTTCCCGTGCGGAGCCGGGGCGGGTCGCTAGTATATTATAAATGCGAAAGTGTGTTTGTTTGTCCTTCCTTCACGCCTTAACTGAGCAACCAATCGACTTGATTATCGGCATAAAGTTAGTTGAAAGGATGGAGAGTGACATAGGCTACTTTTTACCGCGGGAAGATACTTCATTCCCATGGGAAAAACTGTAAACGCGGGCGGAGAAAGCTAGTCACTACATAGTATAAAACAAAGTCGCTTTCTCTGTCCCTATATCCTTATGTATGCTTAAATCTTTAAAACTACGCAACGGATTTTGATGCGGTTTCTTTTAATAGATAGAGTGATTTAAGAGGAAGGTTTATATGTATAATACATGCATAATATACTTAGGGATAACCCACAATAAATATTTTCCCGTGCGTAGCCGGGGCGGTTCGCTAGTCACTATCACTACATAGTATAAAATAAAGTCGCTTTCTTTATCCCTATGTCCCTATGTCCCTCCCTTTGTACGCTTAAATCTTTAAAACTACGCAACGGATTTTGATGCGGTTTTTTTTAATAGATAGAGTGATTCAAGAGGAAGGTTTATATGTATAATACATGCATAATATACTGAAGGATAACCCACAATAACCATTTTCCCGTGCGGAGCCGGGGCGGGTCGCTAGTTATATTATAAATGCGAAAGTGTGTTTGTTTGTCCTTCCTTTACGCCCAAACTGAGCAATCAATCGACTTGATTATCGGCATAGAGTTAGTTGAAAGAATGGAGAGTGACATAGGCTACTTTTTACCGCGGGAAGATACTTCATTCCCATGGGAAAAACTGTAAACGCGGGCGGAGAAAGCTAGTATACTATATGCCTATAGAGCCCGCTCCTCCCTTATGGACGATATGGCTCTAGCTCTAGCCACTTGGCCAATGAAAAGCACTAGCTAGGATCTAAATTATAATTGTTTTTGTTACAGTAAACAATGGTGTGGGCTATATGCGCTTTGCTATGTGCCGGCGTGGCGCTAACAGCGGGCTCCCAAGACTACCTACTGCCTGGAGACATCAAACCCCTGCATTATGACGTCAGAGTAATTTACGACATCGACCCGACCACCAACTTCACGCTTTATGGCTGCGTCGATATTCTGGTGAGCTATCTTAATTTTATAGTGGTAAGCGATCCGTTGATTATACCGGTAAGCGATCCGTTGATTATATCAGTAAGCGATCAGTAATTGTACTTGTTATACCTACTGTGTCAAAATACTAATATGTTGAGCAATAAGTGGATATACTGGTGGGCTATCTGTAGTTTTATAGTGGTAAGCGATCCGTTGTTATACTGGTAAGCGATTCATCAATATACTGTTAGGCAATCCTTAGTTATACCTACTCATGATCGAAGAAAACAAGGTCTTGCATTCGGACCACGTGACTTAACACAAGCCTACGTCATCCATCATGCTGTTTAATCTTGTCTATTACACGCATTCGACAAGAATGAACAGCATGATGACGTAGGAATGTGTCAAATCACGTGGTCCGAATGCAAGACCTTGTTTTCTTAGACCATGGGTATACTAGGTAGGAGATCTATCGTTATACTCGTAAGCGATCCATCGTTAAACTGGTAAGCGATCTGACGAAATACTATGGTGAGCGATCAGTAGTTATACTGACAAGTTATCCGTCGATATACTGGTAAGCGTTCCATTCCATCTGTTATATTGGTAAGCGATCCGTTGACAATACTGGTAAGCGATCAACTGTTATACTGGTAAGCGAAGCGATCCATCATTATACTGGTAAGCGATCCATCGGTATACTGGTATGTTCATTCTATGCCAGATCGCTTACCAGTATATCCTAAAGCAGTCTTCCTTTTACCTGCGTAGCTGCCCTCATTAGATGTTGAATACCTGAATTCTGATATGATTAACCTTGAGATAAACCAGCAGTGATGAATGCAACATTTGAACCCGCTCGAAGAATCCTGCTTAAATTATTATGATTAACTTAAAAACCTATTTCCTATTTAAATAGCTGAGTGATCAATGCTTCTACTCCGTAAATGAATATTTAAATAATAAAATTGACATTGTATAATAATTGACTTTGACATTGTTGTAATTATAATGTAAAAAATAATGACAATTAATTAGATGAACTTGTAACGGAAATTTGTTGACATACTTATGATTAATTAACTTTGACCCTTTCTCTATATTTGTATGCCTGGATAGGCGAGACATGACGATCTTTGTTTTAATTTTAACACCTTTATTGTAACCATGTTTCTTATAATTAAATATACCTGTTCGCGACCAAGATTAGGCTAAGCATCGAAAATCTCAACTTACGAGCAATTCGAGGTAGTCGTGCGCGCCATAGTCCACAACTAGCGTATACCCGGAGGAACATTTGATTTTCCTTCCAATCAGAGGATGGCGGAGTAATGAGAGTGTACGCTACTTGTTAAGTTGTAAGTACTTGTTAGACAAGGATGGCTAGATTGACGTCATCGATTGTATTTTCTGTTCTTGTCTACTTTGTTAGTTTTCAACCGTTTTAGGTGTAATTTTCACTATGATTTACGCACGTTTTAGCTCGTAGGTTGGGATCTAGGTGACCTAGGATAATAATTGTACATTTATTTGTTAGTGTATAAGGTTACCTATGTTTATATAGTAAATAAAGATGCTTTTAGCGTAGGGTTGCTCGATAATTGTAAATAATAGGGTTCAAAAGTTTTTATTTTTGTCGTTTTTATAACTTTTAATCAATATAATTTCTTAATGTGAATAGTTAGGTTAATGTTAGGGTTTAGATAAGGTAGACATTGTTATGTTCTTTTACCTAGAAATTAATGATAGTTGCCCAATGTTAACTTTATTGAGAAATTGTAAGTTGAATGTGAAAATCATAATAAAAATGTGATTTGGAGATTTTCACCTATGGGAGTATACACACATATGCAGTCTCCCTGCATATGTGTGAGTAAAACTATAAAAGCCCGACCGATTTAGTGCCAAATCAGTTCGGCGGCGGGCTCAGTTCCAACAGAAGAAACTCCCAAAGGAAGAAGTCTTCAAGTGGCAAACAACCAGTGGAAAGCGGCTTTTATTTTCGGCGTGGATCAAGACCCCCGCACCCTGGACCGGATAGAGAGTGCGTAGGGACTCCTACTGCCACGACTGCGTCTGGCAGGGTCCGTGCCGCACAAAAGTTGGTCCTTCGAGCCGGATCAGCGTGCGCCGGGTCACCGTCGAGTCACCGCCGGGTCACCGCCGGGTCACCATCGAGTCATCACTGAAGACCCACGCCAACGCCGCTGCCAGGCGCTGCCCCTGGTCCCACCAGCCGTTGACCCTGAAGCTGCTGGGCTACGCCGATAGAAGACGCCGACGTCGCCGCTGCCGTGCGACGCCGCCGTTGCAATAGAGGGACACCACCGCTGACAGGTGCTGCCCCTGCTACCCCCAGCCGTCGACCCTGAAGCTGCTGGGCTACGCCGATAGAAGACGCCGACGTCGCCGCTGCCGTGCGACGCCGCCGTTGCGATAGAGGGATACCGCCGCTGCCAGGTGCTGCCCCTGCTACCCCACGCCGTTGACCCTGAAGCTGCTGGGCTACGCCGATAGAAGACGCCGACGTCGCCGCTGCCGTGCGACGCCGCCGTTGCAATAGAGGGACACCACCGCTGCCAGGTGCTGCCCCTGCTACCCCCAGCCGTTGACTCTGAAGCTGCTGGGCTACGCCGATAGAAGACGCCGACGTCGCCACTGCCGTGCGACGCCGCCGTTGCAATAGAGGGACACCACCACTGCCAGGTGCTGCCCCTGCTACCCCCAGCTGTTGACCCTGAAGCTGCTGGGCTACGCCGATAGAAGACGCCGACGTCGCCGCTGCCGTGCGACGCCGCCGTTGCAATAGAGGGACACCACCGCTGCCAGGTGCTGCCCCTGCTACCCCCAGCTGTCGACCCTGAAGCTGCTGGGCTACGCCGATAGAAGAAACTATCACGCGACAAACTAAGACGCTATAAAGCGACACCACCGTTGTTACTGAAAGACGCCGCTACTTTAAAGCGCCGCCACTGCTGCTACTAGGTGCCATCACTACGGGGTGACGCTTCGAGTAGAAATAGAAAAGTAGCAAAATGCCTCTGACAAGAAGCCAAAGTGGACGGGAAGTAGCCAGACAACAAGAAAGGGCAGCAAGCATGGAACGAGGTGCGCTACGCTATGAAGATTCGCCTTTCTCCCCGTCTAATGAAAATTTTGAAGACATCTCTCAGGGAGTCACAGGCAAAGAAGAGCCACAAGTCACCGAGCGACTACGCTCTTCATCTCGCGCACCATCGCGAGCCCCTTCAGGACGTGCTTCGACTACGAGCACAGATATTCGTCTACGAAAAGCGCTTCAAGAGAAGGCAGAAATAGAAAAACGTCTGGCGGAAGCCAAAATCAAGTTTCTTGAAACTAAGCTAAGGAGCACCGAGCTTCAGATACAAGAAATAGAGGAAGAGAAACTTGAAGAAGAGGCAAGCCTTCCTGAACAAAATCCAGACGCCACTACCAAGAACATGGTAGAAGGATGGCTTGACCATATGCAGCAAGCTGGACCAAGCAAAGAAGTTCCTCAAGTCACTGACATGACAAAGAGAAAGGTTCAGAAGCAAGGGACGGAAGCACCATCAGCACCCAGCCATCTTCTTAAGGTGTTCAAGCCATCGCAAGCTCATCTCGCACCAGCACAGAAACCGATGCCTACCACCACCATCAAAAGAGCATTGGATGAGCAATCTGAGGGAGAACGCTACCTCAAGGAAGCTGCCGAAAGCAAGAGAATTGGAGCAGAAATCCGGCAGAATCTGAATCAGAAGTTCAGTCAAGAAGACCTTGCAGCTGCTATCACTGCCGCAACGTCAGCCGCCATTTCTACAAGCCTGAGACCACGCCAGCAGTTCGAGCTTCCAGATTTCAATGGCGCCCACACTGAATGGCTGCCATTCAGAGCTGCATACAAAGAATCAGAGGCCAGCTTCTCCAACATCGAGAACATAGCGAGATTAAGAAGAGCACTCCGTGGAACAGCGAAAGTAGCCGTAGCATCGCTACTTTATACAAACAAGTCTGCTGCGGAAATCATGGACTGCTTGGAGAGAAGGTTCGGACGACCAGACGCTCTCGCCATGGAGGAAGTCGAGAGGCTCAAGCGATTGCCTCATCTGACAGACGCACCAAACGACATCGTCCTATTCGCAAACCGAGTGCAGAATAGCATAGCAGCCTTGGAGTCTCTACGAAAGAAGCACTTCTTATACAATCGTGAGACATTGGAGTTGCTAGTAGAGAAACTCACGCGAACCCAGTTCTACAGATGGTTGGACTACGAGCAAGCAAACCAAGATGAAGATGAACCGGTGTTACTGCTGTTCGACCGCTTCATCCAACGTGAAGCCACATATTGCGGGAGTTATGCAAAGGCGGAGATTGTCAAGCCGAGTGAAGACATCAAGCGAATAGATCAGCGACCAAAGAAGCCTGGGCGAACCTACACCGCCCAAGAAGGACGACGCTCACCACAGCCTCCGAATATGAAGCGACAACGTTGTGTGGTATGCAGTAAAGAAGATCATAAGCCTACTGCATGCAGGAAAATGATGAACGCCAACGTTGAAGAACGCTGGGAGCTGGCGAAGCAACACCGTTTATGCTTCCGCTGTCTATCTCCCCGCAATTGGACGCATCGCTGCAAATCCAAGCAATGCGGCAAAGAAGGTTGCATCAAGTTCCATCACCCTTTACTTCACAAGAATAACGTACAGCAGCCTCAAGCTGAAGAAGTCGTCGCATCAGCACAATGCAATCTGAATGCATATCTGAAGATTGTTCCTGTGAAACTAATGGGGTCCAAGGGAAGCATTCAGACTTACGCACTTCTGGACGACGGATCAACAGTCACTCTACTAGATAGCGAAGTAGCTCGGAAGATTGGAGCCGATGGTTCTCAAGATCCGCTCACCCTTTGCGGTCTTGGAGGAACTCATGTGGACCAGACTTCGCGACGAGTGACCATCATGATTCAAGGCCAGAGTGAAGTCATGAACATCAAGGCAAGAACTATAGTCGGGCTCAACCTCGCCCCACAGACTGTGAAGCTTGAAGACATAGAAGCTATGGAACACCTAGAAAGCATCAAGCATCGGGTCACATTTGCAGACGCAAAGCCAACCCTGCTGATCGGCCAAGATAACTGGCATCTGTTGCTGCCATCTCATGTAAAGAAAGGAAGCCAGAATCAGCCAGTCGCTTCCCTCACTCCACTGGGATGGGTGATACATGGCGCGACAGGATCACGCAGCCTTGGCCGTGAAGTCCATTATGTCTTTTTTTTTTTTTTTTTTAATATCTTTATTTTGAAAGGAGACTTAAGTCGCTGAGCGACTATGCCAGTCTCATTGTGCCTACACATACAATTCACGATCTTAACTTAATCAGTTTAATTATAACGCTATACAATTCAATAGCCAGCTTAGAGCTGGGGTCGGACAGAATAATGTTACAGGTACCAATATCTCTAAATTTAAAACCTCCTTTAAGTTCTAAGATTTTGCGTTCGGCATCGATGCGAGCACACTCGACCAATGCGTGATAAGTATCTTCTCTTATGTTGCAAACTGCGCAGTCGGGAGACTCCGATACTTTCATCATGAACGCGAAAGCATTCAGTGGAATATGCCCGCAGCGTAAACGCATACACATGACCAGTAATTGTCTATTCATAGATACATCAGCAAACCAAGGTATTTTTGGTGGTTCGTTATTTATTGTTTTATACCATATGCCCTTCTCTTTAGACCTTTCATCAAAGTACTCCTTCCATGTTTCGAAACAGTTAATCTTAACTTGAATTAACAAATCCTCAAAGAAAGGCATCTGGTTCACAATTATACCGTCCTCTGCTCCTATTTTTGCAGCGATGTCTGCTCGTTCGTTACCAATCAGATTCACATGTGATGGGATCCATTGAAAATCTATTGATACACCATCACGTTGCGACTGCAAGTATTGCTCCAGAATACTGTAAGCTACTGGGCGACCTCGTTTTCCCGAGGTGCACCGAGCTAAATGTAATAGCGCGCTCTTTGAGTCACTCAATACCACGTACTTAGACTGCCCACAAGAGCGTATATACGATAAGGATTCACAAATCGCAAGCAATTCTGCACCCATTATGGTTGATTGGCTATCTAATTTAAAGTTTACTGTTACATTTTGCTGGGGATCAAAAAACGCTGCTCCAACACTTTTATCGTCTTTGGATCCATCCGTGTAAATCTGATAGTAACCCCGGTACTTACTTTTTATCATTTGAACAGACTCATTTAACAACAAAATGGGGTGATACGATCTTTTGGGTCTTTTTAAATTATCAATATCAAGATATATATGTGATCTAATATCAATATTTGACATCCATGTACTCAATGAAAACATTTCTAGTTTCGCCGACCTGTACACATTCAGGTTAGATAACTCATTATGTGTTAAGGCCAATAACGGTTTCTTTTTGTTATTCCAATAAGATTTATGTTCGCAAAGTGTTGCTAACTCGGTTAAGATGGATAAAGAATCGCTATTAATTAAAGATTTCGCCTTCAAATAAAACTTGGATGCCAAATATTTTCTCCTTATATACAATGGTGGTAAACACAATTCCGACTCCATAGCATGTATTGGTGAACTCTTGATAAAACCTCCAACTATTCTTAAAGCCTGGTTTTGAACTTTGTCTAGTTTTACAATGTTTGATCTAGCACTGTTATCAAAAAGAAAACTGCCAAAATCTAGTCTACTGCGAATAATAGAAATATATAACTGTCTTAAATGAATAGGATGAACTCCCCACGACGCCCCCGCTAACACATTAAAAACATTTTTGTTTTTTCACATGACTCGTTTATTTGTTTCCCCCATCTTAAAGACCGGTCTAACCATAACCCTAAATATTTAACTGTAGCCACAATTTCTAAATTTAAATTATTAACATGAATATTGCTCTGTTGCCGTAAGCTTCCTCTAGAAAATATACATAATTTGCTTTTTGTTGATGAGAGCTCCAAACCCAAATCCTTTAATAAAGTTGTTAAGCTGTCAACAGCTTCTTGTAAGGTAATAGTAATTAATCTTAAATTTTGCCCCGAAATATACAACACAAAATCGTCTGCGTACTGGGATATAAAAATATTATTGATCTTTTTACAAATATCACTGGTGACTATGTTAAATAAAATCGGAGACATAGGGTCACCCTGGGCCAACCCTTTGCAAGTCCATCTGGTAATTGAGGTGTTACTTCCTGACTCAATAACAGTTAGGTGTCTCTCCTTAAGAAATTCCCATAAATAATTACATATGATAGAACCTACTCCCATTTCATCCAGTTTAGACACTACTTTAACAATATCGACGTTATTGTATGCATTATCTATATCAAGAAAGCATCCCAAAGT
Organism: Teleiodes luculella; assembly: GCA_948473455.1. NCBI lineage: Eukaryota > Metazoa > Arthropoda > Insecta > Lepidoptera > Gelechiidae > Teleiodes > Teleiodes luculella. The sequence continues at coordinate 996,345 of OX419604.1, forward strand.
TATTTCTTTATTCGTAAAACCGATTTGTATTTGTGTAACTAATCTTACTAGGTTGTCTAAACACGATTGTGTACGTCGAAATCCCACTGTATTAGAAGAGAATAAATTATTACTTTCACAGTACCATTCAAGCCGTCTCGTAATTATGTAATGTAATGTCTTACATAAACAAATTATAAGAGAAATTGGTCTCAAGGAAAAAATACTACTCAGGTCACGTCCCGGCTTGGGTATGGGAACAACCCTAACATCACGCCACTGCTCTGGTACTATACCTTGAAACAGACATTCATTAAAAAGATCAACCAGAACTTGCTTATCAGGAAAGTTATAAATCATAGAATATGAGATATTATCTACACCCGGGGCTGTATCCTTTATCTTTAATGTATTAATAAGTTCCTGAATGGAGATGGGAGCTTCCAACTGTGGGTTACACGATTTAAAATACGGACGCTGCGGCAGGACGTAATCAGGCGTCAGCTGTTTTAAAAAAATACAAGCCCTATTCCAATCCAAATCCGTTCTAACAGATCGATAACCTTTAAGCCACTGCATTTTACTCCATAACTCACTAGTTGATGTGACCTCACTAATACTGCTACAAAAATTTCGAAATGATTCTGCGAGGGCCTTTCGAATCAATTGCTGAGCCTTGGCAACCTTCTGTTTCCATATATTTAAGTTTTCCGGTATTGGATTTCTCCTCAGCTGAGCCATTGCCTGTCTACGCTCTGCCACAGCCTTTGATATTTCAGAGGACCAGTACGGTTTTGAAGTGAACTTACTTGATGGGTCATCACAGAATTTTATCATTGGAATAGACTCGTCTGCGGCTGAATTAATTAAATTAATTATGTTGTTATACGTCTCTTGAATATTACTCGTTATGTTAATGTTTTCCAATTTATTTGTTATTATTTCTTTGTATTTTTTCCAGTCAGCTTTTTTGAAATTACGTCTTTTATGAAAATTATTAGAGGATAAAAATTCTGATGAAATAAAAATCATTAAATGATCACTTCCTAAATTTTCGTTTGAAACCTTCCAAATAAAACGAAGTGCTATATCCGATGACACAAACGAGATATCAGGTGAACTTTTCTGCCAATTATTCGCCACAAGTCTAACTCGAGTCGCCTCTCCTGTGTTAAGAGAAACATATTGATATTCAATAGCAGCCTCGTATAGTTGTGAACCCCTATTATCTCGTTTGCATGACCAATTCGAGTGATGCCCATTAAAATCACCACAAATTAATGTCCTACTTGACCATTTAGCAAATATCGCCTTCCAGTCATCACCAGAAGTAGTAACACTTGATGGACAATATATGGCAACAATATTTTCTATAAAATCGCAGTTAAATAATTTTATTGATAGAACTTGAATACGGTCATTGTTAAAGTGAATACCACAGTTGATTTGTGATTTAATAGATTTATGTGTTAGAATCGCAACTCCCCCGTATGAGTCATCACGGTCTAACCTGTAAACACAATACGAACTAATTTTTAAATAACTATCGGGCTCAAGCCAAGTCTCTGAGATTATGCAAATATGTATTTTTTCTTGAAGTAAAATATTTTCTAAAGCGGCTAATTTTGGTCTTAAGCTTTGTGCATTCCACTGTAAAATTCTTAATTTAATTTTATCAACAGGACCCATTTATAAATGTACTGAGAAGCTGTAAAATTTTATTTAAAATTGGCCAATCAGACATCTTTTCCACAACCACTAATACTAGCCATTGAATGCAAGTTTGAATCACATTTTTAATTTTTTCCTCTAAAGTCTTTTCCATAAATAAAATATGTTTTAGTCGCGAAAATAACTCACGAAAGTCTACACGATCGGAATTTTCATAATGCTCCTCACTGCCCTTATCAGCTGACTGTGTAGACACACCGTCCCTAGTAAGTACTCGTGGCGCGCGGGGCGATGATTGAGGTGGCGGCGGCGGCGGCGGCGGCGTTGGCAGTGGAGGGGATTCCTGTACTTGCAACTCTCGGTCTGATCTACTAGCAGCATTGTTGCCCGCTTTGTTTATCATGTACCTATTATTTGTTCGAGACGGTGAAATCGATCTATTCGGAGTAAACAAATTTGAGTAGTCCAAAACGCATGGCGTGTATTTATGGTTATTTGACTGATCGGTCTCGAGAACCTCAAAGGTGTTGTATGTAGCAACTTCCGGATATTTATCATCTTGTATGAAATTACGTGGTGTCTCCGTGTTCCTTGACGGTACGTACAAAGAACGAGCTATACGATAAGTACAATTATATTCGGCCATAAGCTCTCGTAGTCTTTTTTCTTTTAAATAAATAGGGCATGATCGATCCAAAGCTAAGTGGCCTCCATGGCAGTTAGGACATCGGAATGTTTTTGTCTCACAATTCTCGTGCGAACCCCCACATTTAGGACAGATGATCTCCTTTGCATTACATCTAATCTTGGTGTGACCAAAATCCCAGCATCTGGAGCACTGTGTTGTTGGGAAAACATATGGTTCTACTTTAGTATGTAGGTTATTTACATGGATATAAGCCGGTAGGTAAGCGCTGCTAAAAGCCACTCGTACTACTTCACTTGGTACCCATTTACCTTCCAAATTGCGTCTATTTAAACGTTTTACAGCTAGAATGTGTATGCGATTCGGACATGAGATTTCATTCAAGATTTCTTCTTCAGATAGCTCTAGATCCACATTCCTTATAATACCGTATGTCACTTCCACTTCCGCAGCTCGCTGCACTCTCCAATTTCTGTTTTTGAACTCCTCGCAGTTTATAATTTTAATTGAATAATCATAACTAGGGAGCTCCACCTTTAACTTATAGGGGTTTATGTATTTAATCTTGATTATTTCTGAAAAACCTAAGCCGGCAAATAATTTTGCGATCGCAAATTGTTTAGGCAATTTATCTCTGCTTGAAATAATTATTTCTATCTTGGATTGATTCTGATTTTTTTTCTTTTTTTCTACTCTACTCCATCCAAAATTATCATCCTCTCTTTCCCTCTTAGTTGGTCGTTCTTGCATGTCCTCGTCGATCTGATCACTATTGTTCTTTATCTCTTTCAAATTTTCACTTTTGTCACTTCCTGTTTTTTCCGCTATCCTCCTACTAGTACTCCTTCTTCCTCCTTCCTCCTCACTCGAATCATTCACATCTATATCATCCTTCGCTCGTTCTTCGCTGTCATCAGAATCCATGATGAATAACTTACAAATCGACGATCATGCAAGCCTGCATCGCAGGCCAGCCGCGGCGGTGTATCGTACGTACGTAAGCTAATTCGAAGTAATATAAATCTGACACGAGCGATCTACACGAGTGTCGTGCGATGACTGCATTATGTCTTTCACACGGCCAGTTCTCGAGAGCTACGAGACCAAGAACTGGATGAAGAGATGAAGAGATTCTTCGCCTTAGAATCATTGGGAATTGCTCAGAAGACAACGCGAGGAGATCCGGAGCAGCGAGCCCTCACTCTATTGCAAGAGAAGACAATAGAGAAGCCTTCAGGGGGATACGAAGCTCCACTCTTGTGGAAAGAAGACCGCGTAGAGCTACCCAACAACTACGCGCAAGCCATGTCAAGGCTTGAACACACTGAGAGAAGACTCGACAAGGCTGAAGATCTCAAAAAAGGCTACGTGAAGCAAATGGAAGCACTACTGGCAAAAGATTACGCGGAACCAGCTACAACACCAGGTCCTCCAGGGAAGACTTGGTACTTGCCACACTTTGCTGTATTGCATCCCGCCAAACCTGGGAAGGTTCGAGTGGTTTTCGACGCTGCAGCAAAGTCAAAAGGAACTTCGCTGAATGACCACCTTCTACCCGGTCCTGATCTCCTGCAGTCACTGCCAGGAGTCTTGATGAAGTTCAGGCAACACAAGGTCGCTGTAGCTGCAGACATAGAAGAGATGTTCCTGCGTGTTGGAATAAAAGAGGAGGATCGCGACGTGCTACGCTTCCTGTGGAGAGGCGACCGGCGGGAGGGACCGCCAACAGAATATAGGATGCGCGTCGTGATTTTCGGAGCAGCCTGTTCACCTTGCACTGCTCTATACGTGAAGAACTTGAATGCAAAGAATCATATAAAGAAGTTCCCAGCTGCAGCTAAAGCCAAAGAACAGAACCACTATATGGACGACTATCTGCAGAGCTTCGCGACAGTCAAAGAAGCTCAGAAGATAGCAGCAGAAGTCGACCAGATACACAAAACGGCCCACTTCGTCTTGAAGAAATGGACATCGAACATCGATGAGGCCGTTGAGAAGCTGCGAGACAAACCTTCAAAAGAAGTTCAGGTCACCGAAGAACATAGTTCCGTCGTAAGAACGAGTCAACCGCCACCTGGAATCAAAAAGCCATCAAATGGAGCTTCATTCCACCTGGTGCTCCGTTTATGGGCGGAGCATGGGAAAGGCTAGTGCGGTCGGTCAAGACTGCGCTTTATGCCGTATTGGAAGAACGACATCCGCATGAAGAAGTTCTCGCCACCTTTCTGTGTGAGGCAGAATACACTGTGAATAGTCACCCTCTTACACATGTGTCTGTCGCTGCTGAAGACGATGAGGCCCTTACCCCCAACCACTTCTTACTGGGTGGTTCTGGGAACGTTCGACGACCTGGGACTTTCACTGGAGAAGATCTCGACTTGAGGAAAATATGGAGAAGAGCACAGCGCCTCGCCGACCTTTTCTGGGAAAGATGGGTTCGAGAGTACCTGCCTGAGCTGCAACACCGGCGGGAGCCTCATGGAAAGGGAGAAGCCCTTCTAAGTTTGAGCCTGGGCAATGGAAGCGAGGTTGTCGGTGGATGTGAAAATAAAACAGGGTCTGGCGGTAAAATATACTTCAGTATATTAATACACCAAAAAGAACACAATGTTATTCAAATATACGTCGATGGAAAGCGATAATATTATAACTTACAGTAGCACAAGAGCGGCCATAGGGGCTGACAGATAGAAAAGGAAGTGGCGCCACGCAGTGGCCAACATGCAGAACTAATCACATAGTGTTACCATTATAAATAAATATTATAAGGGGTGAACTCACACAAATCGATTTCTTAATACTTCCCCTCACACCTTATAATATGCACAATAGACTCTACAATTTACAGCACATACAAACTCAATGAAAATACTGTTCGAGATACCATCTCTACAACATGGCGTGATTCTAATATAACTTCAATTACATTAGACATAACATTTACAAAATGTTTACCTGTACAGAGACTATTCTCAGTATTATAGCATGACAGCATGCCAATTTACACATATGCAAATAGCATGCTATCATGACACCATTAGGTCATTGATATCACACATACATAGCATACAAAGAAACACAAAAGTATAAAATACAAAATCTAAGTTCTATTCATTTACTAAACTTCTTGCTATGTATGAATGTAGAGTGCTTGCTTACACTCAAAGATTTGGCTAGCACATCAGCGATCATTTAGTCGGTGGGCAACAACAATATATTTTCTTTTTATTGACAGAGCTGACTGCAAGAGAACAAAATGTCCAGCCTAGTACAAACTGATAAATACATTAAACACCCCATGAGCTCACAATGTAGATACTTCTTTAACATTACACAAACTGTCAGAATCAGTCTCATATTTAATTACTTGCATGAGTGTTTACAAAGGCCTGCAGTCTTAAATACCAAACCTTTTAAGAATTGTTCTGCTATACTATCTCAAATCTAACTTTACAAAATCAGTGCCACTTACAGCATTTATACCAATAACATTTTTCAAATGCCCTGAATTATTACAATAATATTTTCTTTCACTAATATATAATAAACCGCTCTTTAGCACTATTAAAAATTGTAAAATAGCATAATATAACAGTCAAACTAATTAGTGTACTCACATGGTTCATATTTATTTATTTTACACTTGAAGAAGCCATTTTCACACGATAGCTCATTAACTCTATCATTCCAGAGCTTACTAGTTTGTTTAAGCTTAATATTAAGAAAGGCTGTTACAACATCAATATGATTTATTTATAAAACCAAGCTAACAAGCCAAAGCAAACAAAATTAGCAAGAAAATTCTCACAGCATGTGAAAATGTCTCCTCATCATATCACACAATGAACCTGCGTAAAACCCATGGCAACTATGCGCGCTTTAAAATAATAAAAGTTACCAGAAGCATCATGTCATAATTTAAAAACCCATTTAGTTCACCAAAACAACATTGACATCAGGTGGCCTATCCACCATCGACTACACATGATTGGATTGCAGTGACTCATACTCACTTTCCATAGCAGCAATCCAATCTACCCTGTTTCGGCTAGAACCCGCCTCTTTGTAGGACAGCGGTTCTACGACACGACGACGATGCGGTAAGTCTCGCGCAACCATAGAAAAATCAGTCTCAAAAACATTGTACCTTGAGGGGACTGTTTACCCCTAGTAGGACGAGCAGGCCACGATGGGTGCACGGCGCGCGTCTGGGGTGCAGAGCGAACTTCCCCTGCAGGCGACGGTTCCCCTGAGAACTCTACAAGCTCATGGAACGAGTCAGCCGACCCAGCCTCGCTGTCGCCATGAACGCCCTCATCGGCCGAGCATGCCTCCCAGCTATCTGAAAAAGCCACAGATTCTTATCAGTACACTTATATTTTTATCTATTTCTTATTCATGACTAGAAAGATTATTAACACTAAATTATCATCAATAGATGTCATGTCATACTCATAAAATAAAAATTCATCATCAATAAAATTCATTAAAGTATTTGTGAAATCCTTACAAATCTAATCTCTAAAAAGGCAACGTTCCATAAAACAACTATTTAATGAATTCTAAGGGTCCCAAGAGTCTAAAGCCTTTAGTAGTCTCATAGCCTACAAGATATGCAATGCACCCAAAAACATGAAGGCGACTAAGGTCCAGCTTCGACCCAGTTCACAAACCTTCAGGAGTATGTCCTGCTAAAGCGACCGTGGGCGACCAAATTTCCCCAAAAGGCGCGTGCTAAAGCGGCCGCGGGCGACCTAATTTCCCCAAAAGGCGCGTGCAGAGACCAGCTCCCAGCATTAAGCATCTAACTTTATCCATAAGTGTTCTATTCAAACATTTAGACACACAATCAAAATACTCAGACCCAATATCAGAACGCACCACTTTAACTGACAAACCCAACTGTATCTCAACATGATTTATAAAATAAATAAAATAATCAATTACCTCTGACTTCCTCTTCATAATACATCCATATGATTTTCTTGTGTAGTCACCCGTGAACGTCACGAGACACTTCGCCCCACCAAAGCTGCACTGTTGCTTGGGACCAGCAACATCGGAGTGTATCTCTAAGGGTTTAACAGCACGTGTAGCCTCGCCCACGGGGAACGGCAATGTGACTTGCTTCCCAAGTAGACAGGTCTCACACTCGAGGTTAGGATTACAAACCTGAAACATTACACTAGATGCAAGTCCATTCCTTAAAGCTGTCATCATCCCCTTAGCTCCAAGATGCCCCAAACACCTATGCCAGAACTCCACTGGCTGAACATAAGCAGCAACATTAGCACTCTGTATTTCTTGCCTTTCACGCAAGAACATCGAAGAATGCACACCTTGCGAAGATCTAACTTGACTACAACCATTCAATTTACAAATCCCATTAAAATTTATGCAAGAGGTAATAAGGGTTGCCATAGATTTCACAAACATTGAAAATTCTTACAAATAATGCCCACAAATATCATAATAAGCCCACTCTTTGCTAACCAACTATCATACAGTAAACTAGGAACATATAATACCTTTTCAACAATAAAAGAGTCCTTTAATTTCATTTCACCAACTTCTTCAGCCGTAATCTTCTCATTACTAGCGAGCATCACTTTATTTGTACAGTACTCAAATTCCATATAGTTGCTCAACGATTGCTTATTATTGCCCATGTGATCAGAGCAACCGGACTCAACATCAGTCTTCACAAAGAAAGCCGAAGCACAAGTATCGGTGGCAAGGAGCGAGCGGTTGAAGTTCATGTCACCTTTCTTGTCACGCCTATATTTGAAGCACTTTGCTTTAACATGGCCCACTTTATTACAATAGTGACAGACAGTTTTCTTCCATATAGCACCTCCACTAGACACAAGCTTTCTATTAGAACCTGAAAAGAAAGCAGCTTCCTCCGTAGAATCATTATTTCTCTTTCTAGATTCCTCCTGAAGAAGACGGGTCCGTACCAGTTCGCTCTTCAATTCAGAAGTCAAACATGCAGTTGCAAGATTAGAGACTAAGGCATCATATTCTTCTGGCAGACCACTTAGTAAAAGTTCTGCAATTTCCTTGTCATCAATCACTTTGTTGATATCGGCGAGTTGGTGAACTACATTCATCACATTCTCAATGTATAGTGACATGCAGTTAAACTCTTTGTATTCCATCTTATGCAACTTGCGAAGTAACAGCACTCTTCTGAATAAACCATTGTCTTCCAACACAGTTTTAAGGTTATCCCAAGCTTCTTTTGCCGTCTTGGCGTCTCGAATATGCTGATAACACGAGGAATTTACACTCAAACCAATGCGGGCGAGAGCGCGCCCCACACGAGTGACATCCGTGTCCGTACCTTCGACTGCATTCCATAACCCTTCCAAGGTCAAAAGCATTTTCATTTGATACTTCCAAGTATGATAGTTATCTGTTCCTCTGAGCTTTTCAATCGCATTTCCAGACGACAGAGCAAAACCCACATTGCCCTCGTTTGACATCTTGGCCACGTTGACACACCGTCACGTCCAAAGTCAGGATCCAACGACACACGTTGTCCAAATCCAAATATCGCCGCAGCCAAGCGCACACCACAGCGCTGCCACAGATCTCCAATACCAACCAGCCCGTTACTCGTTATTCCATCCACAATCCACTCTTGATTCTTCACAACAAGCCTGGTGCCATAACCTCTAAGTTTGAGCCTGGGCAATGGAAGCGAGGTTGTCGGTGGATGTGAAAATAAAACAGGGTCTGGCGGTAAAATATACTTCAGTATATTAATACACCAAAAAGAACACAATGTTATTCAAATATACGTCGATGGAAAGCGATAATATTATAACTTACAGTAGCACAAGAGCGGCCATAGGGGCTGACAGATAGAAAAGGAAGTGGCGCCACGCAGTGGCCAACATGCAGAACTAATCACATAGTGTTACCATTATAAATAAATATTATAAGGGGTGAACTCACACAAATCGATTTCTTAATAGCCCTACGTGTCGACGACATCGTGATCATCGTCGACACCGCCCTGCCTCGCAACACATGGCCTCGAGGCAGAGTCAAGAAGGTGTATCCCGGGAAGGACGGCATCGTGCGAGTGGCTGACATCCAGACGGCAGGAGGAGTGCTACGTCGTGCAACCAAGAGACTCGTCGTGCTGCCCAAATAGAGCTGCGGTCGCTCCAGCAGAGGGATGCAGCATCGATGACCAAAGAAGACGACACTGCACGGCGGGAGAATGTTCGCGACCAAGATTAGGCTAAGCATCGAAAATCTCAACTTACGAGCAATTCGAGGTAGTCGTGCGCGCCATAGTCCACAACTAGCGTATACCCGGAGGAACATTTGATTTTCCTTCCAATCAGAGGATGGCGGAGTAATGAGAGTGTACGCTACTTGTTAAGTTGTAAGTACTTGTTAGACAAGGATGGCTAGATTGACGTCATCGATTGTATTTTCTGTTCTTGTCTACTTTGTTAGTTTTCAACCGTTTTAGGTGTAATTTTCACTATGATTTACGCACGTTTTAGCTCGTAGGTTGGGATCTAGGTGACCTAGGATAATAATTGTACATTTATTTGTTAGTGTATAAGGTTACCTATGTTTATATAGTAAATAAAGATGCTTTTAGCGTAGGGTTGCTCGATAATTGTAAATAATAGGGTTCAAAAGTTGTTATTTTTGTCGTTTTTATAACTTTTAATCAATATAATTTCTTAATGTGAATAGTTAGGTTAATGTTAGGGTTTAGATAAGGTAGACATTGTTATGTTCTTTTACCTAGAAATTAATGATAGTTGCCCAATGTTAACTTTATTGAGAAATTGTAAGTTGAATGTGAAAATCATAATAAAAATGTGATTTGGAGATTTTCACCTATGGGAGTATACACACATATGCAGTCTCCCTGCATATGTGTGAGTAAAACTATAAAAGCCCGACCGATTTAGTGCCAAATCAGTAACTCCTTTCCATTAGTGGCTTCATGAAGGAAGCATCCAAACGCTACTTTGATGAAGGCCCTTCCCATCCCAATCCGTATGTTGTCAAGTGTACGGGCTATTTCCCGCACCCCACTACGCGGTTCCGCCGCCGTCCCAAACATATCCTTTCCGAACGTGACGACGAAATCACTGATGCAGTTAAAGCAGTCAAAGAATTTAGATTACACCTTACAGAATGCCCTTCTGGTAGTGAATACCCTTCAGGTAACAATTACCCTTCAGGTAACAACGCCCGCACCCGCCGGCGGGGGCGCGGCCAGAACCAAAATCAAAATTGAAAATCAGAGACGGAGCCCCTCAGGCGTCGTCTCCTTCACGATATTTTTCAATATCAACGCGCTAGGCCGTGGTCCGAGGCTCCCTCGAGCCGCCCCTAGACGCGTTGGTATATGACTTTTTTTGGGGTAGAGTCTTCCACTCCCCCGCAAGTCCGGTGAAGCTTGATTTGTCGTACCTTTTCGACACAAGCATAGGTCAATTCAAAAAAAAAAAAAAAAAAAAAAAAAAAGCCAAATCAGTTCGGCGGCGGGCTCAGTTCCAACAGAAGAAACTCCCAAAGGAAGAAGTCTTCAAGTGGCAAACAACCAGTGGAAAGCGGCTTTTATTTTCGGCGTGGATCAAGACCCCCGCACCCTGGACCGGATAGAGAGTGCGTAGGGACTCCTACTGCCACGACTGCGTCTGGCAGGGTCCGTGCCGCACAATACCTACTATTAATATTACTATTACTATTAACCTGCAGTTAAAAACTTTGCTTTTTATTCGTAGACGGGTAAATCAGTACTGGTTTTGTACATATCGAGGACGTTGACACGTGTGTGATGCCACTAGTAGCCTGTTTGGTATGCCGTGACCGTCCTAGGCCTGCAGGGTTTTCCTTGCATTGTTCGAGGTTATGGCCTTATGATAGTCGCGCTGAATATCTGAGATATCCTTACTCATTTCTTTCATAGAGCGAGCTAGCACAAATATAAAATGGGATAGGTACCTATACAAATATTATTAAGAGGAAAGGTTTGATTGTTTGTTTGTTTGCATCGAATAGGCTCCGAAACTACTGAACCGATTTCAAAAATTCTTTTAATGTTGGGAAGCTACATGATCCCTGAGTAATATATAAATATGAACTATATTTTATATTCAAAAAAATTAGTGATCCTTACTAAAATTTCAATAATGTAACCCAAGGTGTAAAAAAAATACGTAAAATATTCCTAATAATTGAAAATGTTCCGAAAATACTGAACCGATTTTGGTGAAACTTGGCACAAAGTTAGAATAGATCTTAGGAAAGAACATAGGCTACAATTTACCGCGGGAAAATTTCTCATTCCCACGGGAAAAACTATTAACGCGGGCGGAGCCGCGGCGGGAAGCTAGTACAAAATACGGTTATTAGACGCTCCAGCGCGACACGAGATGATATATTTTGCATTTTATGACTTAGCCGGTTTTTCTACACATTGCGCGAACCTGCCAGTTCTGTTCAAACGTCGCATCGCATTTATAATGATTGATTTTATACTTGTTTGTTCATAAGTGTGACACAATTATTTGTTATGTAATAAATAAATATGAAGACTAGAGCTAGCCTTGGTTTTAGAAAAAGATATAAAATTTAACTTGAGATTAAATTACTTTTATCATATTTTGAATGTTGTAAATTTTGTAAATGACGAGCAGATTTTGTTAGAATCCGGATAGAAAGCACAAGGCAGTTTCTAAACGAACCTTCTTAAAGACTGGTCGATCCTATCCTATCCATTCGCTGCCGAAACGACTACTTTTTCCTCTGTATTACCGTTGGTATTACCGAATAATTGCGTGTAAAGATCTAATTATATGCTTGACTGACTTCCATTATATTGTAGATGCACTATTCTGTAGCCTAGTGCCTAAATTACAAAAACTGATCTACTTTCGGACACCTAATTTACAACTTTGCATGCAATGCTAGTAAGTGACAGTACGCGCGCGAGTTGAGTGCAGTTGGCGTTCCACTTATTTTTGAGTTAATAGCTATACATAGGTTTTTTTTATAAAACTGATTATACTCTCTGTTACATTTTAAAATACCTTAATTTATGTAATATCGAGAAAGAAAGTAAAAAAATGCAACGCAAAAATGCGTTCAACTCGCGCGCGTACTGTAGTTTTAGGATTTATAGCATTACTAAAAAGTAAACTGGTAACACTGTAGCATTATTACCGTGCCTTCGCACCAAGGTTTGTCGCAGTACTACAGTTCTATCGATAGAGAATATATAGCACTAACAATCTTTCGCACTAACGTTCATCGATTAAGCATTCATTCGCATAATGAATCCTCGAAGAAACGATCTTTCGAATTACTGTTCATCGCACATTTGTATTTCGAATTCGAACCTAGGTTACGGACTCGTCCGGTGAAGCTTGGTTCGTCGTACTTTTTCGACACAAGCATAATATATAACAAAGATAATTGCAGTAGGTATTCTGACCGTTTGTTTCTAGTAAAAAAGAAAACAAAAACAAATATAATGAAATACATGGGTTCGATAGCATGTATCAAATTTCTACTCTATCAACATAACCCCCCCGTAACATGCAGTGCTATGACAAAAGTTTATCGCACATTTAACTGTCAAAAAACCCGCCATATTGAAATATCCTCCAATAGGATAAGAGAATACGCACAACAAAATTATGTCTGTCACGCGTGGACCGGGCATGTTAGAGGGGGAAGTTTATTACGCTGGCTAAATGTACTGTAGGTACTCTCAGGGAAATTTTTGTATGACTTTTCTGTATATTAGCGTAACAAACTCAATAAGATTCTAACTTAGAGAATAAATATACATAGAGCACGCGCATCGCTCCGATGCCTTTATGTCAAGCGTAAGCAAATTTTGGCAGATTTTGAATGGGCGGTGAAATCAATAACATTTTTCTTTTTTGATTTGTTCGTCAAGTCATGTTTGCAACTTATCACTGCACATTTAAAAATGTTCTCCGATTAAATTTCTTATTTTCACCGGGAAAAATAATCAGCTCCGATAACCATTTGATACTAAACGAACGCACTGAAGATATTCAGAGTGTTCATATCCGTGCTTACGGTTCATACTCGATTAGGCGTACTCTATCCCTCCCAGAATTTTTTCTATTTATACTCTAAGGACTCTAACTACTTCATAACAGCTTTCTTTTTTTTCTACTCTTATTATTCTTCTTCAACAGCCTCCATGATCCAGTTTTCAAATGCTTGCCTCGTGTGAGGCACTCGCCGAACAAATATCACCTTATGACACTTCACATTTTGGTTAGGACTAAAATACCCGATTGCCCAAAAAATATATAATTCCGTGTTCGGAATGCACGTGTCGCCGTTGGTCCCGGCTTCATTGACAGCTCATATATGTTCCCACCGAGAGGCTCGAGCCTACCCTGAAATCAGAGTGAATAGGCCTTAGTCGACCACGCTGGCCCAGTGCGGGTTGGTCAACTCCACTCACAACCCTTGAATTACTTTAGGTTTTAATTTCGTTAGGACACTTGGTGGTACAATTTAGTAGTGCGCCTGTATGGCCCGGATAGCCAGAGATGCGGGTCAAGTCCCTGCCCAAGCTCAATGATCGTCATTTTTCGCTTCGATTTATAAATAAAATAAAACATCTTGAATCTATAGTATTGAGTAATAAATAAAAAACAACTTACTTTTTCAATCAGAAATATTTATCAATAAAGCTCGTTAGATGGCGCTGGGTGTTTTTTAAAAGTCGGTAACGACATGTCCTTAGCAAAATACGACCTCCTCGAACGTGGTTTCCTGCCTGATTGTCTACGGACGGCACTCCACCAATATAACGCTATTTTTTCAATTGTCGTTAAATTTTAGACGGCAATACAATAGAACAAACTATATTATACCTAAAAAATAAATGAAAGTCCTGACCGTCCCCATGTCTACGTCACGGGGCTAGGCGCCGCGCCGTAGACATGGGGACGGGATGCTCATTCACCTATCAGCCAGCAGCGCTCACTTACTACTTACTACGCTGGCTCAGCGACCCGAAGTGGATCTTGGCCTCCGACAGAAGATCTCGCCATTTCCCCCTGTCCTATGCAGCTTGTCGCCAATCGAAGTCGGCCCCCCGAAGCTCACACAGACAGATCCTTCTGGACTTCGTCGATCCAGCGCTCACCTCAGCCCAAACCGCTGAACGTAAAAAGCTGAAAGGCACAAACATCCCTTGGTTGAGTGACGGAACCACGAGATAAGAAGCGATTTTTTAAAAATCGTCACCCAAGGGAAGAAGTTGGGGTTGTAAGTTAGTATGGGAAAAAGAAATCTTGCAGATATTGACCTGAAAATTTGTACGATTACTTCTTAAATAACCATGTGTTTCAGATTTCTTTCAAAAATAACACCCAAGTTTATTGGTTGTCAGTTCTTTTGTAAAAAAATTTAGTTACATGTTCCGGTTTGAAACTTGCCAGGATTACTCCTAAAAATAAATAAATTGACAAGTGTTTTGCCATTTTTTGTTCAATTACCCCCAAGGGGTGTAAAAAGGATTGAAATGGCTCATTAACGCCCAGCCCAAACCGTTGAACCTAGAGAGCTGGCAACCGACTCTAAGTTTATACGTCAAACCCGTGAACGTGGTGCTGCTTGGGGGGACTGGTCTGCTCTAGTCGATTGCTGGTTGTTTTATTGGTTATATAGTTTAGTTTTTTCTACTTTGACTGGTTGCCTTCCGCTAATTGCATTTTTTTTTTAATTTACCTATGCTTGTGTCGAAAAGGTACGACAATCAAGCTTCACCGGACTTGCGGGGGAGTAGAAGACTCTACCCCAAAAAGAAAGTCATTATACCAACGCGTCTAGGGGCGGCTCGAGGGAGCCTCGGACCACGGCCTAGCGCGTCGATATTGAAAAACATCGTGAAGGATAATTGCATATTATCGTTTGCACTCTTTGTTATATATTAAACAAATTGTATAAAATAATAATTTTGTAAAATATTTTTTGAAAAGATGCAACGCCTGTGGAGTTTCTTCCGGCGGGTTCTTCTCCACAGAAGACAGCCAATTGTCAACCCGCCTCGACGTCGAAAAGTGATTGTAAAATCTTACTTCGAATAAAACATATTTCATTTCATTTCGTTTATAACATGACTTGACGAATAATTGTTTCAACATTTTTAATTTTTCCAACAGGTTCATTCTACGAGTCCCTCCCTACTTAGCAAATCTTTTCCCCGACAAGCAATTTTCCTATTCTTATAAAATAGCAATCGGCATGCAGCTCCGCATTAGTTTGCATTTTCCTCATAAAATTTATTAGAAATTAGGGATTTACGCCCTGTAAAAAATTTACAATTCTTTAAAATACAAATTTTTAAAATAAATAAATTTTGAAGTCGAATAACCTATAGGTAGGTATAACCTCTGCCACCTTTAAGTGACTCATTAATTATTTCTCTCAACAAGAGTGTAAAAATGTAATTGTCCTGTCTAATTTCATTATTAAAGTATTATTTGAAATGTAAAAATTTAATTATTTTCCATATCAACAACAAATACCTAACTGTATTATTTCGGTCGTTTGCTTTTGTTTATAAACAATTTTCGTTTCTTTAAAACAAAGCGCATGAATATTAATAAAAAATGTATCTAAGTTTTCTTTTGAGGTGATACAATACAATTGAACAGAAATACGTCCTATACAACATGAAACGAAATTTGGAACAATAAACAATGCAGCGAACCAAATAATGCAAGTACGAGTACAATAAAGATCAAATCGTCACGTTTTTGTCAATGGAGGCCGCGTGAAATCGGTCGGCCAAGGCTGGTTAGTGCAATCATTATAAATACACCAAAAAAGCGACAAAAAATAAACTAAAAACACGTATTTATGAAAAATTAAATCGTCACGGTTAGTTGGGTATCTACTCTAGTTTCTTTACCCACACATAAATACTAAACAGTCCATAACAGTCTACTCAGCGCTGAGCTGAAGCCACTATCCTTGAGGCGCTTTGCAGACGGATTGTGGGTTGGTTAGACAGGTGAAAACCTGCCCATATCATTTTCAGTTTCCTTTTTCGACGCCCTAGAACTTAAGTTGGGGTACATTACGGTTAAAGTCATGCACGCACACACTTTTTAATCCTAATTTTCTTTAGAAAGAAAGAATAGAATAGAATAGAAAAACATGTATTTAGCGTAACTTTACAAATACAGACATTGGAATAAACAGCATAACATAAGAGCAGCAGAAAGAGGATATTTTCCCCTGGTGTAACGTAGTAGTTCAATAGTATCTAGATGAAACAAAATCAATATTAATAAGTTTTTTTGTAAATTTATTATAATTATTACAATTCATAATAAATTGGAAAGTGTACATAAAATAGAATTTCTTTCAACACTTAATCCTTCTCCACATTTAAATGTAAAAAACGCAACGCTTTGACGTCGAAAAACGGTTTCGTAATCTTCCTTCGATGAAAACTTCATTCTTTTAGCTTTACCTACATGATATTCTAATGGCTACTTTTGTTTCAGTTAACGCCAATAAAGACTACGTCCAAGATAGTTCTTCATATAGACTCCCTGACAATTCCTGATGATGGTATCAGCCTGTCAGGACCTACGGTTGATCTGCTCAAGGTGGGTGTCTGAATATTTCAAATTGCTGTTCGTTCGTCTCACTTATTCAGGGTGGGCTTTTGCAGCCTCCGTGGACGAGTGGTCAAAAGCTCGCCTGACCTTACGGAGGTTCGGGGTTCGAATCCCGGTAGGGTAGTTCTATTGGTGGGTTAAGATCCCACGAGATTGTACCTAGCAATCGTATTAATTAGTTCGTCACCATCATCGTTCCAGCCAAGTTTAATTAAAATCCATTCGGTAGTTTTTGCGTGAAAATTTTTTTTTTAAATTGAAATATGCTTGAGTCGAAAAAGTACGACGGATCAAGCTTCACAGGACTTGCCGGGGAGTGGAAGACTCTACCCCAAAAAAAGTCATATACCAACGCGTCTAGGGGCGGCTCCAGGGAGCCTCGGACCACGGCCTTGATATATAGCGCGTTGATATTGAAAAACATCGTGAAGGAGACGATGCCTGAGGGGCTCCGTCTCTGATTATCAATGTTGATTTTGGTTATGGCCGCGCCCCCGCCGGCGGGTACGGGCGTTGTTACCTGAAGGGTAATTGTTACCTGAAGGGGCGTGAAAGAGTAACAAACATCCATCTATCCTCACACTTTCGCGTTGATAATATTAGTAGGATTCTTAAATCCTCTTTGTTATCCCCAGGTGAACGGATTCAAAGTGAACGACACGTTCAATTTCCTGACGGTGGACCTGGGTGCTGAGTTACAGCCAGGGATCAACTACACCCTCAGTATACCCTTCCTGGGGAACCTCTCTAACGGCCTTGACGGCGTCTACATCAGCAGCTACGTCGAGGGCAACGTCACTGAGTAAGACGCGATTGACAAATATACTCCTCAAAAGGGTCTACAGCTGTCTATTTTGACCCTTGAATCTCAAAGGGATTGCTCTGAAAAAGTTGTAGCTGTGAGGTTTTTCTACAAATAAATAAAATCAGACTGAACTGTTAAAATTCAAAATTCGAAGCTTGTATTTACTATTTTTCGACGTTCATAACATGACTCAAGCTAATAACTAATATCAAGAACTAGACCTGTCCCAATTACATAAGTCTAATTTCTGCTATGGGTTGCCTGGTAAAAATTGTTATCTTAGCAATAAGGCCGCCTATTTGTAGACTTGTATCATTGTGAATTTAGGTATCTAGTGTGCAATAAAGTATATTCCATTCAATTCTATTTCCAGGTATCTGATAGCGACTCAGTTCGAGGCGATATCTGCACGCAAAGGGTTCCCTTGCTTCGATGAGCCCATGTATAAAGCCACCTTTTCCATCAGCATCGGGCACTCGCGGGAATTCAACGCGGTGTCTAATATGCCGCTCCACAATTCTACTGATGAGAAGTGAGTAGCATCGTTATCGGTACAGCCTCCATAATCAACTGGTATATCGATCGGCTAATTACAATTTAGTAAACTAGTTCCGAGTTCAAATCTTCGAGGAACAATCCCTACGAGGAAAAACCCCGAAAGAACTCTATCTGTCTATCTATATGTCTGTTTGTTACACTTTCACGCCAAAACCACTAAACCGATTTTAATGAAACTTAGTACAAATATTTGGTCTTGGTGTGATAAACCTTGGGGAAGGACCTGAAGGACCTAGGCTACCTTTTAAGAAAAGCTTGGAAATTTAGTGTCAAATAAATATTACTTTTTGAGACTTTAGTTAGATTAGGACATTACATTGTCTGGGGCTAAATCACTTGATTTTTTTTTATTTATACATAACTAGCGACCCGCCCCGGCTCCGCACGGGAAAATGGTTATTGTGGGTTATCCTTAAGTATATTATGCATGTATTATACATATAAACCTTCCTCTTGAATCACTCTATCTATTAAAAAAAACCGCATCAAAATCCGTTGCGTAGTTTTAAAGATTTAAGCGTACAAAGGGACATAGGGACATAGGGACAGAAAAAGCGACTTTGTTTTATACTATGTAGTGATTTATACATAATTAATTATACATGATTTTTTTTCCTATAATTACTGCTCTACAGAAACCTTCGAAAGGTTTATAGGTACGTGGCGCAACCCGCATCTCTTCTATAGATAGTCAGACGTCAGAAGCCATTCTGACACCAGAGTTTGTGAGGGAGGTCAAATTACAACCCAGATCAGAAAAAAAAATACATAGATAGTTGTGTACAAGTTTCCTTACAATGTTTTAAAAACACCAAAACTTTTCTTATCATGTTACTTTATCCTTTACGTCAAATTAGTTTATTTATATTCATGGCTACATTTACAATTTTCAGCCTTCTTGAACTTTTCTTATCATGTTACTTTATCCTTTACGTCAAATTAGTTTATTTATATTCATGGCTACATTTACAATTTTCAGCCTTCTTGAAGACCCTTGGTCATGGTACGAAATAGAGAAGACATTCAAGTGAGTATCATGACATTACTTTTTAAATTAATAATAATGTGCTACTACACTTTTTGTAGCAGACCTCGCCGAAGAATTTTGCTCTTCCAAAGGGAAATTCTATAAATTAACTAAACTTTGTAACTATTGCAGAAAGAATAAGTCGCTATTCGTGTGGGATACTTTCCAAAAGTCAGTGCCGATGTCAACTTACCTGGTGGCGTTTGTGATATCCAAGTTCTCTTATGTGGAAAGCCCACCTGGATTGTCTACTACTGCCTTCAAGATATGGGCCAGGATGGATGCTATTGATCAGGTGAGGAATATGCCCAAATAGCTAGCTTCAGATCCTGGGAACACAACAACGTTACAAACAACCTTGGAGTCACAAGTTAAATGGAGGTTCGGTTTGGTTTTATTTTAGTTTCTGTCCCAAGTGTTTTGTTACCACAATTTTTCTCACTTTCCGGTTTCTGAAACTTCTACAGAAACAATTTAAGTCGGCTGACTTTTGTCTTTTGGTATAATGATTAGCAATACTTTGCATTAGAGGTCACAAAACTGTGATGTAACAAAAGACATCTCTTATCTAACTGTCTAGCTAGATGCTTGTAAAACTCGCTATTTTAAAATTTTCTTTCAAGACTGTCTGCCACTCGTAACGTAAATCTTATGCTACGCCGCCGGGTATAGGTACCTAAACAATTTTAATCGAAATACTATAAGATCTAAATGGGTTGTTAAACTGTAAGAAATATTTATGAGTACGTATCTATTTTTAATATCTTCGTTTTTCAGACATCCTACGCTGCCAGCATTGGTCCCCAAGTCCTGTCACACTTCGAGCAATTCTTCAACGTGTCGTTCCCGCTACCCAAGCAGGACATGATCGCCATTCCAGACTTCTCGGCAGGCGCCATGGAAAACTGGGGCTTAATCACTTACAGGGAAACTGCGTTATTGTATGACAAGGCGCAATCGTCGTTCATAAACAAGGAGAGAGTTGCCGAGGTAAAGTTCTGTATTCTAAGCACGTATGTTGTGGATAGAACTGTGTCATAATTACCATTTAGAAGCGCGCCGCCGTTATGACGAATCATTTCGCAATTCGGGGATCAGTGATTCAAATTCCTATTCATCAGTAGCGTAAAATGGCCAATTGGGAGAAAAAAAGAACAGTAAATTAATAATATTATCTATACCTACCTACTTCAAAATGGAAAAATTGGTTCGCCTGAAAACTGAATTTAAAGAGAAGTTTAATACGCATTGAGCATTTTATGACAAATACAAACAAACCACGTCCCGTTTCTCTTAGAATTCGGTTTATTAATCCTTTCGCTTGTTCACTTTTCTAAATAGGCGCTTTTAGGAGCTTTTACGGCCCAAGCGCCAGGCAGGGGTTACTTGTTCTAAAATGTTGCCGCGAAGTGGTAAAGAGAAAAGCAATAATATGATATCGCATTGACTCTATTATTGAGTTATTATTCATTCTTGTTCATTAGTGTGAGATGAAAGCCAGCCATGGTTTGAGCAAAGCTTATAAATAAACTTCTGAACAGCTTATTTCGAAAATATTCCTATTAATTTGAAGCGTAGAATAGACACGACATAAACATTTAGCACAAAGACACACTTTACAGATAATAAAAGCAGAAGAAAAAGAAACAAAAAATAATAAGATCCGCAGAAGCGGCAGATGACAACAAACTGAAAGAAAAATGCAATACGCTCTAGAATAGAAAGATTTTAAACGCGCATTTGAAAGGCGGTAGGTATATTTTAATGTATTTTCCAGGTGATAGCCCACGAGTTAGCCCACCAGTGGTTCGGGAACTTGGTGACGATGAAATGGTGGTCGGACCTTTGGCTGAACGAAGGGTTCGCGACGTTTGTAGCGTCCATCGGCGTGAACGCAGTGGAACACACTTGGAACGCCGATAGGAACTACGCAGTGGACAACATACTTTCCGTGCTCAATTTAGATTCGCTCGAGTCCAGTCATCCGGTTAGTTGCCATTTCTGATTTTGTTTTATAAGATTTTTGGAAAATTTTGAGTAGTTTAAATTGCTTAGAATTGTGTACTTTTGTTTGTCTGAAACAACTGAAACGCTTTCTTTCACGCCTAATGGTCAAATAGACCGGCTATGTAGCGGACCGAAAAACAAGTAAAAATCAAGTTTAGGTCCTAATTTGGGTTTTTTAAATTGTTAATGGTTATTTTAAAGATATTTTATGGTATTGTATTGTTACCTCCATAAATTCATATCTATGAACCATAAACATTGTTGAAAAGCAATATTCGGTCCTTTTAAGACGTTTAGACTATCTATAAAACTACTAGTAGACATTTGCGTTTTGGAAAGGGACAGAAATTATTAGGTAAGTATTGCTTAATTTAAGCAACGTTTATGAATAAGGGGTTGATTAATTTATACATTAACACGCAGAATAGGCGCACTTGATGTCGAGTTGCGGAAATCAGCTTGAACTAACTTTAGGGGTTAATGCTTAGTCTCCGTGTTCAGGTATCGACGAAGCTGGAGCACCCGAAGCGCATCAACGAGATCTTCGACGAGATCTCGTACCGCAAGGGCGCTGCGCTCATCCGCATGATGACTCTGTTCCTCGGTCAAGACGTGTTCCGACGCGCGCTGCACAAGTAAGCTCTCATCATCATCATCATCTCAGCCTGTAGACGTCCACTGCTGGACAAAGGCCTTCCCCAAAGATCTCCACGACGATCGGTCCTGCGCTGCCCGCATCCAGCGGCTTCCCGCGACTCTCACCAGATCGTCGGTCCACCTTGTGGGGGGCCTGCCCACGCTACGTCTTCCGGCGCGCGGGCGCCATTCAAGAACCTTTTTGCCAAGTAAGCTCTATGCTTCTATAATACTATTAGGCTCAAATTGTTGGTACCTAATTGTTGGCTCTTATACGTCCCCACCGAGGGGCTCGGGCCTACCCTGAAATCTGGGTGAATAGGCCTTAGTCGACTACGCTGGCCCAGTGCGGGTTGGTCAACTACATACACAACCTTTGAAATTTTTTCGCAGGTGTGTGCAAGTTTCCTCACAATGTTTTCCATCACCGTAAGAGCGTTGAATAAATGAATGAAGAACATATGAAGGCTCAAATTATATGCCGTGAATTTACAACCTGTATGCAACAAATTATTGCGGCGCGGCCACTCACCTGCCGCGCATACATTGTCTTGCATTTTCGCTCAGTCACACAACCGCGTATAATTCGAGCCGCACATGTTACATTGAAGCGCTATACTATAACGAGATCTTTGACGAGATTTTAAGTTGATTGATGTGTTTCTTTATGTGTTTGTAATAAAGTGTTATTTTTGTGTTATTATATAAGTGTTATTTCCTTACTTACTTTTTAATTATATGGGGGACATCTCACACACGGCCACCTGACCCCAAACTTACTAAACTTTCCCCTATATCATGTCCAGCTACTTAGTAAAGTATTCCTACTCGAACGCGGAGCAAGATGACCTGTGGAGCGAGCTGACTGCCACCAGCCAGGAGTACGGTGGACTGACCAGGAACGTCTCCGTCAAAGAAGTTATGGACACGTGGACCACCCAGACTGGATACCCGCTACTGACTGTCTCCAGGGATTATAGTGACAACACTCTTACTGTCACACAGGTTAGTCAGGCCTATCTGGCCCTCAACAGACTCCGGACCCAGGTGGGTCGCCCAAAACCCAGCCACTCGAATAGCGTCGTCAGTAGCCTTCATCAAGACCTCTCGCGTGCAGGCGACAGGACAAGAAGGGCAGCTAATGAGATAGTCCATTTTCTAGAAACCATACCACACCTACACTCCAAGTTGGAATCCCCTATGAAACCCCATCGGTATAAGTTATCCCTTCTCCTTCACGGTGTTTTTCAGTATCGACGTGCTAGGCCGTGGTCCGAGGCTCTCTCGAGCCGCCCCTAGACGCGTTGTTACATTACTTTTTTGGGGTAGAGTCTTCCGCTCCCCCACAAGTCCGGTGAAGCTTGATCCGTCGTACTTTTTCGACTCAAGCATAGGTCAATTAAAAAAAACAAAAAAAATATTCCTAAGATAAAGTGTTTTTATTTACTTACCTTTGCAGAAGCGTTACCTGAATATTGCAGCTAAGTCCACGACCTGCGTGTCCTGGTGGGTGCCGCTCAGCGTGATGTGCGAGAGCGAGGCTGGCCAGCCCATTGAGCCCGTGCAGTGGCTGGCCAACACAGAGGGAGTAGCCAACAAGGTGACTAGCATTACCAGTCACATAGATATCTGGTGCTATAAGCACAGAAGAAATTAATAGTACTAACCCGTACTGAAAGGATATTCACCCCCCCGCACTAAAATGAATTCCCCGCCCATTTATTATAGCGGAGTGGCAAGTGTCTAGCGTCAATTCCTCTCGATCGATATCGGGGTGCTTTAGGCTACTTACATCAGACCCTGAAAGGATTCTAAAAGTGATAACTATATATATTTCATATTATTTCGTTTCAGCATCGTTTTGAACACTCCGCAAACACTAACGAATGGGTTCTGTTCAACTACGACATGATTGGTGAGTGGTGTTCATTTTAGATTTCAATTTTTTTATTGACTTAGTATTATGGTTTGTTTCATATTAATCCGGACAAAAGATCATTGACGCCTGCATACAATGCGCACATTTTTTCAAACGATACGATAAAACTATAGGAAATTATCGCAAAATGCGTAATTTGGCATACCATAGCTGTAATAGAAGGCGGGGTGAGCGTATGAACTCGCCAGACATTTTGGCATGTTACATTATTTTTAATAACTTTCAAGAAAAGACTCAAACTCAAGTTTCAAAAACTTTTGTCCGGATTTATACGAAACAGACCATAGTGACTTTTACAAAACATCTTGTAATTTTTCGGTCTACGGCGGCAAGACCTTGCAAGGGTTTAATTGCTTCCATGGTCTAAGAAAACAAGGTCTAACACTCCGACCAAGTGACTGACATAAGCCTACGTCATTTTGCGCTGTTCATCCTTGTCTATTACACGCATTCGACAAGGATGAACAGGCAAAATGACATAGGCTTGTGTCAGTCACGTGGTCGGAGTGTTAGACCTTGTTTTCTTATACTATGATTGCTTCAAATAGTTTTGTTTTTACTTTTGACGGGTTTAACCAGTGTATCTTGACCCACAGCCCCCTACCGTGTGAACTACGATGCCCGCAACTGGCAGCTCCTCATCAAGACCCTCACCAGCAGCCGCTTCACCGCCATCCCGGTCTTGGGCAGGGTTCAACTTCTGTCGGACGCCTTCGCTTTA
Organism: Teleiodes luculella; assembly: GCA_948473455.1. Lineage (NCBI taxonomy): Eukaryota > Metazoa > Arthropoda > Insecta > Lepidoptera > Gelechiidae > Teleiodes > Teleiodes luculella. Next base: position 1,021,006 of record OX419604.1, read on the forward strand.
GCTTGGAGCGAACAGCTGGACTACAGCATTGCTTTAGAGTAAGTGACCAGTTGCTTGCTTATCGAGTGGGTTTTCGAGGTTAACCTACCTCACAACCCCAGCCCCTCTAACATGCCCGGTCCACGCGTGACAGACATAATTTTGTCTTGCGTATTCTCTTATCCTATTGGAGGATATTTCAGTATGGCGGGTTTCTCGCAACTTTTTGACAGTTAAATTTGCGACAAACTTTTGTCATAGCAGGGGGCTGGTGTCGGAATTGTTGAGCCACCTTAGGCTTCCGACATGGCTCATATATAACGACTACATCCGTAGATAGTACGCGACCAACGGCTTTACTTGCCTTCCGAAGCACGGAATCATCTTTTTTTTCCGACAATCAGGTGATTCAGCCTTAAATGTCTTAACCAAACTCGGGAAGTCTCACAAAGTGGTATTTGTTCGACGGGTCCCCACCGGAATTCGAACCCGGAACCTCTGTATCGTCAGATGAGCTTTTAACCACTCGACCACGGAGGTTGTTAATCCACAGCGCTATAAACGTCACTAGAAACTGGCATCTCATGAAGAACCTGAGCAATAGGAGCTAGCTGCACCTCCATCCCATTGCTGGAAAGGATTCCACTCCTGTCAGACTATACGAGTACCTTCTTTTGCCCGACATTTCGGTGGGTTTCAGTTCGGTTTTTTTGACAAAACAGCCTTTAAAAGTACACAACTGGACTTGGCAGTTTGGGCGAGGTTGTTGGATTCGCAGGCAAATGCTATCCATTTCCTAGAGCGCCATTTGTCGCTTCATACGAAACCTACAGGAAAAATAGGGTAATAGCCACACAGCCAATTACCCGATTAAAATTAACCCACTTCATTTCTTCCTCAGCCTATCGAATTATCTCCAACGCGAGACGGAGTATCTCCCTCTCTCTACCGGCATGCGAGCTCTCGGCAAGATCGAGAATGTTCTAAAACGAACGGCAGAATACGGGGCCTTCCAGAAGTTCCTCAGACAAATTATTGGTGAACAATATCTGCAGGCAGGAGGACTTAGCCAGAAGACTATCATCAATGGGGATGACTTGAATAGTGTCAAAATGCAGGTAAAGATCTGACGTCAGTTGACTCTAAAGAACCAGCTTCTATTACTATTACTGCCTCTAACTTTCCACGACTGGACTACGACCTCTTCTATTGGGGGTGCTGGGTTTATAACTACATTAGACAAGTGGTTTGGGATTCGCAGTTGGTGTTGGTGACACAGGTGATCGCTGCCACTCATTTCTCGTAGGACATTCAATAAAAATTTAGGTTGGCCCAGAACTAAACCAAATTGAAGGCATTTGTTTAAAGTTATGTTCCTGTATCTAATAATTGCTGGATATTGGCCTCCTCTGTTTTGCACCATTCACAACGGTACTGAGCTTCCCTAGTCCCTGTTCCGTTTATCAGCTTTGGCGTCGAAAAATCATTTTGTGTAAATCTTACTTCGAATAAAAACTTTTGGATTTTGTTTGCTCGTAACAATGTCATCAGGTCATCGCCGAAAAGCTGGGATGTCTAACTAACAATAGGAATTTTGACTGTATTCAAAATAAATTATCTTACACTTTGTAGGAAATAAAACATATGAAATTACTCTACTTAGTATAACTTAGGTAGGGGCGATTTTTGCCAATTTTATGATTTGTTATTGTAAATCAAAATCGTACAAAAACGACAATACAAGCTTGTGACGTCATAATAAGTTAGTATTCTTTGACTAGCCAGTCAACATCCCTATTAAGGCTACTTTTTACTGCAAGAAAAAAGTTCCCATGATGGGGGAAAATATGGACGCTGTTGTGCGTGCCACAAGCGGGAAGCTGGTATTGATATATTTGTTGTCTTGATGGTACGCAGGTTATGACGTCATCATGGGCGTGTAAAGCTAAGGTGCCCGGCTGCGAAGAAAATGCCATTGAACTGTTCCGCCAGTGGATGGATGAACCAGAACCCGATAAGAACAACCCGTGAGTTATTTCATCATCATCTATTCAGCCTGTTGACGTCCACTGGTAGACAAAAGCTGGGGAAGGATTTCCCTCCAACGTCATGGATAAGATTAATTAAGGCGGATTGTAAATGGCAAATACGAGAATAGAATAGAAAATAATAAAAAAATATTTGCAAGAATAGGTAAATGAACATAATATGGGTCCTAAATATGATTCAAAGTAACAATGTATTCTACTGAACATTTTCAGTGTGCAAATAATTAAGATAAGTATAACCTAAGTAATAATCGCAGAGTTTCAGTTTCACATATTATCTTACATATTGTAACCTACCAGCATGCAAAAAAATATATATATTAGTCCTAGTGAAAACAGCGAAATATTTAAAAAAATATTAGATGAAATGTGGCTTGTGGAGTTTCTTCCGCACCTTCCGCACAGAGGACTACTACTTGCAGAAAAACAAATCACAATCACAATCCGAAATCTTATTGTGTATCTTGCTTTAGAGTTTCGGCGTAATATAATAACAGAACTATTTATTTCTGGTGTCAATAAATTTTGTATTTGTAATTTCTGTTTGTTAGGAAGTAGGTCCTTTTAAGTAATAATAAATAAAATGTGAAGCTTGATCCGTCGTACATTTTCGACTCAAGCATAGGTCATTTAAAAAAAAAAAAAGCGGCCAAGTGCGAGTCGGAATCGCCCATGAAGGGTTCCATAGCAGCCAGTAACTTAATATAAAAGTTTTTATAGTTCGTTGTGACTTTAATCGAAGTTTTAATAATAGTGAAAGGTAAATTGCTGTTTACGATTTATGACGTATTAAAAAAAAACTACTTACTAGATCTCGTTCAAACTAATTTTCGTTGGTAGATTTCATGGTAATGCACATATTTTTTTTTTTTTAGTTTTATCATACTCTTATTTTAGAAGTTAGAGGGGGGGGGACACACATTTTTCCACTTTGAAAGCGTCTCTCGCGCAAACTATTCAGTTTAGAAAAAAATGTTATTAGGAACCTAAATATTATTTTTGAAGACCTATCCATAGATAACCCACACGTATGGGTTTGATGAAAAAAAAAATTTTGAGTTTCAGTTCAATGTATGGGGACCCCCTAAATTTATTTATTTTTTATTTTTTTTTGTAAGAAAATCTTAATGCGGTTCACAGATTACATCTACTTACCAAGTTTCAACAGTATAGGTATTATAGTTTCGGAATAAAGTGGCTGTGACATACGGACGGACGGACGGACGGACAGACAGACAGACAGACAGACATGACGAATCTATAAGGGTTCCGTTTTTTGCCATTTGGCTACGGAACCCTAAAAAGGGTGTCAGACAGCTGATTACATATACATATATAAATATACAACATTCAGACACAAGGCAAACACAAGTGCTCATCACACGAATGTTTGCCCTGGGCGGGATTCGAACCCGCGACCCTGTGCTTCGAAGGCAGACGCACTACCAACTAGGCTACGGGTCAGTTATATCATAAAATAGAAGTTTGATTTGTATTAATTTTGATTTCAGTATCCCCTTAGACCTCCGCAGCACAGTATACTGTGTGGCGATCAAGCGCGGGAGCGTACGCGAATGGAGGTTTATGTTGGAGCGCAAGAGACGCGCCAACGTCGCCGGCGCTCGGGAGACAGCTCTGAGTGCGCTCACTTGTACCAGCGAAGTGTGGATACTGACACAGTGAGTTGTATTATAAAGCTTGACAAGAAAATTATTAAACAACTAGCTGTACGCTCCGTGCCTCAGCCCGCTATAAAAAATAGATAACAAACTATCCTACCCAGGGGTGTAGCTACCGCCGCATCTACCGTATCAATTATACGGGGCCCCCGAGCCACGGGGGCCCCCAATGTACGTAAGCAAAAATTAATAAAAACTTCCCTTCTTTTTTTTAATTCACAAATGACAAAAGTAAAAAGAAAGCAATTTCTTTAAATAGATAGATAATTATGATGAATAAAATATTTCTTTTAATTTTATGATTTTTTTATCTTTTGTGAGAAATCTTTACCCTTCCTAAGGGCCCCCAAATAAATTCTTATACGGGGCCCGCCAAGGCACGCTACGTTTCTGATTCTACCCCCTGCCTAACTAGGTTCTACCGCTTAACCAAATTTTCTCAATCTTATCTAGATTTTAAACTTTTGCAATTGACTGTTCATTACCACTTGAGTTTTTAGCAATCTTTTGATTATGATGCTTAGTCACGTGACGAAATTAAATCCAATATGGCCGACTTCAAAGATGGCGGATATTTTGAAAATCATACTAATCTGATAAAGGGGAAAGATTTGTATTATTGAATCAATATGGATCTCAAAACCGACCATTTGGCTGAACGAAAAAAAAAACTCATTTACTTCTTAAACCCTGACACTGGCAGAATTGTCAATAATGACAGATGCCATACATTATAAATATTGAATTGAATAAATTAAAAAATTACTGTGTCGATTTCAAAAATTCTTTCACCATTAGAAAGCTACGTTCACCCTGAGTAACATAGGCTACCTTTAACTGCGGGAAAATGCCTCATTCCTACGGGAAAAACTGTTAACGCGGGCGGAGCCCGAGATCTAAAGCTAAAAAAATAAAAAAAAAAAAAAAAAAAAAATTGACAGCGAAAACCCTCAAAAATTGTCTTATTTTTTAAGTATTTTAATTGTAAATGTACATCCAGATACCTAGAATGGGCGATCACGGACAACACAGATATCCGGCGGCAGGACTCGGGGCGCGTCATCGCCGGGGTGACCGGCTCCACGGTTGGGTACTACGTGGCCAAAGACTTCATCTACACTAGGATCAAAGACATCTATGGAGCGTGAGTTTTAAATCTTCTTTCTTAGAATAATGTGGCATTGGTCATGCCATCTCTTTTGCTTGTCGGCCTGGCTGCAATACATTCTAAATTTGAATCTATCTGTGGCTACCATTACCTACCGTTGACTTCCATACCGAAGTTCGCGGGTTCAAACCTCGGCACGTACCAATGTATTTTCGAATTTATTGTACGTTCATTTGCCCATGCTCAGACGTTTATTTTAGCTTTCGGGTTATCACCATTGCCTTTGTTTTAAGCGGGGCAAAGATTACGCAGGCTTGGTTTTCGATCTCTTGTGCTATGTCACCATCAAAGACCAAAGCAACATCGTATGCAAATGCTAGGCAAAATACGTGCCGAGGCTCGAACCTGCGAACTTCCGAATGGAAGTCAACGGCTCATAACCACTTGGATACCGCCGCTCATCATAACTGATAGATATTTTCACATCAAAAATTTGCGCCTCTCTATCTAAATTGTCATTTTAGCAATTTGGCCATTATGAACCTGATCCTCTGTTGGCAGGTTCCACGGCCAGGGTCGCCGCATCGGCATCATCATCAAGACGCTGCTGATGCAGTTCACCACGCAAAGGGAGCTGGATGAGGTAAATCTAATGCAGGCTCAATCACTTGATTGTTTAATAAGAATAACGATTCCAGGTTTGCTCACGATATCTTGCGTTACCCCTGCCCTGGCCACAGATTCGCGCAGCAAAACTCGCCAGAACGTTATAGTATTGTAATTTGTAACGTTTTACGTTATTTTCGAGCCTAAAAAATAAAACGTCTTATCATTACTCTAGTTACTCTCATCTCATTTTGGGGCTATTTTTAACATTTTCATGATTTATTCTAATGGGTTGATCACACGTAACGAGTAGAGTGGCGAGACAGCAAATGGTCACTGGGCCGAGAGAGTCGCCCAACCGAGTGGCTGTTCACACGTATTTACAAAACTGGCGAGACAGTTCAGTTTGATGCTGTTGATTGTTGTGTAAAATGGATCGCAGAAAAACTGATTTTTATTTTATTTTCATTCCATAATGCAATTAGGGCTGCATTACACTTGACTTTGTTTTTATATTCAGGTGACAAAATTCCATAAACATTCGTGTGTTTTTTAACACTGTATGAATTTAATTGTCATTTCTAACGTCCATTTCACATTATTCCACAAACTTCTAGCCATTTTTATTGAAAAAAACTAAAATAACAAAAATAAATAAACACACGCTGCTCGGTACAAATCGAACGAGTGGCGAGTGGCTAACCGAGTGCCTGTCCACACGTGCCGAGCGGGATAGCGAGTGGCTGCGGGGGCTGAAGAATGAAGCGGGGGGGTGGGCACTCGGCCGAGCAAACAAATCATGAATCTAGTCGCTGTCTCGCCGTTCTGGCTCGGCCGAGCACTCGCTAAAGTGTTCATACGTAACAACCACTCGGCCGAGTGCACTCTCTCGCCACTGTACTCGCTACGTGTGATCCACCCATTACAGATAAAATTAAAAAATCGTACAAAAACGATCACAGGTACAAAGCTGTGACGTCATAAGTTAGTTTTTCCTTTAATTTACCATATAAAATATTGTTTTGACATTTCAAAAAAAGAAGCTCATTTAACTAATCGGTCAACACCAGTTGGTAGAAAAAAATGCATAGAGTTCAAAAGAATTTATTTTTTAATTTTTCGATATCGTCACCCGGGTGAGAAAACCTCTTAAATGCTTTCAAAAAATCTTTTACAGGAGACACAAAATAGGTTGATAATAATTCTGTAGTTTTTTAGTTACTATATTATGATTGATTATCTTTAGAGCTTTAAAACAAATGCGTAAATTTTATAGTGCAAACACTGCGCGCTTTTTTGTCCAATTTATAAAAAAATGAATTTTACAAGAGCTGTCCTTTACGAGGTTTTCTCAGCCGGGTGACGATATAAAGAAAAAACCTATTGATTGACATAATATCACAAACAGAAGCTCGCTGAACTGATCAGCCCATAATGTTAAATAACAAAACAGCTGATAAGCAGATAACGTTTATGAAACAAACGGAACACTTATTCACGAAAATAAAGATATATGTTGTTTATATTTGAACAATTTTGACTGTTGTCAAGACAACTGGACTTGAAAGTATAGATAGTAAAGCAAAAAAGCTTAACTTTTCTAATATTATAAATCTTCTCGTTTCGTTCCTATCGCGTCGATTATTTCTACAATAATACTTATCTAAATATTAAAAATGAGAAATTAACTTTGTTTGTCTGTCAAACCTAACCGGTTGTACGGATTGTGATATTTATTTGCAAGATGTTAGGTAGCAGAGGGATCAAGGTAGGTTTATGTTACCGCTAGTAAAGAAATATAAAAAAAAATTACTCGGACACGCAGCAATAAGCTTTAAATTATTCTATTTTCATAATTATAATTGTCATGTAAAGGTTCTAAAACCTCTGCGGTGCTTTCAACTTCCTTTTTAATATTATCTGAAAGAAACGTATTTAATGAGTAGTAAGTACCACACCTAGTACCTGTGAATAGAATAGAATAGAATAGAATAATTTATTTGCTCAAACATGGTAACATAAAGGTATTATACATAATTTTTAGATCTGCATGTTTGACCACAGATGGCATGCAAAAACTTAAATTAAATAGACATGAAATCGCAATACAAAAAATTTAAAGAGAAAATCAATCATTAACAATGCAATAGTCATCGATCAATAAAATAGAATTATTAAATTGTCATTCACGAAATAATAAATTAAAACTCATAACAGTGTTAAATTTAATACAAATGTCAACAATCAAGGTAAAAAATAATAATAATGAAATAAAAATATAATTTAATACAAATGTCAGCAATCATCATTAAAAAACTCATCCAAAGTATAGTAGCATTTTAACAGCAACCATTGTTTTAGCTTTAGAATAAACAATTTAGTATTCAATTCTCTAAGTTCCAATGGCGTTTTATTATATACTTTGATAGACATCATGTAGCAGTTACTGTCAAAAAGCTTACTTCTATGCCTAGGTATATCAAGTTTTTTCGTGTCTCTTGGCCTCAGTCTAGGATTAATAGTAGGATGACCAAAGAAATAAGGATTATTCCGAACAAAATGTACAAATCTCCAAGATGTAGAGACAAGTTAATGTAAACAGTCTATGTTCCTTAAACATTGGTCGACATGTTTCACGTGGTCCTATACCACTGAGTGCTCTAATACATTTCTTTTGTGTTATAAATGCCTCTTTGATATTAGTAGAGTTGCCCCACAAAATCAAGCCATATCTTAAAACCGAAACCACGTATCCGTGATAAGCTTGTAATGCAGTATTTATACCTGATATATTTCTAAGGCGTTTTAGGGCAAATACAAAACTACTCAATTTTTTATTAACATTTAGGATATGCGACTTCCAGTTGCAGTGTTCATCAAGCATAATTCCCAAAAATTTAGTTTCTTTTGTTTTTTGTATCAAATGTCCGTTTATTTTTATATTTAAGTTAAGCTGATCAGTTTTATAGTTTCTAAAATGTATATAATTAGTTTTGCGTGGATTAACACTTAGACCATTAGCAGAGAGCCAATCATTTACTAGCTCAACAGTAGAGTTTAGTTCATGCTCATAATTATCATTTTTATTTTGATGAGGGATGATAACTGATAAGTCATCTGCAAACAATGTGGTTTGGTGTTTGATAGCGCACGGCAAATCATTAATGTAGAGTATAAAAAGAAGTGGACCCAATACGCTACCTTGAGGCACTCCACATGTACTGGCTAGGTAATCTGATCTGTAAGAGGTAAGTTCTTTATTTTCGTTTATTTTACTAACTTCGACACACTGTTTGCGACCACACAAGTAACTTGTTATCCACCTTAAAGTTTGACCTCTTATGCCGTATCTTTCGCATTTATCGATCAGTATTTGGTGTTGAACAAAGTCAAAAGCTCGGCTCATATCAAAGAATATTGTCACAACAGGTATCTTTTTATCGATATTTTCTGTGACAACTTTCATTACTGTGTATGCCGCTAATGTTGTCGATTTTTTCTTCTGAAATCCATTCTGCTCTGATGCTATGATGTTATGTTTTTCTGTAAAATTTACAATTCTATTTGCCATTGATTTTTCAAATACCTTCGAGAATATGGGAGGTAGAGTTATTGGCCGAAAATTGTTCATATCCAATTTATCATTTTTCTTAAACAATGGTTTTATAACAGATAATTTTAGAGCTTCTGGAAATGTACCTTGTATAAATGACAAATTAATAATATGACTCAGAACCGGAGCAAATATGTCACAATTTAATTTTATTAAAAATGTCGGCAATCCATCATAACCAACAGCTTTTGTATTGTTTAATGATTTTATTATTTTAATAACCTCATCGACTGTACATGGAGCTAAAAACAGACTGTTACACAATCTGCAAACATTTTTTGTTATAAGAGAGCTAGACTTTAAATCATAATTTGTAATATCATTAAAGTATGTATTAAAAGCTGTGGCTATATCTAATGGATTCATAAGAAGCTTGTCATTTAGTTTTATGCACTCAATTTCATTTGGTATTTGTTTGGCATTTCGTTTGTCTTGAATAATGTCCCAAGTGGCTCTACATTTGTTTTTAGCGCGTTTGATAGCATTTTGGTTAAGGATATTTTGTGATTCGTAAATGCAGCGTCGAAGAAGTCGGTTGTAATTACGGAATTTGATTTTATTAGCAACAGTCCTTTGTTTATAATAATTTACTCTAAGGCCGCGTTTTTTTATACAAGACTTTTTTATTCCTTTCGTTATCCAGTTTGGTTTTGATGAATTATTTGCTATTTTTAGTCGTTTTTCAGGAAAACAAAGGTTAAAAAATAAACAGACTTCCTCGTGAAAACAATTGAAAGCTTTATTGACATCTGATTCCAAGTAAACACTTTCCCAGCTTAGACTCTGCATACATTGTCTGAACTTATTTATGTTATCTTTACTAAAATCTTTTACTTTTTTATACCAGAAGCTAAATTTAGGTTGTGGTCCGCATATTGCAATTTCCAAAGTTTGACATGTGTCGTGATCAGATAGTTGAACATCATGGACATTACCTTTCGCTTCTGCAATATTACTAGCAATGTGATCAATGCAGGATTTTCCTCTTGTTGGCTTTTCTATGTGTAATTTTAAATTATAATTATTAAGCAAATTTGTAAACTCTACCACTTTATTATTGACTTCAAGTGTATTTATATTTAAATCACCCGCCAAAATTACCTTCTTATTATTATTATACGTGAGTTTATATAACAATAGATCCAAGAGACACAAAAAAGTACATAAGTTAGATTTGCATGGGATTCTGTAGAGACAAATTATTATTAATTTACACGATGGGATTTCGACTCCACAACACTCAAATACACTTTCTATTGACAATGTGTGAAAACAAATGAAAACGACCCGACCTTTTTTTTTAATTTATACTTTAAGGAACCCGACATCGGATCGCCTTTGGATCAACACAACAGTACCTACCACAACTGTAACAACAGTAAACACCTTTATATATTACCACATTGACCCGAGTTTATCAGTACAACAAGTGGGCATTGAGCATTCACCTACTGCACAATGACCGGTATTTCCTTTGCTTTGAACAGAACTGCACAGGGCCGGTTAAAACACGGGGCCTTAGGGCCCTCGAACTAGAATTTAAAGAGATAACCGCAGTTGAATGTAGCTAGTGTCAGTGTACCTATACCTATATTTGTATTGATGAAATACCAGTTTGTAACGGTTTTAAATGGATGGATGAATAGTGGTCTAAATGGCGCTGTAAAAATGATACTAGTACAATGCGTTTGATAAAATGAATATGTGCGATGCGACATATAAAATATATTATCTGTGAAAGTTCCAATATATTGATAAGTTATTATTTGAATTTATTTAGTACAACATTGACCATAATTAATAAACTTCTGCGAGCACAGTTGTAATTAACTCACAACTGTCAATATTAGGCCCCAAACTGGGGCCCCTGGCACAAGGCCAGCCCTGTCGTCAGTTTATCCATTCGCGCGGCAGTTATTTTTATTTTCCAATCAGTCTGTAGCCGCCCACCAGCCATGCCGGTCCTCTATAAGTGTGATTTCAGCGCGCCATCGCGCGGCGCCCTGATGACAATTGAACTATTAAAAATACAAGACAAATTCACATTCGTCGACATGAACCCTTTGGCCGGTGATAACATGAAGCCAGAATACCTCAAAAAGAACCCACTACACACAGTTCCAATGCTTGAAGATGATAATTTTACTATCTGTGACAGCCACGTAATAATGACGTATATCTTGCAAAAATACGCACCGGATTCCGATTTATATCCAAAAGATTTGAAGACCAGATCGACTGTGGATCAGAGGATGTATTTGGAAAGCACTTCGATGACGCCGAAGATTATTTCCAGCATGGATTCCATCAAAAAGGGATTGGGAGGTATCACTGAAGAGCAGAAAGTGGCCTTGAAGAATACTTACGGTTTTCTGGATGCATACCTGGAAAATACGAAATATTTGGCCGCAGATCATTTGACGCTAGCGGATTTATCTTGTTGTTCATCGCTGGGCAGTTTAGCTTTGTTCCTGCCAATTCCTGAGGAGTTTAAAAATCTGAACAAATGGTACAGTCGCCTTGGGGAAGAGCAATGGTTCCAGAAGATAAATGAGAAAGGAATCAAGATGTTTGCTGAGATATTGAAGGATACTTATCAATATTTACCCCCTGCAGTGTAATACCTGATTTATATGCAAAGTCATAATACTGATAATTCACTTCATTCGAAATTAGATCTAAATTAGCACTAAGTACCTACGGTAAAATGTAACATGCAAAATAAGTGATGATAATTTTATTGATTAAATTAAAATAATTAAGATTTCCTACCCTCAAATGCTTTTGTTTTATTTGTTTACATTTTTAAATAATACTCGTAGATAGCTCTCAACTTATAAAAAATATTTTTCAGAATATAACTTTTAAAATAACAACCAATCCAAAACCCAAACAACACCAACCCCTACCCACCCCCAACCAACCTTTTAATAATACAACCGCTAGTTCAATGATCTTTATATTGTTTCAAAAAATCCTAAGGGCGCATCCACATGCGTATCGTGTTTGCAAACAGAGCGACACGCAGTTATGCGTTAAAATGAGATACAAATCACGGCACAAACGTTTCTAGACCCTGAAGTCAGGCTACAATAATACTGTTACCCACCTGCGTAATCCTATTAATACGACAGATGCAATACCACATAGGCAACTTTTTACCGCGGAAAATAATAGGTACAATATTTAATTCACTAAAAATAACGACGACGCCGCCAAGAAGCAAGCTTAGTCAATACGTTGTCAATATTGCGACACAAACATAGTCAATATAAAAAAGTGAGTGAACGCAAACTGATATTGTAATGATTATATTCGTTAACAGCTCATATATGTCCCCACCGAGGGGCTCGAGCCTACCCTGATACCAGGGTGAATAGGCCTTAGTCGACCACGCTGGCCCAGTGCGGGTTGGTCAACTTCACACACAACATTTGAATTTCTTCGCAGGTGTGTGCAGGTTTCCTCACGATGATGTTTTCCTTTACCGTAAGAGCGTCGAATAAACGTACTTACATATGAATTCGAAAATCGAAAATACATTGGTACGTGCCGAGGTTTGAACTCGCGAACTTCGGAATGGAAGTCAACGGGCCTAGCCACTAGGCCACCGACGCTCTTAATGATTATATTGTAATGTATGAATTATCAAAGTAATCATTTTCTTTCACAGTTCCTAGCTTGGAGAGAGATCAACAAGAAATATTTGGAAGAAGCCGAATTAGCCGTTTTACAAGGCATCGAAGCGGCCAAAGTGAACATCGCTTGGTTGAACAGAAACAAGAAACTCGTCACGGACAAGTTCCGCGAATATTCATCGTACGTACACAATAATAATACAAACACAACACACGTACAATAATCAGACAGACCATTCATTCTAGAGTTTGGCTAATTGAAAGTAGACAATGAAAAAAAAAAAAAAAACGCGGCAAATTTGAAAAAAAACCATCGTGGCAACCCCGATTCTATGGATTTACCTAATTTTTTTTACTATGTAACTTGGTTGCCAGTACGATGTTTTCCAATTTCATCGATTGTCTACTTTCAGTAGCCAAACTAACACCTACAGCTTAAATCAGTAATAATTAGTATGCGAAAATCTTCCCAACAAAATATACGATGAACGATAAACGATATCCTAAAATAAAGTATTCCAAAACATTTGAAGCCCGACCAGAAATTATAAAACAACGCCAAATTGCGAAAATTTTATGAATCTAATTTATTTTATAATATAATGTTGCCAGAAACAAAAAAGAACATGTGCCGTCCCCAGGCCTATACATTTTTTATTTCTCTGATCAGGTTTTACATAATACCTAGAATTTCCAATATTTCGCTTTAGAAGTAAAACATTAAATTAAAAATATAAAACCCCCCGCCACAAAACCGTTACTTGATCCTTTCAACAACTAGGAAAGAGCTGTTAATCTTCAAAAACTAAAGATCAAAATCGGCGCATCCGTTTAGGAGCTACGATGCCACAGACAGACACACACGTCAAACTTATAACACCTTTTTTTTTGTCGGGGGTTAAAAATAGCTGTGAATGGACAGTATTAACACTGACACACAAAAAATTGATCGTGATGATGATAATGATGATGATTAGATTTAAAAAAAAAAACCTCAAGACCTATGATGTTGCCTTTGGATATTAATTCGCGATTTCGTTACTTATTGTTTTTGTTATTATTTCTAATTATCTTTTTATTATTGTCCCGTTCATTTAAGGTATGAATTTGTATTAATAAATAAAAAAGTACAGATTCTTACAAATCAATGCAGTAGCCACATTACGTAGTTAATTATTTATAAATGAATTAACAAAATAATCAGTAAACAAAGACAGCTAAATGATTAAGTTAGTACGAGTAAAATTAGTTTAATTATGTGAAAACATCACATTTTACTAATCATTTGAATTTAGATTGTACTTACTACAAAAGCTTATTGTATAGCACTAAGTATTTTGTCAAAGCTTTTAAAATAGGTCGATGAACAAACTCAATAAAAATACAAGTAAAAACAGAAAAAAGAAATAATTTATGTAAATATTTTTTGTTGTTGGCAAGCTGGCCAGTCCAGCTCCAAGTAGTTTGTTTATCGATAGTACTTACTTGTTATTTATTATGAATAAGTGTATTTATGTATTTGTTGTAAACTGTAAATAATTGTATGCGTACTTAACTAAGTAGATAGTTGTATTTTTGTATGTAGCTAACAGCAAAAATCGTCACAAAATTGTACTTAAATAAATCAGAAGAAACTTTATGTGTGTTTACTAAAATTTAAAGGACGTGATTTCCTTTTTTTATTATTAATCTACTTTGTCGTATTTCTCAACTTTCAGTCGATTGGAAATCGATAAGTTTTTGTTGAACTTTCGTCTCCGCGACGCTCAAATCGAAGGCACAAACTACGAGTTGGCAGAAATATCTCCAGTTGTAAATGAACCAGTACCAATACCGATGTTAAAATATGTTGACAAGTTATTCAAAAGACATAAAATCAACTTCAGCTATAAATGGGACTTGGTCGAGCCTCTGGGTATATTTTATAGATTCTGAAAAGAGTCATCAGAAAGGTTTAATTTAAACCAGTAAGAGCACAGTATTGTCTGTACGAGTATTACTAGTAAAATTAATATAATGGTTAGTTTGTGAAGAGGTGCCAGCTGAAGCTATTCGAGCCATCAGATTTTCTCGAGGAACCACAGCTCATCTATTCGATTTCTTGTGCAACAGCACACAAGCCACGAATTTCTCCTTTTTTTCTAGTCAATTGAATACCATCCTGATTGTATGAAGCTAAAGCAATGCAGAAGCTAGGGATATTTATTTTGTATCTACATACCTACCTCCTTTTGACAGCTACGAGAATTTAAAAAAGATATTACCAATATATTGATATTATTTTATCTATACAGATTAATTAAATTATTATAAGTAAATGCTCTATGCGACAAAATCTGCTCTTCAACAGAGGGGGACGCAGCTAGATGTAGTTTCTCGTTCTATCTATCTATTGTATAGCTACATCTATATAGGTACCAGATTATGTCCTGTAAAGATACTTTAAAAAATTGTAACGCGTTCAATGTGCTAAAATTTCAGACAGTTTAAATAAACCAAGACACAAATTTTCACTAGATATTCAAACGATTAGTCCTGTTGTGTATCATACCGTAACCATATGTATCTATACCATATGTTCGAAAAGCATCTGCGATAAGAAAGGAACAGGATAATGGTAAAAGTTAACGACATTATTATTATCGTCGGCGCCTGCAACGATAACACTGACAACTAGCAACAATAGTGATTGACGACGATGTTTGACGATGTCGTTGATTGACAGCGGCTAGAGTGGATTCCTAGCGACGACGACGACATAGTCAATATCTAGCAACCTTAGAGAATAAATATACATAGAGCACGCGCATCGCTCCGCTGCCTTTGTCAAGCGTAAGCAAATGGCAGATTTTGTATGGGCGGCGGTGAAATCAATAACATTTTTCTTTTTTTGATTTGTTCCTCGAGTCATGTTTGCAACCTTTCACTGCACATTTTAAAATGTTCTCCTATTAAATGACTTATTTTCACCGGGAAAAATAATCAGCTCCGATAACCATTTGAAAATAAACTAACGCGCTAAAGATATTCGGACTGTTCATATCCGTGCTTACGGTTCATACTCGATAGGCGTACTCTATACATCCCAGAAAATTTTCTATTTATACTCTAAGCTAGCAACCAACTATCAGTCTATGACTGACTACGTATGATGTCATCTATTATCGCCCTCTAGTGATCACATTACCTGATGAGATGACAATATTGTTGACGGTAACCAAAAAGAACAAGAAGTTTTATTAAGTTGATTAATGGCTATATTTAAACAAATTTTTGCTGGTAGCATAATAGTCGAGATTGGTTGGTTGAGTAGCTTACTTAGTTCTGTTATTGCATTATGTAGTTACTTGTAATTGGGTCGCTTCAGAGTAGCGGTAACAGTAGTGGTGTTTGTTAAACAATAACTGGTAAGTCTTGACAATAAAGAATGTTCACTAATTTTGAATGTTAGCTTTCTATATTCTCCGTTCAAAATAAAAAATACTAGTGAAAGAATTATTTCGATACGTCAATTAGTTTCCAAGATAGAGAATTTTAAAGTGAGCGCGCGACGAAATTCCGCGTTCAATGTGCGTGACGTCATAATGCAACGCTCGCTCAGTCCGTTCCCGCTTTTCTGTACGGCTGCCTTGCGTTATTAGGTATTCTGTGCTTGGGTTTCAATCCAAATACCAGAAAATCATGTGTTGTGCAAAAATGTACAAATACAACCATCTATGCGCCGGAAAAGTTATTTTTTGTCGTTCCAATGGATGTCAAAATACGAAGGAAATGGTTACAAGCTATGAAGAGATTAGATCCTGTTAGAAATCTAAGCACAGTTTATTGTTGTGAAGATCATTTTGACGTAAGTATAAGTAGTGATTACCTTTTTATGTACCTACTATAAGCCCGTGGCGACGCCCGCGTTGGAGTTCGACTTTTCCCGTAGGAATGAGATGATTTCTAGCCTGAAAAAGTAGCCGCACGCGCTACTAGTATGAGGTAGACTTAATCCATCCCCAAGATCTATTCTATATCTATACCAAGTATCATCAAAAATTCCCGCCGCGCTACTATATTTCCCGTGGGAATTACATATTTTCCTACGGTATAAAAGCCTTTATCCCTTAAGCCTTTATCTTATATCCTAAAATATTTTATATCGCTGTACCAAGTTTCACTAAAACTTTCTGCCCGACCTCCCATTTTCCCGTGGGAATAAGGTATTTTCCCGCGGTAAGAGATAATCTATATCCTACTCCAAGGTCTATTTATCTCTGTACCAATCTTCATCAAAACTTTTCACCTGTATCAAGTATTTTCCCGCGGTAAAATGTAGCCTATATAGGGTTCCTAGGGTCTATTACATCTCTGTACCAGGTATTATCAAAACTTTCTACTTGCTCTCACCTTTTTCCCGTGGGAGTGAGGGGTCTTCCCGCGGTAAAAGGTAGCCTATATCCATCTCCAAGATCTATTCTATCAAACCCCAAGGTCAGATTGCTCGTGTAGATACCAAGTTTCATCAAGTTTCCGCCTCACGACTCCGCCCGCGCTTAGTCTTTCCCGTGGGAATCAGTTGTTTTCCCGCGATAAAAAGTAGCCTATGTCCGTCTCCAAGGTCTATTCTATGTGCGTAACAGACAGACAGACAGTTACTTTCGCATTTATAATATTAAGTAGGGATTAATAGTTTTCGGTTATAAGACCTAATGGTTGCCTGGAAGAAATCGCTTAGAGCGATAAGGCCGCCGCTTGCTTTCTCCTCTTTGAGTATTGTTAATGTATTTGTTTTTATTCTGTGCAATAAAGTATATTTTGTTTTTTTATTTTTATTTTGACCTATATTACATTACCTAAAACCTAGGGTCTGACTGATACCTACTTCTAGCTATAGCTAGTGGCATTACGAAATGAAACACTTGGGTATTTTAGCCTACTTCAATAAAATAATAATTATAGAACAGATATTGATATCTATTTTCGAGAGTTATATTATAAAAAGTTTAACTTAACTTACCTTTTCATTTTTACGCCTCGCCTTTCGAAGGCAAAGAAATCACTATTGTCGCTAAATATTGAGCAACCATAAGTCCTTTTATTTTAGGTAGATTATTTGATTGTCCTTTTTCGAACCCTTCATCTATTATTAATTCAATTCAAACAACTGGAAGCGATGAAATAAAGCAAAACATTGCGCGAGTAAACTACTGCGGAGCGGAGCGTTGCAGTATGACGTCACACGCGGTCACGTGACCGTCAGCGGGACTCGATATTTATGGGAACTTTGAATGCATGTAAAATCAAAACTACTTGGTATTTTTTAATGAAACAAAAACTAGTGTATCTGTATATATAAAAGCTCTACTGTAACAAAGTTTCAAGTGATTTTACATACTTAGTAACATTCCTTATTATGTAGAGTCATGGATCGAGTTGTGAAATTCCAGGTAAATGATACAATAATTGGCAACTTTGTATTAATAAAACAGCTGACGAATGACAATTATTGAAATATAAACAAAAAAAGAGTGTGTTAACAAACTAATAAACAAAATGGTGAGCCGTTACGGGACGCCCGGCAGATGTGAAATGAAACATCGAAAGTAAAGTTAGTTTGTGATTGCTTCAAGTGGTTTTACAGATATCTGCTAGATGGCGTAGTACAAGATGTATCATACGAATATACACTTTATTAGTGTGGTGGTGGCGTCTGAAAATACTGTTTATATTTTAATTCATTACAATTGCATACTGTGGAAACAATAAATGTTTTTACTATTAGTTAACCAAATTGCAAGAACGATATATTATGCAAATCATCGCAGAGGTGTCAATAATTGTATACTTTACCCGTGAATCCATAAGAAACAATACATCCAGTGCAACAACGCTTTGAGGATGTGGTTGTACTATGTCGTAGTCAATTAGCTTTATCAGCCGTTCAGCTAAAAGCCTAGCCCTTTTACTAACTAGAACTGAACAACTTGGGCTCAATTCTGCCGTGGCCGCTAAAATTTCTAAATTTAAAATGTTAGTCTCTTTCATTCATATGGAATCGAAAAGGATGGGGAGATGAATGAATTTAATTTTGAATGAATATTTAAAATAAGCAGCGCAGCTGTCAAATTCGGCTTAATTTAATCGAGATGTTTTTAAATTCCTGCTAAATTATGCGTAAAGTCTTCTTAAGAACGTGAAAGAGACATAATATAAATTTAGATATTTTAGCGGCTATGCAGAATTGAGCCCACTGACTGTTAAGCCGTTTAGTAAGACTATGCGGTCAATTTATAAAAGCTAGTTGTGTTTAGTTACGAAAACAACCGTGAAAGCTTTAAAAAGCATAAAAGAAATGAAAATATATATAATATTAGTCGATTTATAACTCTCCTTGTGGTAAGAAAAGGATAGTTGCTGAGGGATGTAAAACATCGTAAAAGGTTAAATGCCCCCGCATCCACCATAGGTATATGTCTTTTTTTTCCATTCAGCCTGTCAGCAAAGATACACGTTCCTGAGCCTACGCAAAAGACGCTGTGGAAGGGTTTCCACCCAGGATACCTGCACTCCATTCTAGCCGTTCACAATATATCTGCTACTAGCAACAACGGACTTCTCAATAACGAGTTTGATTTGTGGGCCGCGAGCGATGTTAACTAAAGGAGATGAGGAGAGAGAGAAAGATGAGGAAAGTTGTTGGTCTCTTTCATTAATATGGGAATCGAAAAGGATGGGAGACGAATGAATTTGATTTTGAATGAATGATATTTAAAATAAACAGTGCAGCAGTCAAAAGCTTAATTTAAATGGGATATGTTTTCGCATGCCTGCTAAACTATGCGAACTACGCGTAAAGTCGATGTTTGACGTCTCTAAATTTAAGTTGACAATCACCTGTCTTTTTTCGTTCTTAAGAACATGAAAGGGACATAATATGGTTATTAGGCCCAATATCTGAGTTTATAAGCAGCCTGTCCCATAGATAGCGGGCGCAATCTGTGTTACAGGCTGCTTATAAACTCGGATATTATCCCACAACCCGCTCTTTCCTGAGTCTGTTGGTTCGCGGCTTAACGGCCTAGCCACACCTTCTGCGCGGCGCGAACTGCGAAGAGACCAGTGTTGCCATGCCAGTGACCAATTTAGTCAAAAGAGAGAACTCAGAAAGTAACATTTTCACACTAAAAGTAACGTTTAATTGTTTCACTTAGGGCCGATTTTTCAATGCCGAGATAAAAAGCCAAATAGCAGTTAAGCGACGAATAGCAAGATTTTCGATTTTTCCTTAGCTGGATAGGTGTTATTCTCAGAATAAAGTCTGGCGAACAAATTTATTTAGAAAATAACCTCATCACTAAAAAGATGAAATTAAGTAAAAGTAAGGTTTTGAAGGGTTCAAAAAAAAATATAACGTAAAATGTTACAAAACTAAAGTTATGGCAAGTTATAAAACTAAAGTTAAAGTGATGGCAAAAATAAAAGTTCGCGCCACAGTATCTACTTAAGCTGTGTGTGGCCAGGGAGGGGATAAAACGGCCTCTACCCCCGTAACATGCAGCGATATGACAAAAGTTTGTCGCACATTTAACTATCAAAAAGCTGCGAGAAACCCGCCATACTGAAATATCGTCCAAAAGGATAAGAGACTACGCACGACAAAATTATGTATGTCACGCGTGAACGGGCATGTTAGAGGGCGGATTGCCTGGCGTCTCAGCGGCTCTCCGCAATCTCACCAGATCTTCAATCCCCACCTGGTGAAGGGCCTGTCTACGCTGCTTTCCGCTATAGGTACAATATGACGCCGGCCTTTAAAATTATAGCTGGCCAATTTAACCAGATGCCTGCGATATGTTTTTTTTATTTATTATTCTTTTTTGTTATTGTAAAAGAGGAATTTGAACCTGTTAAGGAGATATAATTTCTTTCTTACAAATTTATAAACCTTTCAAGGTAAAACTTGACTTGATTATATTCAAAGTATGTACAAGAAATATTTAATATACAGGGTGTAAGTATGTTACGGCTGAGCAATAAGAAAATGCTGAAAGAGCATTTTCAGTCAATGAATAAGATCAATAGTTCTAAATAAATAAAAAATAGACTTCGTTATGCAAACTGTCCAACTATTTAATTTAAAAAAATTAAATTCCCCGCCACGAAACCGATATTTGATCCTTTCAACAACTAGAAAAGAGCTGATGGAACTGTTCAATGGAACTATTGGGAACGGAACAGACGGATTTTATTGGCTCATATAGCTAAGAACACTGATCTCGATTGGGACATCTTGCCAACGATGCCACAAACAGACAGACACACACGTCAAACTTATAACACCCTCATTTTCGTCGTTGGTTAAAAAAGTCAACGTGAAGTGAGTGTGAGTCGGTATGAATATGGTACGAATGAACATGAATAAAAAAATTACCATTATTTTTCGTTTCCGGGAAATTTATTTGGTTATTTGAGCAAGTTGCTCAAGATAACCGACAACACCCTGTATACAAAATCAACGTGATAAAAAGTTACTAGACCGTCATCTCACTTTAGATAGATGTACAGTAGCCAGCACATGCGGCTGGACATAATGACTTCGAGAGCGCCTTTATCCCGTAGTGAATTTCGTAGTGCGAATGTCCAACCCCATGTACTGGGTTCTGTACGTACATAAGTTTAATTGACTTAATTTTTACACTCATCAACAGTATTTTTTTATTCAGAAATAAAGGTTTTAATTTTTTTAACGTTTGTGAACATTGTTCAATAAAAATGTATAGGTACCTAAATTAAAGAAACTGCAAGTTTGTACAAATTCGTTTTAGTTTTTGTTTGGTAATATCTTAATGTGTTATTTATGTAAACTTTGAAGCGATTTCTGTACTAAAATTAATTATTGATTTATTTTGAATGTGTTTTTATGTACGCCAAAAATTCATACAAATAATGTTAAACTGTTTTGGCTATTGTTACGCAAATTAATTATAAGTTTAATAGTAAAAATAAATGAAAATATTTTTTAAATTGGTTTATTTTTTATTTACCTGTCCATTTACAGGTGTCGCTTCGTTGGTTTTGTGTAAGTATTTTTTTTTATTAATTTGATTTGCTTTTATAAATGTTAAAGCTAGGTGTTTGTGTAACTGCCTACACACTGGTTTTGGGTTATTTATAATTTATAGTAGGTACGTAAATACACCATGTTGTTTATCCGCAACATAGTACTCATGAAACTGAACAACTCTCCCTAAGGAACATAGGTTGAAATCTTAAAAACATTTTTTGCTGTTTTTACATTACAATTTTAACTTAATTATTGAATAGTACACCTGATAAGGAAAGAACTAAAATTTTTTTAATAACATCGGTGTATTACTTGTACTATTTTGTATGGTACTGTCAAAATTAAAAATTCAAGAAGTGTTTATTTGAAATAAGATTTTATAAATCACTTTTCGACGTCGAAGCGAGTTCACGATTTGGCTGTTTTCTGTGGAGAAGAACTCGCCGGAGTAATTTTTTTTTGTTTTCCAGAAAGGTTTCTTTAGAAAACTTGCTCAAAATCATTGGCTGAGCAAAAGGCTGTGCATGTGTTTTCAGTATTTGCTATTATGTTGTCACTTACACTGTATTTATTTCGATTTTTCAGGCCGACCGGACACAGCCTGAACAGATTAGCCGATTTCGATTTGGAGCGGATGCGGCTACTCAGCAATAGATGTCCCCACCTGTCTACTACTTCGATTTTGATTCTAGCACTTATCGTACTGCCTACATAATATGACTTAAATGAAAGCCGAAACAAAAAAAATGTTTCTTACTCTATGGCCGAGACCTATTTTAACAGTAAAGGATTTTAATGAACGTGGAGAGAGGGCGATGCTTGCTATGCAAAAGACATCAATAATATCGTTTCGTTTGATTTCAACGTTAGTTCCTACTTTCGCCACGTTCATAGAAATTTGTTGTCGGTCTGAATGCCATTCAGAAAGTGTTTATCATAATAGTTTGATAAGTTGATGACTCGTATGTTACTATTACTATTACTGCACTTTCATGGGCCTTCTTCAAATCTCGCCCAATAACGGGGAAGTTGGTATCATGCTTCCCCGTCATTGGTCGAGATTCACCAATCAAATGAAGCGGCCGATCGCGGCGAAGTTGGTGTTGCCAGTCTCATTCCACTAAAACTGCAAAATGAGCAGTCTTGCCAGCAATCTTCATGAGAATAGAAGCAAAAAGGAAGGCAACGCTAACAGCTGGTTAAATTAGGATGCGTTGCCATTATCCTCAAGCTTGGCGGGCGGGTTAGGGTTTTCCGTTGTCGGTTACACAAGTAAAAGATGCTATTCATTCATTCAGACGTAGGTTTGAGATGCTTTGAGATCACACTTGAGAGCGCATTTAAAACTTACGATTTATTATCATGATTTGACTACACAAGTATAACCTGAATAATGCATGATTTAAGAGCAAGAGATTTAACTAACTAGACCAAGGTTATAATTATAATAATAGCTTTAATAACTATTATTAACTCCGCTATTAGACTATCAAGGTATTTTTATAGTGAAGCTAATGCGTTATGTTATGTACATTGTTCTCCGAAGGGGAAAAAAAGTGCCTTTATCACACCCTTTTTCCACTATCACACACGCACTTGAGTCGAAAAAGTACGACGGATCAAGCTTCATCGGACTTGCGAGGGAGCGGAAGACTCTACCCCAAAAAAAAAGTCATGTACCAACGCGTCTAGGGGCGGCTCGAGGGAGCCTCGGACCTCGATCTCGCGCGTTGATACTGAAAAACATCGTGAAGGAGACGACGACGCCTGAGGGGCTCCGTCTCTGATTATCAATTTTGATTTTGGTTTTGGCCGCGCCCCCGCCGGCGGGTACAGGCATTGTTACCTGAAGGGTATTCGCTACCAGAAGGGCATTCTGTTAGGTGTAATCTAAATTCTTTGACTGCATCAGTGATTTCGTCGTCAGGTTCGATAAAGTGCCGCCATCTCTTGCCGAATAGAAAAACTAGTTTTAATTACTTTGGTATGAATAAATAAAATTCAAATGTCACGTTTATCAATTTGATAGGTAATGGATGTGTTTCAATCTCAAGTGAACTCTCAAAGCTAAGAAGGGATTTAGTAATCCAGATTTTACACTCATCTTGTGAAGGCTGGTAACGAATAATATAAACAATTATGTACCTGTTTTATTTTCTTAACTTTTTAAGCAATTGTCTAATATTTAGTATATTATTTATATTAAAAGGATTTTTGCAGAAAATTGTATTATTCTTGAAGATAGATAGATATACTTTTTTTAGAAGTTGATTGTTGGTGATAAAGGAATTGCTTTTATTATTTTATCAGGCGCGCATAGGTTAGTTTAGTTGTACTTGTAACTGTTGTAAGAATGTTAAAGACTGACTGACTAGAAAAATATAAAACCTCGCCATATTGCGGAATTTCTGTGGAACTAATGATGGAAATTGCCATAAAAACGAAAATATACACGTGACGCCCCAAGAGCAGGTTTTTTATTTTTCTGGTCAGGTTTTATAATAAATACGACTATTAAAACAACAGCGGTGCAGTGGTGGTGTTAAATAAATTTACTACAGTCGTACTAAGCGTGGTTCTAACACCCACACCTTGCTTCGAAGGTAGGCGTTCTACCAACTAGACTACGGCACTGGGCGGTCACTACATACAGAAAACGCTTTTTGACAAGCGACTTCATTTTGAATATCAACTACAAGTCAATGGCGCTAGGCGCTATGTAAAACACCCCCAACGGAGTCCCGCGGCGCCTGCGGGGTGCGGGGCGTGGGGCGCTATATCGAGCGGGGAACTCATTTTGGCGCGGGGGGGCGAGTATCCTTTCTGTACGGGTTAGTACTATTATTTTCTTCTGTGCTACGGGGCCTGCATATATGATTCATGCAATATTCCTTCCTCATATGTTCGCAAAACTATTAACATTTATTTTTTTATGAATTATTTCCCTGTATAACGTCATTTTAATTTGATAAAGGTTTTTATTATTGAACACAACGCTGCGAATAAAACTATGAAATCATCGGTTTTACGTTCCAATGGTGGAAGCTTCCGGAATAGTTATATAGAATAGATCTTGGGAATGGATTCGTCATCATCATCATTAACAGCTCTTAAATGTCCCCACCGAGGGGCTCAAGCCTACCCTAAAATCAGGGTGAATAGGCCTTAGTCGACCACGCTGGCCCAGTGCGGGTTGGTCAACTTCACACGCAACCCCTGAATCACTTTACAGGTGTGTGCAGGTTTCCTAACGTTGTTTTCCTTCACCGTAAGAGCGTCGAATAAACGTACATATGAATTTGACAATCGAACACACATTGGTACGTGCCGAGGTTTGAACCCGCGAACTTCCGAATGGAAGTCAACGGCCCTAGCCACTTGGCCACCGACGCTCTTAACGAATGGATTAAGCCTACCTTATACCGCGGTAAAATAACTCATTCCCATGGGGAAAATAGTAGCGCAAGCAGAAAATTATGATGAAACTGTTGGCGTTACCCCAGCATCACCGTGATCGAATTTCGCGAATTCAACTATACAGGCCTTTAGTCAATAGTAAAGTAGATTTTGTCATATTTTGTCAGACTTTGTCAAGCAGTCGTTCGTCTATATTCTTCCGTTTATTTCTGACACTATGTTATTTAGCAAAAAATAATCCTTATGATGAAGCCTTTCGATTGGTATGATAAAACTACAGGGTGTAATTGTACTACTCGTGTAGGAGGAAATTTTAACTTCCCGCACCAAAACGGGTTTCCCGCCCGACATCCTGTGCCACCAAACTCCGCCGGATGGTGTTGCGTGGTATTCGATGAAGCATAAACTATTTTTCTTTGATTTTCATTTCCGTCTCGTAGTTTTCTTACTAAAATTAAAACCATGTTGGTGCTTTGGAGTGTCCCGCCTGTAGTATTGCGTCATCCAATCAGGCGATCACTCGCGCTGGGCCACTTAAACTTTCAGTTATTATGTACCAGCCATAAATAAGAACAAATAATTAAATTTTAGAGTTTAATTAGGCCCTATAAATATTTTATATTACGATGTGAATGTTACCTGGAAGACTTACAGATTTTAACAAAAAAAAAGAATCACTTTTATACCGTGGCGGGCCTTAAAAATTAATGAATACTAAACTAAGTCTGTTAACAAGTAGCCTGATAAACATATATTTTAGCATTATGATTGTTGCATGTCTTAACGAGGACCTTGAAAATCATTATTATGACATTTATGACTATAAGTTTAATAATGTGTTTCATTTATTTTATTCACAAATAACTCTGATTCTCAGTTTAACAGCGGGTTTTGTTCATTTTATTCACAGAAAGCATTTTTTAATACAATTCCTAGTACAAGTTCGGAATTTTATACAATTCCTAGGAAATGTGTGTATTAAATATTCTTTAAAATATATTTTCATACATTTCCGGTAACATAATAATATCTATAAGTAAAAACACAGCACTGCACTACTACAGCACTCTGTTTGTTTACCTGTGTTGTAATGTTTCATTTGTGTGCGTGCATGACACGATTTTCTCTGGGCGAGATTCGAACCCGCGACCTTTTGCTTCGAAGGCCGACCGACTAGGCTACTAATATGATGATGGTTAGTGAAAAAACGTAAGGGAATTGAATTAACATACATACAATGACTTTGAATACTCACAATATCAATAATAGGTATCTATATATATCTACACGATACTATCGACTCAGTTTAACAGTATGGCCACAGAATAAATGGCTGAAAATATATAATAGGTATCAAAGTAGAGGAAATTCGGCGCCCCTCAACGTGCCTCAACTGGGAAGCTATGTGGAACCAACGGCCTTGGCTATTAAGATATAGATAGAGACATGATGGGCTCGATTATACATATTACCTGTGGTATTACGCTCTAACCTTAGAGAATAAATAGGGGAATTATAAAACGAGCGAATAAAAAAACAACTTTGCGACTGATGATAACATACTTTTTTAATAACTTGAGCGGCATGAATTTGAGTAAGCGAAAAATTACCTAAACTAACGACGAATATTGATTAATAATAAAATCCAGAACGAGCTTACAAAAAGTGCATTGTGAATAATCCATTTCAGGTATTAAAATTACCAAGTGAGCGACTAAATTACCAAGTGAGCGACTGGAAATACAGAGAGGGCAACTGGCAACACGAAGGTCACTGGCTTTGATAATAGTAGTCAGGGCGTTAAACGAAGGGTGGACGGGGGACTCGGGGGGCCCAGCCCCCCGCAAAAAAAAAATCAAATCTACCCAGAATCAAATCGGTTGGTTAGGTTAGGTTAGACTGATGTCAATAACAGAGCGGAGGGAGCCGAGCGAGCGGAGCGAGCGTACCGCGTCAGCGGCCGGGGACCGCCGGAGTTTTAATTTTTTCAAAGTTGTTGAAAATGACGCTCAGTATAAAAAATACATTTGCCAAATATTGAAAAAAATGCAGGACGTGACGTTGACACTCAAACAAATATTAGGTCGCTCAAATATTATGAAGCTGCTCATTTGTAACTCAAATTAATGTTTGTAAATTGCTGTTCTGTTGATTTCTCGTCGCTCGCAGTCAGTCGCTCACTTAGTAATTCTGTAACCCAAATTAATTAATTTTGACACTCAAAACTGTAATTTACAGTCACTCGTTTAATTACTACCCGAATAAATATACATAGAGCACGCGCATCGCTCCGCTGCCTTATTGTCAAGCGTAAGCAGATGTTGTATGGGCGGTGAAACCAATAACATTTTTCTTTTTGGATTTGTTCCTCGAGTCATGTTTGCAACTTATCACTGCACATTTCAAAATGTTCTCCTATTAAAATACTTATTTTCATTGGGAAAGACAATCAGCTCCGATAACCATTTGATACTAAACGAACGCGCTGAAGATATTCGGACTGTTCATATCCGTGCTTACGGTTCATACTTGATTAAGCGTACTCTATCCCTCCCAGATTTTTTTAATTTATACTCTTAGACTCTAACAGGAAGGGGACAGGTGATTGTAAACTTAAAAGAGAAGCCAAACATCGATTTTACGCGTAGTTCGCACTAGTTTAGCAGGCATGCGAAAACATCCCACTTAAATGAAGCAGAATTTGAAATTGCTTATTTCAAATAAAATTCATTCGAAATTAATTCTGCGGCCACGCTGGAATTGAGCCCTTTACTTGCAAATATTAAAGAAACAAAATTCTATAATTCTATCAAGTAGCTGAGGTGGGGGAAAGGGGTGTGATTGCTCCACTCCGAAGTACTACCCGGGTACTACAAAGTTGTCGCGAAATATACCAGTGGCCAAAACTTGAATTCGCAGTTAGTAGAGGCGTGGTTTGTCTGAGCAGCAAAGTAAACGGACCACTCACTACTGACTGAACGAGAATCGGGTCGCCTTATACACTCTAAAAAAATTCTAACTTTATATCGAAAAAAAAAAAAACATTCAAGCGATAAATCGTCACCCGGCTGAAAAAACCTCGTATAAAGGGCAGCTTTTGCAAAAAACCGCGCAGTATTTGAACTTTGAACTATAAAATTTACGCATTTGTTTTAAAGCTCTAAAGATAATTATATAATAACTAAAACACTACAGAATTATTATTTACCTATCATACTTTTTTTTCAGTAGGTAGTTTTTTGTGAATCCTGTAAAAGATTTTTTGAAAGCATTTAAGTGGTTTTCTCAGCCGGTTGACGATATGTACATACTTCGGAAACTAACCAATGTACGGTAAAGTATTTTTTTTATAGTATTCATAGTAAAAAGTTCAGCGTAACTTTTTTGCCTCTGTTTGCTGTATGCCATTCCCAAAATACCAGATGACCAGAATATCAGATTCCCACAATACTATCGTTTAGTTGCGTATCATACCGAATATTTTAACTCGGTCATTTTGCCAAATGGTTTTAAATTGTGCTCTCAGTGAGCCGATTAAAGCTCTGGTCACCCCGTTACGGAATGGAGCGTGCATTAATTTATGTACGGGAAAGACCACTAAGCGCCATGGTAACAAAATTCCTGATGACGCATAATGTAAATTTAACTCATATTACGTATGTACTGCAGTTACGTACATACGCGTACCAAGAATATTTATCCTTAAATGGTCATATAATATTTCAGGAAAACGTATATTTAAACTGAACTAATATATAATAGTAGTTGGCAACCGCAAAAGTATGGAATTACGTGGGAATTACCATCCGTTATCGAATTCTAATGGGATAGAATACGTAAGCAGGCATATTATATAAATATAACCGAATAGGAACATCCTAAGCAGTATTGTGCCTGATACCAAACGCTACAGTAAACAAAGAACTTTTAAAAAATCGGGGTTATCATAGGGTTATAAAAACTAACGATGTTGTTCAAGGCAGTGGTTTTATTCTGTGCCATATCTTGTATACAAGCTCAAAATTGTAAAGAAAATGGGACGATTTACGCTATGAAGAAACCGACTTACGACTTCTCTATCAAATTCCTGGACAGAATATCTTACGGGCTGACACGCCATTTCGTATACTCGCCAATATCTACTTGGCTTCAATTAATCTTAGTAGCCGATGGAGCCAAAGATAAAACGTTAAGGGAAATTTTTGAAGTAACCGGACTCAACAATTACAGAAAAAGAACGTGTTACAGAAATACGCTTAAACAGATTGTGAATAAAATGAAAGACGACTCAGTGACAAGAAACAGTGTTGTGATCATCGATAAATTTTACAAAGTCGAGAAACTCTTCCAGAACAAAGTTGAATCACTGAAAGACGTTAAAATCCTAACGCTTGATTTCGAAGACGCTCAAAATTCTGCAGACAAAGCAAACACATTCGTACAAAATGGTAACGATTTCACTTCAATACCACCTTTTATTGACATAGATTTCAACAACCGTGTTATTCTAATGACTGATGTGACATATTTTAAGAGCGCTTGGAAGCATCCTTTCAACGTGGCCCAGACAAGGACAACGCCATTTTTATCAGAATCCGGATACCGTAAGATTGGCGAAGTGGAAATGATGAATCAAGTAGGATATTTCAAGACATTCCAGTTTCCATCCATCGATGCAAGAGTACTGGAGTTACCATTCGCAAACGAACGATTCTCCATGCTTATTTATCTGCCAACTGCAGAAAATGTATCGCACATATTTTATACGCTCAAAAAGACTTCTTTGAGCACTATCATGTACCGTTTAAACAAAGAAAAGGCTAGCGCAATCCAAGTATCGCTACCTAAGTTTGTTATAGAAACGGAGGTTGCAAGTATTCCAGCACTGTTATTCGATATGGGTGTAAGAAGAGCTTTCGATCCTGAATTAGCAAGTTTGAAAGGGATTACAAAGAGTGGTGATATAAACGTGTCTTGGATGTCACAAATAGCCAAAATTAACGTGACGGAAACTCACGTCGAAGCGGCCGCTACGTCAGAGTTAGCAGAGAACATAATAAGAGATAACGTGGAATCGTTCAACGTGAACCGACCGTTCGCCTTCATGTTGGTTGATAAAATAACAGAATTCATTTTGTTCGCTGGAATATATTCCAATCCGAACGAAAGGTTCCAATCATATCAGTATTGAGACTATTGTTAGTAGGTATTTGCTCCCGATAGAAATAAATAATTGCATACACGCAAAACCAAAGATTTACAGTTCAGTCGAGATTTAGCGTAAAAGACAAAGGAAAATAATTAAAAACAAGTTTTTGTAGCTTTTCTATGGTTTTCACATAATGTATACAGTATTTTTTTTTGTTTATGTACTTAACAGAAATTGTGTACAATTACCAAATAAATAAAATAATAATAATTAGTTACATTTCATTTTAACTATTATTATTATTATTAATTAGTTACCTAATTGTTTTGTGGATTAGGTGCTTTACTTTCGTTGTCAAATTTAATTTATCTGTTGTGTTGTGATGTCCCACAGATAAAATATTTTTATTTCTGATAAAATATTTGTAAGTGTTAGTTAACAAGCCACCTTAAATATTAGTACGGCTTGTTAACCTGAATTACGGTCCCATCTGGCAGAAAGCATGAAACTTAGCATACATGTAGCTTTTATATATGTGCTTCAATGTCGATATGGAAACACGCTGAGAAATGATTACCCCCCCCTTTTTCCCTCATTTTACCTCCCTCATTTTGGTTTTTTTCATTTTCTACAAAAACGGTAGGACTGATGAGTATACTTTTCTAATCTCCGAAACTATTCGACCGATTTCAATGAAATTTTGTATAGTGGTACCTTATATCCCGGTCAACATCTTAGATACTTTTAATCCCAGAAAATTAAAAAGTTCCCGTGGGATAGTTAAAAAACTTTAGTAACTCATACGGCGCAGTACATTCTACGGGCTTATCTCTGAAACTATTAGACCGATTGAAATGAAATTTTGCATGGTGGTACCTTATATACTCGGTCAACATGTTGGATACTTTAAAATCACGGAAAAAAGTGGGATAGTTAAATATTAATACGGAAATGTCGAAACACAACGCAAGCGTAGCCGCGGGCAGAAAGCTAGTTTTACATGTAAATAGACTGTGGCCTGGATTAGTACATGGACTGTTTTATTTCTAATTGGAAAATCTGAATCTAATCTACGCTAAACAAAGTTAACAGAAAGATGTATTCTAAAAAGGTAAAAAAAAGAGTACTTGAGTCAGACGCGGTGAGCTGTAACTCTAGAAGTAATGCCTTTACGACTATGAAGTAAATGTCATTTTTTAGCTTAATGTATAAGGTAGTTGACTTCTTTAGTCCATTTTATCACCACTCTTGTCGTTTTCCTATAAATGAAGTAAGGAAGAAAAAAGTGTGCCTGTTTTTAAAATTTCATAAAACGTTGATGGCTGTATATAGAAATATATTAATCTTAGCACTATAAAATGTAGTATCGTTTTGTAGGCAATTTATCGACGATGATTTGATCTCTGAAAAGTAAACTCCTCAGACGTACTGTTTTAGTATAAAATTCAAAAAACCAGAATGAGGGAGATAAAAGGGGGGGGGAAAGGGGGGAAACAATAATTTATCGAAGTGTTTCCATATCGATATTGAAGCACATATATGACAGCTACATTCATGCCAAGTTTCGTACTTTCTGCCAGATGGGACCGATATCCTTATATTTTTTAGCTAGCAAGCCGTACTATATGTACAAATTAGAAAATAGAAATAAAATTTTTATCTAATTAAAACTTTATTTTTATCTATCCAATCCCCAGAGGCTGGTAAAAATTGACAAATAATAAAGGACTGAAAAAATAAAGCTGTATAATGCAATAGGCTATCAGATTTTTTTTATTTCAAATTTACAACTGCGCATTTCGAGTTCCACTAAGCGTACATTACGTTGCCAGTATGAAAAATCTTAGGGAAAAAATGGACTAGTTAGCTATGCAATGAATATACATTTAAATACCTCTTAGTTGTAATATTTAATTTTGTTTTACGGAATGGGGTACCTATTTTAAAGCGGTAAATAGTAGGCAATGTATTTCCTAGTACCACCTAACAAACATATTTTTTATGCTGTCTATATTTAGCCACCGTTGGCTGCTTTTCCACCAGAGCTGTGCGAGGTAGCTAAGCGCTAATGCGAGGAAAATATCCACCAAAAGAATAACTTCATTTTCCTAGCCTAGTGATTCCTCGCACAGGTCTGGTGGAAAAGCAGCCTAAAGCGTAAGAGACAGGGTTACTTTCGCATTAGCTCTTGCTTATCAACTAGCTATGGGTGTCGTAAGAAGTGACTAAATGATCTTCCTCTAAGAAATGAGAAGTATTAGTATTTTTTTTAACTTATGGACTTACAACACTTAGCTAAGTCAAATAAGCTACATTAAGATACCCCCACACTATCGTTTTTTGAGCGTCGTAGACAGCAAGGCGAGTGAAACAAAAGACGGACGCGGATGATTGTATGTGCGTACGCGCATATCAATAAATATATTGCATATGGGATGCCTAACAACCCTGGACTACAATTTGTTAGGCAACCCATATGCAATATATTTATTGATATGATAAGTAAAATTTAAAATACGCTTTATCAAATAAACATCTCGGTGAAGGTCGTTGTATGGCGGGATCTTAGACTATTAGTAATGGAGGGACTACTATTTGGTATTCTGTGGTAATGGCGAATTTAGCAATGCAAAATGTGCGGTCTTTTGTGGAGAAGAGCTCGCCGAAGTAACTCCACAAACGTCGCATCTTTTGAATTAGTATTTAAGCCCAATACACACGTAGCTATAATCTATATTAATATGCCCAGCTCTAACTTATATTACATCTCGCCACCACTGTATTGAAATATATATTTTCACCCTTACTGCGTCCACTTACGGAATACCTATAATATGTCGAGATTTATATTAATATACCGTGCTATATCGGTCGCTTGTTGTGACGTCACCAAAATATTAGGTCCTTACATATGAAATTGCCGTTCAGTATCAAAAAAGTGAAACAAGTTTTTTTTAATGAAATTATTATTTAATCAATCGAAGTATGCGCCGTTGTTATCGATACACTTCCGCCATTTTATAGGCAGATCATTGATACCTTTGGAAAAAAATCCTGGGAGCGAGAGTCTATGAACTGTTTGAAGGCGGTTTTGACTGCCTCATCAGATTTGAATTTTTTTCCTTGTAAAAAGTTATCCAAATTTTGAAAAAAAGTGGTAATCGGTTGGGGCAAGATCTGCGTCACCCACCATACTCTCCAGATCTTGCCCCCACCGATTACCAAATTTTTCAAAATTTGGATAACTTTTTACAAGGAAAAAATTTCAAATCTGGTGAGGCAGTCAAAACCGCCTTCAAACAGTTCATAGACTCTCGCTCCCAGGTTTTTTTTTCCAAAGGTATCAATGATCTGCCTATAAAATGACGGAAGTGTATCGATAACAACGGCGCATACTTCGATTGATTAAATAATAATTTCATTAAAAAAATCTTGTTTCACTTTTTTGATACTGAACGGCAATTTCATATGTAAGGACCTAATATGTCGACCGATATAGCAAGGCATATTAATATAAATCTCGGTATATTAATATAAAACTCGACATATTATAGGTATTCAGTAAGTGGACGCAGTAAGGGTGAAAATATATATTTCAATACAGCTACCGTGTGTGGTGGCGAGATGTAATATGTTAGAGCTGGGAATATTAATATAGATTATAGCTACGTGTGTATTGGGCTTTACCTGTGTAAACAATAGGGAAGTGTCCTCGGAAAAAAGTAATCGATTCTAATTAATCCCTTTGTTAGATTATCGAAAAAAAATTAACACGTATTTTTTTTTTCAATTTGACGAAGATTTACCGAATCAAAATGTATGAGAAGGGTACTATGACGTCACTTGTTTCGTACAATTTGTATGGCGGCGTGTCGTTACTGGAAATTTCAAAGTGCTGTATCGTCGGCATTTTTCGTTTGCCAGACGAAAAAAAAAATACGTGTACATTATTTTTTAGTAATCTAACTGACGGACTAATTAGATTTTTTTAGGGCACTTCCTCATTGCGATCCCTAACCCGCCTGCCAAGAGTGGAAATTAAGGCAACGCCTCCTAGACTGCTATATTTATGTGTCCCATTTAAATATGTTTTTATTTTTATTTATTTTTTATCAAGTCGAAGTGTAGTAGGTATGTGATCTAACAATGTTTATGATAGTGAAAAATAATAGTTCTGCTTATCAAATATTTATTAACTTATTTAATTAGACAATTCTTATCGAGTATTCACTATGAATTATCACCACAAAGGCACAGATCTTACTAAGTAACAGATAATTAATACGTATAAACAAACAGTCAATGTGACATTTTACATAACTAAAAACTAATTGAAGACACAAACATACATACGGACATAATCAAACGCACATAAACACACTGAGCTACTCAAATGAAACTGGTTCTAAACTTGAATCACGAACAAGTCACTGGAGCGTCACTACAATAGGGAATCATATGCACGTGATGACAAAATGAACGAACATTTTTCTTATAATCTCTATTGTTACACAAACAACCATACAATTATTTAAAAAATTAAACATAATATAGTAAAATTGTATCATCAAAAATCGGCTATTTTAAAATTCCCTCTCAAATTTCCAAAACGAATTTTATTGGTGGTGAAACAAAACGTGACGTCAATGGTCTTTCGACGTACTATTCCGCTATCTTTTTTTTCTGGCCTAGATCCAAGTCTTTTTAGCTCGACGTCAAACTAACATCGAACCTCTTAAAGCCGCATACAGACATCGCGAGGCGTGCGCCGCGAATGGTTCGTCTCGCAGGAAATGTACAGATTTATTCGATACCATTATGTTATAAGTACTATTAAATTAACAAAGTACTATACTATTGTACTATTGTTAATTTAATAGTACTTATAACATATGTCATTGCATCGAACCCGTGTATCATCTGACGTGTGACCCCTAACGTCACACCAAGCGCGTCAAATGACCGCATTAAAATCGCCCGAAAATAATAGTGATTTTAATAAAAAAATGGTTTATATTATAGATGTGTTGTTTATATATTTCGTAATGTAATAACCCGCAAAAACGTTTAAAACAATAAAAAAGTACGGGATCGCAGACGACTTGACTAGTTACTGACGCTCAAGTAACTAGTTAGTGATTTGAGTATGAAACCGGGCTTAGAAAAAAAAGTATCGTAGGTGGGGTAGTGATAGTGACTGCGCGAATTCTAATCAAACTAATCTCGAATGTAAACGTAATTGAATTGAAGAATTGGAATTATTTGGAATAACGCCATCTATGGACGGATAGCTGAAGCAAAACTTCTTAATCTTCAGAAAATAAAGCTTCAAAGTGTTTAATTAACTGGTTGTTTATTCGAAACATAGTGGTAGTAATATACTGAACAACTTTCTCTAAAGAACATAGGTTGAAATCACCAAATTGAAATTCAACTATTCATAAAGTGGCCAGTCACGTGACGTGACTGAAGTTTGAAAATGAAAAAAACAAATGGAAATCGAAATTGATGTTTATATGAAAAGTAGAAAAATATTTTTTATAATTTAAACTATGTTCCTTAGAGAAAGTTGTTCAATTTCATGAGTACTACAACTATAAAAAGGACTCTAAACTACGTTATATTTTTATATCTACTTTGTTAATAATATTATCTTCATTTCATTGCTTACTGGTTATTAGCAAGAAATGGACCATTGAAATTCGAATAAAGAATGTTTAAATTAGTTTCCAATGGCAATATCACATAAAAACGCAATTAATTGTTTGTCAAATCAAGTCATAAAATTATACAATACAGAATAATTTGAATTCTTAATTACTCATTTGATAGTAATTTAAAAAATACAGTACAAGCTAATTAAACTCAAGCTTTTACCTTTTTAACATTGGCTTTTCCCTTCTTCTTGGCGTCCTCTGTTTTTCCTTTCTTCGTCACTTTACCCTGGCAGAAAAGAAAAAGCTATTTTAATACAATCGAATTGAAATTGAAATGAAAAAAAAAAATCATTTAAGCGATAAATACTGAACAGGATTCGAACCTGCGTTTCCTTTCCACGACAATGGGCTCAGTTCAGCCGTGTCCGCTAAAATCTCTAAATTTAAGTTGTTGGTCTCTTTCATTCATATGGGAATCGAAAAGGATGGGGAGATGAATGAATTTAATTTTAAATGAATGATATTTAAAATAAGCAGCGCAGCTGTCAAATTCAGCATAATTTAGTCGGGATGTTTTTAAATTCCTGCTAAATTACGCGTAAAATCAATGTTTGACGTCTCTAAATGTAGGTTGACAATCACCTGTCCCTTTTCGTTCTTATGAACTTGAAAGGGACATATGGTTCTTAGATTTAAGTTAGAGCGTAATATGTAGAATCGGGCCCAATCCCGGACAAAGAAAAACTTACTTAAAGCCCGACCAGAAAAATAAAAAACTTCGCCATATTGCGGAATTTCAATGGAACAAATTTTATAAAAACGTTAAAATATACACGTGGCGCCCCCAGAGCAGGTTTCTTATTTCTTTGGTCAGGCTTTACAACGCTGAAAATATTAAAAAATAAGGATAGGGTGCCTGTTGAAGGCAGAAAAAAATAATAATAAAAAAATCACCTTTTTAACAGTGGTCTTTTTTTTACCACCATCATTTTGCGCAGTCTTCTTCTTCTTAATTTTTCTTTCTCCTTTTTCCTGTGACCAAAAAAAAGTATGTCATTTGCTGGCAGTTCCAAGAAATCTTTAAAGAATTACAGATATAGTGATAAGGCACTCAATAATTATTGGTGTAGAGTGGAGGATGCAAATAAAAATTTTGCACAATACAAACACCTTTTTTGATTATTTTGAACATAATAATGGTGTTATTTATTTATTTAGTTATAGGGTCTACTGAAGCCATGAACTTATAGTTTGCTGTATTTACAGTACTGTTCAATTTAAAGC
Organism: Teleiodes luculella; assembly: GCA_948473455.1. Taxonomy (NCBI): domain Eukaryota; kingdom Metazoa; phylum Arthropoda; class Insecta; order Lepidoptera; family Gelechiidae; genus Teleiodes; species Teleiodes luculella. The sequence continues at coordinate 1,058,233 of OX419604.1, forward strand.
TCCTTCGATAGCTTTTTAAGAAATAATATCCTGGCTAATATTTTCAATTAAGGAAAAAACGTTGATAAAAATAATATATTACGACATTTTACAATGAAAGCAGAATTACAAGAGGAAAAACAAAAGAAGAGAGAAATCAATAAAAAGCATTTAAAAAGGAACGTAACTCTTCAATTTATATGTCATTATTATGTGGTTCTTCTTGAGTCTTCATTAAGGAGGTTCGATCTTCGACAAGTACAGATAAACAAATTATTATTATTATTAATTTTCGAAAATTTGTTTACTCAGCCTTTGGATTCAATATAGTAACAGATACAAGAACGCCGCTCAACAAACGGCACCGTTAAAACTACGCCAGAATCAATCATGGCGCAGTTTCTGTCTCAGTAATGGACGGCATACATTGGCTGATGTTGATTTGATCTTGGAGTGAGAGTAAATGATTTAACATAATTTGCCGCCCTCCTGAACATATGACAAGGAAGGTACTGGATATGCTCCCATCGCCTAAGAGACCAGGTAGACCCCGCCTGACATGGATGGCTTCTGTTAACAGAGACATGAAGGAGGCTGAGATAACACCAGAGACGACCCAGAACAGAACTGTTTGGCAAAGGAGTAGTAGGAGAGCCGGTCATGGAGCCCTTTAACTTACCAATTTGCGTGTGAAAGCTTGTTCCATAATTCTTTCTTCGCTTAACCAAATGTGACGAGCTCCCTGCTTTGCATACTGGAAAGGAAATGATAAAGGAAATTTGATTGTTTGACAAAGTAGTGACAAAGTAGAGTGAACGAACATCACACTTTTAATACCTACTTCACACACAATTTCTTTTGAAACATGTACAGTTATGAAATACGTAACAATAATAATATATTCGCAATAAATTAAAGTCTCTTCGTCTCAGTAAACGTATGTAAATGTAATTTTGGATAAATACATAACAAAATTTTAGGTAAAGTATCTGAGTTTGCTGACGCCTCCAAAAAAGAAGAAAACAATATGAACAACTTACCTTGCGTTTGATGGACCTAATCTCCTTCTGAGCCTCCTCAAAGCAATCTCCCCAGTCGTCATCGGAAGAGTCAGCACGCTTCTTTTTTCCTTTACCTTTCTTCTGCAACTTCTGTGGTGAACACGGAATAATTTTATTGATCAGAACTATAAGATACATGGGGTCAAGCCTACCCTGAATGCAAGATGCATGCTCTTAGGCAGGTATTTCACTGGCGACAGCGACAAAAAACAAAAGGGACGCAGTTATGCGCAAGAGTAAGCGCAGTGTATTTGTATCTCATTCTAATGCATAACTGCGACCCTTTCGTCTTTTGTCTTCGTCGCCAGTGAAATGGTAAAGGAAAACATCATGAGGTAACCTGCACACACCTGCTGCAGCTAAGTAACTCAAAGATTGTGGGTCGACTAAACCTATTCACCCTGATTTCAGGGTAACAAATAACCATTGATATACTATGCAAATAACCTTTTATATCGACAGTCCTGCGCAGTTTAGTGCTGGGCCGAGTAGTTATGGACCACAATCTTCTCTCTAGTCTTAGAACAAGTTCAGATTGCATACTAACCTTCTCTGATTCAGACATGCTTGAATTTTCATCGGAATCTGACATTTTATATGTTTCGGTAGATACCCAAGAGAACGACATCAATCAATTAGACCAAAATACTCAGTTTCAGAAAGTAGCCGGTGGCGGCGCGGCGGCGCGGCAGGCAGATGCTGGGCAGCAAACAGGATAAAATGTAGAAACTTTATTAAAACTGGCCAGGCCAGGCCAAATAGAGTTCTGTCGGCCAGGCAGAGAATTATCAAGAAAGAAAGGAAGGAGAAGTAGAGAAAAACAACAAACAAACAATACTATAATTTTTTAATTTCATTCCTTTTAGCAACAAAAAAAACCAAACAGATAATGCTATGCAGCCGTCGTCTTTAGTATTTTTTTTACATTTTGCGTTTTGGCGTCATGCTATTCTCATCGGATTATAAATATAAATAACATAAATACATTCATTAAAGGACGGACAGATTGGTATTTTTTCAAAAATACAGATAACGGACGTTATATTATATAGGTTACTGAAGAATGAAGATGTAAATGTAACTTTATACATACATAAAAGACAAAACAATACAATACATACAAACAAGTTCATACAATACAACAAGGGAAGACCGTAATTTAGAAGAAGACGACGTTATCTTTATTTTACAAAACTAACCATATTGTAGTCTGTATGGCTTAATACTAATACCTTTTCCTTTTTGAAAACAACGTGAAAAAAAATCAATAAGCTGTCAACTGTCAAAATCACGCATTGCAATTCAACACACACGACATAACCTAACTTTTTGTTGAGTTTGTCCATAGGTGGTCTTTATTTTATTATTTCATTCAATAAATTCGCACTAATAGTGATTGAAACATGGCTAAAGTCAAGAACAAGAGAAACTCGGGCTTAGCTGACAAAGTGCATAGCAAACGAAAAACGGATGCGCACAAGAAAAAGTTGAATCCCTTCGAGGTTCATATAAACAAGGAAAAAATCAAAGTTCTAGGCAAGAAATCCAAACATGACAGAGGACTGCCAGGTGTATCGCGAGCCAAAGCTATTCAAAAGGTAAAGTGGAGGGATTCCCGGCTTAAAAATAACGACTCCATAACTTTATTACCTTTAAAAAATACAAGTCTGGTATGAAGTTGATTTACTGAACCAGTGGCATGTTTAGGTATTTTCCGCTTAATCCAGACACGTTAGGCTTGACCCATAAGACTGAAAAGACGTACATAAACTGCTATAAATAAGTTATTAAATTCTGTTTTAGCTGAACTAAACAATGGGCAAAATACCTGCTTTGAATTTAGTTGAAAATCTAGTTAAGTAATAAATGTTCATTGGACTGAAGAGAATATCTTTGTCTATGGATAGAAGCCATAATTATAAAAAAATAATTGAATTGAATACTTACAGCGCAAAGAAACCCTGGGCACAGAAATGAAGCTTATGCACAAGACAAATGCATTTATTGATCGTCGTATTGGTGAGAAGAATGCCCAGCTGTCAGCCGAAGACCGTATGGTGGCACGATTTGCTGCAGAACGAGTTAAGCAGCACAGCCGGAAGAATATATTCAATTTGGCAGACGACGAAATACTTACACATAGGTTTGATCTTATTGTTTTTAAAATATTTAATAATTAAATTAATAGTTTTAGATTTTGTTTTAACAAACCTAGTTTTCTGTTTTCTGTACTAACTACAAAATGGACACTTATTAGTCTGAAATAAAAGATTTTTATTTTTATTTATTTTGTATTTTGTGTAATACAAGGATACTCAATTGAACACTAAAAATTAACTAGGTTTCCGTTTTCGCTACCTGACTAGGTATAATATGGGGATAACCCCATTTTCAATTTAAATTATTTTGATCAGAGAGTATATTTATAAAAAAACATTCAAAGATGGAAAAAATATATTAATATATGAATTGTGTAAAAAATGGACTGTTTATAATTCAGCAGCTTTGATTTATGATTATATAAACTTGGTATTTTCAGAGGTCAAACCCTTGAACAGATAGAGAAATTTGATGATCCCAGGTCTTCAGATGATGAAGACGATGATGGGAGGAAAGGTTTTGGTGGGCTTGATGGTGAGTTGAATGTAGTATCCATCTTTAAACTCTCCTCATATCCCACTGCTGGGCATATGGCAGCTAGAAACATTTCCGCCGCCGCCGACCAAAAGCCCGCGCCGCGCCGCCGCCGTGAAAAAGCATCGGCGCGCCGATAAACAAATTTTGCCACAATTTTAATTAAAAATAATTTATTTAATGCATTTTTTACATTATTTCATAACATATCCATCAATTGATTTGTCTACTGTTGCTACAAACAAAGATATCCTTGGCCTATTTTGCTTCTATAGCAGCCGCCATCTACTGTTAAGTAATGCCCGGAAGCTGCAATATAAAAATTCTCAAAATATTTTATTGTTGTTGTTGATAATGTAGAATCGACAACAGATTGTGAGAAAAGATCAAGATTGACATTACTTTTTCTTTAATTTTTAAAAATTTTCGTTGGTCAAGAATGAACAAGGTCACGCCGCCGACGCCGCCGCCGCCGAGCCCAAAAACTCGGCGCGCCGCCGCCGACCCTAACCCCATCGGCGCTCATATCTCTCAAATAGATTGATACAAATTATACACATAAGATACACACATATATACACTTTTATTATAAATTTTGTTATGTCTATGTGAGAAATGAATAAAGTTATTATTAATACGAGCTTTCCGCCCGCGTTAACGTTTTTTCCCGTGGGAATGAGGCATTCTTCCGCAGTGAAAGGTAGCCTATGTTACACAGGGTGAATGTAGCTTTCGGTGAAAGAAGTTTTGAAATCGGCTCAGGATTTTTGAGTTTATTTATTGCAAACATCCACAAACAAAATTACAAAATTTTCCTCTTTATAATATTAGTATGATTACTTTTGTTATTTTTGAATCTTACAAACATTTTGTCTATTATTATTAATTAATTATGATTGATTGAATCTTTGAACGAACATGAATGTTTTTGTTACTTCAAAAGAATATCACATTAAACTGAATAGGTATTGTATGATTTTGTCACACATTAGAACTTAAGAATTTCCTGTTCTAAGATTTTATGTATAGCAGCAGCTAACAATTTAACCAACTTAATTCAAAATAATTATTTCAGATGACTTTGTATCTGAAGGCCACTTTGGCGGAGGCATGCTAGCCAAAGCAGAAAAAGACGGAGCCAAGTCCCACAAAGACTTGATAGAACAACTTATCGCTGAATCAAAGAAGCGTAAAGCTGAAAAACAGAAGGAAAAAGAACAAACATTAGACCTGACTGAGAAACTAGATAGTGAATGGAAAGATTTACAACCGGTGGTGTTCAAAAGAGCTAGAGTAGAGAAAGCAAAAGAAGGAGAATCAATCATTGATAAGCTATTAAGTCAAGCAGATAATAAAAGTGCTGATTACGATAAAATGATGAGAGAACTTAAGTTTGACCGAAGGGGTACTGTAAGTATAGTGATATTAATTTTTTTATTGTTGTAAGTTATTTTATGGCGTCGTTTTATCATTTGACGGCCTCGTAGCCTAGTTGGTAGTATGTCTGCCTACGAAACACAAGGTCGCGGTTTCGAATCCCGCCCAGGGCAAACATTCGTGTGATAAGGACTTGTGTCTGCCTTGTGTCTGGATGTTGTATAATTATATATGTATGTATATCTCTGACACCCATAGCACAGGCTCTGCCTAGTTTGGGGTCAGATGGCTGTGTGTGAGATGTCCCACATATTTATTTATTTATTTTTATTTTTCTGTACAGCCTTCAGATGGATTGAAGACTGATGAAAAGCAAGCAAAAGAAGAGAGAGAGAAATTGGAGAGACTAGAGAAAGAGAGGCAACTTCGGATGTTAGGAGATGATGAAATAGGTGCTCCCAAGACCCCAGTCAAATCTAAACACAGGTAATAGAGACCCACCCATTTCAATAGCTAGTTTCTAAGAACATGGTACAAAGTCCAATACCTTGATATACACATGAGTGTACAAAATTTTATATTGATTGTGTTGTGCATTGAATCTGCTTCAACACCCTAAAACCAAAATCGTGACCACTACTGTAATGAGACAGATAAACAGGTTTTCTAAAAAGAATACGAAAAATATAATATAAACTTGTTCAAAAATATTTTTATTGCTTTTAACACACAATACCATGGTCCAAGTAAACAAGGTCTAACTAACCGTTAGACCACGTGACTGACACAAGCTTACGTCATTTTGCGCTGTTCATCCTTGTCTATTACACGCATTCGACAAGGATGAATAGGCAAAATGACGTAGGCTCGTCTCAGTCACGTGGTCTAATGGTTAGACCTTGTTTTCTTAGACCATGCACAATACCAAATAGTAGTCCATGCTATCTGAAGATGCTAAATAAAATATATGTTACGTTAATTTATTAATATTTTCAGGTCGGCTGATGATTTGGATGACAATTTCGAGTTGGATGATGAGAAAGAGTTCATGTTAGCCTACGACAAGGACGGAAAGCCACTGGTCCCAGAACATGTGCTCAAGGATTACTCAGGTCAGATTCGTTGAAGCGTTTAGCGACCTATTTCACTGGCGACAAAGACAAAGTCGTGCAAAAACGAAAGGGACGCAGTTATGCGTTAGAATGAGATACAAATACACAGCGCTCACTCTTGCGCATAACAGCGTCCCCTTTCGTTTTTGCACGACTTTGTCTTTGTCGCCAGTGAAATAAGGCACTTAGGTGCAGAATGTCCAAGTTGCAAAATGTCCAGCGGGTGTAAAATGACCAGGTTGTTAAATATCCAGGTTGCAAAAGGTCCAACTTGTAAAATGGTTATAATAAGACATTCTGCATCTAAAGGAAATATAACTTATGCTACCTAAATGAAACAAAAAAAAATAGCTTATAATTATATTTCCTTTAGATGCAGGTCTTATTATTACCATTTTACAAGCTGGACCATTTGCAACCTTTACCTTTTGCGATCTGGACCTTTTGTGACCTGGATATTTTGCACCCGCTGGACATTTTACAACTTGGACATCATTCATATTGACTGGTCCTGCTCAGCCCGCATCACGCATTCAGCGAATTCTAGTGATCGTCACCAGATCATCACCAGAGCAGCTTACGTACGTGGTCGAGTGGTATTTTTTTTTTTTTTTTTTTTTTTGAATTGACCTATGCTTGTGGCGAAAAGGTACGACAAATCAAGCTTCACCGGACTTGCGGGGGAGTGGAAGACTCTACCCCAAAAAGTCATATACCAACGCGTCTAGGGGCGGCTCGAGGGAGCCTCGGACCACGGCCTAGCGCGTTGATATTGAAAAATATCGTGAAGGAGACGACGCCTGAGGGGCTCCGTCTCTGATTTTCAATTTTGATTTTGGTTCTGGCCGCGCCCCCGCCGGCGGGTGCGGGCGTTGTTACCTGAAGGGTAATTGTTACCTGAAGGGTATTCACTACCAGAAGGGCATTCTGTAAGGTGTAACCTAAATTCTTTGACTGCTTTAACTGCATCAGTGATTTCGTCGTCACGTTCGGAAAGGATATGTTTGGGACGGCATCGAGTGGTCAAAAGGCCGCCCGACGTTACTGAGGTTCCGGGTTCGAATCCCGGTGGGGATTCGTCGAACAAATATCAATTTGTGATACTTTCCCCAGTTTGGTTAGGACATTGCTAGCTGAATCACCTGATTGTCCGAAAAGGAAGACGATTCCGTGCTTCGGAAGGCACGTAAAGCCGTTGGTCTTGGTTACTATCTACGGATGTAGTTGTTACATGAGTTATGTCAGAAGCCATAGGCGGATCAATGATTCTGACACCAGGGTTTGTGAGGTAGGTTAACCTCGAAACCCACACGCTAAAGAAAGTCAACAGATCATCGGTCCATGCTATGTTTTCCTGTACATTATTATTAATACTTCTATGATATTGTTTACGAATCCATTTAGCTTAACATAGAATTCCATTATTTAGTTCCAAACGCCAAACCGAAATTCGATGATGGGATATCTGACACGTCATCCGAAGATGGCGAAGAAGAAGAAGAAAGTGAAGAAGGTGAAGAAGAACCGGAGAAGGAAACGAATAATGAAGAAACGAAGAAAAGATCTGGTGAACAGGGTGAAGAATCTGAAAGTGAAGGGTCTGATGATGAAAGTGATGAAGAAAAAGAAGATAGTGATAAAAATTCTGATACAGTGAAAAAGGTTAGTATACACCGTGAAATTAAATTGGTTGTTTATACGCAACATAGTGGTGGTACCTAACCTACTCATGAAATGAAACTTGCCATTGCCAATTACAAAGTCGTTGGTCTCATGACTGAATATTAAATGAAAAGTTTTTAATCTATGTGTCATAAGAAAAGTTGTTCAGTTTCATGAGTACTACAACCAGTAAAATTTCACGATGTATTTGTATTCTAATTAAGTTGACACGTAAAAAGATGTTGATAACGATATCAGTTAAAGAAACTTTACGACGTGTCGCATCTTTTGTTTACGTCTATTATATACGTCTCTATTTTTTTAGGTAAGCAAAGATAAACCTAAAGCTAATAGCCACAAAGAGATCAAAGATCAGATAGTCCAAGCCCAAACAAAAACTGACGACAAATCAATACTATTCCAAAATGGTGATGACAAAGACGATTCGGAAAAAGAGGAGTCAGCTGAAGAAGAATCTACTGGTGAAGAATCGGGATCTGAAGAAGAAGAAGAAAGAAATAATAAAGAAGATGAATTCAAAGATTTAAAAGATCTCAAAGAATCTGAAGAGGAAAGTGATAGTGATGAGGAAATAGAAGGAGATTCAGATAGAATTGAATCATTTTTTGATATAAAAGCTGGTGAAGGTGATAATTTAACGGTATGTTTGCACGTATTTTCAGGTTAAAAGTCTGTAAGGAAATTATCAAAATTTGAATCATGCATGCAAATTTTTAATGAACTTTGTGAGTTTTGTAATGTGACGAGAATTTTCCACATCATACTAATATTATAAAGAGCAAAAGAGGAAAGCCTAATTATTTTTGAGTGTGTGTGTATGTTTGTAATGAATAAACTAAAACTACTGTGCTCTTGTGTAAAAACTCTTTCACCATTAGAAAGCTACATTCACCCTGAGTAACATAGGTTACCTTTAACCGCGGGAAAATGCCTCATTCCCACGGGAAAAACTGTTAACGCGGCGGCGGAAAGCTAGTTAAAAATAATATAGGTACTTCTGATGGAGAGAAATAAATAAGATTATTGTTATTTACAGGAGTTACTTACAGGAAAGACACCGGCACAGCAGTCGGTGGCCATACAAAAGCTTATAAAAAGCTACGACCCGGGCTTAGCTGAGAATAACAAAGAAAAACTAAGCCGGCTGTTCGCGCACATGTTGCAATATGTTAATGACATATTCATAGGCTTAAAAAACGAAGGAGACGTTCTAAAAGCATTCCTAACTTTCGACAGATTAGCACCCCACTTCTATGACCTAGCGCAAACAAACAAAGTCCCTACCAAAAAATATATTACTGAAGTCCTCAAAGAAAAACACGATAGGTTCAAAAAGTACCCCAAAAAAGTGCCAGATTTAGACACGTTAATATTTTTCAAGTTGGTATCATTGTTGTATCCCACTTCTGATTTCCGGCATCCGGTAACGACGCCATCTTTGATTTTTATGGCGGAAATTTTAGCGTTATCTAAATTTAACAGCGCTTACGCTGTTTCGAGAGGTTTCTTCATCACAGCTTTAATTTTAGAATACACTGTGTTGTCGAAAAGGTTTGTGCCTGAAGGAATAAATTTCCTCCGCGGCATCCTTTATTTATGTGCTAATACTTCGGTATTAAATCCAATACAAGTCGTGCCGCCATTCCGATTGCACAAGGACGCCAAAATTTTAAATTTAGAAACTGATTGTTCCAAAATGGAGGTTGACAACAAAATGGCCGCCAAAGATTTAGTTTTAAAAGATATAGACGATGATTTTAAAATACGTTGTTTAGCAACTTGCACGCTTATGTTGCGAGAGTTTTTCGATAAATTCAATGACATTGAAGCGCAGGAATTTATATTTGAGCCGCATTTGCAACTTTGCGGACGAATAGACTTGGAATTGTATCCTAAGAGAGTGATACAGTTGCTAAATAAAACTACGCAGTATATGAAGGAAGGTTTGGAAGTGAAGACTTTTACTCCGTTGTCAAGAGAGAAGAAGAGGCCTAAAGCGTTAAGGCTTTATGAACCGGACTTCCAGGAAGTGTAAGTTATTTTTAATTTCTTACGCTCAGCACCCGTATCATACTAAAAATATACGAAATAGTTTATTTCAATTAACAATTCATAAATTATTACGATTGTTTACGGGTCTTAGAGCTGCCGTGGTCTAGCAATATCCCGCAGTAAAAAGTAGCCTTTGTTCTTTCCCGAGGTTTATTCTATATTTATGCGAAGATTCATTAAAATCGGTTCAGTAGTTTCGGAGCATATTCAGTTATAAAGAATATTTTAAATATTTTTTATGCCTTGGGTTACTTACATTATTCATGTTTTGGTTAGAATCCCTAATTTATTTGAAAATCTTATGTAGACTAGTGTTACTCGGGGATAGTGTAACTTCTCAACAGTGAAATAATTTTTGAAATAGATTCAGTAGTTTCGGAGCCTATTCATTGCAAACTAACGATCAAATCTTTCCTCTCTCTAATTATGAAATATGAGTATAGATAGAATGTAAAAAAATACAGTATTGCTAGCAATATTGAAAAGATGCAACGCCTGTGGAGTTTCTTCCGGCTTCCGGTTCTTCTCCACAGAAGACAGCCAAAGGACATCATTCACGTTTCATACAATGTTGGACCAAAAAAGTGAAAATGCCGGCCAAGGAAAAAAAGTGTATTTTTCGGATAGAACACGTCGTAGTTTCTATATTTCTTTACTTTTTTTTTACATTTTCTTTATATATTTTTTTACTTTTTTTTCTTAATAATAAACAAAAAAAAGTCGGTGAATGATCATTCTTATGCATCATAATAATACTTTCATAATATATTTTTTAATTATATTAAACAAATACATACTTAATCCATGTGGGCCCCTATTATAATAATAAAAAAATAAGTTAAACTACATAAAATAAAGGAATATAATATATTCAATACAATATGACTACATGCGCTGTGACATGCGTCTAACTACCCATAGTACAGGCTCTGCCTAGTTTGGGGTCAGTTTGCCGTGTGTAAAATTTCAAAATTTATCCGATGTAGACACAGAGAAGTTATTAGTATACTAAGTTTCAAATTGTTTTAGATTATTTTTAAATAATTTTATCTTCCACTTAGCTATTTTAAAATGTAGACGTTAATATTAAGTTATTATTTTGTTAAGTTAGTATAAGTCCTTCTTTTTTGCCCATAACACAGGGATTTATTTACCCTAGCTTGGGCACGAAAATTATTTTGCTACAACTGTTATTTTTAGTCTAGATTATTATTTTGTACAATGAAATTTGAAATGAATTATTATTATTATTATGTAGGTACACTTTAAGATCACGGGTCTATAGAGACCCGGTCCTTTGGGAGGCGTGCATGGGGCCAAAGCCAACATGTAGAGGCCCGTTTAGTACCATTTATTCTAAAATGTGAGATGGCACGCACCTACCGGGGCCTATCCTCCAACACACCACACAAATGTGCTGGGGGACAGTCCCCGCTAGCTGCAAAACTATTGCCAGGGAGGGACAAACGTTGGTCTGGGCTATGGGGGTGGGAGTTAGTGGACTGGAAAACTGGGCTATTGAGGTGAGATAGCGGACGTCTGCTTGTTAAAGATCTCACAACATTAAATCTAGCAGACGGTGACTTGCCACTTAATAAATGGGCTACCCTAAACGGCCGCACGCATGGTGCGACAAGGGAGCAACATTGTCGTAAGTGGCTCAGGGTGCGGAGAGGTGAGACTGCGGGGCGTTAGACGTCGGTGGAACACCTAGTAGAACCCCCGGCGTTATGACATTTTACACTTCCACCCTGGAGCATAGGTTCCGCTCTTGCGCTGATCACTCGAGGCCGGCCAGTTAAGGCAAGCCAAGAGGCGAGGGCTAAAGTTGGTAAAGTGCCCTCTGAACTCGGGTCCGTGGTGACGCCAATCACCAACAGCTTCGCCACAAAGCTTATTATTATTATTATTATTATTATTATAACTATATAACCATGGGGTGCACAGGATTAGTGTCATAGTAAAAGAATACAGGAATTGTGTGTTCTACTTGAAAGTTATATTTTTTTCTGCTGGCCGGCACTTTTACTTTTTTGGTCCAAAATGAATGATACCCTTTCTAAACTCGCGTAATTATGTAACTGACGTAACTAAGTGATGTAAATATCTTGAAGTTAAAAATAAATCATTTGTCTTATTTATTTGGTTTTGTTTTCAACAGTTTCACCGGCAGTAAGAGTTCCAAGTTGCCTCGCGAGCAAGCCGAGCGGAGGAGGTTGGAGACTAAAGTGAAGCAGGAGATGAAGGGAGCGCTCAGGGAGATCCGGCGGGACAAGGCGTACATCGCTTCCGTCAAGATCAGGCAGAAGATACACAGGTTTGTCACTCTAACATGCTATTATAGCACGGGCGCAGCCTATATATGTAGACTTGTGTCAGTCACGTGGTCTAACGGTTAGACCTTGTTTTCTTGGACCATGCAACTGACTCAAAATCAATTTACACGAAAATGATTTAAATTTCGAACAAACATGCGGCCAGTACCAAAAGTAGACGGCATAACCGATGCCACAATATCTACGAGTATAATTTTTTTTCTTTGTTTATCTGCCGTCGGCTTCGTAGCCTTTATCAGATGTGTGTGTGTATTTTTATTTATTTATTTAATTATCTAACAGCATTTTATTACATTTACACATAGTCCTGCAAAACTGCTTCAGCAGTTTAACTGCAAGAGTCTGTAATTAAACCAACAAATGTAACACTATAGGTACCTACTTAATTTTAGATAACAGTGCACATGTTTACATTTATGGAAGAGTATCCAATAAGTTTTATTTTTCTTCTTCTTTGCGAGTCGATGACAAATCGAACTATATGTTTGCCGCCTAGAATCCGGCCATCTGTACTGCACCATCCGTGGCGTCCATCAGCGTGGCGTTTTATTTTTATATAATAAGTATTATTTGGTTATAATTGACGTTTAGAGGGAGATCCATTAATCGTCATGACCATTTTGTTTTCTTAATAACTTAATAGTTTCTGTTATAGTCGACCACGCTGGCCCAAACTCCACACACAGACTTTAAATTTCTTCACGATGTTTTCCTTTACCCTATGAGTGTCGTCGATGAAAGGTACATAATATATGAACTCGAAAATCGAAAACACAATGGCACGTGCCGAGGCTTGAACCCGCGAAATTCAGAAAAGAAGTAAACGGCCCTAGCCACTTGGCCACCGACGCTCTACGTCACTTAATATTTTGTTCAGATTATAATAATAATATGTGGGACATCTCACACACAGCCATCTGATCCCAAACTAGGCAGAGCCTGTACTATGGGTGTCAGACAGCTGATATACATACATATATAAATATACAACATCCAGACACAAGGCAAACACAAGTGCTCATCACACGAATGTTTGCCCTGGGCGGGATTCGAACCCGCGACCTTGTGTTTCGTTGGCAGACGTACTACCAACTAGGCTACGAGGCTGACCATTATGTCCTCGGGATGGTAACGTTGATTATTAAAATTAATTGTTCTTTTTTTCAGTGACAACATTCGTAAAGACAAGGTGAAACAGATCTACAAAGACGCTTCGATACAACAAGGGGAATTAAATAAACTAAAACGAATGAAATGACCGTGGCATACTTTGTAAATTATTATGTAATTATAATATAAGTAACATAATACAAAGTAAATAAGTTTGTTTCAATGTGATTTAAAACTAAACTAGTTAGAACTATAAATCTATTGTTACCTTTATGTTGGAGTGATTCATCTATACGTACGTGTTTTGGTAACTATTTATTTGTATAATATAAAATTAATTGTTAGAATACATTCTGGGGAAGAAATATTATGGAAAAGGTACATTACGGGAAGGGACGTTTTGGAACCAAAGGACATTTTGCGAAAGAGACATTCTGCACCTAAACGATATAACGAAGCTTGCAGGTCGTACTATTTCGACACAACCATAGGTCAATGAAAAAAATATATATTTTCTATTCTGTTATATTGTGTTGGTACACTCAGGGGGGTTCCACTCGTGAGAATAGGTATGACGGGCGAAATATCGCCCCGGCCGATGAAAGGCAGGGCTAGCTACATCAGTACGCGAGCAGTCGCCGGGCGCGCGTGACGCGTCGTTATTACGCGCCGCTCCGCTCGCTCAAATTACGAAAATGACTTCACAACAATACGACAGCTGATGTGTTTATGGATGCAAAAATAAAAGGAAAAGGACTGGATCGGATGTGTCTTTTTTAGATCTCTTTTCTTGTCCTCATAATTTTCTCTGACAAACCTACTACAGTAACATTATGACGTATTTTCATAAACTAAAGTACTTACCTACCTACTGACGAGTAAATATAGTTTGCAAACATTATAATACGAGTAATACTATTACTTAGTAAATAGTAGTAGCATTGGTTTATTTGAACCATCATTTCGTCGGTGCGCTTGCCGAACCTTATATGTGCAATTTTACCAAAAATTTTTTATTTAACTTTTGGACTCAGTTTTTCACGGCGCATCTAATGCCATTATCAGTTTGTGCAAATTCAGCCTAGAAACGAAAATGCCAAATCTTATATGTAAAAATACAATTCAGAAAAATCTGACATGTGTCGGACATTGCAATAAAGTTGGTACATATCAAGTTTTTAAGAGTATTTTTTGCACTTATCAGGAAAGGACCAAATTTTTTTAATAATTTTAAGAAGTTTCTTTTGTTTATTTACGTAAATTAGTCATTTTAATAATCATTTTAGTCATAATATGTCTAAATAATAAACCTCTTTGCAAGAATCTTCAGTATAACCGGGCGTGTCCTTGAACTGTACGCACTTTATCGGTCCATCTTGTTGGGGCCTTACTACCTTGGGTGGTTAATGGATGATTTCTTCTTACTGTCCAACGAAAATCCGACTATTCCGACAGCCACTAAGTTTATTATTTTACATTAGTGGTCTGCTGTTATTTTCTAACTGGATTTTATCGTCCTCTCTAGAGAAAAATAACTTGTTGAGTTGAATTTTACCTTCAAGCATGATACAATTTAACAGCTTTTGGGGGGATTTTGATTACTACCTGCTAAGCTGGGTGCCTGAACACTTGGGAATCGGGGAAACGAGGTGGCCAATGAGCTGGTAAGGGCAGCGCCCGACCCATTGGACCGGAGCCCACGATCTGGGTGCCTAAGTCCGGCTCAAGACGCCAACTGGTGAATTGGGAAATTCACAAAGCACACAACTGACACAACGTCTGGCTGGAATCAGCTTGTTACACCCGCGGCTCGCCTTGCTCTGGGGCAAGCCAGCGGAGTAACCACGTTAATACGTAGATAAGAAGAAAGGAAGGTTCTGCACTACAACACACACTGTGGAATTGGAATAAAAGCCGGCGTTCACTGTTACTAAGTTAATATATATTTCGAGAGTTTAAATAAAGATAACAACAAATATTTGCGAATACATTTAAGAAGTATGGCCGTGTTGTACTTGGCCTAAAGGTAGAAGGTGGACGACTGACGAAAAATGGATGACTGACTGATGAAAAAGGATGATTGACGGATGATTTTGAATGAATTCCAAAATTAAACATATTTGAATTTAGATGAAAATGGTAAATGAGGTGAGAAATGAAGTAGAAAATGTGGCAACGAGGTAGCACACAATGCACCTCGTTACAAGCTTGACTCGTACACTCCAAATAGCTAATTCCAGGTTTCCTGCCCAAATCACCAACCGAAATACTAAAACTCGACCGGTTGAGTATCTGTATACTCATAGAGCCCTTACTTACGGGGCATTGTAACCTCAAAAAGCACATTAACAGAATAGGCTTATCTAGTGCAGCGGCAAGGGCACGATATCGAATACCAGAAAACCCTTACTGTAGATACTGTGCGGACGAAGAGGACACTCTCAGTTACATAATCCTATGTGAATGTGATGGTCTTGCTAGAATGAACAGCAATTCGGCTACTGACAGGTGATCAGGACTTCATGCACAGCTAGAACAGCGGGGCTGCTGGAGAGACCTTGTTATTAGTTGTACCAAATAATTGGTTTGTTGACGCACGCTTAGTAGTGGTTTGGCGGTCGTAGTATGGTCTTACACACTCAGATAGCTTTGATGAATAGGTAAGTGGTTTGGATTTGAAGAAGACGTTAGCTAACGCCATGTCTTGATAGATTACTATCGATGTAGTACTTCTTAAAGCGTTTTATAAGGTTAAGTAGGTATAACCAGTTGGACAGAATAAACTTCCAGGATTAAACCGATAAGAGGATTTAATTTGGCTCGGCATCTTTCCAAGGCTGCATAACAAATAGCCTTTCGTGCATGGTAATGGTAAAGGCGGGCCTATTTCCACAATTATATGTGTAACACGACTTTTTTTCGCATGGGTGGGATTGCTGCTCGAGCCATTCCATCTCCTTGAAGAACCTCAGCAGGCCTTCGACCTAAGGGCCTCGGGGATCGGCCCCTGTGTTCCGAGGTGGTTATCCCGGTACGTGGCTATTTCCTGGCACCCCAAGAGCACGTGGGCCTCCGTCTCTTCCGCCCCCATGAATCTTCTGCATAGTAGGCTATCCGTGAGACCTATAGTGAACAGATGTTTCAAGAATCACCTGTTATTACTCTGCTTATGATTAGTAGTTGAGCCTTCCTCAAACTGAGTAGGATGCGTGTTAGCTGGTGATTCGTTACAGGTAATGCCTGCTGGCTTGCCTACAGTCTCGGTGTTCAGCCCAGTAGCTGCCATGTTGATTCCTGGTGCAATCTAAGCATTTCACGTACCTAGATGACCTGAAGGAATGGGTACTATGGGCTCAGGACCCTGAACTTTTAGGTCCGATCCCCTCCATCTTTTCGTCATGCATGCCGTTAATCCTGAAGATGAATACGCGCCGAAAAGAAGCCACTGACAGTGGGACTGGGTTCATATCTATTTTTTACCCCATTAGTTACAGAGATGGCTAGAAAAGTCTCTCTGATGGATAATATCCCTCCTCTTCTTCCTTGTCGCCTTTTCCCGATTATCGGGGTCGGCTTTCCTAATGCTGAATCTCCAGGTTGTTTTGTTGAGAGCGTCTTCTTTTTCTAAGTTAAGAACTTTCATGTCCTTTTGAACCTTAGTCATCCACAAGGTTAAAGGTCTTCCTCGTCTTCTCCTTTTCGTATCCATGACTAGGCATTTCTTCACTATATGATCCTCCGGCCTTCACATGGCGTGACTATACCATCTCAGCCTACACTCAGCTAGTTTGTCAGCAATAGGCGCGATTTTAAAACGGAAATACTCGTTGCGTATTTGGTATTTCTCCCGTGTGGAACAAAAGTTTGTGACATATTTTTGTTGGCCAGGCTTCGCTCGCTACCATAGAGCATTGCTGGCCTCACTGCAGTTTTGTATACCTGCCTGCCTGTCTGCCTTGCCTTTTGTCCAGATACCAATCATCCTTCTCTTCACCATCCTAGCGTCATAGCTGCAGTAACTCTGTGAGCGACATCCGTGTCAATCGCATCATCTTCCCAGATTACTGAACCAAGGTACTTAAAGGACTTTACTCTTGGGAGTTCAGTGTTGTCTACAGTTAGATGGTCATTGGCTACACAGATATTAGTAGAACCAAAGTCGCAGATCATGTATTCTGTTTTTGTTCTGCTGATACGCAGCCTATCGAGACAGTTTGTCCATTTATTGAGACTCTCCTGTATCTCTTGATGATTTTCAGAAATAAGAATCACGTCATTCGCATATAAGATGTTCCAAGGTGTGGGCTTTTGGACGTTGGCTGCAAGATAGTTTATAACAATACATAATAATAATGGATAATATTCCGAAAGAGGAAATAAATAAAAAAAACGGTAGTGAGCTGGTCACCGCCTCTCTCCTTACAGCTAGATGGGGTGGAATGATTGATAATCAGTACAAATTAATATCAAATTTGCATTTGATATGAGTTAATTTGTACTGATTGCACAAGAAAGGGTCATGTATCGTGCCTTGGATGAGGTTTGTTTTCAGCAGTGAATGATCACACACAGGCCGTTAGACAGACAGACAGTAATAAGCAAACTAATTTATTGATTTAGTTATTAAAATTTGAAAGTGTAGTTTAATTTAAAGTCCTCAATTGGTCAGTTTTGGCAAATTTATCAGTCATATTTTATTATTCATATACACTTACGTCATTGTACAGGGTGAAAATAAGGCCAAACCAAACATGATATGTGCATAAAAACAACAAAAATCAGTGTAGCAGTTAAACCGATGTTCTAAAATAAAGTGACGATGGATGCTGTGATCGACTATATTTTAAACTATTTTTCCTCATTATCACAATTTTTGTAAACCTTTCTGTTAAAAAGAAAAACAGTTTTTTGTCTCTCCTGAAAAGTTGTGATTTTGCACATATAAGGAGTGGCAAGCGCACCGACGACGATTTGTTTTAGTAAAAGGTAGGTACCTTATAGGTTAATAAATCAGATGTTTTATTTTCTCAAAGACGACAGCCCTAAAGGTGTTAGTAGAGTGGCAAAAGAGATAGCGCAACGCGAGAGAAAGAGATGCAGCAACTTCGTTTTTTCGCCTAGCGCCGTGCGATCTGAATTGCACTTTATTGTAACGGAGATAGGGTTGCAATTTATTTGAATTATGTCGCCTAGTGGAGCTTCTGTAGGGACTACTATTTGGTATTCTGTGGTACACTATTATTTGACTGACATTTAGTTCTACAGATTTAGTTATTTTTTCCTTTATTTATCAATGTGTAGTAGCTGTAAGCTCCTTTCAGGATCTGAAAAAGTAATTCTCTGGTTAACTTATAAAATTGGTACTACACATGGTCTAAGAAAACAAGGTCTAACCGTTAGACCACGTGATTGACACAAGCCTACGTCATTTTGCGCTGTTCATCCTTGTCTATTACACGCATTCGACAAGGGTGAATAGGCAAAATGACTCGTGTCAGTCACGTGGTTTAATGGTTAGACCTTGTTTTCTTATACCATGGTACTACAATATTAACTAGTCAATCGAATATGAACAGAGAACTATGTGGAGTAATATGAGATACTGTGGCTAGATTTTACAAGATAGTACCCGCGTTGTCTTTTCTCCATGTCGTCAGCTATCGCTCTGCTAATTTTAATCACAATCTGTTCAGCCGATTACGCGTTACAGCGTAACAAACCGACAGTTTCATTATTACAATAAGATATTAGGTATTTTATGTTACTAAACAAAATAGTAGGTACATAATAATGATAGATAGATAGCTATAATATGTTAAGGTATTTAAAGCCCGACCAAGGTAATAAGAAACCTCGCCATATTGCGGAATTTCAATGGAACTAATTTTATAAGGGAAATTGTTGCCATAGTCGTAAAAATATACACGTGACGCCCGAGCAGGTTTCTTATTTCTTTGGTCAGGCTTTATTTAATGTTATGTTATAAAATTACCCCGATAAAAGTGGGCAGTGTCAGGTTGGTAAAAGGCCCAGCAGAAAACATGTGTTTTAAGCGAAACTGTCCAGCCAAAATATGGATCCCTTTTCTCTGCTTCGGATTAGCGGCCCATCAATCGCTCTCATAGGGACCATATAGAAGATCTTCGCTCTGAAAAACAAAAAAGTATCTTTAGGTGTTCAAACAAACAAATAATAATAATGAGGTATTTTAAGGCCTGACCAGAAAAATAAAAAACCTGCTCTGGGGGCGCCACGTGTATATTTTTATGTTTATGGCAACAATTTCCATTATAAAATTAGTTCCACTGAAATTCAGCAATATGTCGAGGTTTTTTTATTTTTCTGGTCGGAATTATTATATCTAAAAAGAGTTGATTTTACTCATACCTTTACAATAACGACGTTACTTACTATGCCAGCAGAACAAGAATAGTTGCGCCTCACCAAATACCAAATATTCCGCCATCAATATCTTTTGGGTTGTGTTTTGTGCTGACTAGAAAATAAACGTATTTCATTGTTTTCTATTAAAAATTATGCCATAAAAATTGCTTTTGCATACTAATCTATGATCGATCATTCAACACTATTCAACCAAGTTTGCAAAACAAGAATATGTTTCTGCCGTTATTGTTTATTTTTTGCCGGCATATGAAGCCAATCTTTCAAATCAATATAAATTAAATTCTTTTTTCATTTGAAACTTAGAATAAGCAAGCCTTAATGTCTTTAATAATTATAAAGCCCGACCAGATAAATAAAAAACCTCGCCATATTGCGGAATTTCAGTGTAACTAATTTTATAATTGAAATTGTTGCCATAAACATAAAAATATACATGTGGCGCCCCCTGAGCACATTTTTTATTTCTTTGGTCAGGCTTTAACTAGCGCCAAAACCAATGGAAAAAAGTGATTGACTGTAAAGTCGGTTTACTGACGATAGTTGAACGTGACAACGATTGTGCCTCTTTGTCTCTCGATCCGCGCTCTCGCTTGCACTTCAAGCCTTAAATGGAACGCCTCAGCCGCGCGGTAACGCCGCATTGCGTCTTGTTTTTTCGTGCGTGCAGCCGGCCCCATAGAATTATAAGACGTTGTCACGTCAAAAAACTTACGGTGAGCTGGAAAGCACTGGCACAGAGCATAAACGCGCACATAATTACGTATACAAACATCACAGGTGATAACAGCGAATTAAACAACCGCGAATATCTGAAAAAAAAATGCAATAAATACATATTTATTTTAGTACAAAAGCCACCACATGCGGTTGGAAATTAGCACTGCGAAATTCACCCCTACCGCTACGGAATACAGGCACTCTCAAGTTTAATATGCCGCATGTGCTGGCTACTGTACATAGTAAAGCCTGACCAAAGAATTAAAAACACCTGCTCTGGTTGCGCCATCTGTATATTTTTACGACTATGGCAACAATTTCCCTTAAGTATATAATTAGTTCCATTGAAATTCCGCAATATGGCGAGCTTTTTTATTTCTCTGGTCGGGCTCTACATCCCATTAAATATTCCAGTCTTATTACATTTTTATGCAACTTAACTGATTCAAGATAGGAAAAAAATGTCAAGGAGCAAACATTATATTTATCTGTAAAGAAAGAAACCATATTGCGGAATTTCAATGGAACTAATTTTATAAGGGAAATTGTTGCCATAGTCGTAAAAATATACACGTGGCGCCCCCAGAACAGGTTTCTTATTTCTTTGGTCTATCTAATTCAACAGCCTCCGATTGGCGAGTGATAAAAACGCTCGGTTCACATCACGAATGCTCTGGGTTTGAATCCCGGTGGGGACTCATCGAACAAATGTCACTTCGTTAGAAATTTCCTAGTTTGGTTAGGACATTCGACAGCTGGATACATTGCGGGCTGAATCACTTCGTTGGTCGTTGGGGATATACCAGTAGGGACAAAGAAGAAGCGGCGCAGAGCCCCAGTCTTTGGGGACCATCATCACTACGAGTACATTGGAAAAAAACAAAGTCGCTTTCTCTTTCCCTATGTCCCTATGTATGCTTAAATCTTTAAAACTACGCAAAGAATTTTGATGCGGTTTTTTTTAATAGACAGTGATTCAAGAGGAAGGTTATGTATAATACATACATAATATACTTAAGAATAACCCACAATAACCATTTTCCCGTGCGGAGCCGGGGCGAGTCGCTAGTTCAGTATATTTGAATCTGCTTACTTTGTCAAAAACACGTGTACGACATGTAACTCGTGCGTCATTTTTGCTGCTTGCTCGTCGCTGACTCCAAAACCACCGATCCCCAACATGGTTCTGCATCTCTCTCGAAGTAAATCCAGTTTCCCAGCAAAAAACACCAACACAACAATAATATTTGTATCGTAAGCGGCCATTATCAAAGCACCATAAGCGCACATAAAGACGTGCCATGCCATACTACAGTTATCCAAGAACCAGGAGATTCATATTTGTCTATAGGCATCCAGGAGCTGAAAATGTGGAGGAAAACTTCTGTGCCGTTACGCAGTTCCTCGCGGAAATTTGAAGACGACACGTATATAAGCAAAGGAGTGTGTGTCACTGTTATAAAGGTAGTAAAAACAAGCACCCAGTAAAAGTAAGTTATTCTACGACAATACTTTGTGTAGCCATCTATAATCATGCCTTTAATTACATCTCTCGTATCTCTTTCGTATTTATCAGCTTCGGTTATGTAATCTAAAACTTCCCTCCAGGTTTTCTGCCAAAATATGTAAGTGTTCGTCTTGACTATGCAGACAATACTCAACATTGATATTTTCAAATTCGTGAGCACTAGATCCAAATTAGATCGGATTACATATAGCTCCATGTACCTACTGGGTGAAGACAAAAAACGTAACCAGTTCATGTAAAAAAATGTAAGCGGCCTTAGCAATTTTATTTTCGGGCAGGATTAGACCGATTTTCTGTAAGAGCCAGTAGTTCGGTCCAAGGAATGGTCTTTTGGGATTTTCCAAACCAATAAGAAATTGTTTAATCATGATAGCTTGCTTCTAGATCAAAACCACAAAGCGAATAGGCCATAAGGCCTCCCACTTATTATAGGTACAACAAAAAATGCCAATATTGTGATGTAACTAATAATGTGATATTATTGTGTGGATTTGTGTTAGTCTGTTGTTCTGCTTTTATGGCCTAAACAGCTCTATAGATTTTTGGAAAATAATTCTAGTGGTTGGTTTACGAAGTTTAACTTAAATGCGATAAAGGTTCTATTTTAGCGGACAAAATCTCAGTCAACACGGGTGTAGCCGCAGACAGATGGTTATAGTAAAAAAGAACATTTAAAATTGTTCTTCATTTATATTTTAAGCGTAATAAATAACATTTCGTTTCAGCTCTAACATTCTGATTGATTGACATGTGTCTTTCGTTATCGTAGCTAGATTTTTTAAAGTAATGTTATTTAATAATAAAAATATAATGGCGACACCTCACACACGGCTATCTGAACCCAAACTAGGCGGAGCCGCCGGTCTGTCTATACTATATAAATATACAACATCCAGACACAAGGCAAACGCAAGTGCTCATCATAAGAATTTCTGCCTTGGGCGGGATTCAAACCCGCGACACTGTGCTTTGTAAGCAGGCATACTACCAACTAAGCTACGGTATTAGCCTCCGTAGAGGTAAAGCGCTCGCCACACATCACGGAGTTTCTGGGTTCGATTCCCGTTGGGGCACTCTTCGTACTTTCCTTAATTTTGGTTTAGTTAACTTATGGCATTGCAGTCTGACTCGCCAGATTGGCTGCAAAAACGTCGATCACGTTGCGTTGGTCTCCTCTAATTATAGGCAAAAATTTCCAAATAATATACTTCTATTATATCGCTTTATATAAGCATTCGTATAAAAGGGTTACATACATGGATGTATCATTAAGTAGTAGTACAAATTCTGTGCTATAAATTCACGACAGGTGGGTGGAGTCCTCTCTTTTCTGAATGAATAATAAAGCCATTAGAATGAGGAGTGGAAATAACACGTTTCTAATTCTAAATAAATAAAAAATGCATTTCGAGGAATTTACACCTTTTAGTGTTATATCGGTAGGCAATGCCAGTGCCCCTCGGTGGGGACTGAAGAGAGTGATTAATTCCAACGATTAAAATATAGGTAAATACTTTTATATACAGCGATCGTTAATAAAAATTAAACATGTCGCGACCCTAGAGTAGGTTTTTATTTTCTGGTTCTAAGAGCGAGTTTTGTAAATAAAATTAACCATACGAAACGCGTTTCGAAACGCAATTTTGTATGGAATTAAAACTACGCCATCTATTGACTGATAGACGGAACAGAATTTCTCCATACAAAATCAAATTTCCGTAGTCACAAATAATATTGAAATCGAGAGCTCTCGAAATAGAGAGCGATTGAAACACGCACTCCTCACTTTGTATGTTTTTATTGCTCAGATCAGACTTCAATAAGCCAAATAATAGTACAACATACTAAGTCTACGCCATCTATTAACGAATAGCCCAAGCATAGTTTCTCAATAACAAAACAAACAAAAATATAAATGAAAACTTGAACGCATCCAAAAATTTAAAAATCTGATGCGTATTTACATGGCTTTTATCAGGATCTTATTCGTATTAAAATATGACTCAAAATTCACCAGCCGCCAATCCATATTTATCTGGCTCTTCGCTGATTGGTCGATTTTGCCGGTGCGACGACACGTCGAGGGGGGTTCGGCTGACTTCGGCTCACTTCGTGTCGACGCCGTGTGGCATCTAGCGCGTAGGTATATTAGGGCATTTTTAGTGAAAGGTACCCCCGTTTGAAAACTGAGGTATTTTTCTACACATTTGTTTTCGAGTCAATTGAGGTTTTTAAAACATTCTTCTAAGACCAATGAACTGGAAATCATACTTTATTTCAGAGAAATAGCTTGTTTTTATGTAAAAAAACATTAATTAAGTGGACACTGTAGTATAATCGTGGTCAGTTTGGTGATACTTAAAAACAGCTGTATAATTTAGAAATATTCGTGTACGACTTCATTTTTGGATTTTTTATTACTAAAATACATTAATTAATCATATAAAACGCATTATAATGTAAAAAAAACTAAACACTTTCCAAAAATTAAGTTTTAAATTGGGTTTGGTGACAGAGCATGCCATTGCTTTCACTATTTTCCTTTTTATATTGGTTTAAAAACCATTTATTGATTTTTTTTATTGTAGAGTTCAATACTAAACTAATTTAAAAAAAAGAGACAACAAAATTAAAAATGAATCACTAAAAATTAAATTAATAAAAATAAAACAAACCGCACGAAAATTGGGACAGTCACCCAACTGACACATTAAAAATCGTAAAGCATAGGCTACATTGTATAAAAACTGAAAAAAAATTTTTTTTTTTCTGTTTTTGCATTTTGTTTGTTGTTTATTTTTAACGAAATGTATTTATTTTAATGAGAAAATAAACAAGAATTTAGATTATTACGTATTAGGCCAAATCTTAGCCAAAAATATTTCAAAATCAGAATTATACCTATATCTTGTATTATTAACCAGTGTGAGGACTAAGATGACTGGACTATATTATTATATAATCCATTGTCATACACAAGACAAGATTAAACCTATTTATTTAACAACGGAACTTGACATGCTTTCCAAAAAATCATTTTATTTGAAAGATAAATCTAACTACTTATTACACCATATAAAAAATCTTCCCCGCATGTCTTGTAGGAAACTGAACTGCCTCATTATGACAAAATTCGACAGAAAATCGTGAAATGACAATATAATTAATATTGACCCATGTAGTCTTAGCTTAATGGGTCAGTTTGATGACTTTAGCAGTCCGACCTGTATGTGACGGCATAAAATGTCACTGCACTGACGTCACGTTTATACACGCGAAAATAAATAAAAAATCATTTTAGCCGACTATATTGATATTTTTCTGAACTTTAAAGATAAATAGTTTTCTTAATAACATATAAATCCATAGAAAATAGTTTGAGAATGAGATATAAACATTACACTAAGGAAAAGAGGCTTCAAACCTGACTCGCTAAAGTGTGGTCAATCACTGGCAACAGAAAAATATCAAATTTTAAACAGGAAATTGGATAAACTGACAGAGTTTTAAAATGGCAGCTAGATCATTTGCAGATAAAGTTGCTATTTTTAATAAACAAAAGAGCTTTAGGGGAAAATATAATACCATAGGGGCCGTCACTAAACTGACATGTCCGGCAGGCTTAAGATTTGAGTATTTTATAAAAATAAACTTTACACTTCTTTTAATAGAGTTCTAATTAAAATTTTGATTTCACGAGACGGAAACAGTAATCTACTATAGCTTCCAAAAACAATATAAAAGTATTTCTTGGAAATATTCCCGGGAATTTCAATTTCTTTGAAGCTGGTAAGCACTGGGACAGGCCAAAAACAGCTACTTTCAGTATTTGAATTGACTATAATTTAATCATTTATAAATATTTCCGCGCGGATTTTTGATTAAGTACAAGTTTAATATGTTTAGGTTCGATCTGTTACATAATAAAAATTTATATTAATATATTGAACTCACAATAAAACTTCAAACACGTGGGACAGCCTAAAAGTGAGGGGGGAACCTTTGAGTGAAAATGCCCATTATTGTGTGGCCCGTTTTGCTTTGCTTTGTGCACAGCGCTGCCAGAACGTCCCAAAAGGGACGATTTTCGTCCTTTTAGACGCCGCATCGTCCCTTCGATGTCCGTTCTCAAATTCCGTCCCTTTTCCGTCCCTTTTCAAATAGCCAGCCACAATAACTTTAAAAAAAAATAATGCGTGAAACGAAACGGACGACGACGCGTGAATGCGACAACTTCTGACCGCTGCTGATGCGATATTGTTCCGTCCTTTTTTCACGCGCATTGATCCCGTATCGCTTGCCTGTTCGTTCCACGCATACAAACAAAATTTTGTGTCGAAGACATTCATACAGTGCAAAACAAGTGCTGCTCGGCGCCAAGGCCAAGTTAGTTTGGTTTAGCTTGGCAATGTTTATGTTTTGAGTGTTTGTGTGTGATTCATTTTATTGAACTGAGCATACGAGTCGTACTAACTTGAAGCTGTATTTAAAGATAAAGATAAATTTATTTGTCATAACAAGTTAATAACAAAATATCCGTTTTTCTTCAATACATCAAAGGTATGTTTTAGATTTCTTATTTTGATGTGCCTATGATTATTTTATGTATAAAACTCAAATGTGTGTGCTTTGGCTTGTGCTAAATAAAAATAAAAGCATTGTGGTTGTGGATCTAACCTACATTCATAATAAACCAACAAGTAACCCTAAGAAATACTCAATTTACACTACAAAGAGGAAAGATTTCAAAGATTTGATTCTTTACTGGACCGATTTTAAAAATGCTTTCACCATTAGAAAGCTACGTTATCCCTGAGTAACTTAAGCTACTTTTTACCGCGGGAAAATACCTTATTCCTTCAATAAAACGGTTAGCAACGAGTGAAACCGCTGGGCGGACTGCTAGGTATGCTAGAATCATATTAAGTAACTAAACCGATAAAACCTTTGTACAAAAAAAACTTGCGAAAAAACTTTGAGTAGTTGAGTATTTCAAAGGTTTAATGTTGTATCAATATTTTTTCATTAAAATCATAATTAATTAATATTTTCTTTAGCCGTCCTATTTGTTCAAAAATCGTCCTTTTTCCGACAGCGGATCGTCCGAAACTCGGTGAAGGCACTGGCAACACTGTTTGTGCAAGAGAAATCTACTTGCTCCAAGAAAAATGTCGGACTCCGATCGTTCTGATTCTGAGGAAATTAGCGAATCCAAACTTCAAGAGGAGATTCAGAGTAAGTCCATAACTACATACAATTTTGCTTCGAAAATCTAATTTTGCGATTTACAAACTGCAATTTTTACACTACCTATTCCCCTTCACGTAATGGCCTCCCAGGCAATGTTAAGTACAACTTTGGGATTACACAAGTTTTAATTCCAAATATCTCTGTTAGTAAGATGTTTTTTGGTTTTTCTTTCAAGTAAAAGTTGTTTTATAACATTATGCGGATTTTCTGGCATACGTGCCTCCATTTTTAGACGCGTAATTGAACCAGCTTACTGGTGGTTTATTTTTATGCGACGCGTCTATTGTCCACGTATAAAACGACATATCGGGAGCACCTGCTAACTCTTCGAGCCCTAAAAATAGCGCGCATTCATATTTAGAACAGGTATTATCCGAAGCAATTTGAGATAAACCTTATAATTATTGTGTAAATCGCATTTTAAATCAATTATTTTGCTTGGTTACATCAATGACAAGGCGGCCATGCTGCGTTCTGTTTCATGCATCGATCTGCTGTCAAGTCGTTTGCGTTCTTTACGAATGTCTTTTACTCTGCGTAAAAGGGAACGCGGAATAATGTTTTGCGCGGGAAAATACAAGATAGATTTAATAGGAACATGTGTTTTTTTTGTTATGGTTTTATTAAAAAGTTAATTTACTTTTTATGGCACTGGGTAAATAATAAAATGTTTGAAAGCAAATGAGAATACAACAACAGTTCTTTTTTCTTGACAAAGTTCTGTTTTATGTGTGCTTGATACTATTCTGCGGTAAGTTGATGTTTGAAAATTGCTTACCAAAAAAAACTACCTTTCTTTCAGAGGTCTTGAAAGATGCTGATCTTTCTACAACATCCATCAAGAAGGTTATTGCGAAGTTGGAGCAGAACCTTGGTGTTGATCTGTCGAGCAAGAAGGCAATGATCGATAAAATGGTCATGGATTATGTCAATGCGCATGGTTCTGATAGCGATGAGGTAAGTCATTGTCATTCAATAGCATCTTACTTTGTAGTACTTTTCACTAACTCAACAGCAGATGCAAGCGAGTTACAATTTTTAAATTGTTACTATGTAATTACTACACGTCAAATGTTTCAATCTGACTTGAATTGAAACTTAATATTTATCATTATTCAAGAAACACACAAGTTAAAGTTAAATGTCTCATGAAAACTTGGAGCCCTGTCAGTAACCAATTCGTAATTAATAATAACTTTTCTAGTTATAAACAGGGGGCCCAGGGGACGCTAGAAGCGCCATTTTAGAAAAGTGTACTGTGAGGGATTATTAAACTGAATTCTAAGCAAACCCCAAGGCTATTTGTAGTTTGTACATACATTACTTGCTCAACACCATTCTCAATCTAAATATTTTAAAATTTTTATATTACCTCCTTCATTACATAAGGTTATTTACTCCACAATCTACACAGACAAAATCTGAAACTAAATAATTTATGGTTTCCCAAGATACAGGCTTCGCCTATTTTGGGGACCTCTGTTAATTTATGTTATGGACTTAGATGATGTATTATTTACTTTCTACTTTTTAACAGTGTATCTTTGTTATCTAAGTTAACGCTGATATTTTAATAAACGTTTTTCATTTTTCATTTTTTTTTCATTTTCATAAAGTAAAAAAGTAATAAGGTTAAATCTTGGGCCTTGCAGTGAAGCCCAATTTTGACGGGTTCGTCCCCGAGCTTACCGTTCCCCGAGCTAACCGTCCCGGAGCTTACCGATTTTGATAAAATTGATTACATTTTATTTTTTATTTTTTTCTACTATTTCCAACTTGTACAATAGAGATCAAAAGTGTTTTAAAGTAGGTATGAAATGTGTTTGTTTGGTTACTGCAGGCAAAATTATGTGAACTTAATGATGAAAGTTATAGGACTAAAAATGTATGTATAACTATTAAATTAAATATAGCAAAACCATATTTTTAAGATAATAATTGCCATCATTATTAATAAAAAAACAAATTATTGTGATGATTAAAACCTGTGATAATACACCAGCAGATTAATAAACGTGATTATTTAACCGCGATCTAGAACTTATTATTTATTCCTATAAAGTATAAAATTCGACTTTGCACTTTTGCTGCTAATAGTACTTTAAAGCAAGATTGTCATTTTAATCGACTTTTTATAATAATTACAAATCGGTAAGCTCCGGGACGGTAAGCTCGGGGAACGGTAAGCTCGGGGACGAACCCATTTTGACTTCTGTTTCGGTTTGTCTTTTTGTTCTATGAGTTCTCTTTTTTATTGTTTTGTTTTTTGTTTAAAGGAGGAAGAAGAAGAAGAAGAGGAAAGGCCTAAAAAGCGTAAGAAGAAGGGATCCGACGACGACGACTGGAGGGGCAAGGGCAAGAAAGAGGCCAAACCTAAACCTAAAAAGGTAGGTAGATAGATAAGATTATTTAAGGGTACAGTTGTTTTACTTCTTTCGGCTCACTCACGAGTGCAGGTGAGCCTTGCTTGTAGTTGTGTGCGTATAGACACGCTGTTGTGTGCGTACTACTAAACTGAGCGCTACGCACACAAACACAATGTGCACACACAACTATGATTCGCCTGCACTTGTTAGATTAAACATGTGTAAGTAACAGTAACTGTAACAGCAAAACAATATTCTAGCTAGCTTGATTGCATTAAAAACTCTCTGTCATATTGTGGTACTTCAATTCAAATTTTATTTACAGTCAAGGAATAAAAAGGTTGATACTTTGTTCTATAGATCATTTCTACTAGCTAACGGCAACTGCACTACTATGGATGTGTTATAGGAGTAAGGCACAGATTATAGTTACATAAAATAGTTACCAACTTTGTACGCGCGCTATAAAAAAAGGCTTAAAACGTTTTCGTCTATCAAGCATGGTGTACATTTTACACCATGCTTGTGAGTAAAAAAAGGATTGAAATCTTCAGAATCCGAGGAACTTACGCTGCCAGCCCTGGTGGCAGGTTTTTACAGATGGCAGCCCTATTTAAGAGCAGTGTCGCTCCGATAGACGTATTCCACTAAAATATCCTGCACTACAGTGCCATTATAAATGCACTACTGCATAACGACACAGTATAACCAGTAAGTTATCTTCATACAAATGTGCCGCTGTCGGATTGAATGTGTGCGTCTGCGCCGCGCGCCGTGTAGGCACGCGCTGTCACGCACAGACTAGTATACAATAAGGGGAAATAAGGGAGGGGGGCGGCAGTATGGGCTCAATGCAAGCGTGTAAGTGACTACACGGCGCGCTCACATTCAAACCGATGCAGCCAGTTGGTATGGAGATAACTTTCTGTTCTTAGCTTCTGTGGTAACGACGACTACGGCACCGCTACGCTACTCCTGCAATAGGATTGTAACGAGTAATGTTGCCAAAAACAAATTTTATTTTTACCAATGGAATGAACTAATCCTTAGACACGACAAAACGCGAGCAGCGAGACAGTATCCGAGTTTATTTGCAGTCTGTAACACACATTGCGCCCGCTTTCAATAGAATAGTCTGCATTTAAACTCTAATAACATGCGAGACCTCTCTTTCGGTCTAAGGATACGCGCGTCGCATCTTTCTATAATTTAATCAAAAACTAGGATCCAGTCATGGTCCAAGAAAACAAGATCTTACATTTAGACCACGTGACTGACACAAGCCTACGTCATTTTGCGCTGTTCATCCTTGTCTATTACACGCATTCGACAAGGATGAATAGGCAAAATGACGTAGAAATGACGTAGGCTCGTTTCAGTCACGTGGTCTAATTGTAAGACCTTGTTTTTTTGGACCATGGATCCAGTCAAAAAACAGATATGTCATGTCGTTTTGTTTTCAAAACATTTGTTTGTGCCCGGTTTTACATCACCGTTCCATCTCTTTTCAAAATGGAAAAGAAGACATGTTCGGTAGAACAATTAGAAGTTCTTGTGGAGTTTATGGAACAGCATCGGGACCTGGCGTCGAGCCGTTTGAAGAGTAAAGAAGGCCGGTCGACCTCTCTCAAGCTATGGGCGGGGATATCGGACACTTTAAATTGTATTGCGCCCCTTTCATCTATGAGATCTGCTAAGGAATGGGCTAAAGTATGTATACTTCTTTATTCTATTATGAATAATTATTTTAACTATTTTTACCATGGACCAATATACTCGAGAGGACTGTAAATTCTACTGCAATGCGTGTTCCTGTAATTAGTACTAAAAAAACGTAGATGTCACTACCATTCAAAAATTAACTATCATTGTGAAATTATGTGAAATTAAAAATTATATGGTGTCTCTCGACCTGATAAAAAATAAATAAGTAACTTTTAGTTCCTATTTATGTAAAAAAAAACAATTAAAGCCATTTACTAGTGTATTTTTAATATAATCTCGGGCGAGGAGTTAAGCGCCATCTTGTTTTAATACGAAATTCAAGCTTTTTCCGGAGCACGTTTTTTTCTAGGGCGTTAACAGGGGTTCGTCCCCGAGCTTACCGTTCCCCGAGCTTACCGTCCCGGAGCTTACCGATTTTGATAAAATTGATTACATTTTATTTCGTTTTTTTTTCTACTATTTCTAACTTGTACAATACAGATCAAAAGTGTTTTAAAGTAGGTATGAAATGTGTTTGTATGGTTACTGCAGGCAGAATTATGTGAACTTAATGATGAAAGTTATAGGACTAAAAATGTATGTGTAACTATTAAATTAAATATAGCAAAACCATATTTTTAAGATAATAATTGCCATCATTATTAATAAAAAAACAAATTATTGTGATGATTAAAACCTGTGATAATTACACCAGCAGAATAATAAACATGATTATTTAACCGCGATCTAGAACTTATTATTTATTCCTATAAAGTATAAAATTCGACTTTTCACTTTTGCTGCTAATAGTACTTTAAAGCAAGATTGTCATTTTAATCGACTTTTCATAATAATTATAAATCGGTAAGCTCCGGGACGGTAAGCTCGGGGAACGGTAAGCTCGGGGACGAACCCGTTAACAGTCCTCTCGAGTATATTGGTCCATGTTTTTACTGAATAAAATAGGAATTTCATTGGTTTTGTGCGGAGAATATTTGGCACATTGTTAGTGTGCCTCTGTGGCCCGGATAGCCAGGAGTTGCGGGTTCAAGTCCCTGCCCAAGCCAATGATTTTCATTTTTCGCTTTGATTTATAAATAAAATAAGCCTTTATTATTGTTTTTTTTTTACATAAAATTTTATCATGTGTCCGACATGCATGACCCCGTATGTCTGTCCTATTAAAGTATGTAAAAAAAACATATATGTAATTATTTTATAACATTCATGTAATTATTTTTACTTATATGTTCTTAAACATTTGCAGTATTACGTCGATTTTAAGGCCCGCCTAAATGGAAAGATCAGGGCTTATTTGTCTTTGAGGGAGGGTGGTTATAGAGATGATATTGTTTTGTCTCCGTTGGAGTCGAGGTTGGCCAAATTGCTTGGTCACTACCCTGAGGAAAGACCATCCAACCTTGACCTTGACCTGACGCAAGACCTACCCTTTGTAAGTAATATTGTTAAGAATATGTCACGGTGAAAGTTGATTTAGTGAATATAGGCACATACATAAATGTGAAAGTAGAATGACTTAGTAAGGCCCGACCAGAGAAATAAAAACATACGCGTCGAATTGAGAACCTCCTCCTTTTTTGAAGTCGGTTAAAAAACCTCGCCATATTGCGGAATTTAAATTAAACTAATTTTTTAAGGGAAATTGTTGCCATAGTCGTAAAAATATACACGTGGCGCCTCCAGAGCAGGTTCTTTACTTCTTTGGTCAGGCTTTATTTATAAAAATGTTTCCTATGTGTTAGTTTTTGTGTACAATTTTTCAAGCACACAAACATTCCGATCCAAATTTACTTACTTTCATATTTATACTAGCTTCCCGCCGCGGCTCCGCCCACGTTAATAGTTTTTCCCGTTAGAATGAGAAATTTTCCTAACCTTGGGTTACATTATTGAAGTTTTAGTAAGAAACCCTTTTTAAAAATAAAATAAAATATGGCCTATTTATTCAGGGATCATGTAGCTTCCCAACAGTGAAAAAAAAGTTCAGTGGTTTCGGAGCTTATTCGATGCAAGCAAACAATCAAACCTTTCCTCTTTATAATATTAGTATAATAATAGTATATTAGTATAATAATATTATTATTATAACCTAGTTAGTCGTTCCCGTTCGCTCCCACCCCGCCCCCCCATTAATGACGACTGGGAACTACCGGAAATTATGCGTTCCGTTCGTCCATACTCTTGCCTCGCGCCTTGTATAAAAGTCAAGCAGTTTTAAGAAACGTTAAGAAAACTGGGAAAAAATGATTAACATTTAATTAATGAACATTCAAATTTCACCTTTCTCATTAAATTTTTACATAATTTTGCATATTTGTTGGGACGAGGTGGGGACGGCTGGGAATACCTTTTACGAATAATCCCAGTCGTCCACAGTGGGACGAACGGGAAATACCATTTATAACATTGGTTACCTATTGTATTTCCGATATTTTTTGTTCCGAATATTGTTATTCCGCTAACTTTTTGACATTTATCAGTTGGAAATTTTATTTATTATCCGAAATAACATTTTCCATTGTATTATATTTCCGCGTTTTAATTGACCTTTTTACTTGTTCACCGATGTTTCAAATTTCCGCTAAACTATTTACCAGTATACCGAAAATCCATGACAACATTAACCAATTTTTTACATGTGCGATAGCTCAATTGAACCATTATATTGCAAGGTCAAATTTCATTTCTCTATTTTACGTTCTGTACTCCATCAAGCATGCAAGCAAGCAAGCAAGCATGCATGCAAGCAAGCAAAGAAGCATGCAAGCAAGCAAGCATGCAAGCATGCAACCAAGCACAAGCAGGCATGCATACATGTCAAACCTAACAGAAGGGTATGGCGGGCGAGGTGGGCTCGCTTTGCTCGCCCACCACGCCCGCCGTACCCTTCTAACCTAACCGACAGATGTCGGGGTGCCCTGAACTCCAAAAACATTATGTGTCGTAATTATAAAAAATAATGATAATTGTTACTTCGGAATAATAAAAGTAACAACAAAAAAATCTAGCGTTTAAAAAAAGACCAAGTGAGATTACGGTATTTAGTAAAAAAGATTAATCGTAAAACGGAACCACGTTGTGCGGAAAAAGAATACTTCTGTAAAGTGTTATTGCGGTGATTTAAAAATATGTCAAGTCATACAATGGAAATTGAAAAATGTATGAATCGTTTACGGGTTATTGAAATTCGGATATCAGTTTTTCGAAAATGTGATAGGTTACCTATAACATTAGTAGGATTTGTAAGTTGTCCCTATTTATTCACTGAATCAACTTCCACTATCACATATTTACTTTCACAGTACTTACTGATTATTGTAGTAATACAAAAACAAAAACGTTATCATCACATATTTGTTTTAAGGATTCAGAACTTGAGCAGTCAGTTCCGGTGAAGGAGCAGCCAGCTGAACCAATTGTCGAAGAGGTTTCATCTGATGGAATGTAAGTTATTATTTACTCATCATTATTATCATCCACTAAGTAAGAGCGTCGGTGGCTAGGGCCCATGGTCTAAGAAAACAAGGTCTTCCATTCGGACCACGTGACTGACACAAGCCTACGCCATCTTGTGCTGTTCATCCATGTCAAATGCGTGTTCATAAATCATCCGCGAATAATTAATCATTCGACAAATTTATTCGTCATTTGCGAATGATTTTGTTTTATTTCATTCGTTATTCGTCATTCGAATAAATTTTGCCCATCTCTGGACTAATATGAATGGGAAGTTTTGCAGTAGCAAATTAAGCAAAAATACCTTACAAAACAGCTCAACAGATGGCACTAGTAAATAGTGAGGTAATAAATACAGAAGTATTGAATTATAAAAAAAAAATCAAATTAATCAACCAATTATCCTAAAATTAATCTCATTCAGAACCATGTAGATACAATCTGACTAAAAAAGAGTCAAAAAGTCTACAATTAATCTCACTATACCTACTCATTATTTTACTAGCGTCATCTATTGAAATCTTAAAGGACTCTCGTTTTTTTTTAATTTAAAGCTGTCAGAAAATCTCCCATTGTGGTCGCGAGTGTCGTTTATGTTTTGTTTTTCCTCCCCGCGCACTCCGCCCGCCGCCCGCTGCCGCCATGGTGTGCATCTGGATTGAGGGCCCATTTTTTAAAAGTTTATAAAACGATTTGAGATTTATAGGGAATTTAAAAAAGAATAGTAAAAACATGAAGCACAGGGTCACGAATTTCTTAAACATAAATTGAAACTGTGGTGATTAAATAACTTGGGCTCTCAATCCAGATGCTCGGCTAAAATGGCATAGATCAAACCTGGCCACCACAGTTTCAATTTATGTTTAAGAAATTCGTGACCCTGTGCTTCATGTTTTTACTATTCTTTTTTAAATTCCCTATAAATCTCAAATCGTTTTATAAACTTTTAAAAAATGGGCCCTCAATCCAGATGCACACGCCGCCATGTTGGCGCATACAATGTTTTCTTGTAATTTCTCAATGGTTTATCATCTTCATTACTATTTATTGCAATTTTATACTTATATTAATAAATTTGTTTTTTTTTTTGTTTAGGTGCAACGGTTACATGTCAGAGGAGGAAAAAGAAGGGACTAGCTCTCCAAATGTGACAGATGCTGGGCTGAGGTACTTATAATTTAATTAATTTATGGGTATTTATTTATAATTATAATGTGTATGTATTTATGTATATGCCGTCAGCAAATTGTAATGTCGACGGATCGGAATCGCCGTCAAGAGTAGAGCAGCCTCTGGTTTCAAAGTCAAAGTCAAATAGTGTTTATTCGAAGTAAGACTTCACAAAATCATTTTTCGACGTCGAGGCGGTTTGGGTTCAAATGGCCGTGTGTGAGACGTCCCTACATTTATTATTATAATAATCATACTAATATTATAAATAGGAAAGATTTGTATTTTTGTGTGTGTCTAAGTTTGTAATGAATAAACTCAAAAACTACTATGCCGATTTCCAAAATTCTTTTACCATTAGAAAGCTACATTTACCTTGAGTAACATAGGTTACAGTTTACCGCGGGAAAATGCGTCATTCCCACGGAAAAAAACTGTTAACGCGGGCGGAGCCGCGGCGGAAAGCTAGTATTATTTATTTTTAACTAGCGACCCGCCCCGGCTCCGCATGGGAAAATGGTTATTGTAGGTTATCCTTAAGTATATTATGCGTGTATTATACATATAAACCTTCCTCTTGAATCACTCTATCTATTGAAAACCGCATCAAAATCCGTTGCGTAGATTTAAAGATTTAAGCATACATAGGGACATAGGGACAGAGAAAGCGACTTTGTTTTATACTATGTAGTGACACATTCCACATAAAGCTTGTAAAGTAATAGTGTTTTACTTTTACAGAGCAGACAGAAGTATCCAGCAAGCTTTGATTAAAATGGGCCACGACCAAGCTCAGGCCACTAACAGGATGGCAGCGGCCATAGAACGAATGGCGGCCGCTATCGAATCAATTGCCGCTGTGTTCGCAGAGTTTATAAAGAAAAAACACAGATAAATAAGGTTAATAGTAAGTAAATAACACTAAATAAAAAAAAATAATAACCCCCGACACAAAACCGTTACTTGATCCTTTACTAACAACTAAAAAAGAGCTGATAATCTTCAAATGGCTAAAGACATTTTCTTGAATCATAGCTAAGAACACTCTCGATTGTGACACCTTGCAAACAAAAAAACTATATCAAAATCGGCGCATCCGTTTAGGAGCTACGATGCCGCAGACAGACACACGCCAAACTTATAACACCCCAAAGGGACCCGACGAGCATGCATTGCATTGCATTTCGACGAGGAGATTAATGAATGTGAATGAAGCGAAAGAAGTGTGTTTGGATCGTAGCAAGTGGTCTCTGCCTACCCCTCCGGGAAAGAGGCGTGACTGTATGTATGTATGTAAATACCACTTAATGCGGTTCACAAAATACATCTACTTACCGAATTTCAACAGTATAGTTCTTGTTTCGTAAAAAAGTGGCTGTGACATACGGACGGACAGACAGACAGACATGACGAATGTGTAAGGGTTTCGTTTTTTGCCATTTGGCTACGGAACCCTAAAAAAACGCTCAAAATATGTGACGTCCATTAACCTGTATACTTTTTCAGATTTTTGTTAACTAAGCTTTGTCTTTTTGTTCAACATACTATTTCACATTCCAGTTTGTCACACTTTTAAAACCTTTCTCTGTTTTTCTGTGAGGGCCAATAACACCTATATTTTTTCTCTTACAGTTCCAATATGATGAAACATAATAAGTTGATTTAATAAGGAAGAAGCTTCTTAGGTATAGAAAATAAGTTGACTCAAAATGATCACCTTACCTACACCTCTCCATTGTGTTTGGGGCTGAAACCTACATTTCATACTAAAGTGCCATTTTCGCCTGGAACGTAAAATAGGTAGTAAGTATTTCAATATCAATGTGATTTAAATATTGTTAAAAAAAACTATCTGTGATTTAATATTTCTAAGTATTTAAGTACATTAGCCAGAACATGCGGCTGGACATGTTGACATTGAGAGCGTCCGTATTCTGTCTAGTCATTTTTATTGTTGAAAAATAATTCCCGAGTAAAGGCTTCACACACAGCAGCTATAATGTATATTAATGTACATTACATTCTTCGTTACATCATAGCTGCTGAGTGTTGTCTCCTGGCGATTTCTATGGAAAGATGTAATGAGATGTATCGCGCTGTAATGTAAAGATGTACATTATAGCTGCTGTGTGTGAAGACTGATCTGAAATGTAATAAGGTGTTTTCAAGATGGCATAAAAAAAGGTTCTATTGACGTCAAATAGATGGCGAGCATGTCGTGAAAATGTCAAACGCGAGTTTATCAAACCAATAAGGCAGAGAAAAAACTGGCAACACTGTTGTTGTCACATCATCACGTCACGCACTTTGTTATTTTAAGTTCGTTTCGTGTTTTTGCGTGTTGAGTTGCGTTTTAATTTCTGATTCGTTTTACCAGTGACCTTTGCGACTAACTTTTGTTATTTTTTTCCTACCTTTACGCACGTTTAGGTATTTTACACGTTTTGTGTGTTTTCGTTTTGTTCGTTTTTTTTCACGTTAGTCGTTTTTGTTTTGTTTATTCTATTCTATTCTATAAGAGTTCAGTGCAGCAGCGCCATCTCTTATGACCATAATGAAACTGTTTTTTTGTTTTTAGAACTGTCAAAATGAAAACCCCTCATTATGTTTTATGCACATTATTATTTTTCGCTGCCTATGTAGTAATATTGAAACAAAGAGGTCTAGGTTGTTTATTTGTAAGAATAATAGGGATGTTAAAGGCTGCCACACACCGGATACGTCTGCAGCACGACGCGTTGCGTCTGCAGCACCGCGCAACAGAAGCTGTTCACACAGTATCGCAAGACGCACGCAGACGCATGCAGCAGCGCGGTGTCAGTGTCAATAGGAAATCTCGTGTAATACAACCTTATACAACGTTTACGTCCGCCTTCGCGCGTGCGACGTTCCCGTTCCGCTGCCGCGCGCGCCAATTCGGTCACAAATATCACAAATATAAAGGAAATGAACTAAAATGCACGATATTTTTTACGCAACTGACATTTTATTGATTTGTAACCATGGCACACCATGGTAACCCATGTCAGTTTGTGTTGTGTTCGTGCCGTGCGTCTGATGCACGCAGACGTGCTGCATGGCGTCTGCGACACTTTCAGTGTGAACGTCGTATTTCAGGTTAATACATTACAGATCGTGTCGCACGCAGATGCAACACAATGCGTATCCGGTGTGTGACCTTTATTGTCTTACTTAAATAAAATATATCTTACATTGTTCAGGAAATTAACCGTCCGAAAACACTCGATACCACTTAGTCTAGCTAGAGCTATTTTAAAATATTTCTGATTTGTTGTTGAAAATCAAAGTAAAAATATTACAAATATGGTCAACAAAGCTGTGACGTCATAAATTTGTATTACCTTTAATTTTCCATATAAAATATTGTGTTTACATTTCCTAAAAAGAAGTTTCTTTTATTTGGAAGTAATTTTGTGAAAAAATCTGGGAATAAGTAATAGTTAATAAGTATTTGTCATCTTAGTACTTTACATCTGTTATTACATCTATTATTACATTTAATTTGTTGTTGATTAAAAGACTGATTTGTGACATGTTTTGTTTCAATCTTTTTAGTCTAATATACTTAGCTAAGCTACTCACCCAACCACTGAATACCAAGTACCTATTTTTCTAGTCAATTAGACCACGTGACTGACACGAGGCTACGTCATTTTGCCTATTCATCCTTGTCGAATGCGTGTAATAGACAAGGATGAACAGCGCAAAATGACGTAGACTTGTGTCAGTCACGTGGTCTAATTGTAACACCTTGTTTTTTTGGATCCATCAAAATAAGTAATCTGCTTCTTCATATAACCCTCCGAAATTCATTTCAGATTTATAATAATCAGTACAACGCTGTTCAATCGGTATAACTGTAGTAACGCCTCACAGAATTGCGTTTTCGTAATGTGTAGGTACTTGTATTATTGTCAGTTCGGGTTCTGGCAGAATATCAGCGCCGCCGTAGCCTAGCTGCGGCTTTGTGCTGAGTCAGAACCTTTTTGCTAGCACAGTACACTCACATTAAATAATTCAACAGAAAGGAAAACCTTTTGTGGATTAGTCTGTAAGTCTTGTTAACATCTGTGTATTTTTTTTTCTCTGATTTGTGTACTTGTTGGCAAATAAACATATTATCTATCTATCTATCTAAATGTGGCATCAGTGGGTTCCATACTGAAGCATCGTGCGACTTTGTTGTGACTAACCCGACCACGATACGGAACGGAATCCTTACTTTTACACTAATTATTATTTTAAACCCTGACAAGAAAAATAAAAAACCGGCTCTGGGGGCGCCACGTTTATATTTAAGGCAACAATTTCCATTATAAGATTAGTTCCATCGAAATTCCGCAATATGGCGAGGATTTTTATTTTTCTAGTCAAGCTTTCGTCAGAGCGTCGGTGGCCAAGTGGCTACGACCGTTGACTTCCATTCGGAAGGTCGCGGGTTCGAACCTCGGCACTTACCAATGTGTTTTCGATTTTCAAATTCATATGTAGCTCTTATGGTGAAGGAAAACATCGTGAGGAAACCTGCACACACTTGCTAAGTAATTCAAGGTTTGTGTGTGAAGTTGACCAACCAGCGTAGTTGACTAAGGCCTATTCACCCTGATTTTAGGGTAGGCTCGAGCCCCTCGGTGGGGACATATGAAATGATGAACGAATGATAAGTCAAGCTTTATGTAATTTATCGCATAAAAGACCCGTAAATTTATGGCAACAAATTCCATTTTAAAATTAGTTCCATTGAAATTCCACAACATGGCGAGGTTTTATATTTCTCTGGTTGGGCTTTATAGACTGAAATGAAGGGCCCTCAATCTTCTATGTGAGAAACAACAATGATACTATTCGCACTACAGAAACAGTCTTTACGGCAAACTAAGTCCAGACGTAACAAATTAACCTTTTTTTATTCCCTGACTACACAACCGATTTGCTAGTTTACTATTGGTTTCAATCTTGTCGACAAGGATGAACAGCGCAAAATGACGTAGGCTTGTGTCAGTCACGTGGTCGGAGTGTTAGACCTTGTTGTCTTAGACCATATATAGATTCTTTATTGTACACAAAATAAAATTATACATTAAAGTCCATGATAGTCCTTAAAAAGTTCTGGAGCACACATTCTACTATTCTCGAAATAAAGCCTGACCAAAGAAATAAGAAACTTGCTCTGGGGCCGCCACGTGTATATTTTTACGACTATGGCAACAATTTCCCTTATAAAATAATAATTAGTTCCATTGAAATTCCGCAATATGGCGAGGTTTCTTATTTCTTTGGTCGGGCTTTATCTACAATATGTTGGTTAAATGTTATTTTTAGTTTAATTTTTTTATTGAAATTTTGAGTGAATTTATTAATTAAATTGTAAATGTAAAAAATGTAACTTAGTGAATGATGTGTAAATTATATTTTATCAATAAATGAGTATAAGTAGTGTTATATTTGTTAATTTGTTGGCAGGCTTCCGGTGGTCGCGGCAAAGGAAGTGGCTACACGCGCCCGTACAAGCTGTCGCCGGCTTTAGCTGACCTCATGGGCAAGGAGCAGATGCCTAGACATGAGGTAAAATCAGTTACTAATAATAAACATGTGGGACATCTCACACACGGCCATCTGACCCCAAACTAGGCAGAGCCTGTACTATGGGTGTCAGACAGCTGATATACATACATACATATTATATAAATATACAACATCCAAACACAAGTGCTCATCGCGCGTTTGCCCTGGGCGGGATTCGAACCCGCGACCTTGTGCTTCGTAGGAAGACGTACTACGTGGTACTACCAACTAGCCTACGAGGCCGTCGTTAAACAAATAGCGTCTGTTAACATATGCTATTTCTTCCCTTTTTTGTTATATTTATTGCCGAGCACAATGTTTTTCATATTCGATTTAAGCTTAATTTTTCGCTTCGATTTATAAATGGCGTGATTTTTTATTTTACAGGTCGGGCTTTAGTCAATGCACATTTTTTATTCTAAAGCGAATATTTTCTCAATTAAAGGTGGTGAAACGCGTATGGGAGATAATTAAATCGAAGAACCTATACGACCCCAACAACAAACAGTTTGCGATCTGCGACGACGCTCTGTACAAGGTCATCGGCACCAAGAGGTTCCGCACCTTCGGTATGATGAAGTATCTCAAAACGCATTTCCTAGACGATTAGATCCCTAAGGACAGACGCGGGAAAGAGTTTATAAGCATCTTGTAACATAGATTGAGCTCGCTTTCAATGGGACAGATAATGTAACCTGCACTACTTAGGCGCTGGCTGAAAATCAGTGTCGTGAATATTCGACCACTAACATGCCCGCCCACGCGTGACAGACATAATTTTGTCGTGCGTATTCTCTTATCCTATTGGAGGATATTTCAATACGGCGCGGCGGGTTTCTCTCAACTTTTTGACGGTTAAATGTGCGACAAACTTTTATCATAGCACTGCATGTTACGGGGGCTGGAGTACTCACGACAAATGCTGCTCAGCAACCTTTTTATTACACGTATGTTTGCCTGTATTCTATTCGCAGCCCCCGTAACATGCAGTGCTATGACAAAAGTTTGTCGCACATTTAAACCCGCCATATTGAAATATCCTCCAATAGGATAAGAGAATACGCACGACAAAATTATGTCTTATCACGCGTGGACCGGGCATGTTAGAGGGGCAGTTTATGTTTCATGTGTTGCATGTGTTCTTTCTTTCTTATTATCATATAAACTCGGATTCCTGCCCGCGTCTAGGGGTACGCGGCTTAAAGGTAGCCGTTGGAACCGAGAGTCAGTGACACTGACGCTGCGACACGAAAAATAATAATGGACTTACGGTAATGGATTTAAGAATGAATTTGCTCAAAAGTGAGTTGTCGCGACGACACAGACACCGGTAACGCCGCGTCACTCTCGCATGCCTCCAAAGTCCACCTTAGAGTCCATTATTATTTTTCGTGTCGCAGCGTCAGTGTCGCTGACGCTCGGTTTGAACGGCTACCTTTAGGCTGGAGCACACTGGATGCGTGTGTGTACACGTGAGTTGTAATGTGTGGAACTGTATAAGACAGGACAAACCGCTTGCGTAACGCAAACGTGCGCGTAGGCGTCGAGTAAAGCAAACGGTGTGTCCTGTCTCATACAGTTCCATACATTACAACTCAGTGGTACGTGAACGTCTACGCTTATGTGTACGCATACGCATCCGGTGTGCTCCAGCCTTTAAAACTATACACTATTATTTTATAATTTTGTATTTTTCAAAAAGAGTTTTTAATTTGAAATATTTCGTCTGTATCATAGTACAGTCACTTATAGTGCGTACAGACAGTGAAGAGTATTTCGAAAAAAAAAGCAGATTCTATTTTGTGCATTTTTGACGTTTAACATTCTAACACATCCTTTAATTTGTTTCTGTAAATACAAAATCATGGTGTATATTTTTAATGAAATTAAGACATGTAATAATAAGTTGTACTCAATGGAGCTTACTTGAGTTGAGTGCTGTTTATAAATTGAGTATTCAGAAGTTGAGTGAGATGTATCTCACTCAACTTAAGTAGGCTCTGCTTTATCAAAATTAAAAACTTATTAATGCATGTTAAAAAACTAGACTATAAATACAAGTTATTAAGGTAAACTCGTATTTCTGTTGCTTGAATTTATTTTATATTAAAACTATTGATATAGACTTTACATTTACTATAATTTACCTATTGTAGGTATTTTTTTATCTTCATGTCATTTTTAAATATATTTTCCAAATATAGCAATTTTATTTGCCGTCTAAATATACGCCCATGGAATTTATGATAAAGCAATGATATATTAAGAACGGCAACAACAACTTTGTATTTGCTGGCGTGCCAATGAAAAAGCAAGGGTTAATAAAATAGATGGTAATTTTGGAAGCCCTAAGTACAAATACACAATAGCTGTCTGTATGTGTAGAGTTTGGCTTTTGAAAGTAGATAATACGATGAAATTGGAAAACATCGTACTGGCAACAAAGTTGCTAGAAAAAAAGGAAACTTGGTTGAATATTCTGACATTGAATTAATGAAATGAATACGGCTGAAAGGACTTGGATCCAGGCCAGAAAAAAAAAAGAAAAAAATTATCAAATTAGGTAAATCCATAGAATCAGGGTTGCCACAATGATTTTTTTCAAATTTGCCGCGTTTTTTCATTGTCTTCGTTCTGTCTTCATTATCTACATTCAATAGCCAAACTCTAAAAGGGTATCTTGACTATCTATCTATATCTTTACTTTTTTTTTCATACGTGTGTTATTTTACTGAGGATAACAATATTTCAGCGTGCATTTCATTGTTAGTAGTAAAGTACACTTCTTTATAATAAATGTCAGTATTTAAGTGATCCTCTATAATGTCACATGATATCTTAGTCTGTGGTTTGCAGTAATTACTGAAATGAGCGTAGACAATAGACAAGTCAATAGTATGTCTTGTCTTGTCATGCTAATCGT
Organism: Teleiodes luculella; assembly: GCA_948473455.1. NCBI lineage: Eukaryota > Metazoa > Arthropoda > Insecta > Lepidoptera > Gelechiidae > Teleiodes > Teleiodes luculella. Next base: position 1,102,703 of record OX419604.1, read on the forward strand.
TATGGTAATAGCCCTGCATGGCAGAATTGACAAGAACGGTCAAAAATGACATAAGCCATACATTATGAATATTGAATTGAATAAAGTTTATTTCGGAGGTAAATCTTAAATAATCAAATTCAATTAAATTTATTCTTAAATGCAGTTTATGCATGCTGAAGTTTCAGGACAGACATCATTTTAACAGTACCAGCATGTAAGTAAAGCGAGTGAGGAATAATGCCCATAGACATTTATTTTGTTCTTTTATTTTAGGAACAGGCAAAAGCATAAGCCATGCAGCCGTCGTCTGTAGTATTACTTTTTCTTATCCGGATCGATAAGATGTACTTTTTGTAAAGTTCATTGTCTTAGTTTACGTTTCCAACAGAGATAAACGTTCCATAGGGTAATTTTAAAAACTAGCTACAGATTTAAGGCATTATGTGACAACCAATTTGGAATCGTAACCTCTAAAGAGGTGTTTGGCAGTAGTGTTCTTCTGTGTTATAGAACTTGTAACCTAGTGCTACTTACTTTCTCCATCGTCCTATAATTCGTAAGTTAATAAAATCCATGAAAAGTTATTCCAGTAATTTATAATTTAATAATAAATAAGATTAACTGAGAACGCGCTAGCATAAACTTTTCAGTAAGAATAATAATATTATTATGTATAAGACAAAATAAAAATGTAGTTTCGAATAGCATATTATGCTCAACGTAATAAAAATAAAAATTGCTGTGATATCTTTTAATGGATTAAACGTAGATTATATTCTTTAGGTTGTAAGGTATTTTTGGATTCGTCATCCAAAGAAAAGCAAAATTATGTTAAACTTTAAGTATGGCCCGACCAGAAAAATAAAAAACCTCGTCATATTGCTGAATTTCAAGTGAACTAATTTTATAATTGGAATTGTTGCCATAAACAATAATATACTCGTGGCGCCCCTAGAGCAGTTTTTTTATTTTCCTGGGGCCTGTTTAATAAACGTGACAGGCGACAGGTGACAGGCGACAAGTGACAATCCGACATTTTGACAATTTCTTGTTTAATAAAGATTATCCCTGACAAATTTGTCACGGTGGAAAAACTACAAATATGTCGACTTGTCGCGACATTTTGACATATTTCTGTTTAATAAACAATTTCTCTTGACAGGCGACAGGTGACAATTTGTCCGGAAAAACTTGTCAAATTTGTTTTATTAAACACTAAATTGTCATGACAGGTGGACATATTTGTCAAATTGTCTGAGATTTTCGACAGGCAACCGCACCCAATGTCAAAGCAATTCGGCAGTTAATTAATACGAGTAATCACGTGTAAAAATGGTTTTAATGTCGTCAACGGATAGCAGTGATAGTAGCAGTGAAGATAAATATTCTCTATTTTCAAACGTCTCTATTTTCATAAATAAGACCTAAAATTGTTAATTTGACATCCATTACAAATAGAAAACATAAACAAAAGTAAAGAAATTGATTACCAAAGTGAAATTATAATATTTTTTAAATATTACCCTCATATATTCTCCCCTAAGCATTCTCCGATATTATGTTGTGACAAATATGTCAGAAAAAGTGACAAATTTGTCAAAGACTATGACAATTAAGTCATAGAATGTTTCCTTAGACTCGACAGGTAAAAATTGACAATTTTTGCCTTTATTAAACGGATCTTTATCCTGACAATTATGTCAATATTTACCTGTCGCATTTGGACATAATTGTCATGTTTATTAAACGGCACTTGGTGCGACAATTCGACTTATTTGTCAAAAAGTGACAAAATTGTCGGATTGTCACGTTTATTAAATAGGCCCCTGGTCGTGATCAGGCTTTACCACGGGGCAGCATTTATTATTCTGACTATAAAAAAAAACTTGACATGTTGTAATAGGAGATATTCTATAGATTTTAAGACACATGATGAACTTAGTGTAAAATCATTGAGATGTTACTAAAGTAACATGTTAGTATTTTAAAGATCACACTTAACCAAAAATTGTTGAAAACATGGTCATAGTCAGGCAAGTTTTGTAAATATTTTTGGTTAGGTTTGAATAATAAGTGTAAAGCGATTAGTACAGATAATTAAATGAAATATAAAAACAAGTGTACCTATAACATCAACGCTCATTGTAACAACATTAACACCACAGCCATGATAAAATTTGACTTGATTGGAACTGAAATAAGAATAGATCTTAATAGATACTTTACGTGACTCTACTATCACTTCCGAAGCCTTAGGCGGCTCAATTCTGACAACAGGGTTAAAGAGACAGAGCGCACTTGAGATAAGAGTGAGAAAACCGAGAGCTCACTTGAGATGAGAGTGAGTAAACCGAGAGCTCACTTAAGAAGAGAGTGAGTAAACCGAGAGCTTACTTGAGAAGAGTGAGAAAACCGAGAGCTCACTTGAGAAGAGTGAGAAAACCGAGAGCTCACTTGAGATGAGAGTGAGAAAACCGAGAGCTCACTTGACATCATAGTGAGAAAACCGAGAGCTCACTTGAGATGAGTGTGAGAAAACCGAGAGCTCACTTGTGATCAGTGTGAGAAAACCGAGAGCTCACTTGAGAAGAGAGTGAGAAACCCGAGAGCTCACTTGAGATGAGAGTGAGAAAACCGAGAGCTCAGAGTGAGAAAACCGAGAGCTCACTTGACATCATAGTGAGAAAACCGAGAGCTCACTTGAGATGAGAGTGAAAAAACCGAGAGCTCACTTGTGCTAAGTGTGAGAAAACCGAGAGCTCACTTGTGATCAGAGTGTGAAAACCGAGAGCTCACTTGAGAATTCTATGCAAATAAATAATTTTGAATTTGAATTTTTGAAGAGAGTGAGAAAACCGAGAGCTCACTTGAGATCAGAGTGAGAAAACCGAGAGCTCACTTGAGATCAGAGTGAGAAAACCGAGAGCTCACTTGAGAAGAGTGAGAAAACCGAGAGCTCACTTGAAATGAGAGTGAGAAAACCGAGAGCTCACTTGTGGTCAGTCAGAGTGAGAAAACCGAGAGATCACTTTACATAATAGTGGGAAAACCGAGAGCTCACTTGACACAATAGTGGGAAAACCGAGAGCTCACTTGAGATCAGAGTAAGAAAACCGAGAGCTCACTTGAGATCAGAGTGAGAAAACCGAGAGCTCACTTGAGATCAGAGTGAGAAAACCGAGAGCTCACTTGAGATCAGAGAGAAAACCGAGAGCTCACTTGAGATCAGAGTGAGAAAACCGAGAGCTCACTTGAGAAGAGTGAGAAAACTGAGAACTCACTTGATATCAGAGTGAGAAAACCGAGAGCTCACTTGAGATCAGAGTGAGAAAACCGAGAGCCCACTTGAGATCAGAGTGAGAAAACCGAGAGCCCACTTGAGATCAGAGTGAGAAAACCGAGAGCTCACTTGAGATCAGAGTGAGAAAACCGAGAGCTCACTTGAGAAGAGTGAGAAAACCGAGAGCTCACTTGAGATCAGAGTGAGAAAACCGAGAGCTCACTTGAGAAGAGTGAGTAAACCGAGAGCTCACTTAAGAAGAGAGTGAGTATACCGAGAGCTCACTTAAGAAGAGAGTGAGTAAACCGAGAGCTCACTTAAGAAGAGAGTGAGTAAACCGAGAGCTTACTTGAGAAGAGTGAGAAAACCGAGAGCTCACTTGAGAAGAGTGAGAAAACCGAGAGCTCACGTAAAATGGAGAATGAGTAATTCAAGATGAGAATGATGTGAAGTAAATTTAGTGGCTTCTATTCTTATTTTCATGTAAATTTAGTAAATCAATTCTGTGGTGTTAATTAATAATTGTATGCGTATTATTGATAAGCTTTTGTGCTGTTTTCTGAAAGCTTTACGATAATATGAATCTTCAGCGTTTTATTTAAGTAGTTGTGGATGGCGAAATTTGGAAAATAAAAAACTTGAAGTTCAAAGTTATAGATATGTTTGTTTCATTTATTATACTAGAGAGGCGCTTTTTTTAGTAGTGATATCGGAGGTATTTATGTACTCTGTTCGTCAGTAGATTTCTCTGATGTACTACTACTCACCGAATAAATCCTAGACTATGGAATATAAATTAAACAAGAGTGTCATAGCAAAAAGATTACTTTATTAAAATATGGAATAATACAACTTATTAAAACGATATACGAGATAAATGCATGTCAAATATTGAACATGTTTTTGGCCTGTATAGCTGGAATGTTTCACCCACTATTTGCTTTTTGTACCATTCAATCGTTTTTGCTATTTAGCCTCCAAATAGTATAATTCAGAGTGGTAGCAAATCCAAGCCAACATAAGTAAGGCACCATGAAGTACAGAGTGTTTTTGTTGACGTTGGCGAAACTTATCGTGCAAGCCGTGGCTGTGGCGTCTAAGGCAACCATATGAATTAAAGCCTGGAAAAAATACAATAAAAAAAATTAAAATCATTGAACTGTCACTGGCTGAAATTTTTAGCTCGTCCAACCGTGAAGAGACTATAACCCTATGTCCCTCCCTTTGTACGCTTAAATCTTTAAAACTACGCAACGGATTTTGATGCGGTTTTTTAGCAGTCTGTTTATGTCACAGAAAATAGGGACTCTTGGAAACTTGGGTCTCTGATTCGTCAAAGACGTAATAAATTGAGAGACTTTTGAGACCGATAGATCACAGGCCGTGTCTTTCAGAAATACTACAGAATCCGTGTAACTTTTAAACAGGGTAGTCTCACAAAATAGTAAAATTTTCCTAGATTTATCTTTGATCTTCCTGAACGTGATTATTAAGTAACGAAAGTTGTTCTATACCTACACTTTAATAAAATATAAATAGGTACACCGTGAAAAACTGGTTGTTTATCCTCAACATAGTGGAAGTACCTACTCATGAAACTGAACAACAGGTTAAAATATCAAAATTAAAACAACTTGTCATACAAAGTGGCCGGGTTACGTGACTGAAGTTTATATGAAACTAGCGACCCGCCCCGGCTCCGCACGGGAAAATGGTTATTGTGGGTTATCCTTAAGCATATTATGCATGTATTATACATATAAACCTTCCTCTTGAATCCCTCTATCTATTAAAAAAAACCGCATCAAAATCCGTTGCGTAGTTTTAAAGATTTAAGCGTAGGTACAAAAAGGGAGGGACATAGGGACAGAAAAAGCGACTTTGTTTTATACTATGTAGTGAAGATGAACTATTTTGAGATTTCAACCTAACTAAACATAGGTAGGTAGGGAAAGTTATTCAGTTTCATGAGAAGGTACTACTACTACGTTGCGGATAAATAACCAGTTAAATTTCACGGTGTGTATAATAAAAAAGGTTTAAGTTTTACTAACCAGACCAATTTTATGGCAACCAAAGAATACAGGCGTCCAAGTCCAGTTTAAGATGAGCTGTCCTCCATATAATGCGAACGGTACCATTGCCTTTTCTGGAAAATAAAGTTAGAATAAAAAACTTGTTCTGGGGGCGCCACGTGTATATTTTAATGTTTATTATATGGCAACAATTTCCGTTACAAAATTAGTTCCACTGAAATTCCGCAATATGGCGAGGTTTTTATTTTGTTTGTTGGGCTTTACGATGTAAAACTTTATACAAACTTACATTATACCTCATGTTATAAAGTTTTACTGAGTGTTAGGACAGATTAATAATTACGTTTAATCGACGCTCTTACGGTAAAGGAAAACATGGTGATAAAACCTGCACACATCTGCGAAGTAATTCAAAGGTATGTAAAGTTGCCCCTCAGTGGGAAAATTTACCAATAAATTCGATAGCGAGTATACAGATAAGTTCTTGGAAAAAATCTACTCGTATTTCCATTATTGAGAATTTGAGACCTAGAGACAGGGGGGTTTTACTCGGAAGAGTAGGTATGACCAGGCAAATTAGTTTTTATTATTTCTGTAGGGACTACTATTTGGTATTCTGTGCTAGAGATAAGATTTCTTACTCAAGGGCAGCCTACTTCGCTCTTACCTGTAAAACCTTCACAATCCTTAAAAACTGTATAGGAAGCATATCCCATGCTGGTGTAGATAACAGTCCATACGGGTCCGAACAGCCAATTCGGCGGGTTCCAATCAGGCTTCTTAATCGTCTGGTACCATGCTCTGCCATCAGGACTCTTCACTTGACCAATCATGGTCAGTGTACTGGCCCAACCGCCAACGTTGGGAAGCAGAAGCGAACTAACTAGGGTCCAGTCTGGCATTTTGAAGCTGTCTGTAGATCTGTGCTGAAATTCAATAGGAAAACAGTGAGAATTTGATGGGCTCTGCTCACCCTGTAAAGGGTAAAATTTCAAGAATAATGTATCCGAATGTATTATTCCGTTCCGTTCCGCCATACAACCTGTATGTATCCATTAATTTATTATTACATAACTTACTACATTTATTATTCCCTTTGTACAAATAATTTGATTTGGTATAATATTTAGTAAAAAACTAAAGCAAGAAGCAAGGTATTAATTTGTATGCAACAAAAAATATTATTTAAACTCATTGCGTAAAATCGATCGAAAACCATCTGACAACTTGTGTCATCCTATTGTAACGCAGCCGATTTTAAGAGGTGCCTGTTGTTTTGTTCCTACATAATTAAACAAGGACTACCAATTTAGTAGCATAATACCTGTTCGGTCGATTTCACTATTTTCACTGATTGTATTTTTACATTTTCCCAAGAGTTTTTGCCTTTATCAGCGGCTTTTATTAGTCACGTGCATTCCGGATCTACTATTCGGTAAGTATACTGCTTTCTACATTGCTTTTTAAGAGTTTTATACTGGAATTTAGTGCTTGATTTAACAACGTATTTGTCGTCCTAGGCTGAGTAAACACTAAAATTGCGTAAGACGTATATATAATGACTTCATCCATAGTCAATTAACATGTTTCTGACGAATATTATACTCACCGATTAAAATAACTTGAATATAAGGAAATTATCCGTATATTTGTACGAGAACAGCTAACCAAAGGTTGTTTGCTTGTTTCTTTCGCTAATCGACTGAAATCGGATACAAACTAATTAATATCTACCGGTAAGTAAATTATACCGTTATCTATCAGTGAAACTGCTAATCATTATTTATCGATGGATCTATGAATTGCAAATATCTACTATATACTATAGGTACATGTACAGTTCACTCTTGTTTTATTGTTCATTGTGAAAAGTAGTTAGACTAAAAAAAAAAATGTCTTCTTTATCACTTGGACATTACTTTAATCTCGCTAGGTAAGTAACTATTAATATTATTCATTGGTTAGAAAAGAAGTACTGAAGTACAGAAACACACATAAATTTTAGTTGTATACTAAGTATTCTAAAAAACAGTCCACCTAATTTAAATAATTTATTCAACTAAAAGATACTATGTATGAATGATACTTTAGTAACTGTAGGTGTAAAATTGAAATGGTTACTGAACATTTAGGTAGTTGTAAAAATTAAAATAATTTTCCAATACACAAAGCTACCTGAGTGCAAAGTTCAATGTTCTTAAACATACTTTAAATGTTGCTTGAAATTTAATAAAAAATATCATATCTATAGCTATTTAAAACCTACTTTGCATAGAGTAAAAAAAATAATTTAATAAAAAAATACTAGGTACTAAAAATTTTTTGATTGCCTTAATTTTTCCCCAAGAAAACCATACCTTTCGAAAAGCGACAAAAATGCCTGGTAGAAATTGCTACATTAGCAATAAGGCCATCTGTACATATTTTCTCTTAAGTTCGACCACAATTAAGTGCAATAAAGTATGAATGTACAGAAGCCAGCACATGCGGTTGGACATTTACACTGTGAAATTCACCCCTACCGCTACGGAACAAGGGCGCTCCAAAGTCAATATGTCCAGCCGCATGTGCTGCCTACTGTACATAAATTATAGATACATAATTTAACTGTTGTTATGTGTTCAACTTTTCAGAGATTCCATAATGGCCAACTGGGGAGCTATTGGATCTATCATCTTGCCCAATGTCGGAGGTTGGGCCAACGGCATCTATTTTGCTGGACAGGTACTTGACATAATACTGCTTATAATTATAATATAGTTAAGTTAAAGGAGTTCCTTTAACCTCGAAACCCACTTGATAAGAAGAAGAATGTAATGTTTTATTTTTGTCCAGGTTCGTGACAAATCTGGCAAAGACCACGCGTGGTATGATTCCCTGAAGAAGGCTCCTTGGAATCCACCAAAGTGGGTCTTCGGACCAGCTTGGACCATCCTCTACAGTGGGATGGGATACGCCTCGTATCTAATCTGGGAGGAGTGCGATGGATTCACAGGTAATCTATAATTATAAGAAAACTGTAGAGGTCAAAAGTCTGTATGTATAAAAAAAATGCTAAAAACCGTGTTAGGGTTTTTTTTTAAGAAATCTTAGTTTAGTTTACATTCTTTATCAATATGCAGTTGTTTATTAACCTAATATGCAGTTTTTTATTTTTTTCTTAAGACTAGGTACACTTTTTATTTTTTATGATCTAACAGCAATGCATACCTACTTATTACTTAGTTAGTGTAAGAAGTAAAATAGAAAACGGGCTAATCTCCGAAACTGCTGGACCGATTTAAATAAAATTGTGTATGGTGGTACCTTATATTCCCGTTTAATATCTTGGATACTTTTTACCACGGGACAATTTCTCATTCCTACGGGATAACGGGAAAGTAAAAAAACAATCGGGCGTAGTCGCGGGCGGACAGCTATACATACTTAACTACTATTTCGACAACCCCGTAGCCTAGTTGGTAGTTTGTCTGTTTTCGAAGCACAGGGCCGCGGGTTTTTTATTATTGACCTAGGTGTCCCAAAAATGCAATGTATCAAGCTTCACTGGGGGCCCCGCTCGCTTCGAATCTCGCCCAGGGCAAAAAAAAAATAAAATCTAGCTTTCCGCCGCGGTTCCGCCCGCGTTAACAGTTTTTCCCGTGGGAATGAGGCATTTTCCCGCGGTAAAAGGTAGCCTATGTAACTGAACTTAGCTTTCTAATGGTGAAAGAATTTTCAAAATCGGTACAGTAGTTTATGAGTTTATTCATTACAAACATATATACACACACACACACACACACACACACCAAAATACAAATCTTTCTTCTTTATAAATTATTAGTATGATATGATTATGTTGTATATTTATATATGTATGTATATTAGCTGTCTGACACCCATAGTACAGGCTCTGCCTAGTTTGGGGTCAGATGGCCGTGTGTGAGATGTCCCACATATTTATTATTTGTTTATTATTATTATTATTATTATTAATGTGCTAGAAATCCGGGAAAGGACCTAGACAACTTTTTACCGCGAGAATAAAAATAAGATCTCGTTCCCATGGGAAAAATATTAAAGCGGGTGGAGTTCTTGCAAATTGCATAATAACAATGTACAATTTTGAATAAAATAAACAGTATCATATTTGGAGGGGTGATAAGAATTATCTTCAAGACGCTTGGCCTTGGATACGCCGGTTTATCGTGCAATGTCTATATTATATTTAAGATACTGATAAAAGTAACATGCATTTTGGATTGATGGAAAAGAAAACTAAAATTTTGATTGCAACACTTTGAACTCTTACACCGCCTTATAGCTGTTTTGCCGCCGTCCCAAACACGCCCTTTCGAAAGCAACCAAAGAGTTAAATGCCCTTCTGGTAGTTAATACTTCTGGTCATAAATAGACTTAAGTTAACGATGCCCGCCGGCAGGGGCGCGGCCCGATTTCCATTTTCATAGTTAAAAAGAAAGATTTTTTTTTAATTGACCTATGCTTGTGTCGAAAAGGTACGACCAATCAAGCTTCACCGGACTTGAAGAAAGAAAGTAGTTAGTAGTTATTCATCACTATTCAATTCATATAATATTTTTGCGGCAAAATGTATAACTTAATTTTGATGCTGCAGTGTTAAACCTGTGACTGAGAACAATATATTAAACCACTCTCCCGCCCCATGCCTCAAGCGACGTCTCCTTCACGATGTTTGAATGCTTTTTTTCTTGTTTGCAGAGGATGCGATCGTCCCGTTGTCTCTATACGGCGGCCAGTTGATTCTGAACTGGGCGTGGACGCCTATATTCTTTGGACTTAAGGATTACAAACTGGTAAGATCTGTAAACCCTGACCAAAGAAATAAGAAACCTGCTCTGGGGGCGCCACGTGTATATTTTTACGACTATGGCAACAATTTCCCTTATAAAATTAGTTCCATTGAAATTCCGCAATATGGCGAGGTTTCTTATTTCTTTGGTCGGGCTTTATATTTATTTGTTTAATTGTGGTCAAGTGGTTACGGAGGTCCTGGGTTCGAATCCCGGTGGGGACTCGCCGAACAAATATCACTTTGTGAGACTTTTCCTAGATTGGTTAGGACTTTAGGACATTGCAGGCTGAATCACCTGATTAACCGAAAAGACAGATGATTCTGTGCTTCGGAAGGCACGTAAAGCCTTTAGTCCCGGCTACTATCTACGGATGTAGTCGTTACAGGAGCCATGTCAGAAGCCATAGGCGGCTCAATTATTCTGACACCAGGGTTTGTGAGGTAGGTTAACCTCGGAACACACACGATAAGTGTACTGAGGCATTTATAGATGTAGTTTGTATTAGTTAGAGTGTATGTAAAAGCGTCGGTGGCCAAGTGGCTAGGCCCGGTCGGTGGCCAAGTGGCTAGGCCCGTTGACTTCCATAATTCATATGTACGTTTATACAACGCTTTTACGGTGAAGGAAAACATCGTGAAGAAACCTGCACATACATAAGAAATTTAAAGATTGTGTGTGAAGTTGACTAACCCGCACTGAGCCAGTGTGGTCGACCATGGTATATTTATCCTGATTTCTGGGTGGGTTTATTGTGCGCTATTTTTTTCCCTAAGGATGCCGCCTTTTGACTTTTCTACGTATTTTGTATTTTTTCTTGTGTTCATTTTGGTGTCAATAAAGTATTTTGTACTAGCTTACTGCCTCGTGGCTCCGCCCGCGCTTTCAATTTTTCCCGCTGTAAAAGTTAGCATATATGTGTTATTCGGATGTAATAATAAATAAATAAATAATAATAAATATGTGGGACATCTATTTCACACACGGTCATCTGACCCCAAACTAGGCAGAGCTACTATGGGTGTCAGATGGCTGATATACATACATAGGCTACCTTTTACCGCGGGAAAATGCCTCGTTCCCACGGGAAAAACTGTTACGGGCGGAGCCGCGGCGGAAAGCTAGTCATTTATATTATAACTTTATTATTTTCAGGCTCTAATAGAGATATCGGTTCTGTCCGGTGCGGCTGCAGCGACTACAGCCTCATTCTTCAAACTTAACAAGACAGCTGGCTTACTAATGCTGCCCTACCTCGCCTGGCTGGCATACGCCACGTCGCTCTCCTATTACATCTGGAAGAACAACCCGCAAGACAAGAAGGCTGTTGAAGACGGCAAGAACAACTAAAGGTTTGTTCAAACCGGTTAACTTTTCAAACCGGTTAATTTTCCAAACCGGTTTTTTGTACGGATTGTTTTATAGATTCTTTATTGTACACGTAAACGCAATTAAGCATTACATTTAAGCGGTTGTACAATAGAACGAGCTTATCTCTGAGTAGAGATCTCTTCCAGCCAACCCATATCAAATGTGAGAAATCTATCAACATTGCAGGAGCAAGGCTGGTTTATCGGTTAATTTAAAACTAAATGTCTCTTATGAACATTCTTAGATTTTCGCGGTTGTTAACTGCACTAACATACATTTTCACGGGTTTTCTCCACGATTTCGTTTTAAATTGAGCTGAAATCCCGAAACCCGTTAATCGTGGAGAAAACCCGTGAAATTGTGTGTTAAATGTCTCTTAGATTTAAATATACGCTATGTTAGTCTGTATTTCAAAACCGGTTTCGTTTCTTGGTATCAAGTTTAATTATAAAACAGTCACTTCGCTCTGACTGAATCCACTATGACGGAGGCCTATAGAATATTTTTTATACGGACATTTTATTTATTGTTTCAGATCAAAAGCTGATGACATTGCGCTTTAAGTAATAGTTTAAGCTTACTTCGGACAAAGTGTTCTTATTCTTAGTCATAAACGATACTAAATACTGTATTTTAACAAATACAATATTGTTGTAAATTTTAAGCATAATAACTAGTAGTAAAATCAATTGATCAAATGCTATTTCGATTTGTAGAGATTATTTGATATGTATCTATATAATATTCTATAGTATTTTTAAATAAGGATAAATATCAAATATATTATAATATTTTAGAATATGTACTGTATATAGCCAAAGTGTCCTTTCGTATAACATTGTATTTTATTGTTTACGTCGGGGTAACTATGAAACTGAACAACTTAAGATGAAAACAGGTTGTAATCGAATTTTTTGTACAAAGTTTGTATGAAAACTCAATATCCGCAAAAATACTAATAACCTCGTGGATTTTATTGTGAAACAATTTATGTATAATAGATAACTCATTTAACGCAAAAATTACCAATAACCTTGTGGTTTTTTAAGGGAAAATAATTAATGTAGAATGTATTGAGTCACACAAACTTTGAATGAAAACCTGATTTGCGCAAAAACTACTTTTATCCTCGTGGTTTTTAAGTGAAAAGTAATTCATCTAGAATGTAATGAGTCAGTTCTACCATGGACAAATAACTAACAACTAAACAACCTGTCTTATTTGTCCATAGTTACATTACATTTTACATTATTATAAATTAATAATAACAACGAATTACCTTTTCCAAAGCATATACACTTTTTAAATATTCAACTAAACACTAAAATAATGTAAACAAAACCAAGGGTTTGCAAATCGGTTAACTTAACCGTTAAAAAACAAAACTTATTATTTAATCTGTACTTTCAGTTATCTCTAAACACTTGTGTTTTATCATATTATGTATTACGCCATGTTAATAAAATAATTTTTATTCGTTAATGAATACCTATAAAGTCAAAGTAAAATTTCTTTATTTATCATAGGTTTTTTAAAACACTTAAATAACGTCATAAAGAAGTTAAGAAGCTTTGCTCTGCCCAAGACCGGCTCTCGTCTCAAACAATGTACAAGTCTAAGCAATGAAAAAGAGATCAAACAATCTAAAAGAGGCGATGCGATATCAGTTTAAACATTACTGGCGGGTTCCCGATGAAACTTGCGATATGCTAACTATTCTTAGTGAAGGAAGGTTTTGAGTACCTACACCACGGCATAATAATAAAGTATCTAATAATAATAGTAATAAAGTATCTAATAATAATAAAGTATTTATTACCCCAACAGGAATACATTTGAGTAAGCAAACATATAGAAATTGGAACATGTAAATGAGATAATTGTTGAGGCTGGCCCATAAACTAGGAGAAATCCTGTACTATAGGAAACCAGGCTACCACCTCGGAAAGTTATACAGGAAAGTTAGATAAGCTTGAAATTAATTTTATAAAGGTTGAAATATTGAAAAAATCGGAAATACTGAAAACAAAATAAAAAATAAACAAATTGAAAATAAAACTAAAACATAACCGTTTAAGTTAACCGTTTCCAAGCCCCTTAAGATCAACATTACTTTTGAAAAGTATTTGTATTATTAACAAATGTTAATGTATTTAAACGCACAAATATGTAGTCATTCCTTTTGAAAAGTATTTGTATTATTAACAAATGTTAATGTATTGACGAAGTAAAACATACAAAATTTCTAGGATTTCAAATTGACAGTGAACTTAATTGGAAGTTGCATGTTGAAAATGTCTGTAGAAGAGTAAACAAATTCATTTATGCCCTGAAACGTCTAAAACTCGTTACAAATAAAGAGGCAGTTACTACGGCTTATCACGCGTACATAGTATCAGTTCTACGCTACGGCGTAATATTTTGGGGAAACAGTACGAATGCTATTAAAGCCTTCGTAGCGCAAAAAAAGTGCATTCGGGCGATAACTGGTATATCCCGATTCGAGTCCTGTAAACCATATTTTAAAAGCCTTGGTTTGTTGACAATACCATCCTTATACATATACGAGACATGTGTTTTTGTAAAATCTAATCTAGACTTATTTAAAAAAGCTAGCGATGGAAACTTTCGTAGTTATAGAGATCCAAACAGACTAGTATTTAAGGAAGTACCTAAACTTAGGAAATATAATAAAAGCTGTTTAGGTATGAGTATTGCATTGTATAATAAACTTTCTAATGATTTCAAAGTACTGCCAATCAAATTATTTAAAGTGAAATTGTACCAATGGCTTAAAGATTGTACTTTTTACTCGGTTAGTGAATTTATGACTCGATGATTTCAATTATTTACTGACATTTTTAATTTTTTAATTTTATTCTATTAATTTTAATATCGTTTGACTATGTACCTACTTACTTTAATTTTGCATGCCTTTTGGCGAAACATGTTGTGCTTTATATATTTTTAAGACCTGTAAATACCATGTTTCAAGCAAATAAATCATTATCATTATCATTATCATTATCATTATCATTATCATTATCATTATCATTATCATTATCATTATCATTATCATTATCATTATCATTATCATTATCATTAAACGCACAAATATGTAGTCATTCCTTTCCTGCATTTATATCAGTACTTATGTCTACTATAAAGTATTATATATTTTGTAAAAGCTTTTTTTATTTGTGCATCACATACATAGTTTCGCTTAGTCGTATAAGAAGCTACCTTATTTCTTATGTGAATTTAGTTTTACGAATATTTATTTATTGTTTTGCGTTAAAAACTTATTGGAAATAAACACCAAATCGATAATGCTGTGTTTCATTTTAACGAAACGTTTCACAAAAAAATGACAATTAAACCAAAATCAAGAATGAACACTTTAACGCTTTATCTATAAACCAAAGCCAAAAAAAAAACCTAAAATAAAATATGTGCGTGTGGCCCGAGAGTTCCTTTTTTAAAAATAGTCCAAACATCACGAAATTCAGGAATATTTTAGGAAATAATTGTGAAAAGTCAACGGTAAAGACGAAAAATTTGTGAAAAGTATGGAAAAAAGGTTATGGTCAATTAACTAGAACACTCAGTCCGCTCACCTGAGAAAAATACTGTATCTCGTTTCTCAAAAAGTTCTAGATCTATATATATTTTTGTTTTGTGAAATAATTGTGCAGAATTTGTTAAATATATTCACAATTATTCAATGTATTTCATAGTTTTATTTTGTTTTTATAAAGGTATCTGTAGAACACTCAATCCTCCTATGGTGCTGATGGAGTGTTCCTAAAATCTCATACTATGGCTACATAAATTATTGAAATTTTTAATCTATTACACGAATACCACCCCGAATCAATTTGTGAAACAAAAATCTTAACGTAAAATATAATAGTTCAAGAGTAAATTAAAATAATACTTTCTTCATTACGTCCCGTCTGAGTGTTCCATATTTTAGCGTATATTTAATTAACCCGAACTTCTATGCAAACCGAACCTACATAAGTAATTGTGAAAATATATTTACTAAAATTTTACCTGTTTTCTATTATTGTGAACGTTTAATTTACAACAATAATTAACTTATCATATTTCTATGCCGGAACATTGATGTAGGGTAGACATAATTTTATTTTTGTCGGACAAAATTTTTATTTACCCTCATTACGCGCCAACTATTCATTCATAGCTTGATTCCAATAGGACGCAACAGTTTGCTCTAGTAAAGATGGCCTATTACTTAACATTATTTATCTTACGGTTTTTTAGAAGAAAGATAATATATTAAATAAATAATCTATAATTTTCATGTAATAAAATGCATAGTACAATTTAAAAAATGTGTTATTTTTAAATACCGGGTTATTTTTTAATCAGTGCGCATATTTCACATAGACATAAATTTTGGAAAATAAAAGAACCCATATATTTTTATTTTATCACGTCTCATACAAAACAGTATTTTTTTATCTAATGTGATTTAATAATGATACTGATTGTATTCAAAATATTCGCACTCATTAAAAATATCCCTGTATACATGGACTGCATGGTCACTCTAATCCATTTCCTACCTTAGAAATTTGATAAAATTGATAACTGTTAAAATAAAACATGCACAAAAACAGAAGAGGTGTTAAATTTTAGTAAAAACATTTTCACAATTTCTGCAGTAGTGTCGGTTTGCATACATGTTCGGGTTAATTAAATATACGCTAAAATACGGAACACTCAGACGGGACGTTACATAGAAAGTATTTTTTTTATTTACTCTTAAACTATTATATTTTACGTTCAGATTTTTGTTTCACAAATTGATTCGGGGTGGTATTCGTATAATAGATTAAAAATTTCAATAATTTATGTAGCCATAGTTTGAGATTTTATAGGAACACTCCGTCAGCACTATAGGAGGATTGAGTGTTCTACAGATACCTGTATAAAAACAAAATAAAACGATGAAATACTTTGAATAATTGTGAATATATTTAACAAATTCTGCACAATTATTTCACAAAACAAAAATATAATATAGATCTAGTACTTTTTGAGAAACGAGGTACAGTATTTTTCTCAGGTGAGCGGACTGAGTGTTCTAGTTAATTGACCATAACTTTTTTTCCATACTTTTCACAAATTTTTCGTCTTTACCGTTGACTTTTCACAATTATTTCCTAAAATATTCCTGAATTTCGTGATGTTTGGACTATTTTTAAAAAAGGAACACTCGGGCCACATGCACATAAATAAAATAAATCACGTGCTTTTTCGCTTCGATCACCACGATTCATAGATAGATAGTAAATATATGCTAACAGACGACATCTGTTGAAAAAGTAATAAACTATTTTAACGCATTTATTATTGCTTGTAATATGAATGTAAAAGTATAAGTTTTATAATATGTTTTGGAGCAACTTTCCAAAGAAATATTGTGTCGAAGCCTAGGTTTCCATACTATGACCTGACTCAAGTAAGAGTACGCATGACTTTTTGTAAATACTGCTTATTATACACCAGCTGTCCGCCCGCGTTGTTTATTGACTTTTCAGAGCAGTTTCCTGTAGGAATGCGATATTTTCCCGCGGTAAAAACTATAAAATATGTTGACTGGGGATGTAAGGTACAACCATGCAAAATTTCATTCATATCGGTCCAACAGTTTCGGAGATTAGCCCGTACAAACAGACAGAGACACAAAAAACTTAAAAAAAATTGGATAATAATATGTTCTATATCACTTCCTACATCCCCCTGACACGGTTTTTAGCAATTTTTTTTCTATGTACAGATTTTTCACCTGTACAGTTGTTTTATTACTATATAAATAAGTAGATTTCCAATTTCATATTGTCGTACCTACATACATAGAAACTTACATGATAAGCAAGCATTGTAGTAAGCTGACGTCACTATACCGAAACGCCCCGAAAGATACCTACGTTTTAAAAACCCCATAAATTTATCAGAGTAAAGTTAACTTACGTCACAATTTGTTATACAGGTGAGTGCGTCAGTATATATTGGTGTCCATATTTCAGGGGTTGACTGCAAGGTCGAGGTCCCCACAAGAGCACGGAGATTTATTGCCCCTGTCAAGTTGGCTTACCTGCCCTCGTGTTTACAACTCGACGGTTTTTATATAAAGTCTATCCGTTTAATCGAGTCCCTATAATGTACCTAAACAGGCCGTCGATCACCGAAAAAAAAGCTTTTCAGTACGAAAGTATTTAAAATTGTTTTAACTGTGCACCTTAAAATATTTGACCAGTTAGATTGCAAAGGATACTAGAATAGAAAAAAATACTAATATAATTATGGATCTTACAATTTAATATGACCCCTAAAAGTTTTTGGCTACAATAGCTGGTTAAGTTGACATAAATCAAATAATCCAGTAGGCTTTACTTTGTGACTCAAATTAGGACTTTAGACAATTTTACAAAATCATTTTTAGCATTACTTTCTTTTCAAAATGGACACAGCAACGACATCAGCTGACGCCTTGACGGGCGATATTGAGGTTTTGAAGAAGATGGAAGATGAGCACCTTAGATTACAAAGACAGGTAATCTGAACGTTTAAACCCTAATTAAGTCTGCAATATTAATTCTAATATAATGCTAGATTGAGCCAGTTTCTGTGGCCAAGTGGCAACCTTTGAATTACTTCGCAGGTGTGTGCAGGTTCCCTCACGATGTAGGGACTACTATTTGGTAATCTGTGACGATGTTTTACTATGGTCTGTTTAATATAAATCCGGACAAAAGTTCATTGACCTTTCACTTTTCTTGAAAGTTATTAAAAATAATGTAAAAATGTCTAGCAAGGTCACACGCTCACCCCGCCTTCTACTACGGTATGCCAAACTACGTACCTATTTTGCGATAATTTCCTATAGTTTTATTGTTTTGTTTGAAAAAATGTGCGCATTGTATGCAGGAGTCAATGACCTTTTGTCCGGATTAATATGAAACAAACCATAATTAGGTCTGCAAGATTAATTCTAATATTATGCTAGATGGAGCGATCGTCGGTGGCCAAGTGGCAACCTTTGAATTACTTCGCAGGTGTGTGCAGGTTCCCTCACGATATTTCACTAAACGTTGAAAATCGAAAACACATTGGTATTGAACCCACGAACTTCCGAATGGAAGTCAACTACCCTAGCCAATTGGCCACCAACGCTCTTGGCCAGGAATAATAAAAAAAAAATCAAAGATCAGATTACAGAATCTCGCCTAGATGATTCAGACCAAAGTTTAGAACCTTTATACTACTATGGCAACAATTTCCCTTATAAAATTAGTTCCATTGAAATTCCGCAAAATGGCGAGGTTTTTTATTTCTCTGGTCGTTGCCGTATGTTCCCGGTGTAATAATGATGTTTTTGCAGGTCAGAGCTATCCAAGCCGATCGGAACAACAGAACCATGGGGGTTCATCCTCAGTTCAGAAGACAAGACCAGTTGCTCAGAGTTCTCAAAAGTGAATACTTAGACCTCATTAAAGATTTAAAGGTAGTTTGATTATAGTGATCTTATCGATTTTAATTAATACTAGAAATAATATAAGTATTGGCTTGTCCTGTCACTAGCATTAAATAAAAAAAATCTTGTGCTTGCTTGCTTATCGTGTGTGTTTCTAGGTTAACCTACCTCACAAACCCTGGTGTCGGAATTATAGAACCGCCTTAGGCACAAGACATGGCTCCTATAACGACTACATCCGTAGATAGCAACCGGGACCAACGGCTTTACGTGCCTTCTGAAGCACGTTATCATCTTTCTTTTCGGACTATCAGGTGATTCAGTCTTGAATGTCCTAACCAAACTGGGGAAAGTCTCACTAAGTGATATTTGTTCGACGAGTCCCCACCGGGATTCGAACCCGGAACTTCCGTAACGTCAGGCGAGCTTTTGACTACTCGACCACGGAGGCTGTTACAATCTTGTGAGGTTAAATTAGGGTTCCAAGCCCAACCGATATTGAGTATACCATATTAAATTTGCAATACTTAAGATATCATCATGATAGACCTATTTTTTTACCCACATCACAGATAATATACACAGTCATGTACAAAAGGTTTATGTCAAAGAAGACAAAAGACACTACTCATGATTTTATATAGGTACCTAGTATAAAATGCTTTGATAGATGGATAGATAGAAAACACCTTATTGATACACAAGTAAATTATTTACTTACTGGAAGTTCCTCACTATTTGTAAACTAGCTATAAGAAGTTACTGAATAAATAATGATTATTATTCTAATAGTACATCAGAGAGTCCAACTTGTAGGTAACCGAAAAATGCATGCATCTACTACGTAACGAGCGATAAGCTTGAGAAGATGCAGAACGCGACAAATTGATATAAGCGTCATAGTAGTTTTGTCACTATGTCACGTTTGACAGGTTCTCGAGCACTGCAGATCACAAAATTTCAACTTCCTCTAAACGTGTAAACTTTTAAGTAAATTGAATTCAAAAGTGTAGGTAGTTTAATTAATGTTTGTTTTAAAGCTGGCCAGTACGGGAGCTCATAAAAAGAAAGACAAGCGGATGAAAAAGGATCTGAGAATAGCTTTGTTTCATAGAATGAAAACAGAGCGAGATCATGATGGTATGTAATCTATAGTTGTTTTGTTCACAATAAGCCTACTTTGACTAATTTATTCAGTGTCAACCGCAGCTCCGCTCGCGCTAACAGTTTTTCCCGTAGGAATGAGATATTTTCCCGCGGTCAAAGGTAGCTTATGTCCTTTCGCAAGGTCTATTCTATCTCTGTACCAAGTTTTATCAAAATAGGTTAAATAGTTTTGGCGTGTAAACGTAACAAACAGACACACAGAGTTACTTTCGCTTTTATAATATTAAAAAATATAGTGGGGATATGTACCAATAACTCTAAACCTACCGACGGAAAGTTGTCAACCGCCTGCAGTATGGAAAAAATAATGCCCTTTTTTGCTAGTGCAAGTATTTTTTTGAATGAAGCTACAAACGAAGATCGCATCTGAACAAAATTAGCCCGAACATAAAAATAAAAATACCTCGCCATATTGCGGAATTTCAATGGAACTAATTTATAATTGTTGCCATAAACATAAAAAATATACATTTGGCGCCCCCAGAGCAGGTTTTTTTTCTTTGGTCAGAGTTTAAATGTGGGTTTTTCCTAGCTAGATGAAGTGACAATCTGCGTAAAGTGGTTGGCAGCAGCTGATCGAGAAGAGATTATCCTTTGTCCAGTCGTGAACTGCACGAGTTATAAACTAGGTATAATTTTGACCTTTATATTAATTTCCTTATCAGTTATCACTAAGAAAAAGGATATAGTAAGGATAACTCGCGCAGTCCATTGCTGGACAAAGGCCCTATCACTAATTAGAAAATAAACACAAAGATCAAAATGATACTTACCTAGTTTATAACTCGCGCAGTCCTTGGGAATTCAGGGACGCCAAAAGGGGAGGTCATTGGGGAGTCATTGGGCATGGAATAAGCCAAAAATAACAAGCCACATTTAGCTTTTAATTGTATTGTATTTAAACCTTTGAAGCTGGTATCACCCTGATGGACCAACTGGAAGCCCTGCTGCAGAGGAACAGCAAGCATGCCCTTCACTTGAAGAAGCTGGTTAGGAGTAAGATGGGGCAGGTACGATACGATCGTTCTTTAATTTAAGAGCTGGGCTCTTGCCGGTGGAGTAACCGCCACTTCTTTGTTTTCCAGTAACTTCTTGACATTCTGGTACGACACCACATTTACTTGTTTCTTCACTTGTTTAAAGTATCTTCTTCTTCATCAGCCGAAAAACGTCCACTGCTGGACAAAGGCCTACCCATTTTTTTAATTGACACTACCCTAAAATAGTCATGTACCAACACGTCTAGGGGCGGCTCAAGAGAGCCTCGGACCTAAGCCTAGCTTTTGGTCTCCCCTTCGTCTTCTTCCTTCAATATTTTATTCTATTTTTTTTTAAAGTTGTGTATTATCCGGCGTTCCACCATTTTTTATCTCCTGTTTTCTATAGTTGACAGCAAGCTTCGATACGGCTGTTAGCAAATAAAAAAATATGCATTTTATGTTGTACAACTAACTTACCTCTACTTTTCCCGATAAATAAGTCTGGTAGACATGAAATAGAATAATGTATCCAATGATTTTTGTCAGCCTCTGTAGCAGAAACGTTCTGAAATGGCAACGACGTATAAGTGGACGAAACTTCAGTAGGACCTTTAAAATGTAGAGCGAGGCGATCAGATAAGAGTTGTAGCTAACAACCAAGGGTCATTGGCGAAATAATTGGCTGAGTATTTTGTCTAGCAGAGGACACCAGGCTGAAATTATGATAATACCCAATGCTATATACTTTTTAAAAAACACTTTAAAAACTTTTTTGTAAAAACTTTTTTTTTCTTATATCCCGTTTTAAATTTTAATAGTTATGCTTTTAGATAAGAGAGCGTAGAGCACAAAGCGAGAAGAGACTGGTGTCTACTGAAAACCGTCTTCAGCACGCTAAAATGAGGTTCAACTGTATCCAGTATGAGAACGCAAGGATCAGGGAGGAGATCGAGTGTATGCTGAAGGATAGGTAAGAAGAATTGCGTTTGTTTGATGTAAGGTGGTATGATATAATATTTGTATTGTATTGTATTGTATGATGTGAAGAGTAGAGTCCCACCACGACTAACTAAGCCTATACAGTCCTCTGCTGCAATAATATTATAGGTATTAGGTATCTAGGTATTATAGGTATGTCGTATAACTACTTAAGTAGCTATATTCTCTCTACGAAAATTTGTGTTATTAATTTAGTTTGTAACATTTTACTTTTTAACGCTGCTCTCGACTACCAAAGGTTAGCTTGTGTTAGAAAAAGTGATTAGGTTAGAAAATTCTTTGTAGTATTAAGTTCGCCTGTGTATACTGTTATTTAAAAAAATCTTACTTGGTAGTGAAGTCTTATCCTTCCTGTAACGTGCCTGAACTGTTTTGGGCTTTGATTGAATATCACATTACCAATTATCCAACAATGGTATTCCGTTAAACCAGAAATCTCGCCTACCCACAACGATTTGAAATGTTACATAATATACAATATGCATGTTGACTGTATTCAAACTAAATTTATCTTACACTTTGCAGGAAAAAATGTTTAAATCATATTTTTTAAGTATGTGGGACATCTCACACGCGGCCATCTGACCCCAAACTAGGCAGAGCCTGTACTATGGGTGTCAGACAGCTGATATACATACATATAAATATACAACATCTAGACACAAGGCAAACACAAGTGCTCGTCACACGAATGTTTGCCGTGGGCGGGATTCGAACCCGCGACCTTGTGCTTCGTAGGCAGACGTACTACCAACTAGGCTACGAGGCCGTCAAATTTATTCTAGTAATTATAAAAAATACTCTAGTAATTATGCAAATCAAAGTAAAAATCTTACGAAAACGATCAATACAAATATATCAAGTTAGGACGTTTTGTATTCCTTTAATTTTTCATATAACAAATTGTTTTAAAATTTTATATAAAGAAGCTCAGTAGACTTTAATTTGATACAATAACAAATGAGTGCGTCCTTCCTTACACCACAAAATACCAAATACGAGTAGTAGTCCCTACTTACTTACAGCTTCAAATAGTTTTATTCGTTCTAACACTCTCTCGAACCTTCTAGAGCACTGTTCAACCAAGCCTGGGACAAGATGATCAAAGCTCTGTGCAAAGGGAAGAAATTCCTCCAGGATCTCTTCGAATCCTCCACCGTGGCTTATGATCTTCGGGATGAGTGGGTTTCCAAGCTACGCTCAGTCCAGGAGAAGGGAAAAGTTGACCAGATGCTACAGATACAGGTGGGCCTAAATTAAAATGACAGAAGAAAATTTATTGTTGTTTTTGCTCGTAACCACAGAAGAAAATAATAGTACTAACCCGTACAGAAAGGACACTCACCCCTCCCCGCCAAAATGAGTTTCCCGCCCCACGCCCTGCACCCCGCAGGCGCCGCGGGACTCCGCCGGTGGTGTTCGAGGGTGTTTTACATAGCGCCTAGCGCCATTGACTTGTAGTTGTAATTCAAAAAGAAGTAGCTTGTCAAAACGCGTTTTCTGTATGGAGTGACCGCCCAGTGTCGTAACAACAATATATGTGTTCACCGAGGGGCTCAAGCCCACTCTGAAATCATGGTGAACGAACAGGCCTTAGTCGACCATGCTAGCCCAGTGCGGGTTAGTCAACTTCACACACAACCTTCGAATTACATCAGGGGTGTGTGCAGGTTTCCTCGCGATGTATTCCTACACCGTAAGAGCGTCGAATAAACGTACATTATGTATTAGAAAATCAAAAACACATTGATACGTGCCAAGGCTTGAACTCGTAAACTTCCGAATGAAAGTCAACGGCCCTAGCCACTTGGCCACCCACGCTTCTGAGTACTAAGTTTCAATTCAGTACTGTCTCCCTGGCTAAACGGATGCAGAATGCACCTGGGTTTCATAATAGAATTTATAATATTTATTGCTCCAAGCACTTCGTATTTATTAGGGGCCATTACTCATGTTCAAAGTAAACAAACGCACAGATCGATTAAAATCACATTAGGCATAGCCGTCTAAGTTATTTATAGAGTTATTGGGCCCGATTCTACAAATTAACTTAAATTTAAAAACCATATGTCCATTTCACGTTCTTTAAGAACGAACGGTGATTGTCAACTTAAAATTAGAGACGTCAAACATCGCTTTTACGCGTAGTTTGCACTAGTTTAGCAGGCATGCGAAAACATCCCACTTAAATTAAGCTGAATTTGTCAGTTGCGCTGGTTATTTTTAATATCATTCATTCAAAATTAGATTCATTCATCTTTCATCCTTTTCGATTTCCATAAGAATGAAAGAGACCAATAACTTAAATCTAGAAATTTTAGCGGCCACGCCGGAATTGTAACTAACTATGTATGTATGTAAGAAAATCTTGGAATCTTAATTTGACCCACTTCCCGGACCCATTAGGATGAAATATTGCACACGCTCTGAGTTCTGATGACAATACATGACTAGCTAAGAAACGTCATTACAAATCAAATATGGCGGCCTTCCCAAGATGGCGGACTGGCTGTTTGAAACCCACCCCCATGCTATGGGTATCAAATGAAAGGGTTTTCTGTCAAGAATACGAAAAAAATAGTCACGTGACTTAAATCCAATACGGCGACTGTCCAAGATGGCGGACAGGCTATTTGAAATGCACCCTCATGATATGGGTATCAAATGAAAGGGTTTGCTGTCAGGAATACGAAAAAATAGTCACGTGACTTTTGTAATTTTTAGTGCGTGATAAAAGCGTGTTTTTTAGTTTTTTAACTATTATAACTTATTTTCAGTAAGATGTTGTCGCGTATTACGTAATACCACAGAAGAAAATAATAGTACTAACCCGTACAGAAAGGACACTCACCCCCCCGCGCCAAAATGAGTTCCCCGCCCGATATAGCGCCCCACGCCCCGCACCCCGCAGGCGCCGCGGGACTCCGCCGGTGGTGTTCAGTACCCCTACCATGAGTTGCTAACGTAACTTACGCGCTCGATATCGACTACGTAAACGTGCATTTAGTATGGAATTAAAACTACGCCATCTATTGACAGTTATCTGAAGTAAAATTTCTCCATACTAAATGCACGTTTACGTAGTCGATATCGAGCGCGTAAGTTACGTTAGCAACTCATGGTAGGGGTACTGGGGTGTTTTACATAGCGCCTAGCGCCATTGACTTGTAGTTGATATTCAGTTGTTATTAAAAAAAAGGAGCTTGTCAAAATGCGTTTTCTGTAAGGAGTGACCGCCCAGTGGTAATACGTAGAATCGTGTCCTACCGGTAATGTCATCAATGTTGGTCCATCACGCGAACTGTCTTCTATTAGGGCTATTTGTTATTTTGTCAACGTATTCAATATTAAAATATGTAGTGACATAACCAATAACGTACGTGTGACGTTGCGTTATCAGCTCGTTATCATCAATTTTCTAGGTGTATATACTTTCGTGTACTAAATATAAAATTTTATTATATCCCACAAACTTTTGCCCGCTACTTCGTTTGCGTAGATTTTGATTTCTATACAAAGTGGGCCTCGTTTTGAGTAAATTCGTTTCTTTTATGATTGGTTTGGTTTCCCGTAAGTATAATATTTCAAATATAACTATAATATTTCCCATTCTAGGATCTAACCTAAATATTTGCACAACTTTCGTCGCAGTCTGTCTAATGGTTAAAGCATAAATAAATTATAAACATTAAAACAAAACATCTGAACATCCAAACTTTTGCATTTTACTAATATTACGAGTATAAACGCGAAAGTTTGTGACGATGTATGTATGTAAGGATGTTTGTTACTCTTTTACGCAAAAACTACTGAATGGATTTTAATGATACTTTACAGTTATATAACTTAATATAACTTTGCAGTAATATAGCTTATACATCAGAATAATACACACATACCGCAGGAAAACCTCTCATTCCCACGGGAAAATCTGCCAGCGCAGTCCGAGCCGCAGGACGGAAGGCTAGTTTATAATATTGAGATTTCTATGAACGGCTGCTTTATGCTGAAACAGCTAAACAAATCTGAATACAAAGAAAATCCCATAGTATAAAACTGTAAAAAATGGCCTATTTTCATCTCAACTATAATTAATATCAGCTGTAACCGAACGACCATTTCCCGCCAACGTCCATATCCTTGAATGGTCACATTCCTGAACAGTGGAATGAATAACAATATTTTATTTAAGAAACCTTATTGTACAAATTATAATCTAGGCTAAAAATAACAATTGGAGAAAAATAATATACGTGCCAAAGCTAGGGTAGATCCTTTAATTTATGGGCAAATACTAACTATAGCATTGCTTTTTAAGACTTTCACGGTTGTTTTCATAAAAACCACGGTAAATGTCCCGTTTTAAATCTTAATAGTTAATAGCATTGCTATTTATTTATAAACAGGAAATGCGAGATCTTCAAAAGGCGTTCGACCACGAGATGAAACTTTTCAACTTCTTGGCGAGGAAAGGAGTGAAGAGAGTCAACAAGATACAAGAGGAGAGAGAAGAGTTGCAGAAGAAAATGGAAGAAGAGAAAACTGCTGAACAGTTAAAAGAACATTTGAGTGTGTTGGATGAGATCTTTGTAAGTCATTCTCTTCTTTTATAGGGTTATCGAGAAGAAGGGTATATTTATTTAGTTAAACACATCTAAAGATACCTGACTGAAAGCCATGGAAAATATAATAAAAGCTAGTTTATTGAAGCATATTTTGTTTAGTTCGTTGCTTTTGCTTGATATACTAAAGATTAGATCAATATTTAGTCCATAATAGACTATTTATTAGTCATAGTCATACCATTAGTCCTTTCTCGACTAAACGAATATAAATATACTTAGATTACATTAAGCGTTAATAAACATTGCAACAACGAATCTAGAAAGTGTTAAACAATCGGCTAATAATTACTTTATTGTTGACGAAGCTCAAAGAGAAGCAAAAAAAGAAACATGAAAAAAATATAATAATGCAGATAGCTATTACAGCAATTGTAATTTGTTCGACATCATAATTGGCTCTTTAAGTTTGTAAATAAGTTTCGTAATTTATTTATGATGGCGGTAAAGTTTACTTGTTTGAATAAATAAATAAAAGTCGATCTTTAGGAGCTGCTTAAATAATTATAAATCGTATCGATCGATCCTTAATCCCTTGACTTGTAAAAGGAAATATCTTTTGTTGTAGGCTTTCATCTATTTTACTTATTGAAGTAAAAATACTTACAAATTATTCTCATAGCTAATATATGTTTTCAAACTTCGATATGCAATATGCCTTCTACCGTAGAGCTTTCCGCTCCCCCGTAAGTCCGGTGAAGCTTGATTCGTCGTACCTTTTCGGCTAAAGCATAGGTCGATTAAAGAAAAATCCTCTGGTTCGGTAAAAGCACAGTAATACCAGTAAGATATCTTCATACAAACGTGCCGCTGTCGGTTTGAATGTGTGCGTCCGCGCTGCGCGCCGTGTAGGCACGCGCTGTCACGCACACACTAGCGAAAAATAAGGGGGAATAAGGGGGCGGCAGTACGGACTAAATGCAAGCGTGTGCGTGAGGGTGCGTGCCTACACGGCGCGCTCACATTCAAACCGATGCGGCCAGTTGGTATGGAGATACCTTTCTGTTCTTAGTCTTCTGTGGTAAAAGTTTCGATTCATTATCTTAACAATGTAACCACACACACATACGCGTACATCTATGTATCCTATTATAAATGTATTTTTGTAGGAATACGCAGAAGAAGACGATGTAGACAAGATTATAGAATTGTTTGATCAGAAAGAGCAAGAAAACTTCTCTATTTACAAATTATTGACGGAATATTGCGCTGAAAACGTGATTTTAAAGAAAGAGCTGCTCAAATTTAGACAAGTGATTGGTAAGTAAAAAAAGTTAATTAAATTTAAGCGGTTTCAATCCGAATTTACAAGAAATTTATAGACATCATCAGGTAATGAAGGGTCCTTGCATGCCCTGCCTTGTTCGGCACTGCAGCTCTAATAAATGCATCCGAGACAGCGCGATCAGGGTTGCAGATGCAGAATATGTAAGTAGCGACAGGCTCGAGAAGCTGTCAAAAGCGACATATTGACAGACTACTATGGCTCTAATGTCACTATGTCGCGTTTGACAGTTTCTTGAGCCTGTCGCTACTTACATAGTAGGCCTACTGACTTGATGCCTTGGACGAATTACCATAGTTACAATAGTGTAACTATGTTACTAAGTCCACGCTTGATGCTGACTTGCCATCGACACAACAAGAAGAAGAATGAAGAGGTAGAACTGGCCACATGGTTCTTCTTTTGTTTCTTTACAGAGGACCAGTATGACATGAATGAGAGTAAAGAAGCCAAAGAACGCGATCGCATAGACGACTTGCAGCAGGAAATAAACGTCAGACAATGGAAGAATGGGTTGCTAAGGGAAAAGGATGAGGAGAAGGAACAGCTTATTGCTTCCAATCTGGCTAAAATTTACGAACTATTCAAGTGAGTAGTTTTAAAATGGGGAATTATAAAACGAGTGAATAAAAAAAAACTTTGCGACTGATGATGACATACTGTTTTAATAACTGGAGCGGTATGAATTTGAGTAAGCGAAAAATTAACTAAACTTACGACGAATATTGATTAATAATAAAATCCAGAACGAGCTTACAAAAAGTGGATTGTGATTAATCCATTTCAGATATTAAAATTTTAGGACGTAACGTTGATACTCAAACAAATATTAGGCCGCTCAAATATTATGAAGCTGCTTATTTTGTATTTTAAGTAACTCAAATTAATGTTTGTAAGTTGCTGTTCTGTTGATTTCTCTTCACTCGCAGTCAGTCGCTCACTTAGTAATTTTATAACCCAAATTAATTAATTTTGACACTTCAAACTGTAATTTACAGTCACTCGTTTTATTGCTACCCTTTTAAAATCCATATCAGTCATGAATTTACCCTCTTACTACTGGCACAGATTAATAAATAGTTACCTACGGCCTACGGGCAGACGACCATTGTTTGACAAACTCAAACTCTCGTTTTCAGCCTAAGCCTAAGCATACTTTGAATAGGTATAACTGAAAATGAAAATATTTTTTATTCATTAAGAGACACGGTTTACATAGACGAGCTGTAAGAATCTTCTTTTAAGCAAAAATTTGCCTGTGTCAGAAGAATTACTGTGTATATTGCCTGGTAGAAGTTGCTACCTAAGCGATAAGGCCGCCTTTTGACTCTTCTGTTTTTTCTGTATTACGTACGTGTTGTATTTTTGTTTAGGGTGGCAATAATAAACCGTGAAATTTAACTGGTTGTTATCCGCAACATAGTGGTAGTAATGAAACTGAACAAGTTTCTCTAAGGAACATAGGTCAAAATATCATCATCATCATCATCATCATTTCAGCCAGTTAACGTCCACTGCTGGACAAAGGCCTCCCCCAAAGATCTCCACAACGATCGGTCCCGCGCTGCCCGCATCCAGCGGCTTCCCGCGACCCTTACCAGATCGTCGGTCCACCTTGTGGGGGGCCTGCCCACGCTACGTCATCCGGCGCGTGGCCGCCATTCAAGAACTTTTTTTCCCCAACGGCCATCGGTTCTACGTGCAATGTGCCCGTAGAAGCGATGGCCGTTGGAGGTCAAAATATTAAAATTAAAATTCAACTTTTCATATAAACTCCAGTTACGTGACCGGTCAGTGTCACAAGTTGAATTTTGATTTTGAGATTTCAACCTTTGTTCCTTGTGGAAAGCTGTTCAGTTTCATGAGTACTACAACTATGGTGTTAAATTAAATTGCACGGACGATGTAACTATAGTAAAACCCGGAAAATAAAAAACTTCGCTATATTGGGGAACCATTAGAGTTTGGCTAATGACAGTAGACAATCTATGAAATTGGAAAACATCGTACTGGCAACAATGTTACGTAGAAAAAAAGTATTAAATTAGGTAAATCCATAGAATGAGGGTAGCCACAATGTTTTTTTTCAAATTTGCCGCGCTTTTTCGTTGTCTACTTTCAATAGCCAAACTCTAACATAAAATATACACGTGGCGCCCTCAGGGCAGGTTTTTTAATTTCCTGGTCAGGCTTTACTGTGAGGGACCTAATGAATCCAGGCATCAGTGTTTGTACTATGAGGTACAAAGCCACAAGTGTCAATCCATAAATTACACATGTCATGACGTCACCAACAACTGTGCCGTCACCGGTTGATGGTGCGCTAACGAGCGACCGATGTCGGGCGCACTAATTTGTATTAAAGTATTTAAAGCACGCATAGCTTGCGGCTTTTGTAATACGCTATTTGTACTTTTGTACTTTTTACTTACCAATGACAGCCTACGTGGTCGAGTGGTTAAAAGTTCGGCTGACGTCACGGAGGTTCCGGGTTCGAATCCCGGTGGGGACTCGTCGAACGAATATAACTTTGTAAGACTTTCCTCAGTTTGGTTAGGACATTGCAGGCTGAATCCCCTGATTGTCCGAAAAGGAAGATGATTCCGTGCTTCGGAAGGCACGTAAAGCCGTTGGTCTCGGCTACTATCTACGGATGTAGTCGTTGTAGGAGCCATGTCGGAAGCCTAAGGCGGTTCTATAGTTCCGACACCAGGGATTGTGAGGTAGGTTAACCTCGAAACCCACGCGATAAGCTAAGCTAATACGCTTTTTCCGATTGTTCAGTAGTAATTTTTAACTATCCCATGGGAACTCTTTAATTTTCCGCGAATAAAAGTATCCAAGATGTTGAGCGGGGATATAAGGTACCACCATGCAATTTCATTCAAATCGGAAAACAGTTTCAGGGATATAACGCCGTACAAACAGACAAACCATGAAACAAAAAAATAAAATAAAATCTTGATATGTTCTACATTACTTCTTATATCCCCCTGACTCGGTTTTTAGCATTTTTTTCTATGTAGAACAGATTTTCGACCTCTGCAGTTTAATTTTATAGAAGATCATTGTTTCAGAATGCTAGACTGTTCTCTGGAGCCTTTCGAAAGCCTTTTGGGAGACAAACTGCCAACGTCGAAGTGGAAATTGAACTTGACAATGTCCCTTATGACGGAGAAGATCAAGGAGAATTTGGAAGTCGTGTACTATAGCGTAAGTGGTGCTTTATACAGGTTTTTTTTGTTCTTACAATACAATACCAGTCAAACGTCAAAAGTCAAAATTTTTATTCGAAATTCGTTTATTTGTTTCATTGGTGGTAGGGTGCTTGACTGTTTGGTTGGTAAGTTGCTTGTTGTTTGCTGGTTGGTTGATTTACTTCGTAGTTAATACTAATTAAGAAAAAGGTCTTAATATAAATATAATAAACTTATAGACAGAAGTGGTTTCTTCTGGATATAAATATTAAAAACTAGCGACCCGCCCCGGCTTTGCACAGGAAAATGGTTATTGTGGGTTATCCGTAAGTATATTATGCATGTACTATACATACCTACAAACCTTCCTCTTGAATCACTATCTATTAAAAGAAACCGCATCAAAATCCGTAGCGTAGTTTTAAAGATTTAAGCATACATAGGGTAGGGATATAGGGATAGAGAAAGCGACTTTGTTTTATACTATGTAGTGATGTACAATGTGTGTATTAAATTACTTATCCGTTCATGTGGAGTGTCCTTTGGTACTAAAGTAAGGGTTAACGTCTATACGGTCAACAGTTTTATGAAAATAGGTCTAGACCTCTAGAGATTGCATCAGTGCAATTTATGAGTGTGTCGTAAATATTTTATAACAAAGTAACTTCTAATGGATTATTTGTTATGGATGGGCTATTATCTTTGAAGTTCAATGTTCAGTGTGAACATCGTATTAAAATCATAAAAAGTAATTATAAATAAATTGTATGAAATAGGTATAGAAAATGGATGCAAGTTAGTACTTATATAATCTATTATGCAAGCAACATATAAAAATTAAAGACAATAGGTCCGATTATATGTATTACGCTCTAACATTCAAAGTTCAAAAAGTTTTTATTCGAAGTAAGATTTTACAAATCATTTTTCGACGTCGAGGCGAGTTCACAATTTGGCTGTCTTCTGTGGAGAAGAACTCGCCGGAAGAAATAAATTTAAAAACCATACCTACATTATTAGGAACGAAAAGGGACAGGTTATTGTTTAATTGTAAAATTTTATATAAGAAATAAGGATAAATGTAGATTTAAGTACATTTTGGACTTCATATGACTGGACTTGGACCTTGTCAAAGCTAAAAGTCCTTTTTGGTTTGAATGTCGCAACGCAGGGAGATGTCAATGCGTAGGTATCTTTTTGTTGTTTTATGTCTGTATTTTTGTTTTTAATTTTTGTGTTCTGATGTCCATAACAAATAAAAAATAATTCTGATTTTCTGTTTTTTTCTGAAAAGTGAATAAATTTCTTCCTTTCTTTCCTTGGAGAAGACTAATTTATTTCTGCAAAAATTTACAGGAAAGGGTCCTCCAAAAGACCGCGAAGACTGAGAAGAAGATGTTCGGCTCCAGACTGAAGATATACACGGTGTACCCGGCATCAGCTCCAGCGAACTTTAAGGCCACACCCATCAACTTGATCGTGCCATCCGACCCTTGCCCGGCGTGAGTTCTTCCACAGTTTTAAGTACTTAAAAGAAAGAAAGAAGAATACTTTATGGACCAAAAAATATTTTAGTACATTAGATAGGTAGGTAAAGCCTTTTGTAACATGGAGACTGCATTTTTTTTATTTGGCGTTTTGGCTTTCGTAAAAAAAAGAAGTGTGATTGATGTACTATACACACTATGTTGTATGATAAAGGCCTATTTACCCTGCTTTCAGAGTTGGCTCAAGCCCCTCGGTGGGGACATATACGAGCCGTTAACGACGACGAAAACCTCCGTTCATAATTTTTTTCTTTATGAACCTTCCTCCTAAAATAATATACCTACCTAACTATCTAGTTATTATTAGGAATAGTTTAGAATCAGTATAGTTTTTCCAATATGATTTGAAAGCATAGTCAAGATATGCGTTCGCAGCAAAACCACCGAATTGACAGCTAGTGAGATGGCACATCGCCTAGTGCTGTGCAGTATCGACTTTCTAGCTATCACTATTATTCTTTGTCAGGTGCATCGAAGCGCGTTGGCTGTCTCGAGTGACAGAAGTTGCCGAGGAGCCCTTGTTAGAGCAGGAGCTGATAGAAGCGGCCCTTGCGGAGCTGAGCGCCGACCCAGCGTACGTGAGGAGTGACAGGATCCACATGCTGAACGAGTGCCGCGTGCCCAGCAGCCGGCTGCTCCTCGCCGCCAGATACATCAACTGACTCACTGTCATGTCATACTTGACGGACATATTCAATAAATTGTGTTTTGTTATTTGTGGATGGTGTTATTTTTATGTCAAAGTTAAAGTAGACAAAATTGCGTCTACGAACGCGTCATTTTCATAGTTTCCTGTGGGAATGAGTGATTTTCTGCAGTAAAAAGTAACTTAAGTCACTGTCCAACCCCAATATATTTTGGTGCAAATAGTCTGGACAATCCGTTGTTTAGTTTCAGTGTGAAAGAAGCACAAACAAACTTTCGCACTTATAATTTAATAGGTCATAATATAATTTACTATCTTGACAATCTTATTCATTCGTTTAGGTGCATTTGGTCTAATTTGCGTTTGGTCTAACTCACAAAGTTGCAGTTGGTCTAAATTGCAATTGGTCTAAATTGCGATTAGTCTAAATTGCGATTGGTGTAAGTTGCATTTAGTCTAAAGTACCCACTAGCGCTATCTAATTGAATTGAATTGTATTTCGTTTTTCGTGGATGGGGTCATTTTTATCTCAAAGTTAAAGTAGTCAAAATTGCACAAATGGCCACGTTTTTCTTGTTACTTTTCCCTTCGGAATAAGATATTTTTCCGCTTTAAAACTAGTCTATGTCACTATCCGCTCTTCTATCTATCTCTGTGCAAAAAATCTGCCACCTAGCGTGAAGTACAATGAAAAGACTTGATGTCCGCAGAAATCTTTCACCCGTCAAAATTTTTTCCAGCTATAAGAGGACAAGTGACAAACCCATTGTTTATATACCAAGTTCCTCTCTATGTTCCTCAAAAATAAATAAATAAATTACTGATAGTGGCCAGTAATATCTTGGTTTACTATATAGTAGTTCGTAGGTAAAACGAAGTGGTGGAAAACTAGTATCTTTATACTTATTTGAAAATGGTATTTGAATTGGAAAGAGTTTCCTTAAAATTATTGCCATGTCGTCTACATACAATATTTTAGAAAGCCAGCTCGGTCGGGCAGTCGTGCCATGTCACTTCAATTTGTTTGAAAAGTGCATATTGCACAAAATTGAAGTTTACCATTTCCAAGAGAGAAAATATCGTAAGATAAATTAGAAAAGCTGTAACTCCTATAGGAATTACGTCGAGCCTGTACTATGGGTGTCAGGCTGCTGATATACATACATAATATAAATTCACAACATCCAGACACAAGGTAAACACAAAAGCTCATCCATCACACGCATGTTTGCCCTAGGCGGGATTCGAACTCACGACCCTGTGCTTTGAAGGTAGACGTACTACTAACTATGGGTTGTTTCATATTAATCCGGACAAAAGGTCATTGACGCCTACATACAATGCGCACATTTTCTTCAAACGATACGATAAAACTTAGGAAATTATCGCAAAATACGTGATTTGGCATACTAGTGGAAGGCGGGGTGAGCGTGTGACCTTGCCAGACCTTTTGGCGTTACATTATTTTTAATAAATAACTTTCAAGAAAAGAAAGAGGTCAATAAACTTTTGTCGGGATTTATATGAAGCAGACCATAGGCTATGGGGCCGTCATTGTTTTAATATGTATAAAACAAAGTCGCTTTCTCTGTCCCTATGTCCCTATGTATGCTTAAATCTTTAAAACTACGCAACGGATTTTGATGCGGTTTCTTTTAATAGATAGAGTGATTCAAGAAGAAGGTTTAAGATAAGATAAAAGATAAGATAAGATTTTATTATGTATAATACTTGCATAATACACTTAAGGATAACCCACAATAACTATTTTCCCGTGCGGAGCCGGTGCGGGTAGTTAGTGGTAAATATAACTATGGACAGTGAGTGTTCATATCTATTTATCTTATTATTCTCTCAGTGAACTTCTGGGAATCGAATTGCAGTTCGATTCGTATTCAGAACATAGAGGAGATACCAGTTCCGATGCTGAAGCCAGGGCCCAACTAAGGTGAAATGCAAAGAGCCTACAAAATCCGTTTCTAGTCTAGCTCAATGATCATCTTTGCATCAACATAATAGGGATATTGACTGTATTGAAAATAAATTATCTTACACGATGTAGGAAATAAAACATCTGAAATTACTGTGGTATAACTATTAAAAAAACCACCATACCACCACCACCATACCATATTTGTTTGTTAATTTGTTTGTTGTTGAATGTAAACAAACAGTGTTTTGGTGAATGTAAATTTTACTTCCACAACAATTTCATATAACTAATTCTAAAGCTGTGAGTTACTTTCCACAAGACATCATTATTATTATTATTATTATATAATATACAACATCCAGACAGGGCGAACACAAGTGCTCATCACACGAATGTTTGCCCTGGGCGGGATTCTTACCCGCGACCCTGTGCTTCGAAGGCAGAAGCACTAGCAACTAGGCTACGGGGCCGTCTCTAAACTGAATTCGTCCCTGTACATTCAATACCCCAGTGCTCTCTTACTCAGTGGGCCAAGGTTTGCGAACCGTATTTGTTGTCCGACCGGACGTAAATATATCCTGAATATTTGGACTCCACAACGAGATAACTTGTTTTAACATAAAATAACTCGCCATTTCGGTAGAGAAAATGTTAAAATTTTCCATTTTCTTAAGGTCTAGTAGCTGCGAATTACTGGGACTATCTTTATTAAAATAAAACTGTAGAGGTCAAATGTCTGTACATAGAAAAAAAAGCTAAAATCTGAGTCAGGCCGTCTACCTAACCTAACCTAACCTAGACATTAGCATTACTCGAGATAGATAGTACACATAAAAAAAGTATTTTTTGTTTTTATTTTTTACGAACTGACCCGATAGACGTTGTTTTTTTTTCATAGTAGCTAATGTGTGATGTGTTCGGTGTACTGGTTCAAATTCTCGCGTAATGTGTGATATTGCATTACCTTTTAGGGTGATAATACTTTTGTGATATCATAGGCATTACCTACACAATATGTCTAAAAGCTACTATACGTATAAATATGTAAAGAAACAGTGAGTTATGACTATTATACTGGCTAGATTCAACAGCGTATAAATAAATTTGTATTGAAAACAAATAGATTTGCAGACGTTTACTATCGATTGTGGATATATCAACGCTTAACCAATATCTGTAACGCACTTCAGTTGCCAATACACATAACCGAAGCTTGGCCCGACTTTTGTTGACTGAGTTCTTACTATAAACAAACTCTTTACCAACGATTCAGGTAAATTTAAGATATGGTATGGTGGTTAGGTCGGGTCAAGAGTACTCTAAACCGACGAGCATGTATGAGGAGATTAATGAATGTGGATGAAGCGAAAGAAGTAGAAGTAAAGTAAGTATATATTTTTCATGTTTATATATTTGTTATTTTAGGCTGTAGTTTATTGTGCACGTCTGTTCCGATTTTCTTTTTACTTCTCTCTTCCTTCCTAGGTCTGCTGTAAGACATTTCCTTGGAAATAAGCAGTACCTGTTGTGTCCTCTTCTTCTTTGTGCCTTTATTTTTGTATTTTCTTGTGTACAATAAATATTAAATATAAAATTAAATAAATAAATAAGTATGTTTAGATCGTAGCAAGTGGAAGGAAGTGTTCTCTGCTTACCCCTCCGGGAAAGAGGCGTGAGTTTATTTGTGTATGGTATTAACTCAGCTAGATATATCCCGTAACTTCCTTACATGCTACGTACCACGGCCCGCGCTTTAGGATTTGGTCTTGTAACGATGGTATTGCTAGACTTAATATTTTAAATATGTAAATCAATCAGTCATCAATGTTAGTTTAATTAGCGCGAAACCTTTTGGGTTTTAGCGTATGAAACTTAAAAACTTTTGTTATGTAAGTTTTTTTCAGATATTCGAAATCAGAAATTTTATTTGCCTCATGGTAGATAGATGGTATAATTATTAGCCTGTAAGTCATTTTAAAATCGCAATCATTTATAATTTTCTAAAAATTGTTAGGTTCTGTTAAAAAAAACCTTTAAATTAAGTTGACTAAGCACTAAACTGACTTTGTGTGGGTTGGCAAATTTCACAAACAATCTTTGAATTTCAGCACAGTTGTTTATCGATTTTCTAACATAGATTTTCTTAAATCAATTCGAAAAATTACCAGAAGAACTTTGTTACGCTACCCGTTCTCTTTAAACTTTTAGGTATCTCATTCGATACACACACATACAAAGAAAATTAGGAAATATATTTTATTGTTTCAATACGCTAGTAGGTTAGTATAGGTACACGAATCTTAGAGCAGCGCGTTTTGCTGATAGAATTCAGCAGAAAACAAAATAAATTGTCTTACATGATTCACCACATTTTTGCACGCAAAATTTTTACTAGTTACTAGCATTCCGACTCGCGTGTCACTTTTCCTGTGGGGTGAAATCCCAAGGTCTATTCTGTCTTTATACTAATTTATTAAAATCGGTTCTGTACTTTTGGAGCCATTTTAATGCAAACAAACATACAAACAAACAAAAATGATCAAATATAATAATCATTATGTAAAAATATTTTAAAAAGGTGCAACGCCTGTGGAGTTTCTTCCGGAGAGTTCTTCTCCACAGAAGACAGCCAAATCGTGAACTCTCCTCGACGTCGAAAAGTGATTTGTAAAATCTTACTTCGAATAAACACATTTTGAACTTTGAACTTTGATCTTTCCTCTTTATAATACTTAATACAAGTAACACAAATCGAGAGCCGAAGAGATCGGTTAGTCCAAGTACAATACAAGAAAACCACACGGTGTTTCTTTCGTAACATATCTCTGTATATTTTTTAATCGGATCTATTTCAATATTAGCATGCCCGTGCGCATAAATACCGCGGCTGCAGGAATCTGATACACCGCCTACACCGCACATGGTAAATCTGTTAGCTTATACCATGAGGCAAAAGATGTGCACGTTTCCCAATGTAATACGAGTAGTTACGAAAAAAACATCTTCTATATAATAAAACTAGTATTCTAGTATATTCTATTCTATAATATAAAACTGTAGAGGTCGAAAATCTGTATATAGAAAAAAATGCTAAAAACGGAGTCAGGGGGATGTAAGAAATGATGTAGAACATAATCCAGATTTTTTTCAAATGTTTTGTTGCTCTGTTTGACTGTTTGTACGGGTTAATCTCAGAAACTGGTGGACCGATTTGAATGAAATTATACACGGTGGTACCTTATATCCCCGGTCAACATCTTAGATAGTTTTTACCGTAGGAAAATATCTAATTCCTACAGGAAACTGCACGAAAAAGTCAAAATACAACGCGGGCATAGCCGCGGGCTAACCCGAAATGTTACACCATATACCGGCATTAATTTATTAATTTCTGAATTTTATTATTGTGCTTCATTTTGGATGGTTTTTTAGTATTATTGTATGTTAGGATATTAAATGAACTCCTGGCGTTCCTGCAGCAGAAGTTGGACGTCATGGACGAGGTGAGCGCCATCCAGATCTGCTCGACCAGCTACAGCGTGGCAGACATCTGCAAGGCGAAGGAGCTCCTGTGTAAGTCGCTCAACGTGGTTGCCAGGTATGTGCCCCACAGAAGAGGGGACGAAAATGGGAGGAAAAGCCTTCAGGATATCATCAAAATCCTGAAGGAAACAGATCCGGACGACGTGCCTACGTTTGTGGCGAAGGACCTACATAAGTTGCCCCCAGTCACTTTCGACCACGTCGATGTTACCAGTCTGCTGAAGGACATTGTGATTCTAAAGGCAGGTTTGGCTGAAGTTGAGCATAAATTTGAAGTTTCGCAAAATACCATTGCTGAACTGCGCGCTGAAGTTATTGAGTTGCGCATATCAGTAATAAGGTCAGCGGACACTTCGAATAATGCTGACGGACGACGCACAGCGCATGCCGGTCAGTCACCTGCATCGGGCTGCAGCTACGCGTCAGCAGTTTCGCCGGCGCACCCGACACCTTGCGCCGAGCGGACGGACACGCGCGCACCCCCCGCCTGCGCCGCCATCTCCCGCCCCGCGACACCGCCTCCTCCCGCGGGCGGTGCACCAGCCGCGGCCGCAAGTCGGCCCACCTTGCGCCGGAATATCGCTAACCGGCCGACCCTGCCGCCCTCACAGCCAGCGGCTCTAACGACAAAGAAGGCTCCCTCTAAACAGAATGAGAAGTCCAGCAATAAGCGCCCTGACCTGGTGGACGCCGAAGGTTTCACCACGGTACAGAAAAAGCGCAGACAGCACACGCCAGAGCACGTGCGGCAGCCGGTGGACCCCAACATCCCCCTGCGTGCCGCCACGACGAAGACATCGCTTTATGTCTCCCGCCTGCACGAAACTACCACTCGGGAAGACGTGCTGGAGTTAATCAAGGAGAGGCATAAAGATGGTGCCTTCAAGGACTCGCCAGGATTCGGTGTGGTGGTGGAGCCCCTGGAGTCGCGCCACCACGTCAACTTCAAGTCGTTCGTGGTGCGGGTCCCGACTGCCCACCTGGGCGTCTTCGCCTCGCCGCAGTTCTGGCCGAAGGGGGTCGTGTTTCGTCGCTTCAGGGGGAACCTGCCGCGGAAGGATACGATACCCTGGGCTTGTGTATAAGTGCTGTGTATTTAGTTAAGTTTTTATATAATTTATTGTAATCGTATGTATAGTATTTTTAAGTTTTACAAATGTATAGTATT
The DNA here is from genome assembly GCA_948473455.1 of Teleiodes luculella. NCBI lineage: Eukaryota > Metazoa > Arthropoda > Insecta > Lepidoptera > Gelechiidae > Teleiodes > Teleiodes luculella. The sequence goes on from OX419604.1 coordinate 1,142,780, forward strand.
ATAGTATCTATGGGCCTAGTTGCCTGAATACAAATAAATAAATAAATAAATAAATAAATAAATAAATAAAAAAATAAAAATAAATTAATGTAAAAAGTGCCCCTGATGATGCTCATGTGAGCGAAACATGTAAAGTGTTTTACAACTATGAGCATAAAGGAAGAAGTGTGATGATACTATGACGAAAGTTGGGTGAAAATTTTAACACCTTTACTACCTGCCAAAGTCACCACTGTCCGATTTCATAGCTGGGGACGATCCCCTTACCTGTGTTACGTACATACATGGATACATTTCGGCCTATATAAAATTGACGAAGGTCTGACGATGACACGACACAAGTAACAAGATCCGTGTTCCTTTTCCCTGCTACATTTCTAAATGCACAAAAAAAAGTTTAGCTGCCAGTATTCTATTTATGGCCCGTAATAAATAAAAAATAAAAAGTACCAATTTAGTATAAAAAGTTGTGCCAATTAACACTGGCTGACGGATGCAGTATGCGAGAGCGCGGGCTCTTCGATTGGTGGTAAGTTTTCGCGCGGGGAGGCAGCACGCACGCGCCGTAACCGCCATTTTCTCAGAAAAGGAATGCCTGCGGCGAAAATTACCCCAAATCTAGGTTAGCTCGGTAAAGCTTTGGGGTATTTTTTGTGTGTGATTGTGCGTTTTTGTGTGTTTTTTCCTAATACATGTGTCATATTTATTTTTATTCGGTTTTTTGGTGCATAATTTGTTTTTTATATGTTTTATTTTCGTGTCCTTAATTAATTTGCAAGTAAATAATGATTCGTGTCTGAGAATCTATTCATGAAGTTAAACTACAAAGTAATAGATTCAATTTAATTTCAACGAAGAAAAATAAGATATAGAAGTTCTCGGCGTGGCTAGATCACGTATTAATTGTCGGGGTTATCAAGCTATATCCGTGAATATTGAAATTTTTGACGGAAATACAAACTTAATAACAAGTGATATATATTGTACGTAGGTACTTATAAGAAACATCTCAGCTATAGATACGCTACGTTTGCTACGTTGTAGCGTGTGCTACGATAATGAGTTTGCTTATATAAAAAGTATTTAAAGTAATTACTAACCTAAAATGATACAACCTATTATTATTAAATTAACAAGTTAAAATAGGCACAAAAAGTTAAAGTAGGTAGGTAAAAAAGATTTTATACCTAATTTTAAATTACGTGGTGCCAGATATATTACTTAACAAAAATATTTATGGTTTAATATCGATACAAAGGAGTGGACTGTATGAGAGATTTTTTTGTTGGGTGATGTGATGGCGAATATTTGGGGGGTCAAAGGTGGCCGGCAGCATTAAACCACAAAATGATGAGAAAACACTTTCTTGGTATGAAATGATCCAAAAGATGTAGGACTCTGCAATCAATGCACCACTCGATTGCGTACCCACATACTGCGTAACAGAAGCCATAGCACTTATAAAAATTAAAACCAAACTTCCAACACAAACTAAACACCAAAATTTCCCCAAATATCTCCCCCGGAAAACTCTAGGGAGCTTTGACACCGGTCTGGCAACATCGCATCTAAAGCGGACAGTGTTTTTCGCGCCATCGGCAAGCACGGTCGCCGCGCACTGTCAGCCCAACGCGGATTGGTCAAAATATGTGTCACGCATAGTGTTAAAAAAAGTGTCAAGTGTCCTTGTGAATTACACCATTGAAAAGCTGCCTGCACCATCCCGGCTGAAAGTGAGTGGTATATGCAATTAATAGATTATGTTTTTCGCAATATTTACTATTGTAGTTGTGTTGTAAATAAGGGTCTGAGGGCTTCGTCGCGAATTTAGGCAGATTACATTGGTACGTCTGAGTTATTGTTTTTCGTATATTTCTTTGGTGGACGTTTAGGAGAATCAGTTGTACATTTTTTTCGATTTCGCGGCTCAGTGAAGTAGAGAAAGAAATAATTTTAATGGTTTCCGGATTTTCATGTAGAGTTTCAGGATTCTGTAAGGATTTGAAATTTAGTAATAAGACTTCTCTATATGAGAATTTCACGTAAAGTTTATTATATTATTAGCTGTATTTCAGTTATGGTACTACCTATAATATTCCATTTAGAATATTTTGTAGTTTTTTCATCGATAGAGATATATTTATTTTATTCTATGTAATACAGTATATTAGATAAAACTGTTGTCTCATATAAATGTTATAAAAGTTTATGAGCTTACAAAAATCAGACCCCTCTGGAAAAAATAAAAAACGGCATGATAAATGATAGTGTTAGAAATACTAGTATTTATCTATTCGCGTCACCCTAAAAAATTTGAGCTTTTCACTTTGGTATATAATATATTAATTAAAATTATCTACACATACCTTATAAATGTAGCTATATATATATCTATAAAAAAATTAATGAGAGCCGGTTATCATACAAACATCTTAACATAAAAATATCGAACCTGCACATTTATAAGTAAAATTAAGAAATACTAATTACTGGCTGTTTAAAAAAAAATAGAAATTTTGCTTTGTAATTAAAATAATAAATTTTTTGGAAAATAAAAAGAACGCAGTCGTTTAGTGTGCCTAATATCTTAATAATCGTCTATAGGCCAGATTTCGTCTTAGTTCGTTTAGTCGTTTCAGCTTAAATGGTATAAACAAAGTGACCTAAATTTTAGTGAGATTATTTCGAGGTCATTACAAAGTATGTACAAAGTGTATTATATACTTACAAAAAAACTGATTATAAAGGGAGAAATAAATTGATTACTCGTATTAAATCAATATCAAACATTTTATCACTAATGACTTTTAAAAATAATATTAGAACGATAGTAATAAAGTTATAGTAGAGTTGCAAAATAATTATTTTTATCGAAAAATTTATTGAATGTATGTAATGAAAGGTCGATCCTATTAGAGACCGCCTACACTATCGTCTTTTGAGCGTCGCTGTCGCGCGGTCGCGCATACAATTATAGGCAGCAAGACGAGTGAAACAAAACACGGACGTGGATGATTGAATGCGCGCACGACGACGACGCTCAATAAACGCTAATGTGGGGGGTCTCTTATTTCATCAAAAACATAAAATATGTTATCAATTGTTCGTATTTGTAAAGCCATTAAAAGTATGGCGATAACGATCTTGTTTATAAAATTTTTTTGTAACCATAATAGTATATTATTAGTTTAATTAATGACAAAAACTTATCGCTTATACACACACACAAACGAATTCATACACCCACAAAAATAAATATATTATTATTATTACTTCATACATTGTTATTTACCATTAGTTTTATAGAAGAGCGGCATCACATGACACAAGTAACATTGTTTTACTAGGTCATCCTGTCTTCATAAATTTTTGTTGAATTATTGGAAAACTACGAGTAGCTTTCCGCCACGCGTCTCCGCCCGCGCTAACAGATTTTCCCGTGGGAATGAGGTATTTTCCCGCAGTAAAGGCTAAAAAGTAGCCTATGTGTTATTCTGATGTATAAGCTATAGTATTGTAAAGTTTCATTAAAATCCATTCAGTAATTTTTAAGTGAAAGAGTAACAAATATACATCCATACTTACAAACTTTCGCCTTTATATTAGTAGGATTAATAAACATATTTCTATTCCTATATTTCTATTTCTTTTCATGTCTAAAGATAAACATAGATTAAAGCGAATTTCCGTTTAAGGTAGAAACGTCTTTAAAATAACTTTTCCCGTGATAAAAAACATATTTCCGTGAGAAAAATAATTGTAGAGTCAAGTGATGTAATCTTCTAATCCATTCTATACAATATAACTAGAGGTCGAATGTCTGTACATAACAAAAATATGATAAAATCCGAGTCAGGAGGATGTAAGAAGTGAAATAGAAGAAATCCAGTTCTTTTTTTGTTTCTCATTCTGTTTGTATTTTGAGTTTCTTCACAGGTTTGTGCAAGTTTCCTCACGATGTTTTACTTTATCTCAAGAGCATCGACTAAATTTATACAGAAAATCGAAAATAATTTGGCACTTGTTCGGGTCAGAACCCGCGCTTCCATGATGATGATGAGAGACAACAGTTTAACCATTACGCCAACCGCTTTGATCTTAAGTCCTTACGGAAAAAATCTCTTTCTTGTATCATCGCTCCCTATTTTCCTCAAAGGTGCTAATTGACCAACTTTATAGCTATTTGTAAGGTGTAAAACGCTTTTATAACAGGAAGTTTATGGGAGAAATAGAGATTATAATTTGCTTTGTACCTATTGTGAATTACTTTTGAGAGCGTCGGATAGGGTCGTTGTCTTTCTTTCGGCTGGGTTATGGCCTCGGTACGGACCAATGTGTTTTGCTACTCAATACTAGAAGCTTAAGAGATCCAAATAGACTAATATTGTTTGACACGCCTCGCACCATGATGTATAACAAAACTTGTCTTGCCCTGAGTGTCACAGTTTATAAAAAACTAGCTTTCCGCTTCGGCTCCGCCCGCGTTAACAGTTTTTCACATGAGAAGAAATTCAAAGGAACCTGAAAAAAAATTATTTGTAAAACCATGGTTTTCTATCAACAATGGAATGGCATGGTGTTCCGTTGACTTAGAAAATTCTTTCAGCATTTACTAAGCCGTTACTTATATTATACCCTGTATATAGGTATGCATAATGTTAGTATTGCCATCGTAAATCCGTGCGTCAACTCAACAGTGTTGCCAGAGGTCTATGGCCTATGAAGGGCTATGGGTTTATGGTTTTAGTGCAGCTATCAAGTCGACATAGAACGACTTGTGCTATCTGAATAAACTATCTATGAAGGTAATATTGCAGACAATTTAAGCTTTGTGTCCTCGTTATGAATAGGTACTAACTTTGATAACAGTTGACTGTTATTTTTGGAATCACTGATGTAATAAGAATCTATTTATATCCATGAAACTTTTTGTTTTGATCGCCCCGTAACCCAGTTGCTAGTACGTCTGAGTCGTGGGTTCGATTTCCGGCCAAGGCAAACATTCGTGTGATGAGCACTTGTGTTTGCCTTGTGGCTGGATGTTGTATATGTATGTATATCATCCGATTACCCAGCACTTATAACTATCCAAACAAAAAAGCACAAGATCTTTATATTTTTAAATTCGCATTACCCAATCCAAGAAAGAAATAAGCTTAGTGATAAGTACCTACTTAGTATATGTTACAATTTTCTTGCATGTAATTTTATTTTTTTGCACATCTTCTGTTAGTTTGTGGTAGTTCATTTTATCATTAAAAATAGTTTTGTTATTTTAAGGTGCCAAACTCTGTGAATGCCGTACATGTCTGTAACTGGTATATATATCAGTCAAATAGTATATAATTGTAACCTCGTCATAAGTTCTAATATGTAAATAAAAATAAAATAAAATAAAATATTCTTTATTTCATTTTACAAAAGTATATGTATACTGTTGACGTGTTAAATATAAATAAATAAATATCAGCTGTCTGACAGTCATAGTACAGGCTCTGCTAAGTTTGGGGTCAAATGGTTGTATGTGAGATATCCCACATAATTTATTTTCTTTTCTATTCATTTTTTTTCTCCATACAAATACAAAATATTCTTTATTAACACGAGTAAATGGAATAGGACAGTTACAATTTTCATAAGTGAAACAAAAAGTCAATAGGCGGCCTTATTCAAAAGTAGCATCTTTCATCGTTTCAGCATTATCATTATTTCAGCCTGTAGGCGTCCACTGGTGAACAAAGACCTTTCCGAAAGATCTTAATACTTTTTATTATATCTATGCTATTTACTTAGATGAGAAAGTGCCGTATCTTCTACATCTCGTAGCAACTGGCGCACTGTTTTTGGCTACGTGGCTACGATTTTGCTACGCCGCCGTAGCAAAAATTTGTTGGTCTTGGGCGCGGGACTCAAATCTGTATTTTGTAATAAATAAAAAGAACAGAAAAGAACAGCATTAATAAATAAAAAGAACAGTAATGGTTATAAGTGAAAAAAATTATAGTACTAAAAAGTTTCTGTCGTCCAAAGATTTCTGAAAAACATTGCCTTTTTTTATTTGACAAATTTTTTACTAACTTTAAATATACTCGTACTTACCTAATTTAAACTAAGTAAAATTATAATATTTACATGTCGAATGCTGATCGACAGAATACATCGTTACTGTAATTTTTAACCTTTAAGTACATGTATTCGAGCAAATACACAATATTATTATTATAATAAAAATACCAAATTGGAGAGAGAGAGAAAAAATTGCGCTCTATTTATAAATAGCCCTATAAGTATGCAAAGGTATGGTGGTTCCTGACTTTGAATTCAACCAACCATACAATTGAATTTTACTGCTAAGAACAACTACGATCCCCGATCCACATGCCAAGCATGATCATAGCAACATATTCCTTTAAAAGCCAGGTCTTAAATTGGTCTATGCTGTAGTGTGTTTAAAATTTAAAAACTCTAACAAATGACCAATTAGCTCCCGCCTAATAACTGCTTTCCATACTCATATAACATGGGTTCTTGACCTCTTCCGACCTCTTCTAACGTATGTTTCTTACGTAAGTGCCTCTCGCTCTTGACCCTATTTTTAAAGCGTCTGTTTTTCGCGTAATGACAATATAAAGCCCGGTTTTATGTCACGTTTATGGGATTGTAAAAGAAGTCTGGGGTCATAGAACTCACTCAATGTTAATGGCCCATATATGTTCCTACCGAGGGGTTCGAGCTTACCCCGGATCAGGGTGAATAGGCCTAGGTCGACCACGCTGGATTAGTGCGGGTTGGTCGATTTCACACATCACCTTTGTTTTGTGTGCAGGTTTCCTCATGATGTTTTCCTTCACCGTAAAAGCGTCGAATAAACGTAATATAAATTCTAAAATAGAAAACACATTTTATACGTGACGAGACATGAACCCGCGAAGTTCCGAATGGGAGCCAACGGTCCTAGCCACTTGGCCACCGACGCTTAACGTGTAGTAAAAAGAGACAAATAAAGTACAGAAGCCAGCACATGCGGCTGGACACTCGCACTACGAAACTCGCTTCTGCTGCTACGGAATACGGGCCCTCTCAAGGACAACATGTCTAACCGCATGTGCTACTGTACCTAAACTTATTCGTAATAAATCTTTAATTTCTATTATTGTTTGTTTGAGGCTTTCGCGCTTAGTAAGTATACATTATTATTATTATTTTAATATTATTATTTAAATATAATAATTTATTCAAGTCATACAAAATACAATACAGTATACACACGATACAGTCAAAATAGTCATAATAACTAAAAATATTCATTTTTTTGTTTTCTTTACTATTTATTATTATTTCTAACGCCATGGATTATTTTTTAACTATAAGTCGGCACTCGGCATATAACTGTTTACCTAGAAAAATACTTTTCAGGCGGCTGCTACCTTCGGGCTACGACACATACATGAAAAGCTGAAAAACTAGCATTGAAAAGCCCCTAACAATACCCCCACATAAGTCCACAGCATTCCAAACACTATTATTATCCCGGCTCTGTCATTTCTGCGCAGTTCTGCGCTAGTATGATTGTAGCTACTAAGTCCTGCACACGTAGCTTAGCTCGCTAGTTGCAGGGAAGTCGAGTTGAAAGCTAGCTTAGCTTTAAAGCTTCGTCTTTACTGAAACACGGTTCCATTAATATCGAAATATAATGTTAGTTGCACGACGGTCTTGGTAAAGGGACCTTGTGTCTGGCAGTCTTTTGTTTGGTTCTCACATAGAGTAACGAATATTTTTTTGGTAGTCTATATAATAAAACTGTAGAGGTCAAAAATCTGTACATAGAAAAAAAAAGATAAGAACCGTTTCAGGGGGATGTAAGAATCGATATAGAACATATCTAGATTATTTTTATATTTTTTGTTTCTCTGTTTGTCTGTTTATCAGTTTGTACGGGCTAATCTCCGAAACTGTTGAACCGATTTGAATGAAATTTTGCATGGTGGTACCTTAATCCCCGGTCAACATCTTAGATACTTTTGATCCCAAAAAATTAAAAAAAACCGGGGAAAATAAAAAAACTGTAATAACTCATACTAATGTAATGTACTCGTATTCATTCTAAATTTTTTTGCGGCAAAATTAATAATTTTAATTTATTGCTGCTATGGTATACCTATGTACAAGTACATTAAAATACATGACTCTCCCGCCCCCCCCGCAATCCGTTTCACCCCTCCCCCCCTTGAAAAGTGTCCCATTTTACAGATTTTCTCAATTTTCAGGAAAACTATACAAGCTAAGACAAAATGGTCAAAGACAGAATTATTTGTCAATAAACTGCCTACCAATAAGTCCTAACATTCATTTTGATACGATTTATAGTTTCAAAGCTATGGTGCAATAAACAATAAATAATTTCGTCTTTGACCATTTTGTCCTAGCTTGTATAGTTTTCCTGAAAATTGAGAAAATCTGTAAAATGGGATACTTTTCAAGAGGGGGAGGGGTGAAACGGATTGCGGGGGGGGAGGGAGAGTCGTGTATTTTAATATACTCATATACAGGTATCACATAGCAGCAATAAATTAAAATTATAAATTTTGCCGTTTTTCCCATACATTGAAATCTAGAATGAATACATTATACAGCTCAACACATTATACGGGCTTGTCTCCGAAACTGTTTGACTTGAATGAAATTTTGATTTAGATTTGAATGAAATTTTGCATGGTGGTACCTTATATACTCCATTGTTAGGTTAAATGCCCCATTCCCACGGGAAAAACTGTTAACGCGGGCGGAGCCGCGGCAGAAAGTTCTTAAGTAATATTTTATTTATTTCACCAGCATCGGTTACAAAATTGTAAGACAAAAATAATAACCCACTAGTTCAGGTAAACATTACATCTTATTTTGCTAGAATATTTCACGTTCACCCCAAACTAACCTCACATTTTATTAACCTTAAACCTTTTCCAAACCCGACAGGTTAATTTATTACCTCAGTTCTCGTATAGATTTATCTATAAATCACCATGGTACCGTGGTAGCTACAGGATGTTCCAACTAAGCTTGGCCCCAAGGAGTGATCCTACAATTTGTTGTCGGATCAGCCTGTATCTGGGTCAACAGTTAATTATACTTATAGGATGCTTCATGGGTAGTCGGTGGTTGTCAAAGTTTGGTTTGCTATGATGTTCCCTTCAGGTAACAATGCCCGCACAAAATCATAACACTAAATTTAAAAAATTATTAACCCCTCACACAAAACCGTTACTTGATCGTTTCAACAACTAGAAAAGAACTGATAATCTTCAAATGGCTGAAGATATTTTCTTGGATTATAGTTAAGAACACTCTCGATTGTAAAACTTTGCAAACAAAAAAAAAACTAGATCAAAATCGGCGCATGCGTTTAGGAGCTACGATGCCACAGACAGACAGACAGAAACACACGTCAAACACGGGGTTAAAAATAAAAACTAGTAATCATACACGAACGGAGCCCCTCAAGCGTCGTTTTTTTTACGTTTTCTGTTAGTTTTTACTTTTAGGCCAAGTATTATTTGGTATAATAACTCCACTTCTTTATAGTTTATTAATCATATTTTTAATATATTTGTATATTGTAAATTATCGTATTTATTTACTGGTAATGAATAATTTCGGTAAATTAATATTGTAGAGTTAAATGACTTAAATGCAAATATTTTATAAGGCGTGACCCAACAAAAACATTGCATAAATGATTTTTTAAACAAAAAATGTTAGTAATAGCAACATATTTATCAAAACATGAGTATTACTTTTACCTAAAGGTATTGAGGAATAAAATACTTAAATAAAAAATAAATAAAAAGGACATTGTAAAACATTTCAAGATCGGCCATACAGTCATAATTGAAAAAAAAAAAACTTTGAGAACCACTGATATCAGGGGTGATTTTTCGCAAAACCGCTGTTCCTGTGTAACACATTAGTTAGTGGTTAATACTTAACTAAGTTCGGTTAGATAGTTGGGACTGGGGAGCATTTGCGTCCTTGATTTTAACTTGTTTTTTATTGGTAACTAGCGACCCGCCCCGGCTCCGCACGGGAAAATGGTTATTGTGGGTTATCCTTAAGTATATTATGCATGTATTATACATATAAACCTTCATCTTGAATCACTCTATCTATTAAAAAAAACCGCATCAAAATCCGTTGCATAGTTTTAAAGATTTAAGCATACAAAGGGAGGGACATAGGGAGGGACATAGGGACAGAGAAAGCGACTTTATTTTAGGTATACTATGTAGTGATGAATATGTTGTCTGGTAGAGATGGCTACCTTAGAAATAAGGCCGCCTGTTGACTGAACTTTGTTTATGTACAGTCCGTTTTAGTTTCGGAAACTACCGGTTTTTGTCTTTTCTGCGTAAAACGAACAAATACCATATCGAAGACAAGTGACTCAGAAATACGGAAAAACAGCGTCATTCGACTTGGAATATCGCATACGCCAACGCAAAGTCATACGAACGTTTGAGAAATAGAGCTCCTGGCTACTACCGTCCGGAAACGTTTTTAATCGAGTAAAGTCGCAATTTTTAATTACAGGAAGTATGATCTCGCGTCGGTGGCCAAGTGGGTAAGATGCTTGACTTCCATTCGAAAGTTCGCGGATTCGAACATTGGCTCGTACCAATGTGTTTTAGGTTTCATTTCATATCGTGAGGAAACCTGTACACAGCTGCGAAGTAATTTAGCAACCCGCACTGGGCCAGCGTGGTCGACTAAGGCCTATTCACCCTTGATTTCAGAGTAGGCTCGAACCCCTCAGTGAGGACACTATATGAGCTGTCAAAGATGATGCTGATCTCATGCTGGAGTCAGAAGGTAGATAGTGGAACTCTTCAACAGCTACCAGCGATCCCTACAAATTTGGACTCATTTGCTTTGTCTTAACAAGACTTTTATATTACAGTTAAAAGTTTTTCCCGTGGGAATGAGGCATTTTCCCGCGGTAAAAGCCTATGTTACTCAGGGTGAATGTAGATTTCTAATGGTGAAATAATATTTGAAATCGGTTCAGTAGTTTTTGAGTTTATTCATTACAAACACACACAAAAAAAATACAAATCTTTCCTCTTTATAATATTTATGATATGACTGGTATTCTATTCTATTTTAGTATGAATGGTGAGGTGAAAGTTCATAGTATAAATCTTTCACTAAATAACCTTTTACCCACATGATATAAGAACAGAAATATTTAAATATGAATAGCACCGTTTTCCTCCGGTCCCTTCCTTTTTCATTAACTACAAAACACAAACAAAAAGTGCGAGTCCGCAAATAAACTAACCGCTGCTGACCCGACACGGAATGTCGCAAAAACCTCCGCAATATTGCGTATAAGGCTGCTTTTCCACCAGAGCTGTGCGAGGTAGCTAAGCGGTGAGCGAGGAAAAAATCCACCAATAGAATCACTAGGCTAGGAAAATGAAGTGATTCTATTGGTGGATTTTTTCCTCGCTCACCGCTTAGCTACCTCGCACAGCTCTGGTGGAAAAGCAGCCTTATACGGGGCAACACTCAGTTTGGCCACTAAAAACTTTTGTACAGAAAGCAAGCTACATACAACGCGCGCTTGAGCAGTTTAGTTTAGTTTTATTTATCGCATACTACAAGATTGAGCCGCTGGATGCGGGCAGTGCAGGACCGATCATTGTGGAGATCCTTGGGGGAGGCAGTAGTCCAGCAGTGTACGTCTCCAGGCTGAGATGATGATGATGATGACTACAAGATTACACAGGTTTTTACAAGTGTAAATTAAAAATGGGCTTCCGTAGTATGATCGTTAATATGTATAAAAATAATAAGTATATAGATTATGTTAATCTAATGAATGATAATAAAACGTATGTCAAAAAAGGACAGTATCTTGTCTATCTTGCAATTTTTTGTGCAATCATGGAGATGAATTTTTTGATTGGACACATTAAAATATAATAATTATTGTGCATTTCGATAAAGTCGAAATTGTGTTTTTTAAGAATCTTTCTGTAACTTTACAATAAAAAAATGAAATTAAAATTTAATTACTTTAATACTTTTCCTCCCGTTTCATTCTTATCAATCAGTCAAACAACTAGATGCCATAACAGGGTAGTTTTTTTTCGAAGATGTTTGACAACCCTAGCACGATCGCTGAGTAGGTATAGGTACGATAAATCGAAATCTATCCAGCAGCCGTTCTGGCTACAGCACGTCCGATTGGACATTCGCACTACGAAATTCACCCCTTGCTTCTACGGAATACAGGCGCTCTCAAGGTCAACATGTCAGCCGCATGTGCTGGCTACTGTACATTCACGAGTTTTACTTCTGTACGTAAGTGTTTTGTGGTTTGGTGTAATACGGGATAACACTCAGTTTATTGCAATCTTCTCGTTTATATGGCTGTTTTCATAATTTATCACGTCGTTCAACTTTGGTTAATTTTCTCGAAAAATGCGCACCGTTATTTGTTAAACTTGCCTTGTAAATGAGCTGCAAAGATAATTTCATAGTACAAACTCAAACTCAAATCAACTACGTACGAAAGTAGTAGTTAGTACTAAATAGAGATGATTAATTTTAATAAATTTATTAAAAACTAGCTGTCCACCCACGGCTACACCCGCGTTGTTTTTTTTTCTATTTCCTGTAGTAAAAAGTATCTAAGATGTTGACCGGGGATAGAAGGTACCATGATGCAAAATTTCATTTAAATCGGTCCAATGGTTCCAGAGATTGGCGTGTACAAACAGACAGACAGACGACTCCTATGTTACAGCTTACAAAAAAATAAACGTAATTTAAAAATATAAATTGAAAAAAATACTTATATCACGCAGTCGATTTTTTATTTACTTTTTAATAATTGATAGTTCACTTTATGTTCTGTTGATTATCTTATTATTTGTTTTTTTCTTTTAATTTAGTAAATATCGATATAAAGTTAGACATCACTATTGAACCCCACCACTCACCCTCAAACTTATTTAACTCTCGGGAGGTCATATTATAAAGGATAAGACCGAAATTACCAAATTACTACTGAGTTAAGTCGTAAACTATGTAATGTTCACCATCATTGCTTGCTTGTTGCTTGTTGTGTATCCGCAACATATATTTACTCGTGAAACTGAACAATTTTCCCCAAGGAACATAGGTTGAAATCCCAAAATTAAAATTCAACTTTTCATATAAACTGCAGTCACGTGACCGGCCTTTTTGTATGACAAGTTGAATTTTAATGTGGCGGATAAACAAGCGGTTAAATATAAGGGTGTACACATACATACTTATTTAGATATAAGTCGTAGGGAAATAAGAAAATCTGGGATTTCATGAAATCCCTAGAAATATTATAAAATCACGGAAAATTACGAATATTCTTGTTCATTACGACTTTTTATTGAAATGTCTAGTTGATAAACTGGCAAAGTCAACATATATGAAAAGTAAAAAAATAATAATAATTGCGGTTTCAGAAATCTTGCAGAACAAAAGTTGTTCAGTTTTAAAACACTTTTACTTTTCATATGATGATCAACTAATCACCCGAGAGGTTTTGCGTTATCTGATTTGAGTTTTTCAAAGTTATCAGTGAGATAACTCTGCTTATGAAACTGAACAACTTTTGTTCTGCAAGTTTTCTGAAATTGCACTTATTATTTTATTACTTTTCATACATGTTGACTTGACCAGATAATCAACTAATCACCCGACAACTTATCACACGAGAGGTCTTGCGTTATTTGATTAACACGTTGCAAATTCTGTGATTTGTAGTAAACTCAACTATACTGTCATACATTATCAGAATCAGATTTTTTTTATTTGTTTTGGACATGACAACACAAAAATTACAAACAACAATACAGACGTAAAAAACCAACAAAAAGATACCTACGCATTGACATCTCCCTGCGTTGCGACATCCAAACAAAAAGGGCTCCCTCAGCGAAAGCCGCAGCCCGGGCAGGCCAAACGTCATTTGCGTGATATTTGAAATAAGAAATAAACATAATGTAAACCAAATACCTATTTGATTTAAATATAATGACGGTGAAGTCTTTTATAATTGCAACAAAGAAATGAATACACTAAAAAGGATTATTTATGTGGTATAGTAAATAGTTAAAGTGAGATTTTAAATTTGATAGGACGTAAGCATAATATGCATTTTGTTAAGATTTTATATTTTTTATAATAAAAAAATATATATATTAGATTGATAGAAAACAAGCAATAACGAATTTCGGCGCTACCACTAATGCCCTCCGTGGTGTAGTTGGTAAGCACGTTGGCTGCGTATAGGCCGAAGATCGTGGGTTCAAGTCCCACCGGAAGGTTTACGTTTTTAGTTGTTTTCTATGAATCTAAAAATATTTAATAAATAATGTACATAGACCTACATAAAATAGTGAATAACATAGAATAAGTACAATTAGAACTGGAATGTGTGTTATGTAGATATGATAAATAAATGCTTTATTGAAATCAGAAATCAGAAATCAGAAAACTTTATTTGTAGGACATCACAACACAGAAAACAATAAGACAATAAGGCAAGAAAACAATAACTACATAATTTAACACTATACATAACATGAAACACGAACGATACAACTAAACATCCCTCTGTGCTGCGACACCCACACAAAAAGGGCCCCACTCAGCGAAATGCCGCCGCCCGGCTGGGCCACGGCGGTATTGATGAAATATGTGTATAGTGTACCTGCTTTACGCCATCATCGTGCCGTCCTGATATTTTTATTTCAATACAAGTTGAGATCTTTCAGTCTGGTAGGCAGTGAAATTCCATAGAAGTAGCTACAAAGCAAGGTATACTAGCCAGTGGAAGGCCAGTGGGAGGGGGAGGGGTTACTAACTAAGTGGCACCGGAAGCAATCGCCGATGGTGCCGCGCGTCTACAGGGCAGAGGATAGTGTCACAGAGCAGCTAAATGTTCTGACTTCATTCAAAACCAGCTTTCTGCCGCAGCTCCGCCCGCGTTAACAGTTTTTCCCGTGGGAAAGAGGCATTATCCCGCGGTAAAAGGTAGCTTTATGTTACTCAGAGTGAATGTAGCTTTCTAATGGTGAAAGAATTTTTGAAATCGGTTCAGTAGTTTTTGAGTTTATTCATTACAAACAACACACACACACACACAGAAATACAAATCTTGCCTCTTTATAATATTAGTATGATATTACTAGCGACCCGCCCCGGCTCCGCACGAAAATGGTTATTGTGGGTTATCCTTAAGTAAATTATGCATGTATTATACATATAAACTTTCCTTTTGAATCACTCTGTCTATTAAAAAAAGCGGCCAAGTGCGAGTCTAAATCGCCCATGAAGGGTTCCATAGCAGCCGGTAACATAATATAAAAGGTTTTGTAGTTCGTTGTGACTTTGATCGATGTTTTAATAATAGTGAAAGGTAAATTGCGGTTTACGATTTATGACGTATTAAAAAAAAAACTACTTACTAGATCTCGTTCAAACCAATTTTCGTTGGAAGTTTTCATGGTAATGCACATCATATATTTTTTTTAGTTTTATCATTCTCTTATTTTAGAAGTTAGAGGGGGGGGGGACACACATTTTTCCACTTTGGAAGCGTCTCTCGCGCAAATTATTCAGTTTAGAAAAAAATGTTATTAGGAACCTAAATATCATTTTTGAAGACCTATCCATAGATACCCCACACGTATGGGTTTGATGAAAATTTTTTTTTTGGGTTTCAGTTCTATGTATGGGGGACCCCCTAAATTTATTGTTTTTTTTTTCTATTTTTGTAAGAAAATCTTAATGCGGTTCATAGAATACATCTACTTACCAAGTTTCAACAGTATAGGTATTATAGTTTCGGAATAAAGTGGCTGTGACATACGGACGGACGGACGGACGGACAGACAGACAGACAGACAGACATGACGAATCTATAAGGGTTCCGTTTTTTGCCATTTGGCTACGGAACCCTAAAAACCGCATCAAAATCCGTTGCGTAGTTTTAAAGATTTAAGCATACATATGGATATAAGGACAATCAGGGACATAGGGACAGAGAAAGCGACTTTGTTTTATACTATTTAGTGATAGTGAAGGTTAGGCAACAAGGCAAATCCTTAATCCAATCGTCTTTGTTTTAGGCTTAAATAGTAACATACAAATTGTCCAATGGAGCTTTCCTTACAATATAAATATCATTTTTCGTTTTCAAAATTTAGAGCAAGAACGTTTCTATTTTCACTATTTCGGCCGGATCATTTTTTGTTATTGACTTTCTCGATTCTTTTTGCAATATACAGCTCTTGTGAATACGCGTCTTTAGACCTTTTTTGAATGTCATATCTTCACAACTCTCCGAGATATAAGTAAGGAGATCGAACTTTTTCGAGAAATCGGAGCCTATACTGGAGCGAACGAAATTACATTTCCAATTTCAAAAATCATGTGGCATCCCCAGAGCAGTCTTTTACATTTATCTGGTCAGGCTTTTTACCAAACGAGTGTTTTTCTACTGAGTTAAATAGACTGTGGCCCTTGCACCAAGGTAATCCCGCACGACCCACCCGGATTCTATAATCCGGTCTATTTCAGTTCAGAAATTACTATCTTTAATCTATATTAGAAACATGGTTTATTCATTCTGTACCATTAGTTTGCGTTGGATGCTATGGTTGAGTAACGAACTATGTTTACGTTGTGAATGCGTGTGGGATTTTTTATGTTATTTATGCTTTGTTAGTAAGAAATTTATCTGAAAACAAAGTTAAGATTTATTGCCTAAAAAACTGGTCAAGTGCGAGTTGAACTCGTGTGAAAAATGTATTATACATACATACACATTTTTACGGTAAACACGACAGTTTATCACGCGATAGGTCCGCGCAAACCTGCGGTCTTTTGCTTTGAAGGCAGGACATTTGATTGGTTAACACAACCTTTGAATTTAGAACAGAATAGAATATACTTTTTAATTTATTCACAGGTGTGTGGTGTGTAGATTGTACGAACGAGAACGTACAGTAGCCATCACATGCGGCTGGACATGTTGACCTTGAGAGCGCCCGTATTCCGTAGCGGTAGGGGTGAATTTCGTAGTGCGAATGTCCAACCGCATGTGCTGGCTACTGTACATATGAATTCGAAAATCGAAAACATATTGGCATTGGTCGGGACCTGAACCCGCGTTTCCTAAATAAAAGGCAACAACCCTAGCTACTAGGCCACCGACTATCCCAAGTATAAAAATACACCGTGAAGTTTGCCTGGTTGTTAATCCGCAACATAGTGTTAGTTAGTACTCATGAAACTTTACAACTTTCCCTAAGGAACATAGGTTGCAATCTCAAAAATAATATTCAACATTTCATATAAACTTCAGTCACGTGACCGGCCACTTTTTATGACAAGTTGAATTTTAATTTTGTGATTTCAACCTATGTTCCTTAGGGAAAATTGTTCAGTTTCATGAGTACTGACTTCCACTATGTTGCGGATAAATTTCGCAGTGTATAATGAATAATAAACCAATATAATAAGTAATTTAGATCATAAAATTATTCCAAGACATTTCATTACGCCCACTATACTATTATGAAGTTTTTTGTAGTGTTTAATTAATTTGATACACTCCTTGCTAAGTAAGTTCATAATTCTGCCATTAAATCTACATAACATTGTCAGTTTAGTACTTAGTATAGTAATATTAATCAATTTGCATGGTAAAATGTAATAGAGTTCTATACAAGGTCTATATCATAAAAGTTACGCAGAATATTGTTTGCAAAGATATCAAATTGCTTATTATTAATTACTAGCGACCCGCCCCGGCTCCGCACGGGATAATGGTTATTGTGGGTTATCCTTAAGTATATTATGCATGTATTATACATATAAACCTTCCTCTTGAATCACTCTATCTATTAAAAAAAACCGCATCAAAATCCGTTGCGTAGTTTTAAAGATTTAAGCATACAAAGGGACATAGGGACAGAGAAAGCGACTTTATTTTATACTATGTAGTGACTAGCATGCTTCGCGGCTCCGCCCACGTTAACACTTTTCTCCTTGGAAATGAGTAATTTTCCCGCGGTAAAAGGTAGCTAATGTCGTTTCTCAAGGTCTATTCTATCTTTGTACCAAGTTTCATTAAAGTCGGTTCAGTAGTTTCGGAGTAACCGTTAGAATGGCCGGTGAACAGTCGTATTTTGCTCTTAAATAGTGTCGAAACATTGCTTCCTCGTTGCTTCCCACTGCTTCCAAGGACGAGAAGATTGCTTCCTTCATATCTTCTTATACATAAAAATGAATTGCTGTTCGTTAGTCTCGCTAAAACTCGAGAACGGCTGAACCGATTTGGCTAATTTTGGTCTTGAAATATTCGTGGAAGTCCAGGGAAGGTTTAAAAGGAAAAAAAAACTACGCGGGCGTATAGCCGCGGGCGGACAGCTAGTTTTAGAATAAAAACAACATTTAAGGTTCACCGGCCATTCAGACATCAGGACTGCTGGTTAACATCCGTAGCGTAATAACTACGTTTCGGAGCCTATTGAATGCAATCAAACAAACGAACAATACTTAATAATGCTGTGGTCATGCTGGAGGGCGATGGCTGTCCCATACGTCAAACCCGTGAACGTGGTGCTGCTTGGGGGGACTGGTCTGCTCTAGTCGATTGCCGATTGTTTTATTGTTTATATAGTTTAGTTTTTCTACTTTGACTGGTTGCCTTCCTTTAATTTCATATTTCGTCTGCACTCTTTGTTATATTAATCAAATTGTATAAAATAATAATTACCTATGTAAAAATATTTTGAAAAGATGCAACGCCTGTGGAGTTTCTTCCGGAGAGTTCTTCTCCACAGAAGACAGCCAAATCGTGAACTCTCCTCGACGTCAAAAAATGATTTGTGAAATCTTACTTTGAATAAACACTATTTGACTTTGACTTTGGGCGTATTTCATGGTATATAAAATAATACTAGATACACCCTTTATATATGAAATTCGTATGACGGAGAGGTTAAAAGTTCATTGTCGGTACTAAATACTAATGGTTAAGATAACATATTTTATGACCATTTGCAATATAGGTACAGTAAGCTGACGAATGAGGTGACCCCCCCGCCGACACGCCACGCTACTTTCGCCACGCTGTAACTTAGAGAGACCGTTGAAATAAGGCAACACATTCTTAACTACACTGATGAAGTTTTATTAGCCATTAGTTCATTATTTTCTGCCCCTTTGTAGCGATAGATGGCGCTTAACGGCGTTTCGGGAGGGTCACCTCATTAGTCAGCTTACTGTACTATTATGCTCTTGTTCACATTTCTGTATGAATATAGAAGGGACAGACACCTTGCAATGACGTATAGGTTTAATGTGAAAATTATTGTGTTTGAACAAACTACAGTTGTTTTATCTCACGATTGCAGACGAACCTTACTTGTAGTTGTGTGCGTATAGACATGCGTTTTTGTGTGCGTACTACTAAACTGAGCGCTACGCACACGAACACAATGTGCACACACAAGACACACACAATTATGGCTCACCTGCACTCGTGAGGTAACATTCTGTAATTATATAATTGGTTGGTACGTAAAATGTGGATACATTTAATATAATAAACTAGCTTCCCGCCGCGGCTCCGCCTGCGTTAATAGTTTTTCCCGTAGGAATGAGGTATTTTCCCGCGGTAAGAGCTAGCCTTTACTCATATTCTTCCGCAAGGTCTATTCTATCATTGTGCTAACTCCGCCCGCTTTAGCATTTTTTCCCGCGGTTAATACGGTGAGTCTGTACTATAGCTGTCAGACAGATGATATAAATACAAACACAAGCGCTCATCACACGAATGTTTGCCCTGAACGGGATTCAAACCCGTGACCCTGAGCATCGAAGGAAGACTTACTACCAACTAGGCTACGGGGCCGTTTCGTTAGACAGACTTAGTTTTACCGTAAGATTTTTTTAGTTTTGTGTGCCTGAAGATATTCAGCTGTAAATCTATTTGGTAATAGCTAATAAGAATTGCAATTTTGATAGCGTACGCGCAAGCTCTGACCGCAATATTTTAAAAATAGAATGCAGTTCAGAATGCAGTGCATTCCCGTTAATTTTATTATGATTGCCATTT
Organism: Teleiodes luculella; assembly: GCA_948473455.1. Taxonomy (NCBI): domain Eukaryota; kingdom Metazoa; phylum Arthropoda; class Insecta; order Lepidoptera; family Gelechiidae; genus Teleiodes; species Teleiodes luculella. The sequence continues at coordinate 1,162,953 of OX419604.1, forward strand.
CTTTGACGTCATCGTGTTAATTTTAGTTTTCAATTTGATTGTGTTGCATTATGTATAATGTGTGTATGTATGTGTCTTGTTTTTGACAGGATGTACGTAGACGGAATTTTACAAATTATGTATGTGGTTGTGGTTTCGGCCGAGGTTATATGGTTTGTAAAACCTTTCCGGTGAAAACTAAGCTCATGAAACTGAACAACTTTTGTTGCGGAAGTTTTTTCTAATCGCAATTTTGTTTACTTTTCGTACGAATCAATCAGCTGTCTAAATCAATTTGTATGTAAAGTAAAAAAAAAGGAATATGCGCGAACATTTTTTTCACAGGACTTACAGGTAGAGCGTCTCGATTTAGGGGAATATAACGGTACTATATTATGCAGGCAATCAAGTACATATGATAAATAAAATTATGTGGGACATCTCACACACGGCCATCTGACCCCAAACTAGGCAGAGCCTGTACTATGGGTGTCAGACAGCTGATATACACAACATCCCGACACAAGGCAAACACAAGTGCTCATCACACGAATATTTGCGCTGGGCTACTAGGATACGAGGCCGTCGTCAAGTAAATAAATCCCACTTCTGATATCGCAACTTTTTTACGTTCTCAGTGCGTTGTTACTCGTACAGTCAACGTAGCTCGGAGCTTGGGCTTATCCGACTCTCGTGGGCGAAGACCGTAATCCGGTAGTACTGGCCGGCCCTTCTTGTAATTACCCGGGTATACCCGCTGCCACAGCAGTTAGTTGTAAGTAGGTACGTGATTTACTTAAGCCGCGATTAGACTACACAAATTTGTAGGACACTTTTTCAGTTAGGTTCCTTAGTAAGGACAAGTGTAATTGCAGTAAGGCTCCAATAATTAGGACACTAAATTTGTGTTGTGTAATGGTCGCAGGGAAATGTGGAAATCAGGGATTTCACGAAATCCCTGGGGGTATCACAGATGTCGAATTTTCTTCTTTATTACGTCTTCTTAATAAACATACTTCTTACTTACTTAGCGATATGACAAAATACTAAGGTAAAGTCAGAGATATGTCATTTCACTAACTAAATTAGTGAAATAAATAATATAAAAATATATTTTTAATACGAAAAAGAAACTAATTAGTTCATAATGGCCCATGGGCTTCTTCTATCGATAATATAAAGAGATTTTTCAATCAGCCACATGTATGTTACACTGTAATATTCGTTTTTTATGAAGATGTTCTACTTCCGTTATGTGTTTGGTGCTCGGTACGAGACACGTTGATCGTCTAATTTGGGAGAGATTTAGAGATTAAACGTCAACAATGTTTAGCTGATCTCGATGAAGAAAGACCAAAGGAAGGCTGGTTTATTTTTGACAGCATAAAGTGACGTCACACTATCCGTATATAGCCCGCATACAAAGTGTTAATCAAATAACACAAAACCTCTCGGGTGATCAATACAAATACAAATATTCTTTATTGCATATAAAATTGTAAATAAAAATTTATTTCATATAAAATTCTGCTTCTCTGAATTTATTTTAAATGCTATGAATAAAAAATTCCAGGTAGATGCCGTGTATACCGATTTTTCAAAGGCTTTTGATAAAATTTCTCATCAAACACTATTGTTGAAACTTTGGAACATCGGTAAACATGGTGATCTTTTCAGATGGATCAAGTCTTATATTAAAAATAGATGTCAGGCCGTCGTTCTGGGAGGTTACTGTTCACAATATAAATACATTTCCTCGGGTGTTCCACAAGGGTCTCACCTTGGGCCCCTTTTGTTTACGTTGTATATTAACGATTTATGCAAGAGTATTTGTACTTCAGAAACATTATTTTATGCAGATGACACTAAAATCTATAGGGTAGTCCGTTGTGATGCTGATTGCAGACTCTTACAAAATGACCTTTGCAATTTTGAAAATTTCTGTCATAATAATAATTTATTCTTAAATCCCGACAAATGTCACGTAATAAGTTTCACTAGAAATAAAAAACCATTGGAGTTCGATTATACTCTTTGCAATAAAAAACTCGATCGTGTTAAAGTAATACGAGGTCATTATGGATTCTGAGGTCACTTTTGTGCCACATTTAGATAGAATTTTGAGCAAGGCGTTCAAACAATTGGGGTTCCTTTTACGGGTTGGTAAACCTTTTAAGAATGCCTCAACATACAAAATTTTGTATAATAGTTATGTGCGTAGTAATTTGGAATTTGCAAATATAGTATGGCACCCGTTTTACAAGAAACATCGAAAGACTAGAAAAAGTACAGAGGAAATTCGTCAAGAGTCTTGATTATAGAACTGGAAATGCCTATGTAGATTATGATGCTTCATTATCCTATCATAAGATTGTAGCGTTAAGCGATCGTCGTGATTATGCAGATCTTATCTTCTTACATAAAATACTAAATAACAAAGTAGATGCCCCCGCATTACTCCAAGAAATATGTATTCGTGTTCCTCGCAGACTGGAACGCACTTGCTGCAAAAAACCATTGTTTTCCATAGCTTCGAGCAGCACCTGTTATGTAGCAAATAGCAGTTATATAAGAAGAAGTTGTAGATTATATAATGATAGGTATTCAGACATAGATATATTTAATCCTAGTTTAAACTGTTTTTTAAAACAAATTTATGAGCATACGAATTGTTGATGTGTAATTTGGCCAAATCCTGTATCGTGTATTATAGAGCAAGAGCCCGTGAACGCCAGACATACGTTATTTTATAAAAGCTGAAAATTCTTGTATATGTGCCTCTAGTACAGGTAAGAACGATCCCCACTCATGTTACCTGGGTAGTGGTTCCTTTGGCAGGTAGCAGGTAATAAAGGTATATAAAATTGTATCTTAAATTCGTTAATTTATAAAACTCAATTTTTTGATATTTCATTCGTAGTAATATTAATATTCGCGTTATGCATTGCCAGACACCTACTATGGTTCCAACCCCCAGCCAGACACCCCTAAATTATGATAATTTGTAATTCTACTTACGTTATTTTGTAAAATCTGAATTTTATATATGTTATTTGAGGCACTATAAAATGATGTTTTCTCAGTAGCCAGACAGTTTCGAGGGTTCTATCATCCTGCCAGACGCATTGGAAGGGGCAAAAGTTGTGAGAGCGCGGAGTATAGCCACAGTATAAATATAGTATGTACTACGTACATACAGTAGGATAACTTCGCGGTTTTCTGGGATTGAACGAATGAATGAATGACATGCTGTAGGGTTGAACACTGCTTGTTTTTCTTGACCACTTGATAAGTTTGCAACTAATTACTTAAAGTAAAGCCTGGCCAAATAAATAAAAAACCTGCTCTGGGGGCGTCACATTTATATTTTTACGACTATGGCAACAATTTCTCTTATAAAATTAGTTCCATTAAAATTCCGAAATATGGCGAGGTTTTTTATTTCTTTGGTTGGGCTTTATTAAAACGGTTTTCTTTGAATATCACAGGATGCGATTACAATCCTGCATTGTTCAGGAAAGCTAAATTAAAACCGTTCAAATTATTAAAACAATATGCAGAATTCCAGCAAGCCTTTTTGAATTTTGGTCACAGCGAAATCATAGAAGATAATCAAAAACAACAAGAGTTCTTCGATGTTATTCAAAATTTTATTTGCTATCTGTATAATGTAGGTGATTTAAATGATGTTGATGCTGCTAGACTGCAAATTTTTATTGATTCTTACACAGTATCTGATGTAAACGAAGCTTTCAATAAGAAAAAAATACGAAATTTTGACGCTAGTTGCTTACCGCCTTGCAAAAGCGAGCTATTGCAGCAATTTCTGCGAGCGAATTATATATGTTCTATATGGAATAATGCTCACTTAAAAACCCCAACATCATATGACCCAGTAAATAATGGTTGGAGACTCGAAAATGACCGGTACCATTTTAAATGGTTTGAAGGGGATCAATTACCGAATTATGTTAGTGATTCTTTAAAAACAATATCAGGTATGTAACGATTACATAAAAATATTTTACACATATTTATAACTGTTGATGATTAACTGGGTTTTATGTTACTTTTACAGAAACTAACGAGGATAATGTTGATAACGATCAATCCGAGGACTGGAGTAGTAGCGACGAAGATGAAGATATTGACGACAACGGTGATTATGAAGAAAATTACTGAATAAAAATTGTTCTTAAATTATTAAAAGATTATTATTCAATTATAATTAAATACAATAAACTTTGGAAAACTTCCAAATAACATGAATCAAGTTATTAGTTTTTTCACGTGATTGATAATTTAGTATAAAATTATTTATATGTATTGTTTTAAAAATTTTATACTCAGACTGTAGTTATTTTATTTAATAAAATTTCTTGATAAATTAAAAAAAGAAGAGCACGAGATAATTTGGAATAAACGACATCTGATACGCAGTAAACGATCGCAATAAACCGAACGCTCTGTATCACTCCAGTTATACACATACTCCGCGCTCTCACAACTTTTGCCCCTTCCAATGCGTCTGGCAGGATGATAGAACCCTCGAAACTGTCTGGCTACTGAGAAAACATCATTTTATAGTGCCTCAAATAACATATATAAAATTCAGATTTTACAAAATAACGTAAGTAGAATTACAAATTATCATAATTTAGGGGTGTCTGGCTGGGGGTTGGAACCATAGTAGGTGTCTGGCAATGCATAACGCGAATATTAATATTACTACGAATGAAATATCAAAAAATTTAGTTTTATAAATTAACGAATTTAAGATACAATTTTATATACCTTTATTACCTGCTACCTGCCAAAGGAACCACTACCCAGGTAACATGAGTGGGGATCGTTCTTACCTGTACTAGAGGCACATATACAAGAATTTTCAGCTTTTATAAAATAACGTATGTCTGGCGTTCACGGGCTCTTGGACTATTAAGTTTTATATCACCATAGGGAACTGTAGGTCTGTTTATATATATTATTAGACTTAAGCTGATATTTGTACACGACTGTTTGTTCCTAAATAAAAAAAAAAAAAAAAAATTTACATATAAAAAAAAACACGGACATAAAGCGGCAAATGGCGGCCTTAACGCTTTAAGCGATTTCCTCCAGGCAACCTCTCGGGTGACAACACAGGTCATGAAACTGAACAACTGTTGTTTTGCCAGTTACCTGAAATCGCACTTTAATTTTACTTTTCATAGAAGTTGACTTGCCTTGCTGCGGGAAACTGTGTAGGGAAAAGTCGAAAAGCAATGCGGGCGTAGCCACGGGCGGACTGCTAGTCACTAAGAGCTTCTTTTTGAACTTTGCGTATTCACTGATATAATTAAATGAAGGCCGATCTATTATAGAAATATATAAACACAACCACACTGACTGTTGTAAGTCACTCTATTTTTAAAACATTCGCCCGAATTCAGCACGCAATCTGTCCCTTTCGGTTTTGTTAGTAACGAAAGGGACGGGAGATGAATCAATTATGCTTTGACTGACATATATCGTAAACCCAGATATATGTAGTTAAAGATGTTTTTTTATAACCACTAGAAAGTTTTATACGATAACATCATAACTAACTAGTCATTTTATAGTAATTTTAATTCAAGGAGTTCAGAAAATCCAATGAATCCGTAGCCTAGTCGGTAGTATGTCTACCAGGTTCGCGTGTTCGGATCGTGTGATGATGAGCGCTTGTGTTTGCCTTGTGTCTGGATGTTGTATATTTATATATCAGCTGTGTGACACCCATAGTAAAACTGAACAACTTTACCTGAGGGAACATAGGTTGAAATATCAAAATTAAAATTCAACTTCTCATGCAAAGTGGCCGGTCACGTGACTGAAGTTTGTATGAAAAGTTGAAAATTATTTTTGAGATGTCTACCCACGTTCTTTAGGAAAAGTTGTTCAGTTTCAAGGGTACTACCACTATGTTGCGGATAAACATTCAGTTTAATTTCACGGTGTACCTATACATACATAGGTATACACTTACTTGCCGCATCTAATCAAATCTATCTGTAGATCACTACATAGTATAAAACAAAGTCGCTTTCTCTGTCCCTATGTCCCTATGTATGCTTAAATCTTTAAAACTACGCAACGGATTTTAATGCGGTTTTTTTAAATAGATAGAGTGATTCAAGAGGAAGGTTCATATGTACAATACATGCATAATATACTTAAGGATAACCCACAATAACCATTTTCCCGTGCGGAGCTGGGGCGGGTCGCTAGTAGATATATATGTATAATAGACTGTATCTTTAAATTGCTGTACGGATATGGATAAGTAGTTCGTTGATCTCGAGTTATTTGCTGAATGAGGATTTATGAGTTCACAACTCGGAGACGACCATTGTGAGTGCATTACGCAGATCGAAACGGCTTGGGTTCGATGCCTCGTTAAAGAACGTTGTTCTTTTAGATCACTATTATTTAAATAAAACTAAATTAAAAAAATAATAACCCTTGACACAAAACCGTTACTTGATCCTTTCAACAACTAGAAAAGAGCTAATAATCTTCAAATGGCTGAAGATATTTTCTTGGATCATAGCTAAGAACAATCTCGATTGTGACACCTTCCAAAAAAAAAAAACTAGATGAAAATTGGAGGCCACGCTCCGTTTAGGAGCTACGATGCCACAGACAGACAGACAGACAGACATACACGTCAAATTTATAACACTCCTCTTTTTAGTCGGGGGTTAAAAAAGAGGATAGAACAAAATATGCGATCCTGTGGAGTTTCTTCTTTGGGTTCTCTTTCATTTAGAAGTTCGCGGGTTCAAACCTCGGCACGTGTTTTCGATTTTAGTATTTTACGGCACGTGTTTTCGATTTCACAACCAATGTGTTTTCGATTTTCCAATTCATATGTACGTTTATTCGACGCTCTTACGGTGAAGGAAAACGCCGAGAGGAAATCTGCATACACCTGTGAAGAAATTCATAGGTTGTCTGTGAAGTTGACCAACCCGTATTGGACCAGCGTGGTCGACTAAGGCCTATTTACCCTGATTTCATGGTAGGCTCGAGCCCCTCGGTGGGGACATATATGAGCTGTTAACACCAATAATTTTACGTAAATCCAGCGCGGGATCGATCGTCATGGAGATCTTTGGGGGAGGCCTTTGTCCAGCAGTGGTCGTCTTTCGGCTGAAATGATGATGATGATGAAATCCAGATGAAATAATAAAATGTTTCTACTATATTTCAATTTTCTCTTTTTAGTTAATAAAATAGACCCACTCTTTAGACATTTTTATTAAAGTTTTTTTTTTCTCTTAATTGAAGGTAAGCAAAGAAAACGCCAAGTCTGTAACGCAACGCCTGGCTAAGTTTTAATAATGTCCTACTACTTCCGTGCTGCCAGACACAGGGTCGCACTCAGGCTGAATTATTTAAAATTATTATTGACTAGCTTTCCGCCGCGGCTCCGCCCGCGTTAAGTTTTTCCCGTGGGAATGAGGCAGTTTCCCGCGATAAAAGGTAGCCTATGTTACTCAGGGGGAATGTAGCTTTTCTAATGGTGAATTTAAATATAAATTTAATAAAAAATTTGAATTCGTTTCAGTAGTTTTTGAGTTTATTCATTACAAACATACATACACACACACACACACACACACAAAAATACAAATCTTTCCTCTTTATAATATTAGTAAGAAGTATAATAATATGATAATCTTTGCGCTCTTTAAACGCTTATTTTTTCAAGGTTTCATATTAAAAATAAATAATATGTGTAGGCAGCCTTATTGCTGAGTAACAATTTCTAACAGGCAACCTTAGGGTGAAGAACCTTAGGAAGTGTTAGTAGGGGAAGACCAAGGCGAACGTCCCACAGAAAAATACATAAATAGTATGTATTTTTTCAATGTTTATGCAATACAGTTACTGAGTACGGCCCTGGCTTCAACTTTTTCACTTTACACGCTCCACCCGGATTGATCTGCCGTAATTAAAATCACTTTGATGTGAACTTCCGTCATCTGACTACGGGTTAAACAGTACTTTAGAACGTTTTGACAACCCTTTGTCGGCTGGTTATTAGTAGAAAAGCAATTACTTTGTAACACTCGTTTTATTAATGGGAAAGTGTTGGCGTTTGTTTATTTAATTTTAATAATTTTATCGTCTGCTGAATTTGTTTTTCGATTAATTTTGACAGCTTAGATTAGGCACTTGATTTATCAAAGAAGAAATTTGGAAGTGGCAGCTTTATTAGCCTTTCAAACCTTTTCACTTAAAGTATTGATTTGAGTAACGACCATTTGAACTCAGAAACATTTAAACCAAATACGTCCATTGCTGGCAAATAGTATTAAACAGTAATAGCTCAGAATAAAGATACCCAGTAGTTGCAGTCCAAGAGCGGCCGAATCGTCGCACGCACACATATAAGAATCATTTACACGGCCGCTAGCTAACCCATGGTCTAAGAAAACAAGGTCTTCCCATTAGACCACGTGGATGAACAGTGCAAAATGACGTAGGCTCGTGTCAGTCACGCGGTCTAATGGTTAGAGCTTGTTTTCTTGGACCATGAGCTAACCCATCTTTCATAGTTTTGCACCGCGAAGATGAGTTAGCGCCTAACGGCCATGTAAATGATTCTTATATGTAACTAGCGACCCGCCCCGGCTCCGCACGGGAAAATGGTTATTGTGGGTTATCCTTCAGTATATTATGCATGTATTATACATATAAACCTTCCTCTTGAATCACTCTATCTATTAAAAAAAACCGCATCAAAATCCGTTGCGTAGTTTTAAAGATTTAAGCGTACAAAGGGACATAGGGACATAGGGACATAGGGACATAGGGACATAGGGACAGAGAAAGCGACTTTATTTTATACTATGTAGTGATAGTGATGTGTGCGTGCGACGACTCGGGCGCTCTTGTATGGAGTGCAACTACTGGGTATCTTTCTTCTGTGGTAATAGAGACGAAATACATAGAAATCTTACAGACCCCCCCACACTGGCTTCTTTCGAGCATCTTTCCAGCGTCGTCGTCTCGCCAGTGTCGAGCTGCGTTTCTTTCACTCGCTTTCCTGCCTATCATCATAAAATCAAAACTAATAATCAGAGACGGAGCCCCTCAGGCGTCGCCTCCTTCACGATGTTTTTCAGTATCAACGCTAGGCCTAGGTTCGAGGCTCCCTAGAGTCGCCCCTAGACGCGTTGGTACATGACTACTTTGGGGTAGAGTCTTCCGCTCCCCCGCAAGTCTGGTGAAGCTTTATACGTCGTACTTTTTCGACACGAGCATAGGTCAATAAAAAAAAGCTACGTTGACGCCGCTGGAAAGACGCCAGTGTGGGGGGTCTGGTAGAAACAAAATCTGTCAACTAGCTGAGGTGCGGGGGGGGGGTGTCTCGGGTTGTGATTGCTCCGAAAGGCATGCCGCTGATGCAGCTTGCAATTGGTGATTTTCTATTGGTCGAAACTGACGAAAAACAAAGATATCTCAGTACCAATCATCTCGTGAAATTTTGCGAACAAGTTTGTTAGTCTTCTTCTTTTCGAGTCGACAGCAAACTCAGACAGTCTCGGCCCAAAAACCAGCCACGTTTGTTTGTTAGTTATTACTTAATTATATTGTTTTGTTCAGTCTGAGCAAGGACGTTAGAAATCACTACATAGTATAAAACAAAGTCGCTTTCTCTGTCCCTATGTCCCTATGTCCCTCCCTTTGTACGCTTAAATCTTTAAAACTACGCAACGGATTTTAATGCGGTTTTTTTTAATAGATAGAGGGATTCAAGAGGAAGGTTTATATGTATAATACATGCATAATATACTTAAGAATAATCCACAATAACCATTTTCCCTTGCGGAGCCGGGGCGGGTCGCTAGTTAGTAATATAGGTAGCTACTATTATAACGTGTTAGAGTCTGAGTTTGGATTTTTAATAATGTGACGAAGTCATGGGGGTTCCCAATTTGCGAGATGTAATGCTGACGCAATTTTTTTCTTAAAGGTCTATTTTCTCAACCGATTCATTTGTGAGCAGCCCCTCTAACATGCCCGGTCCACGCGTGACATACCTATATAATTTTGTCGTGCGTATTCTCTTATCCTATTGGGGGATATTTCAATATGGCGGGTTTCTCGCGCGACAAACTTTTGTCATATCACTGCATGTTACGGGTGCAGGTTCGATTTTTTTTAACTGACTCTATCACGGCGCTTCTAGTAATAATATAAGTTTCTATTAAGTAGCTATGAATGTTATTATAATTATTCAAAATACTCTATAACTGTAATCAGCACACCCCTTTATAATGAAACTAGCTGTTTGCCTCGCGACTCCACCCGCGTTAATAGTTTTCCCGTGAAAATGAGGTACTTTCCCGCGGTAAAAGGTAGCCTATGTTACACAGGGTAAAGGCTGCCACACACCGGATACGCATTGCGTTGCATCTGCGTGCGACACAATCTGTAATGTATTAACCTGAAATACGACGTTCACACTGAAAGTGTCGCAGACGCAATGCAGCACGTCTGCGTGCATCAGACGCACGGCACGAACACAACTAGTGTAACTAGTATTATATTATCTGTGACAACACAAACTGACAAGGGTTACCATGGTTACAAATCAATAAATGTCAGTTGCGTAAATAATATCGTGCATTTTAGTTCATTTTCCTTTATATTTGTGATTATTCTTGACCGATATGGCGCGAACGGTACCGGAACGGGAACGTCGCACGCGCGAAGGAGGACGTAAACTTTGTATAAGGTTGTATTACACAGGATTTCCTATTGACACTGACACCGCGCTGCTGCAAGCGTCTGCGATACTGTGTGAACGGCCTCTGTTGCGCGGTACTGCAGACGCAACGCGTCGTGCTGCAGACGTATCCGGTGTGTGGCAGCCTTTAAGGCTAGATTACTAATGGTGAAAGAATTTTTGAAATGGGTTCAGTAGGTTTGGAGTTTATTAATTACAAACATACATACACACATAAATACAACTCTTTCCTCATTATAATATTAGTATGATGAAAAAGCTTTTATAGCTAATATGAGGGAGTGTCTAAAACTGATGAAAAAAGTAATACAAGAACCACTAGTCAATTCAATTATGGACTAGGAATTAACAGAGCAATTAATTAGGTCTGTATAAGCCCTTCGGCCTCGCGAGGTTTAATTTATTAATGTAACTGACTAGTTAAATGATGTAGTTTAGTTAATTGCTTAGTTATATATGTATATAATTATTAAAAAAAAATAACATTATTTTGTTTGTGTTTTATAATTTGACTTGTATTGCATAATATTTTTAGTAAGCGCGTGAAAAGGGCGTAGATAAATTTTTCTATTTATACTCTAAGGGACGTAGGGTTTTTCAAATTTATTAATCTTTATTTTTTTAAAAGTTAGAGCATTACGTAAAGTAATCTAAATCTAAGTAAAAGCCTTATATTGAAATATTATGCAAATATATAAAAAAAACTGTAATATAAATATGAATTCAATCCAATTTGATCATCATTCAAAATATTATCTAAATAAGAAGATAAGGTAACTGTTTTGCGTACCGCGGCGCATCGAATGATATATTGCGTACAGTAAGATATTCATTCTCTACGGTAAGCCCGCCCTGTGTCGGAAGATAAATAGGCTTGACACAGGACCGCATCCAGGAAGTCTTGTAGGGGTCCAATTCGGGTTGAAGATTGCTAAAAAAATATTAGTTAAGTACTACTTTTATAATAATCTAGCTTTCCGCCGCGGCTACCCCGCGTTAACAGTTTTTCCCGTGAGAATGAGGCACTTTCCCGCGGTAAAAGGTATGTTATTTAAGGTGAATGTAGCTTTCTAGTAATAAAAGATTTTTTGAAATCGGCACAGTTCTTTTTGAGTTTATTCATTTCAAACACACACAAATAAAAAATACAAATCTTTCCTCTTTATAATATTAGTATGATATGATATGATTTGTTTAGAAGCTCTAATATATCAATTTATAGTTTGGAATGATACATACATGGGAATGAAATACCATAATTTATAACAGTTCTGTGTTAACACAAAAAAAATAACGATGAGTACATGTACAAAAAATCTTCAAACTTAACTTTTTAGGTAGGTAAGCGTTTAAAAATATTTAAAGGAGGTAAGATCCTAAAATATTAAATCACATGTTTGTTTTTTTTTTAATAATAATAATGTTTATTTCAAGAAAAAAGTAAAGTTCTTAAAGTTGTTGATGACTTCTTTTGGATTAAAATAGCCTGTGTTAGGAGTCATCGCTCTTCTACTCAATAACATTTGTAGACTCTGTTCAAATTAACAGTAATAATATAGTCCAATTAAAGGAACTAAAGCAAGAAACAAACACGAAGATAGTTACTTACTTTTCACATTCTACAAAATAAAGTTTACAAAATATTGATATGAATTTTGTGCCCCCCTTCAACTAACCCTGAGTACACACTGATGAAATTGAAGGGCGCTACAAAAATATTGACAAACTCCCCATGTGCACCCGCCTTCCGGCTTATCTAAGTAAATTGTGTATTCGGCTGACTTTTTACATAATTATTTAGAAGACAATATTGAATAATAAACTGGTACAGATAACGAGGTACATATGATCACAATACTTGGATAATGAAATGAAAAGGCAAGAAAAAGGTAAGAACAAAAAGGAACCTTGGTAAATGCCGAGGTTCAAACCCGCGAACGCCCGAATAGAAGTCGATGGACTTTGCTACTTGATCACCGATGTTCTGCTCCTGGTTAAAACTAAAAGATACATTTAAGGATGCTAGGATCCATCAGTTAAGGGCTTGAGGTCTGAGGCATCTATTTCTGGATCAGCCAGCCTGTAATTGATGGAGGCAATTTGTTTGGCGCAACTTTGTTAGCGCTGACCACAACCTTCAATACTAAAGGAATAGAGCGAGACAAGTAGAAACAGAGTAGGATAGATATAAATAAAGCATCGCTGGGGTGTATACATGGTCCAAGAAAACAAGGTCTTGCAAATAGACCACGTGACTGACACAAGCCTACGTCATTTCTACGTCATTTTGCCTATTCATCCTTGTCGAATGCGTGTAATAGACAAGGACGAACAGCGCAAAATGACGTAGGCTTGTGTCAGTCACGTGGTCTATTTGCAAGACCTTGTTTTCTTGGACCATGGGTGTATACTATAGTATTCAATAGTACTAAATAATTACCCTCGACGCAAAACTGTTACTTGATCCTTTCAATAACTAGAAACGAGCTGATAATCTTCAAATGAAGATATTTTCTTGGATCATAGCTAAGAACACTCTCGATTGTGACACCTTGCAAACAAAAAAAACTAAATCAAAATCGGCGCATCCGTTTAGGAGCTACGATGCCACAGACAGACACACACGTCAAACTTATTACACCCCTCTTTTTTGTCGGGGGTCAATAAAATTACTTATAAGTAAAGAACCTGCTGTAGTTGAATAAGTTAAGTACTGTCCTGCCCTGCTTGTACCGCCACCTGCTCGCAGCAGGACCTGATGGATGCCACAGACAACGCAGTTGAAGTAGCTAGGTTCTGGGCCAAAACTATCTGAGCAATTTGTCATCGACACGATAAGAAGAAGTTGAATAAGTAATACTTATCTCATTTTTTCTTCTCCACTATTGTATTTTTGGCTACATTTTAGGGCTCTGCCTTATTTAAACTAATTGATTCTATCTGTAGTAACTTTTGAATTGACCTCTGTAATATTAGATAAAGAATCATTATGTAATTAGGCTGTAAGTTCCCCAAATTAAAAAAAATCTGTTAGCACGTGGTTAGCACACCGAACATAATAATGTGTTTAGCATGGCCACTGGCTAGTGTTGCTAATCTATTGACACGTATTTTAAAACAATCTTGTTTCCCTCTGTCTGTCTGTCTGTCTGTCCCTATATATGTTTAGATCTTTAAAACTACACAACGGATTTTTATGCAGTTTTTTTAATAGAGTGATTCAAGAGGAAGGTTTATATGTATAAAACATGGTATAATATTGTGGAGAAATACTGATAATTTTGGAGTTTTCTAATGCGATGTCATAAATAAACCCATTTTTTTGCGCTTACATTGCAAACTCTGGCTAAACTCTACGAGATAGATTATCTTAGAAAGGCTTATAAATATCTTAGGTATAACCCACAATAACCAAGTCTTATCTTTTTTTTACGAGAAAAAAAAACTTATATTCGTTGCGATTCTAAGCAATAAGCATTAATCCATATTCTATTAGGTACCTTAAATGCAATGAGCATTTAATATAGATCAATATCAATATTGCCTATTGGGAAGCCAGGTCGCTAGTAAACTACTAAATGAATCAAGATGAAATTCGGTAATGAAGCTATGGCAAAGTAGGGTCTATTTTCACTCAACTATATCGATTTTGCAAAATGAAAGCGTCATGTTACAACGGATTTGCAAACGGTGTAACGAAAATTCACACCCTTAGTGAAATGGTGCCTCAAATAATCAAACTTGGTGCGAACGAAGCCGTAAAAGATTGTAATATAGTGTTATTATTTTGGTAGTTGAGGAATTATTAAAGATAAGTTCTGTTTTCAATAAACCTATAAGTACAAATTATATAGATGGTAAAACCGTTGGTCCTGGTGATATCTACGGATGCCTCAATACAATAGCCATGTCTTGTGCTCAATAATTCTGACACCAGGGTTTGTGGTTACCCACACTAATAGCAATCATGAAATAAACCTATGTATATACAAGAAATACTTATTTAAAGTACAGGATACTAGCTTTCCGTCCCATGACTCCGCCCGCGTTAACAGTTTTTCCCGTGGGAATGAGGTATTTTCCCGCGGTAAAATGTTGCCTATATGTTATGCTGATGTATAAGCTATATTATTTGTAAAGTTTCATTAAATCCAATCATTCGACTTAATTTGACTTAACTAGTGATATTAAATGCCCAAAAGTTAAATAAATGATTTGAAATTTGAATTTGAAATTTGGTCTTTTCTTTATTCACCTTTTATGATTGGTTGGTAGAAAATACCTTACAGCAACCTTACGGCAGCAAGCCATATTATTATGTATATACATAGAAAGATAGCACGATGAAAAACTTAGCTCCTAAGAGATAGGTACAAGCGTCATATTCTTTATTCTGAATATCAAAATTTTCGTTTAAGGAACTTTTTTAATCATACCATAACTCTTTTCGCTTCTTTTTTATAGTTGTTCCAATAATTTCATCACAGCATTATTGATGTTATTTTTTGCGAAGTTTTCTTCGCCATATTTTAATATAACCCTTTTATGATATTACGAGGCTAAAGGGTAAAGGAAAGGATAAAAAATGTTATTAAAGCGAGTATCTGGCGTAATTGGGGAAGCTGGGATATAAAATTAAGTCGTCCGGTTCAATATATCAGAACTTTATTTAAACGAGGTCTATGCTTGGAGTTTCCTTGCGTGATGAAATCAGGAATGATGAGATCCGCAGGCGAACCAGAGTCACCGACATAGCCCGAAGAATCGCCAAACTTAAGTGGCAATGGGCTGGGCACATTCCGCGTAGCACCGACGACAGTTGGGGCAGAAAGGTTCTTGAATGGCGGCTGCGCGCCGGAAGACGTAGTGTGGGCAGCCCCCCCACGAGGTGGACCGACGATCTGGTGAGGGTCGCAGGAAGCCACTGGATGCGGGCCAAGTAGGACCGATCGTTGTGGAGATCTTTGGGGGAGGCCTTTGTCCAGCAGTGGACGTCTACAGGCTGAGATGATGATGATGATGATGATTTAATGGTAAATCCCTACTAATATTTATAAAATATAAATGCGAAAGTAACTATGTGTTTGCATGTCTGTTTGTTACGCTTTCACACCGATTTTAACGGAATTCGATACAGAGATAGAATAGAGCTCGAAAAAGTATATGAAATACTTTTTACCGCGGGAAATTACCCCACTTTTACGGGAAAAACTGTCAAAGCGAGCGGAGCCGCCGGGCGGAGAGCTAGTCATCAATATATTTCATTTGTATTTATTTTCTTTGTTTATATTATACTAGCGACCCGCCCCGGCTCCGCACGGGAAAATGGTTATTGTGGGTTATCCTTAAGCATATTATGCATGTATTATACATATAAACCTTCCTCTTGAATCACTCTATCTATTAAAAAAAACCGCATCAAAATCCGTTGCGTAGTTTTAAAGATTTAAGCGTACAAAGGGAGGGACATAGGGACATAGGGACATAGGGACAGAAAAAGCGACTTTGTTTTATACTATGTAGTGATAGTGATGAAGAGGAAAGATTTGATTGTTTGTTTGTTTGCATTGGATAGGCTCCGAAAAATAGGCAACCTTTTATCGCAGGGGAATTCCTCTTTCCCACGGGATTTCCCATCATCTTCGACTTATATCCTCTAGGGAATACGACTGTTTGAATACCTTATTTATTTTATGTAATACTAGCTGTCCGCTTGATTTTCGACTTTTCCGTACACAGTTTCTCGTGGGAATGAGATATTTTCCCGTGGTAAAAAGTATCTAAGATTTTGACTGGGGATATAAAATACCACCATGCAAAATTTCATTTAAATTGGTGCAGTAGTTTCGGAGATTAGTCAGTACAATGTACTGAGAATATTTGACTATCCCACGAAAACTCTTTAATTTCCCGGGATAAAAAGTATCTAAGATGTTGACCGGGGATATAAGGTACTACCAAACAAAATTTCATTTAAATCGGTCCAGAACGTACAAACAGACAAACCGACAAGCAGACAAACAAAAAATTTGAAAAAAAAAACTGGATGTGTTCTATATCACTTCTTACATCCTCCTGACTCAGTTTTAAGCATTTTTTTTATGTGCAGATTTTCGACCTCCACAGTTTTATTATGTAGATTTTAATTTTGATTTAAAAAGTCTTGTATGTACATCAAAAGTGGGTCGTAGGTATTTATCTTGTTCCGGGCTGGCAACTTCGGTCGTGTGAAGTTTTTCAATTATAAAACAAATTGTTAATTCGCGTTTTGTTCGACGTCCCCTAGGGACCAACTTTCGGGCCGTTTTTGTTTCTTGTTTACGTTGAAAATTTATTTTCTTGGTACTTATTTTGATAAGGTAGGCAGGTAGATACCTATATTTATTTACGGCTCCTTCCACTTCTTTGTTACTTTTATTAGAACAATATTTTCTTGTCACTCATCTTCTATCTATTATATAGTATAGATTCTATACCTAATATAATAAAACTGAAGAATCGGCGTGTCTGAAAATTGATTTGATTTTCAAAAAACTGATAGTAGTTGATAAAGGGAGTGTAGCTGGACACAAAAATACAAGTTTTGAATAAATTGTCTGTCTGTTTGTACACGCTAATCTCTGGCACTACTGGATGGATTATAATGAAACTTTACAATAATATAGCTTATACATCCGAATAACACATAGGCTACATTTTATCGCGAGAAAATACTTCTTTCCCATGGGAAAACCTGTTAACGCGGGCGAAGCCCACTATAAATGATTTGTTTAATGGCTTTTAGGGGTTAATCTACTCATGAATATGAACACAATATATTTACTACTATCTTTCCACTCCGCGACTCCACCCGCGCTAAAAGATTTTCCCGTGGGAATGAGGTATTTTCCCGCGGTAAAAGTTAATCTATGTTACTCAGGGTGAATGTAGCTTTCTAAAGGTGAAAGAATTTTTGAAATCGGTACAGTAGTTTTTGAGTCTATTCATTACAAACATACATACACACAAAAATACAAATCTTTCCTCTTTATAATATTAGTATGAATAGTATGAAGTATGATTAGTATGACTATGACTAGCTTTACGCTCCGCGGCTCCGCCCGCGCTAACAGATTTTCCCGTGGGAATGAGGTATTTTCCCGCGGTAAAAAGTAGTCTATGTGTTATTTTGATGTACAAGCTATATTAATTGTAAAGTTTCATTAATATCCATTTTATAGTTTTTTCGTGAAAGATTAACAAACATACATCCATACTCAAAAACTTTTGCGTTTATAAGTAGGATAAGACTAACTGCAATACACCCCTCCATTAGTTTGATTAAATTATAATTATTTTTATTGATCTGTGGCATTAATTACAAAATCCAGTAAGTTTTGAGCTAATTCCACAGACCCAGTGTTCTTATCTCAAGAAACAAAATGGCAGAAAGAAAGTTGCTGGCTTACTCGCGATTCTTTTGTTTGGCAAATTCAATTTTGATACAGTTCCCTTTGTTCGGGGTCGGACGAGGACGCGACGGCAGTGACGGATCGAGGGTCGATCGATACCATCGAGCGATGGCTGACCCATACGTCAAATCCGTGAACGTGGTGCTGTTTGGGTGGACTGGTCTGCTCTAGTCGATTACTGGTTGTTTTATTGGTTATATAGTTTAGTTTTTTCTACTTTGACTGGTTGCCTTTCGCTAATTGCATATTTTCGTTTGCACTCTTTGTTATATATTAATCAAATTGTATAAAATAATAATTTTGTAAAATAACTATTTTGAAAAGATGCAACGCCTGTGGAGTTTCTTCCGGCGGGTTCTTCTCCACAGAAGGCAGACAATTGTGAACCCGCCTCGACGTCGAAAAGTGATTGTAAAATCTTACTTCGAATAAAATATATTTCATTTTCATTTTTTCATTTTCATTAGTTTTAGAAAGTGTGAAAATGAACAGCTTAAAAATCTCTATTTTATGGTCACTGATAATCACTAGGAATATTGATATGACATTTAGAGAGATCTAAAATATATACTTACACTGTTATATATCAGCATATATTTTTACAGAATCACTTACGCGTATGCGTTATTATTTTTCTTGAGTATCAACGCGCTAGGCCGTGGTTCGTGGCTCCCTCTCCCCGCCCCTAGACGCGTTGGTACATGACTATATTAGAGGAGATTAGAGCTCATTTACATCACCTAGATAAATCAAATATAATTACATTTAGTGGCAAGTTCAGCAATGCGACATGTGCGGTCTTTGTGGAGAAGAGTTCGCCGAACTCCACAAGCATTGCATTTATCAAATATATTTTTTGTGTTCTTTCTAGCCTGAATCCGTCCCTGTTCTTTCACAATAGCTAGAGTGCATAATGCCTTTGGATAATCGAGCGGGGTGTTGTTGGCTAAAATTGGTAGCGGTCTTAGAGTTTGAAGTTTGAGGAGCTCTGAATTGCAAATCCTGATTGCATTTTTACTGGCCTCTCCCTAGAGTGAGTTTTTGAGTAATACTGGCAACACTGTCGTTTAAATAGAGCGTTATAATATGTATGTTAAGTTTTTTTATTATAAAGCTTGTATAAACATAGTAAACATGATTATGGAAAAGAAAGCTATTATTTAGATTTTTCATTTCTGACGTGTTTGGATTGATTAGGTATATTATGGTAGAAACATATAAAATTTAAACTATTTTTTAAATTATACTTTATATTATTTACGACTGTCCCATGGATGTTTTACGAATTTCTGTAATTTTAAGTTAAATAGATTGAATTAGAATACGTTTCTAAAAAATCTTAATATTTTCATTTGGCAACTTGCTACGGTGAAAAACAGTCCAATTTTTATTTGCGTGGGTCAGTTTATTTGGTACCGATCTTTCCAATTCAAATAAAAAAATACATTATCTTTTGGTCTATTAAGGGTTGCCTGGTAGAAATTGCTACTTTAGCAATAAGACTACTTTTTGTACACTTGTATTGTTCTAAATTGTACTTTATTGTGTATTATTATGTATATTCTATTTTATTTTATTCTCTAGGCAGTGAAACGAACAGATTGCTTTAATGAGTAATAAATCTGAAAATAACATTCCTTTTTATGGATAGCCGTATAAAAGTAAATGGCGGTTTGCTAATAGATCTGTAATATCAAGTTGAGTGTACCTATAACTAAAGTACACTTAAACTGAAAGAAGGTTTGGTACATCGCAAAGCAAAAGAAAACAACAGAATTAATCGGCTTTTTTTTTTTTTAATTGACCTTTGCTTGTGTCGAAAAGGTACGAGCAATCAAGCTTCACCGGACTTGGGATTAATCGGCGGCGTAAAAAAGTACGGTTTTCGAATTTTCAAACATAATTTTATATTAATCCTATTGCTGATAAATTAATAAAAAAATAAAAATAAAAATTAAGTAACGTTTAAAGAATGATTACGCAAATGAAAAAACAACTACCTATCAAGAATAATCCCTACATACCAGACAAGGCAGCATTCTTCATACTAATATTAAACAGAGGAAAGATTTGTATTTTTGTGTGTGTGTGTGTGTATGTTTGTAATAAATAAACTCAGAAACCACTGAACCGATTTCAAAAATTCTTTCACAATTTTAGAGCTACATTCACCCTGAGTAACATAGGGAAAAACCGTTAACGTGGCCGGAGCCGACTATTGCCACGTCACTTAAAAAATAACAAGATTTTAAAAAATATATTTATATTACATACTAACTATATATTATTATATAAATACAAAAAAAAATCTACAAAACGTTACACACAATTTACATATTAATGAATGATATAAAAAGTTATTATTTTTGTTGTGTTACATTTTTATTGTTGGTTTAAATTAACTTGGATTCATTTTCATACTCTCCGTGTTACGTCTCACTTTTCCTTTTAGTCTGCAGTCTAAATATCAATGAAGCGTTAAGCTCTCCTCCAATTGCTTTTCGTAAAATTTTATTACGTATTCTTAAAACGGTACAGTTGCTAAGTATTTCAAGTGAATTAAATTGAAAAGAGGCAACTTCATATAGAACTAGCTTTCCGCCGCTGCTCCGCCCGCGTTAATAGTTTTTCCCGTGGGAATGAGGCATTTTCCCGCGGTAAAGGTAGCCTATGTTACTCAGGGTGAATGTAGCTTTCTAATGGTGAAAGAATTTTTGAAATCGAGTCAATAGTTTTTGAGTTTATTTTACAAACATACACACACACACACACACACACAAATCTTTCCTCTATATAATATTAGTATGATAACATTCTAATTATAATAATTTGAATATTTTTTTATTGGAACACCAACAGTTTACAAAAGGTTTTTAGATCTAAATATTTGTATACTAAATAAACCAATTACAGGTGTTCACCTATGCATACAACAAATGATCGAAAAACAGACGTGAAATTATAAGATAAAACTTTAGTCCTAAAGATGCTTAAATTCACTAAATAAAACAAATTAACAAGAAAGCCTTGCGAAAATCTCCCTTTTATATTGATTTAAAGACAGTTTGAATATATCTGTTACGGCTAAAACCCGAAGTGCGGCTACACCTAGTTTTAGCCGGTTAGCCGGAATGGTATCGGATAGACCTAGTTTTATCCAACAGGGAATGGCCGGACCTAGTTGAAGCCGGCATGATGAAGGATAGACCTAGTTTTACCCGAAAACAATCGGCTCGTACTAGGTTTAACCAAGAGTAAGTGGCTACACCTAGTTCTAACCGGCTAAAACTAGGTGAAGCCGCACTTCGGGTTTTAGCCGTAACATATCTATGTCGTAGCCAAGTGGTTAAAATAGCCGTTCAATCAAACAGCTAGCCCTTTGACTGAACATCGCCATTCAATCACACGGCTGTACGTCGCTTAGCCGACTTGTTGACTGCAACGTTCAACACTACAGCTTGACGACGCTTAGCCAAATGGTTAAATGGCAAATTAACTAGGGTGACCATTAGTTTAGCATGTGATTTGAAAAATAGGAAAACTATTTGTAATTTCTTGGGAGATTTTTCTTGGATTAAATTTAAGGACGGCTTAAAAGGTGACCAAAAGTTTGAACAAATTAGTAAACATGAAACACAAAATAATAATCGTAATCGTATTTTTTATTGTTGCATGTTAGGCAGAGCGATACAAAAATTTTAACAGCTTTTTTTGCTATATAAAACTGACTCTTAATATTAAACAACATCTTGTCTCTGCCTCCATGTCCATAATCTTTATGAATAGTATTTAGCATGGTGAAATACTCTTTTCGGGGTACAATGCGTATCACAGGATCATCAGTACTCTTTCTTTTTAAAATAAGATATTCTTGACTGCCAGTTGTCATTAAATCGTATTTTGATATCCAATAATGAGACATAGAAGTCCTGCATTCCGTGTTAGTCATGGACACCCTAGCGTTCTTTAATAACTTCAAATACCTTAGTGATGCATTTCATAATCCTGTGATTTCTCTTCGTATAACTTTTAAAATTTTAATTCACTCTTATCACTCGTATGTGCCTCCATAATTTCTGGCTCTTCAACACTAGTAACGTACCTATATTTACTAGAAAGTATCTTGTATATCTCTTCCGGAAAATATATTGAAACAATAAAAAACACAGGTAAGTTGACGCCATATTGTAAATGTACTATACGTTACACTATAGATATATGGATATCGGCTCCGGACACACTTACACCACACAGAGACACAACCTTCCCGCTCCGCGGCTAGCTCAAGACTGCCCTCTCTCTAGCCCCACTCCGCGTGGTGCGTGCGCAGGAGACGACAGATATTGGCTTCTCTTTCGCACATATACTACATCTCTCCCTTATTAATAATTTTGTAATTTATTTATTTCATCGCTTATATTTGTTATCTTCAATCATCTGTTATTTACACAATTTTATTTTACCTCATTACGTTATTTATTACATTATAATAATATAATTGATTTTCAAATAACAACTTACATCTTCCTTTACTTCTATTACTTCTACAAATAACTTTTATCTTCAATCGTCTTTTATTTACACAATTTTATTTCACTTCGTTTCATTATTTGATTTATAAATATTTTCAAATAACTAATTTAATATTTTTCGCTTCTCTTGCTTCCATGATTTAACTTCATTACATTAATGACATTATATTAGAATAACTGAATAATTATACATACATACATAACAATAAACGCACAATAACAATAAACATAATACATCGTTATTTATTTGCTTCGCTTCCTTCGTTTCCATTATACTGATTTAACTTTCCATTATCTATACTGAAAGTAATAAATTCATTATGCTTCACTTCCTTCGCTTCCATTATATTGACTTAACCTTCCACTATACTGAAAGTAATAAATTCAATATGCTTCGCTTCCTTCGCTTCCATTATACTGATTTAACCTTCCACTATACAGAAAGTAATAAATTCAATATGCTTCACTTCCTTCGCTTCCATTATACTGATTTAACCTTCCACTATACTGAAAGTAATAAATTAAATATGATTCGCTTCCTTCGCTTCCATTATACTGATTTAACCTTCCACTATACTGAAAGTAATAAATTAAATATGCTTCGCTTCCTTCGCTTCCATTATACTGATTTAACCTTCCACTATACTGAAAGTAATAAATTAAATATGCTTCACTTCCTTCGCTTCCCTTATACTGATTTAACCTTCCACTTTTATTGAAAATAATAAATGTAATATGCTTCACTTTCTTTGCTTTCATTGTACTGACTTAACCTTCCACTTTTGTTTAAAATAATAAATATAATATGCTTCACTTCCTTCGTTTTCATTATACTGATTTAACTTTTCCCTGTTCCTTTCTCTCTATCTTCCTTCCTCCTTATCAGTATTATTTCCTTCCACAACATGCCTCTCACCGTCAACCTTTTTAGATGCACAACATTTCTGCGTAAATGTTGTCCGGCTTCGCCGTTTTGGATTGTTACATTAAAATTTCCGCTTACTCGGGATTTATCAGTATGTGGAGTTGGGTCAACTTATACTTTGTCATTCCCTTCTTCTTCTTATCTATCGGCATTTTATTTCCCTTTTTAAAACTTCAGATTGTGTTTTACCAGTAACCATGGGCCGCAAACATATAGTTCGATTTGTCATCGATTCGCAAAGAAGAAGAAACCATAATGCTGAGTATTGCTATACATTGTCAGGTTATTGAAAATACATTCCTTACATTGTATTTCTTTTCCATTTGACAAAAATTTGACCTTTTGATTATATCTCAGTTCTAGTTGTTCTTTTCTCTCCCCAATGTAGTCTTTATTTTTCTGTGGTATTGAAAGAAAATCCCTTTGTAAGAAGACTTTGCCAGCATTGGTATCCACAACATTATAAATAGGTACTGACTGAACTAAGTGATGTGAGGTAAAAATAAAGAGGTACTTTGTCTTCGACATTACAACATTCTTGAACTTCGAATGAACTTCCAGCTCCACACTAAAATTCAATCTTATCCTAAGATCACTCCTAATAATTGTCCTCCTAATATTCTTTTTCTTTTTTTTTTTTGTTGTATTTTGTTTTGTCAGATAAATTATGTCTATGTCCGGTTTTGATATCTAATAAGTAACTTTAATACTGTTTTTCTTCATTTCAATCCACTTATTGCATCCCGTATCAATCAACGTATTGTATCTGATAAGTAACTTTAATACTGTTTTTTCTTCATTTCAATCCACTTATTGCATCCCGTATCAATCAACATTATTATCTACTTTTGTGCTTCCAATAGAAATAGTAATGGTGTCGTCTCCGTCAACGTCAAATACGTGCTAACTTTGACTATCTTCATAATCGACCTTATCAATGTTTCTAACCTCTTCCTGGCTGTTTTACTGTCTTTTTTTTACAATTGTTTTTTTTTTTTTCCATCCTCTTTGTTTTTCATTTTTCCTCTTAGTGGTACTTTATGCTCAATATTTCCACTTAAACAACACTTTTTTTAGTATATTTATTAAATGAATCCAGATGATCCCAACTTCCACACCTGTAACACTGCTTTTTTCTTGTCTCCTTCCAGTCAAATCCCCTAATTGTACAGACAAACAGTTACGGCTTCTAAAACGTTAGCTTCCGCAATAATCTCATTTAAATCCATCTTATCTTCCGACTTCAAATTTCCTGTCCTACATCTTCTGATCTCACATAGCGGCATAATTCAAATAAATAGCAACTCTTGCTCTGCTTACAACAAAATGCAATTCAGATCGCATGGCACCAGCCCAAAAACACGAAGCAGCTGCCTGTCTTTCTATCGCGCTTCCGCCATTCGCGCCTCTGTACTAACATCTTTAGTTCCCTACTCATATCCAAACTATGAAGTGACATACCCCTGGTTTCAGTAAAAATATTAGTTTCCATTTCGCAACATCAAAGGCTTTTTCGTTCCTTTTGGTCTCCCTCCGAATTAACTTCTGCAGCTTCCAAATATATAAATTTAACTTCTTTCCTACTTCTCCTATCAACGCTAACAGAACTCGCATTTCCCTCGAAATAGAACTTTTCTGAGGCCAAATTCGTCATGATTTTATCGATATTCCATCATAAAAATGACTGTTGTTAAATGTTATGTATTTTATCTGTTGCCAATTCTGTTTAAACTAATATCGCATCGCCTCTGTAAATTTAAAGAGTTGTTCTTCATTCGTGTAAGACGAGAGCAAGCCTTGGCTTGAGCAACATTTGGTAACTTCATCAAAATTTGACGTCGCAAAGTGACTTGCGCAATCCCACTTCGAATAAAATATTTTGAATTTATGAATCACTCAAACAATGCTGCAAAGATAAATATACTTATATATTAAAGAAAAGGAAGAACAAAAGACAGAGTATCCTGTGGAGCCTCCCCGGCGGCGGGCTTCTTCCACAGCAGCGCACGCATTGCGCGAAACCGCCTGCGCCGTCTAAACCAACATTACATCGCATCGTCTCCCCAAAATTTAAGAGTTCGCTCCTCATCACTTCACTTCACTCACTCGAAAGTCAGCCCCGGCCCGAGCAAATTTGACGTCGAAAAAGAAAAAGACCAGCACAATTTTACTAAAACCTTTCGATTTTGACCAATTAATTGATTAATTGATGTGGAGTTTATTCGGCGAGCTCCTCTCCACAAAGACCGCACACTTTGCCCCGCCGAACCCGCCACCAAATGCAACCTTATTTGACTCAACTAAGTGACCAAAAGCGTCAAAAAGCCAAAACAAATGATTTCATTTCATTTCATTTGATAACTTAACAAATTGTATAAAATACACATCATTTAAATGTTAATACGTACATGTCGTACATAAACCTACGTCGTCAGTTACTTAAGCTAGCATCCGACCACTATTTCGGACTACGGCATTATTATTTTTTAGCGTCTACTTCTATCTGGGTTACGTTCGATTATTTTTCTATTCCGTTCCTAAATTTGGTTGATCTTTTACTTTTTTTCTAAGTACCAACTGAACTCAACTTGGTCATGAACGGAGTGCACTTTGTAAGTGGTTTCTCGAGTAACTGAATCTCATTTCCCACCCCGTGATTAAAACGTGAGTTGACAACACACAAAAAACTTCGGATGAATCAACACACAGTTTTGTATTTAAATGTCATCTGCTTCCTTGTTTTTTTTTTTAGTTTGTAAAGCTTGCTTCAGCATTTTCCCTGGTAGAACATTGTGCCCAAAATTTTAAAAGAGCGCCAGTCGTCGCGCCTGGCCTCCTTGGCAAATATTTGGCTTCCGATTCCTCCTCAGTTCTGGTACTAACCAATTCCTGCACGCACACACAATTTTAAGTTTCCTATATTGCAACATTCTAAACTATTAAACAAAACCTCACCTGCAGGAATAGACCATACTACTATTTCCAACCTTCTCAATCTATCCGTGTATTGCTGTGTGCTATTTTAATTAAAACCTGCAGTGCAGTTTATTCTTTCCTTATTTCTCTTACATTACACATAGGGCACTTTTTATTTTTAGAAATTATAAATTAATATTGCATCAAACATGGTAGTAAAGATCATAAATAATAGTTTACGCTTCTTCCTTTTATTGATTCACGCCTGCACCGAAAATGCACGACGAATCAAGCCTCACGGGAGGAGTTGTTGTTTTACGCATAGCAATGTCCAATTTCTTACACGCACTACGATAGTCCTTATTTTAATTTTAATAACACAAGTTACGTTACGATAACGGCGCAAAGTACGGCGGGTGGTACCCAAGGCAATATACCTTTTATCGAGTAAATAACAACAAATTAAAGTCGCAAACCTATCTCCTAGCACTATTACATGTAGATAAGTTAAAAACAACCCAACATTATCAAGTAAAAACGGTTGTCTAATATGTATTACATAAAACGTTTTTGTATTTTAACTCGACCCGTTCAAATATTATTATATTATTTGTTTACAATGAAACGTTCCTAGTCATTTATTTTCAACTGCAATAACATCGCGTATTTCTTTCTTTGTAACTAAATAGATCAATGCCTAACAAGTTGTGTTGCAGACTGAACACAAAGAGAAGTAGATAGTCGTGGTAAAACAAGGTAAGTACACCTTAATTATCTTGCAAAATAAAAGCGAATTTAATACTTGTCGTTCAATATACTTTTTAAAACTTTCACGGTTATTTTCATAACTATTAAGATTTGAAACGGGATATTTACCGTGGTACAATATATTCATTTCTATAACAATTTAAATAAATTAGAAATAAAATTAAAATGGCTTTAACGTCAGCTAAACTATAATTCTGTGTGAGTCTAACAAACCTCCGCTAGATACCAACCAACAGTCGATACGAGTAACATTATTAATACTCGTAATATACAGTAAACCTTTCAGATATTTATTTTAAGTTGAAAGAATGTTATTTACCTTTTATAACTTATTAATGGATTCATATATAAAAAAAACATTTATTATATCCCAGTAGACTGCTTTAACTTGTATAGTAATGTTTTTTTTTTTTTTAATTAAGAACTGTAATCATTCCCTTACCTTTTCCTTTTTTTAATGACAAATTTCGGTTGTCAAGTAATTACCAGTATTCGCAAAAAATATATATATCGTACTTACAGTTTTCATCGTCGCCATAAATGTACTATACGTTACACTATAGATATATGGATATCGGCTCCGGACACACTTACACCACACAGAGACACAACCTTCCCGCTCCGCGGCTAGCTCAAGACTGCCCTCTCTCTAGCCCCACTCCGCGTGGTGCGTGCGCAGGAGACGACAGATATTGGCTTCTCTTTCGCACATATACTACAGTAAACAAAACACACCTAGCGCCGTCGCGGTGATAAGCTGAACTAATTCAATTAAAAGGCGGCTTTTGAGTCAGCTGTAATGTTGAACGTTTTGAGCGCCTCAAATATTAAATTAAGAAGCTAGACGTGTGATTGAATGGCGATGTTCAGTCAAAGGGCTAGCTGTTTGATTGAACGGCTATTTTAACCAGTTGGCTACGACATCTATATCAACATACTTTTTGTTGTGTATCTTAGTTGCCCGGCGTATATAGCAGTTACGAACATAGTTGGCATTACTTAACTCACAAAGGAAAAGAGGCTTTTGTCTCAGATTTAATCTATTCGGAACTGCATAGAGAATACATCTTACGAGCTCCGGACAATCCAAATAGTTGTTTACAATTTTATAGAGAAATACCTGATCCACGAACTCCCGTCTAGACTCAAGAGGCAATATTATCTTATGGTACCTATAAGCTTCCTCATAGTTATAAAATTTTACACCACACACAAAATTAAGAAACCTTATAAACTTGTTTTGTACTCTATTTAAAGCAGAGACATATTCATTATATTCGCGAAAAAAAGAAATAGGAAAATTTATGAAAAACACAAGGTGATTTATTTGTACATCTACCAACAACATCGATCCTCAATTTGTTTGTTTAGCATTAAAATGATTGCAATGCATCTATAGTCACACAAAATTAGTCATATCGATACAAGTTGGTATATCTGAAAAATACAAAAAAAACTGAAAATCCTGAAAAAGTAAAACGTTACAAAAGATAGTGTTATTAGTCAAAATCGGAAAGCCAGAAAAAGTTCTAAGGGCTACGAAATAAGTGCTACGGGCTACAAAAAAAGTGCTACGGGCTACAAAAAAAAGTTCTACGGGCTACAAAAAAAGTACTACGGGCTACAAAAAAGTGCTACGGGCTACGATTAAAGTGCTACGGGCTACAAAAAAAGTGCTACGGGCTACAATAAAAAGTACTACGGGCCACAAAAAAAATGCTACGGGCTACGAAAAAAGTGATACGAGCTACGAACAAAAAAGCTACGAGCTACGCGTAATTATCCAGAAATATTGAAAAACCTTTAATACCCGAATATGTATTTATTTACTCCTTACAATTTTTTTCCATGAAATCAGCAATCCGGCGAAATTAGTAAGTCTGATGGAATGAAATGACGGTAACTACCGAAAAATAACCATTTAGTTATCACACTCACTTATATTATAAAGCCCAATTGGCTTGGCTCATTAAGGTAGGCAGAAACTAAGCAGTTAAAAAAAAAGGTCTGAAGGTATCCACCAAATTTCACCTAAATACTTTAGGCATCAACTTGAGTAATTCTTAAGTTTAGCGCAAACGGGTGTCCATCGTTCATTTAGCTGACTACACAGCCACCGTTAAAAAGGTCTTATTACTGGCCAGTACCCGCCACTAGGGGTCCTATTACCAACACTCCGTTATTAACAAAGGGGTCTATTATGTTATCGCATGATCTTCATTAATAGTGCGGGCGTAGTATCGATTCGGGCGCTAGTAATTAACTGTAGCGTGATTTAGATGGTACTACTCTAAGTTGTGACGTGGCGCGTGTGTGTGACAGGTCGCTGATATAGTGATGTTGTAATTTTGAAACTTAGTAACTATGTAAACAATCTTCAATTGTTTCGTACTGAATAAAGCCTCTCCCTTGAACCAGACGTGTCGTCAAAATTCCCACTTGGGGATCAAAGTTGTCGTCAGTTACACATGCTATGCACTACAAATGCGTAAGTTATATTATGACATCCACAGAAAGACCTCATTTTTGCAATAGTTTCGAATAATGCCGATGTCCATGTTGTCATAATCCCCATGCTTGGCTAGCGGGTGGGGATTGCATTTTTTATAAGTCACAAGCTCACAGGAAGAGTTGAAATTATTGTCAAATACTAAGACGAGAATAGTGTTAAAAACATATAGATTAAAAGCTAGAATTCTGTGAATATAGTAAGGTAACAAATGCTGTAAGGACATACTCTGTCAACTGCTTTGAGAAACTTTTAAAAAGAACATTTTTTCGGTAGTAAAAAATTATTCGACACTCCCTTAGATATAGACATACCATTGATAACGCAAGTATCACGATTTGTATCTAGAGCAAGTGTGCCAACTTTTACCACCTAAAGTAGGACATCACAGGGAAAATATAAAATGGTTGCTCGAAATTCTTGGGTTTCTACAATTTAATTATCACTGTACGATGCATTTTATAAGTTAACGCGGCCGTCGGAACACAACCACAGACTAAACAACAGGCCAACCCCGACCGGTCAGTAAGCAGTGACACCTAGTTTTGAAATTTATAAAAGCTTAAATTATCATAACCGAAATAGCCCGAAGAATCGCTAAACTTAAATGGCAATGGGCTGGGCACATTGCGTGTAGAACCGACGGCCGTTAGGGCAGAAAGGTTCTTGAATGGCGGCCGCGCGCCGGAAGACTTAGTGTGGGTAGACCCCCCACGAGGTGGACCGACGCGACGATCTGGTGAGGGTCGCGGGAAGCCGCTGGATGCGGGCAGCGCAGGACCGATCATTGTGGAGATCCTTGGGGGAGGCAGCAGTCCAGCAGTGGACGTCTACAGGATGAGATGATGATAATGATGATGAACATATTAATTAAAAAAAAACTTACACAAATTAAACAACGAAACGACAGCTGTAAATGAAAAGATAAATAAAAAATGAACCAATCAAAAATATATTTTACTGTATTTTATATGAATTTGGAACATAATAATGACTGAATAAATAAACCTCGTAGTCCAATGAGCTCGCCCCTGATGTGACGTCACAAGGGGATATGACATTGTTAATTAACTATCGCCCGCTCTCCCATCCGGCGGGCTGTGTTCAAAATAACCCCTTGCCTTGTTCATAAATTATTACATAGATGGCGTTGAAACTTTTTGGAACTTTCTGATCAGAAAATTAAAAATTTGAATTTAGATAACAAAATGAAATTTTTTACCGTTTGCAGGTTTCTTTCTTTTTGGGTAAATTGAACTAAACTGGAAATGGCAGGTTTTAAATACAAAATATTATAAAAAGTATAAAAAATGTCTATAGATCCGAAACCGTTAGGTGAAAATACGGGCCTATTAAAGATAAAGCCTTTTTAACAAAAACCGCCGAAAATACCAAAAAGCATAAGTTATTGTACTTGGGCTCTTACTTTGTTTGTTACGCTTTTACACCAAAACCACTGAACGGATTTTGATGAAACTTGGTACAGAGATAGAATACACCTTGAGAGATACGCTACCTTTTATAGCGGGAAAGTACATCATTCCTAAGGGAAATCTACATTTAGTCATCCCCTTCCACGTTTTTTTTTTCCAATTTCAAAGTGTCCCAAATTCGGAATATCACTAGGTATTCCATAAATTTGTTGTCCAAGTTATGCGTGGTCATACATTAAAAAATATACACGTCTAATTGAGAACCTCCTTCTTTTTTCGTCGGTCAAAAAAAGGAGAGTATATTATTTTTGATTCCCTGAACAAACCTAGAGCATGGGCTACTCTAAAATTCGATACACGAAGCGACGACAATCGAATTAGCTTCGTTTCAGATTTAGTTATTAAGAGTACTATGAGATAGAACAAAGTTAGGGTGTCAATAGATGGCAAAAAATCTTAATAGCAACATTCCTACCCAGTTGAAGGGGGCTAACGGGTAACGGGTTGATGGTGAATGTCGTCCCGTTAATTAAACAATGTCACCCCTCGAGCCGTTATATCAGCGATGACCTCAACAACTATGTTACCCAAACAATACGATACGATAAACAAAAGCCTTCCTAAAAATACGAAACTGAACAACTTTTGTTCTGTAAGTTTTCTGAAATCGCAATTTTTTTAGTGCAAGTGCAGAGCAATTCTATCAATCTAGGTATGTATGAACGAAATAGTACATAAATCATTGGGATATGAAATGACCCGTAAATAACATTATGTATCATACAAAAAAAAAAACTAAATAATGCTAATGCTATTTTACATGCAAAACTAGTATAAAATTGTGTATGAGAAAATTGAAATTTACTCAAATTTTCCTTGAAACTTGGTATTTTTCGATTTTTAAATTTTCGTGGGCACTAAGATGATATTTTATGAAACATTTAAATGGCCTTCAACATACATAAATTAAGGGTCAAATTGAGTGCGTTTTCAAAAGGTTGGCACGTCAAAATAAAAATATAATATATAATATATTATTTTGAATTGTGAATATAAAAATATGCGCAATAACTCCAAATCAACTCTCCATATTTTTGTTTAAAGATACAATAAGTATTCAGTCTTAAACATCTGGAAATTTCCTCTTGGAATTTGGCGGGTAGTTGCAATTATTTACACAAGATGTTGCCATTGTTACCTTTCCTTTAAATGTTAGTGAAACTTGGTGTTGCTTGACTTTATAGACCGAGAGCTGACTGCTCTATTATTGTGTGTAATATTTCGAGTTGTGTGTAGAGACAGATTTATTTTATCTATTTTTTAATGGAAATTTACTTATTTCGCTCTCAAGTTTCTATTCTTTATTTTATAAAATAACTTAATCTGATTTTGTAAATTAACCAAGATTCACTAGCTGTATTAAACGTGAAATTGATAATATTTTATGATATATTTTAGAGCTCTGATTAAGAAAAGACTATTATAAATTGACGTTGAGGTGGTTAAGATGTAACAGTTTAAGTGACGCCTTTCAATTATTTCTTTTAACTTGCGTTACTTAAAGCTGATATTGCACAGAGCACTTGATGCAGTCACATGTTGTAAATAATGCCTACGTCACATTCGAACCGACCAATTAGAAGCCAAAGCCTGAATATGACAGTTCTCGAAAGACAATTGACATATTCCAATGAAGTGCAGTGGAATGCTATCACCGGACTTAACATCACGTCTGACGGGAGATCTTGAAATGACAGCCAAATTGTGAACTCGCTACAAAAGAATGTATAACTGTGATGTAAATATCCAAAAAATAAAAATAAATACTTTGAACTTTGAAATTTATATTACAAGAACAAATAAAGTCGGTTTACTGACGATAGTTGAACTCTCTTTGTCGCTCGTTCCGCGCTCTCGCTTGCACTTCAAGCCTTAAATGGAACGCCTCAGCCGCGCGGTAACGCCGCATTGCGTCATGTTTTTTCGTGCGTGCAGCCGGCTCCATCGAATTATAAGACGTTGTCACGTTTTTTTTTTATTGTTACTTTAAGTACCCCATTCCCACACCAGCTCTCGGTCTACAACCCTACCGGTAACCCTTGCGCCCTAGTTTGGGGAAGTTCTCGTATAATTCTTCTCAAATTGTTGTTTGAATGTTCCAGGTAATTGCTCCAGTGGACCGGTGAGTTGTTACAACTGCTACACGGTATGATATGACGACGTTAAGAGTGGTTTAGGCTGTAAGGTGACCCTTGTACGTTTAAACTTTGTATGTAAAATGTAAGTGACCGAGCCAGAGCGAAGCGTCTTAGTTTAAAATGGGCAAAAATGTTTTTGTATTTCATTCTGTCCATCTGTTCTTCTCTACAGATTGAAATTCTCAACCGATTCTCGTGAAATTTTGCTAACAGGTTCGTTTGTTACATAGGATTATTCGTTAAGTGAAAGTTTTGAATTTTTGTACATGACCTTTACAGGGGGTTGCCATATAGCAAGGTTTATTGCTGGTGCATTCCACGGAGGTGTCAGGCACGTGATGCTATGTACGGTCAGCTGCAGAGACAAATGACCCCTTTTTCTTAGTTGCTGATACTAAGAGGGCGTCGGTTGTCTATGAAGCAGACTTTATATAATGATAGCAAGCCGATTTTTGGTAAAATTATGCATCACGTGCCCGACAAAGGTAGATTTTTCCGTGGAATGCCCCTGCTGATGCTATAGTCGCACTTGTCAACCAATTCTCGTGAAGTTTTGGTAACAGATTCGTTTGTTATATAGGATTTTTTGATTAGTAAATTTTTTAAAATGACCTGTACAGGGGGTTGCCCTCTACCAACCGATTGTCGTGATATTGTGTTAACAGATTCGTTTGTTACATAGGATTTTTTGTCTAATTATTTTTGGAATTTTTAATAATGACCTATACAGGTGGTTGTTTCTAGCAAGGTCTATTGCTGATGCTGTAGTCGCACTTTTCAACCGATTCTCGTGAAATTTTGTAAGTAGGTTTGTTTTTTTTTATTTCAAATTAAAATACACGCTCAAGACAAGCTCTTTTTCCAAACGGGGTGAACAGAATTTTAGTGAGCTTACTAAATTAAATAAAAAATATTCTTTAAGAGGCTTGCGAGCTTCCAATCTATAAATGACTGATGCGCTGAAATGCTTTAAAATCACGATTGGTACTTTGCCTAATCGGTTCTACAAAAATAAAGCGATTTCCTTCCTCTTGGCACTATTTTTGAAAACCTTTCAACCAAAAACAAAATCTCTTACAACACACCTTTACAAAACTCTCATATCTAAAACAAACTTAATTATTTCCACGTCTCCACTATCAATAGAAACAAAAAAGGTTCCGTAAAGCCCAGGGAGGGTTTTGGGACATTTTTTCACCCACAAAGCTGTGACGTGGACTAATGACTGCGAAGAGAAATGGGGTAACGTTTATTCTGGCCCCTAATAAATGGACTCCGGGACGTGGAAAGGACTTATCGACATTGTTAATTAAGACTCACTCTGATTATGGCTAATTCTGTTGGATGCCAATTGATTTTTTGCATAAGGGGTCCGAGATTGCGATGCAAGAGTGGTTTTAGTTGAAGTTCGTGTAAAATTTGGCGGTATACCAACGCGTTCTGTGGATATCATAAATCGTGTAACTAACAACTTTTGTAAGACTAATATAAGGTAAAATCGACGGCGAACAAGCCAATACTCCTATCTTACACAGACTTTAATGGAAGATAGGAGTATTTGCTTTTTCCCCGTCGAAATGCTAGATAAAGATTAACACGTGCACCGTTATTCTGTTGCTTATTCAATGAACTTTAGTATGGTGCAAAGTGAAAGTTTTGTAATTTAGCTCGCTCCATACAAAGTATCAAAACTCATGAAACTTCGCATGCACACATTGACGTGACATTTACAGGCTAATTCAAGCAATATCACTAAGTCCATGTATGAAACATAGAATGACCCCCCCCCCCCAATACAAATCAAGACTCATACCCATTTCCTAGATTACGTACTTTTAAAAACTTTCACGGTTGTTTTCATAACTAAAGATTTAAAACGGGATATTTACCGTGGTATTTTTTATCCCGTTTGAAATCTTAATAGTTACGTACTTTTTGTTGCTACGTACAAATACTCACAAATAAAGTACAGATAGAGCCACAAGCTGGACGCCATTATGCAGTAGTTTAGACGTAAACAAGCTGCTAAACTGACCAGTACAGCACCAAAAACCCAGTCTCACCCTGACTGGTCCAACAAAGCGTGTCTGCATACAAAGGAGCCGCGATGGCTTAGTGAACTCTAAGTCAGACCAAGTTATTGTATTAGTAAGCATGACTTGGACGTTTATGCGGAGTAACAGTAGACCAAGAACAGTACGTTATCTTCATACAAACGTGCCACTGTCGATTTGAATATGTGCGTCCACGCCGCCGCGCGCTGTCTAGGCACGCGCTGGCACGCACACACTAGCAAGAAACATGGGGGAATAAACGAGCGAACCTACCTACAGACGCGGGAAAGCGAGTTTACATGCAGCCTGTTGTAACATAGATTGTGCCCCACTTTCTATGGCACAGACAGCGTTATATACTCGCATTCCGTTCCACATCCCGCTATTTCCCGTCTCCACAGACGGCTTTAGGTGGTATGGCGGCAGTAAAGGTTATTATGCAAGCGTGTGCGTGACAGCGCGTGCCTCCACGGTGCGTACACACGCACGCACAGATGCGGCACGTTGGTATGAAGATAACTTACTGTTCTTGGTCTATTGTGGTACCAGTTTGTTTGGACGCAAGTCAACTAGCAGCTTCTAGGCATCGCTTCAATGCTGAGTGGTAGGATGTTTGCCTTCAATGCTGAGTGGTAGGATGTTTGCCCTTCGTTGCTACAAATTAAGAAATGTACATACTGGCAAGACGCTAAGAAATTATACACCAATGGCACAGAAGAAAATAATAGTATTAACCCGTACCAATGGTACCACTTCAAATCACGAGTGATAAAATTGGTGGATTTTTCCTTTTCCAAAAAGCAGTTATATCGCCCTTTTATTTAAATAAATTATTGAGTGTACAAAGATGAATGAAAAGCATCTTTAAAAAAAAATATCTCTCCAAATAGATAAATAAATAAATATGCGTGTTGGGACATCTCACACACGGCCATCTGACCCCAAACTAGGCAGAGCCTGTACTATGGGTGTCAGACAGCTAGTATACATACATATATAAATATACAACATCCAGACCCAAGGTAAATACAAGTGCACATCACACGAATGTTTGCCCTGGGCGGGATTCGAACCCGCGATCCTGTGCTTCGTAGGCAGACGTACTACCAACTAGGCTACGGGGCCGTCAGAATTTTTTAAAGTTTTATGTTTCAGTACAATATTTGTATTGTGGTCAACCAGACAAACAAACAGTACATTAATATAGCCGCTTACAACCTTATCTTTGCCCAATTTTTCACATCTTCATTGTCAAAGAGCCTCGAATTAGATGTGAGCACAATGAGAATTAACGCTTTCGCTACTTGGACATAACGAGTACCTACTAAAGTAAAGAAATGTTTATTGCTACGCTTTCTCGTAGCCATTTGCTACGTCGTAGCACGATCGTAGCTAACGTGTATTGATAGAACTTTGTCTGCATAGAGTTTTCGTTTGTATTTATATAATTATCTTCATCATTGAGTAAATCAGGCAACATTAAGAGTAAAATACTGTATTACTTTTTAGACATTTTCACCGCAATAATGAACAAATTCAATTAAATAATATTCATATTAACCAACATCAAGAGTACCTTTTCATTCCCACGGGAACAATATGAATCATGAAGGAAGAGAACATTTTACGCGCCCAGATGGAGTACTAATTAAAATGTACTATGGGTGTCGGCTGTGATACAATTTTGTAACTCACACACACATTCACACTTTTCTTTTAAATAGTCGTTCACGGCATGCCACATGGACAACATCTCTGTCATAAAATATCAGAATTAAAATAAATAACACAAAATGATTAATAATAATTTATTATTGTGCGGTAAAATTGTGCCGAATACAAAATAGGCATGATTACTACTTGGGCGCGTAAAATGTTTTCTTCCTTCATGATATGAATATTGTGTATTCACACAATATTTTCTTTCGCTTTATGAGAGTCAAATAAACGTACAAGTCGAGGCTTGAACTCGCGAACTTCCGAATGGAAGTCAACGGCCCCAGCCACTTGGCCACCTACGCTCTCAAATTATTTTACAGTATGATAAAATTATTCATGATGGCTATCTCTGCAATGTTATTTTTTCGGCCCCGGCGTTGAAGGCGTTAAGTGTTGTTTGGTGTTCCCAATGTTATTGTTGGAAAGAAAAATGGTGGTCTTTGTGGCTATGGCTTTCATTAATTCTTCCTTTTTCAAACCAATGGGTAGATGTGTGCGGATAAAGAACACTCTTTGTCCTAATTGTCGGTTAAGGCGCGTCCTTGAGTGGGATAAAATTTGACTTTAAACATTTTTGTACAATGTTTGTGAAGTTTCCATTCAATAAATATTAATAATATATTTACGTATGTTGGAAATCATACTAATATTATAAAGAGGAAAGATTTGTATTTTTGTGTGTGTGTATGTTTGTAATGAACAAACTCAAAAACTACTAAACCGATTTCAAAAATTCTTTCACCATTAGAAAGCTACATTCACCCTTAGTAACATAGGCTACCTTTTACCGCGGGGAAATGCCTCATTCCCACGGGAAAAACTGTTAACGCGGGCGGAGCCGCGGCGGAAAGCTAGTTAGTAATATATTACTAGCGGAAAGATTCCCGTTGAAAGACAATTGAAGCATCCATAATGTGCCGACTGGGGTTGTACTGTACATACACATCGCACACACACACACTTGCACTACATTGCAATCTATATACTATAGTAAAACTGAAGAATCATCGTGTCTGTACATTGATTTGTTTTTCAAAAAAACTGATTGTAGGTGATAAAGGAAGTGTAGCTAAAAAAATTCAATTTTTGAAAGAAAAAAATCCGTGTACGCTAATCACTGGGACCGTTAAACGTACCTAAAACGTTAATGTACGTACGTTAATGTAACCTTATATACATAAAATAAAATACAAATAAATAACATAATACTGTTTAACCACCTTTGCTTTTATAAAAAATCAAAACAGATAAAATAAATAATTTGGTTTGATTTTGGTTTTTTATAGGGAATCCGCACAATTTCTTGCTGAAATTTAATACCATTCAGGAACAAACCGGTAGTTTTAAAGAACTCAAATGCATTGTATGTAATTCAGAACAATGGATACCGCTTCAGTGCACTTTCATTAATTCAATATTTCTAAAACAAACGTACTGGTACTGAAGAGGAATTGATGACTCCTTTTGTTCTATATCCGAGGTGGTTTGTGCGATGCAATGCGAAATATCGATGCTGAAAAATGGTGGAAATTAAATAATTATGTTGAAAAATTGGTTTCCGAAGCAAGCAATGCTTTAAATCTTGTTAGTTAAAATCTACGCCTTTGGTTACTTATTAAATACTAGCCGCTGCCACGGCTCCGCTCGCGTTCACAGTAATTTCCGTGGGATTAAGGAATTTTCCCGTGGAAAAGGGATGTCCACCCCAAATATTCTATCTGTGTTTGTACTTAGTTTTATTAAAATCAATTCAGTAGTTTCGAAGCCTATTCAATTCAAACAAACAATAAAATATTTCCTCTTTATGATATTTGCATAGATTAAGTAAGATTATATAAGTCTAGATTATTTTAAAGTATTTTTTTTTACAAAAAGACCTTTCCCCTTTTTTTTTACAAAAAGACCTTTTTTGATAAAAGAAATTAATGGTGGACGGAATTTAACGCAAAAATCTTAAAAAATAAATACTTATTAAACAGTTTCATTACGGCATGGCCGCTGAAATCTCTGAATTTAAGTTGTTGGTCTCTTTCATTCATATGGGAATCGAAAAGGATAATAGATAAATGAACTAAATTTTGCATGAATGATATTTAAAATAAGCAGCGCTGTGAAATTCAGCTTAATTTAGTCGGGATGTTTTCGCATGCCTGCTAAGTTAGTGCGAACTATGCACAAAATCGATGTTTGACGTCTCTAAATTTAAGTTGACAATGAACAATCCCCTGTCCCTTTTCGTTCTTAGGAACTTGAAAGGGACATATTGTTTTTAAATTTAAGTTAGAGCGTAATATGTAGAATCGGGCCCACTGTACCACTATCATTATCATTATTTACTTAATATAAAACAAAGTCGCTTTCTCTGTCCCTATGTCCCTATGATGCTTAAATCTTTAAAACTACGTAACGGATTTTGATGCGGTTTTGTTTAATAGATAGAGTGATTCAAGAGGAAGGTTTGTATGTATAATACATGCATTGCATAATATACAGGATAACCCACAATAACCATTTTCCCGTGCGGAGCCGGGGCGGGTCGCTAGTAAGAAATTGTCGTTTTGACGTGACTGTGACCGAGCCTTTACTTTAGGTTAAGGGCGTCAAAATCAAGGGAATTATCTATTCCATGGTTTTACGAGTTATACCGTTGTGTTTCAGGGAGGGGCGATCCTATCATTTAATTTGTTCTGTTATCTCTATTTTTATTTAAATAAAAAAAGCATGTGTTTTTTGTGTGCTCTTTGGTAGGTTATCGCTGAATTCTTGTAAGAGATATAAAAAAAGTAAAAAGGGAAGACAATTTGTATATGAACCGTTTCGGAATCTACATGCTACCTATACAAAAAAAAAATCCTGGTAGAAATTGCTTGAAGCGAAAAGGCCGGCAACTGCCATATTTAACGCATTTTTTGTTAAAAATGTTGTGTTTTATGTGCAATAAAGTCTATTTGAAATTGAAATTTAATTTGAATGTAATGATGGTGGAAAGTAGGTATGTAATCAAAAAACTGTTTTAGTAGACAGAGGTTTTTATACTAAGAAATTTCTAATTAAAATAAAAATTACAAAAATAGACGATTTTACACAACATTGGAATTTCTCAAAATCTTATCGTTTCTACTCAAAACTCTCACTAATCAATCTCTACACAGGTTTTGAGCAGTAAAACACCGGAACGACTGTAACGAATACCGGTTTCATCGGCAAACACCGATAAATACCGGTTACCAGTAATGAATTGGCCGATCGGTTTGAATACAGTCAATTGGCGCCACTATTCACGGCCAGTCACAAAGAGTGTACATTCAGGTATCACTTTCGGCGGGAAACGAGAAAATGTCTCGTATTTTTAACCGACTTCAAAAAAGGAGGCGGTTCTCAATTCGACGCGTATGTTTTTTTTTTTTGTGTTTGTTATAAGATATCTCCGCCAATTGTGAA
Organism: Teleiodes luculella; assembly: GCA_948473455.1. NCBI lineage: Eukaryota > Metazoa > Arthropoda > Insecta > Lepidoptera > Gelechiidae > Teleiodes > Teleiodes luculella. The sequence goes on from OX419604.1 coordinate 1,203,661, forward strand.
CCGATTTTCAAAATAATTTTTTTAATCGACCAGGTTTACTTGCTGTGTGGTCCCATAAAAATTTCGCTAAGATCGGATGATTAAATTTGAAGATATGAGGAAATAACTCCTCAATTGACGATGCCGTTATACCCGATCGGTAAATTATTTTGGCAATATCTCGGCTTCTTATCAATCGATATCAATATTTTTTTGTTTTATAGATAGAAGTTGTACTCAAAATGGTTTCATATAAATTTGAATTATATCTCATGGCGGAGTAGAAGACTAAAACCATGAAGGAAAAAAAAAATTTACGCGCCCAGATGGAGTATCATGCCTATTTTGTATCGAAACCAATGTGGCCGCTCAGAGGGGTGGGAGGGTAGGGGGAAGCTGGAGACGGTGTTTGTCTTTTAACTCTATCAGTCTCTATCACACATCTTTAAATAGGGTATGTTAGAAAAAGATAGAAACATTCATGTTATGACATGCCCAACTAAAAACAAAATATCAATAAAGTATGACATTTATTTGTCTTTATTTGGCACGTAAAAAACAAGAAACTTAATGGTTACTGAATTTGAAAATAGAGTGATGTGATGTGGTATGAAGCGTAACGTATATTTATCGATTATTTTCGTACATTTTATCACATGGCTACTGGACTTATTTATCGAACTTCTCATATACAATGGTGATCAACTTGCAACTTGCAATAATATTGGGAATTGCTTTCTTCTTTGGGCATTTAATATTTTGTCTTTTTGCTTTTCCATACATATATTAGGTATATCTTTTATTTCCTAGAGAGCAGCGAACTACCTAGAGAGGCATGGGGACAGACAAATAAAAATACAGTCAAAACCGTGCCAGTAATGTAGAGTTCTTTTTTTTTTTTCATAATTTGGTGGGAACCTGAAAGCTTCTACCATTCGATACAAAAGTTAGAGTGTAACATAATAAAATCAAGTGTGTTATTTAGCATTTTTAACTTTAGAATTATTTATTGTGTATATTTGTATTGAATTGTTTATTTAATTAGTTATTATTTATAGCCGCTTAAATAAGCATCAACCAAACTCTTCTAGTGGGTGTCTTACTGTGAGAATGGACAACTAACAACAACCCACCTGCCAACCGTAAAGATTTTTCCAAAAGCCTCCTGAAGGAACCTTAGTCCAGCAGCGGGACTGTTTCAGGCTGTTTGTTTCCATCACTGCTTGGCAATTGAGATGGGGTTCACAGTGGTTTTAGGTTACGCGCCGGGAACTATACATTCGTCTATTTTATTTAAATATAAGCAAGCAAGCAGACGCGCAGTGGACGGATGGATGGATGTTAGGTTGTTTAATATCACAACCCACAACCCTTACGCGGCGTCCTTCATACCTTATTACCGGGGTAGTCAATAGCAACAACTGCGATCCCTGATCCGTCAACTAAGCAGTATACTATCAGAAGTGTTGCTTAATACCCGCGTAAATTTTTTTCTTCCTTCATGACTAAAACGAAACCTCTTCAATAAACAACAGCACACTCATTGCGTTGCTTTTGTTATAATTGAAATAACAAGAAATATGCGGTTTTGGTTCATATATTCTGTAAACTAGTCATAGATTAAAGATTTGAAAACCCCAAGTGAAGATAACAACTTAAGAATTTTTCCGTGGACTAAACGGGCGAGCATCGTCGGTATCGTAATGGTTTGGTCAGTATTGTTCGCCATTCGGAAAACTTAGGTTAAAGTCCAATCAAGTATAGCAATGATTTAGAATTTAAAAATCAAACGTAAGACTGTAAAGGAAACATAGTGAGAAAATCTGCATTTAATTATGTACTAAACAAAACAAATCAAAGTTTTATGAGTACCTAACTTGTCATGGTAAATTTCCACTAAAAAGGGTAAAATAAAAAGATAATTTAAAAAATATATAAAACCGCCTTCAAGGTTCAACCTACACTAAAAAGTTACAAATAAAATATAAATCTAGCTGAAAGCATATCAATTTAATATGGCTATTAATGTTCCTTATTTACATAAATTGTAACATCATATAAACATGTGTCGACATTGTTATACACTTTATCTTGGATCCGGTGCCAGCTAGTCTCAGTATCTAGTACTCTGACCGCGTTCTTTAAATTTTTTATATTCAACGATCTGAACTTTTGAGATCAGATGTGGTTCCGATTAAATAGCTAGCCTCAACTGGCACCGACTCCAAGGTGAAGAGTATAACAATGTCGACACATGTTTAAATGATGTTACAATTTATGTAAATAAGGAATATTAATAGCCATATTAAATTGATATGCTTTCAGCTAGATTTATATTTTATTTGTAACTTTTTAGTGTAGGTTAGGACCTTGAAGGCGGTTTTATATATTTTTTAAATTATCTTTTTATTACAGACATTTTCTACATGTTCTATCCACCTGAGTTGATTATCCAGTGTGAGTCCTAGGAATTTAAGTGACTCTTTTTCTGCAATGGAATTATTGTTGTATTTAACGTTAAGTTTTGATTGAAAATTGAAATTCATCAGGAAGCGTCTCTCGCGCAAACTATTCACTATTCAGTTTGGAAAAAAATGATATTAGAAACCTCAATATCATTTTTGAAGACCTAACCATAGACCCCACACGTATGGGTTTGATAAAAAAAAATTTTTGAGTTTCAGTTCTAAGTAAGGACCGCCAAATTTTTTTTTTTTTTTCAATTTTTGTATGAAAATCTTAATGCGGTTCACTAAATACATCTACTTACCAAGTTTCAACAGTATAGCTTTTATAGTTTCGGAATAAAGTGGCTGTGACATACGGACGGACAGACGGACAGACAGACATGACGAATCTGTAAGGGTTCCGTTTTTTGCCATTTGGCTACGGAACCCTAAAAACAACTCTTACTTTTTCAATCAGAAATATTTATCAAAAGAGCTCGTTAGATGGCGCTGAGTGTTTTTTAAAAGTCGGTAACGATATTTGCTTACTAAAATACGACCCCCTCGAACGTGGTTACCTGTTGCGGGGGGTTACTTTTCGGAAATCAGTATTTTTTCAATTGTCGTTAAATTGTAGACGGCAATTCAAATACAAACTAAACTTATGTTATCCTCTTTTATCTATCTAACCAACAGTAATCTACAATATAATAAAAACTAGCTAGCTTCCCGCTGCGGCTCCGCCCGCGTTAATAGTTCTTCCCGTGGGAATGAGGTATTTTCCCGCGGTAAAAGTTAGCCTATATTCTTCAGCAAAGTCTATTCTATCTTTGTGCTAATTCCGCCCGCTTTACCATTTTTTCCCATGGGAATGAGAAATTTTCCCGCGGTAAATCGTAGCCTATGTTCTTCTCCAAGGTCTATTCTATCTTCGTGCCAAGTTTCACCAAAATCGGTTTAGTAATTTCGGAACCCATTCAATTGTTAGGAATATTTTAGGTATTTTTTTTATACCTTGGGTTACATTATTAAAGTTTTAGTAAGGATCCCATTTTTTTTAAATAAAATATAGCCTATGTTACTCAGGGTGAATGTAGCTTTCTAATGGTGAAATAATTTTTGAAATCGGTTCAGCAGTTATTGAGTTTATTCATTACAAACATACACACATACACACACACAAAAATACAAATCTTTCCTCTTTATAATATTAGTGTAGATAGATAAAGAATCGGCGTGTCTGTACATTAATTTGTTTTTCAAAAAACTAATTTGTAGGTGATAAAGGGAGTGTGTGTAGCTGAACACGAAAATACAAGTTTTGAAAATAATGACCGTCCACTTGGCCACCGACGCGACGCTCTTAAAATATCTTTACATTATCTAGCTAGATTGTAGATATAATAAAGAGTAGGTACTACCTTTTTTCGAAGGCGGTTAAAAAGTCTCACAAAAGGCGGTTAAAGAGCGTATAGTAGGATCTAGGAAATAAAGTGAAAAAAAAGCAGAAACAAAATCAAAGAACAATAAAAAGATAATTTAAAAAATATATAAAACCGCCTTCAAGGTCCTAACCTACACTAAAAAGTTAAAAATAATATGTAAATCTAGCTGAAAGCATAGAAATTTAATATGGCTATTAATATTCCTTATTTACCTAAATTGTAACATCATATAAACATGTGTAGATGTCGTGGCCAAATCGCTGAATTGATCATTTCATGAAATGGTTGACCATTTCGTGAAGTGTTCACGTTTCATGAAGTGGCCAACTAATGGTAACCAAATCATTAAACGACAAACGTTTAGCGATTTGGTCACCCACGTTTGACCATATCGTGAAAATAGGGTAACCATAAAATATTTAATGAAAACTCAGAACAATTTTGTTGCGTACTTGTTTATTTTTAGTTGTTTAAATTTACTATGGAATATTAAAATAATTTTAAAATAAATATAACAAACTTACTTAATCTAAAAAGGCACATGGACGGACGCGCTCACACGCACTGAACCACACGTGACATCTTTGGCGCGCACTAGAGTTTTATAGGTACCTATCTCAAGTTTTTGGTAGGAATGTTTCTTTACCTGAGTCTTAATCGCATACTTACTAATTACGTAACTCTTATATTATCTATAAAAAATATAGGTAACTTCGCTTACAAGGGCCGCCATCTTGACACAAACAAAGCGCTTAGGCGCTTACAGCGCCTCTACCGGTAGTCAATGAAACAATTCCACGATATGATCGATTAAGATTGATTATTTCATGAAATAGCAGTGCGTCCAGCTGGCCCTATCGTCAAACGATTTCTTATCATTGATCTGGTCTGGGCACATCATGATATGGCCAATGGACAGTGAAATATTTCATGAAATGCAACCATTTCATTAAATGGCCGATCATTTCATGAAATGGGCAATTCTACGATGCGGCCACGACATAGACATTGTTATACACTTCACCTTGAAGTCGGTGCCAGTTGAGGCTAGCTACCTATTTGATTGGAACCACATCTGATCTCAAAAGCTCAGATCGTTGAATATAAAATATTAAAAGACGCGGTCAGAGTACTAGGTACTGAGCCCTCTATAGATGACTGCTAGCAGTAGAAGTCTTTTGGTCGAAATGATGGTGATTATATTAGCTGGCACCGACTCCAAGATGAAGTTTATAACAATGTCTACACATGTTTATATGATGTTACAGTTTAGGTAAATAAGGAATATTAATAGCCATATTAAATTTATATGCTTTCATTATTATTATTTTATTTTCTTAGGGAGACTTACAGACGAATAACAATAGTGTGTATTGGTAATTATTTAGTACAATGCTAATGAAAAATCTCCGCCGATAGAAATTAATTAATTGTGAAAGGAGAGAAGAAATTTAAACTTATAAACAACGAAAAAAGAGATAAATAAAAAATATAGTGAACATCGTTCAACTGTAACATGTAGGTAGCATCAAAAAAAACGGGAGGGCATGCGCGTACATACTTATTAAATCTATTTGTTAAAAAAGCACTGTGTCATCAATCGCTTCACAGTGGTGGTGCTGGTATTAAATAGGTCGACGTCCAAAGACAGTTTATTAAAACTAGTGCAGTTCAGCTAGATTTATATATTATTTTAAACTTTTTGGTGTAGGTTAGGACCTTGAAGGCGGTTTTATATATTTTTTAAATTATCTTTCTATCTTATGCCATTTTAGTTACTGATTGACGGCTCCGTAGCCTAGTTCTACATTTGCCTTCGAACCGCTGGGTCACGGGTTCGAATCCCGCCCAGGGCAACATTCGTGTGATAAGCTCCTGTGTTTGCCTTGTGTCTGGATATTGTATAATTTATATATGTATGTATATCAGCTGTCTGACACCCATAGTACAGGCTCTGCCTAGTTTGGGGTCAGATGGCCGTGTGAGTTGTCCCACATATTTATTTGTGTTTTACTGTTTGTAGTGAAAAAAAATATCTCAATGATGTCGGAAAGCCGCACTTTGCTTTGAATAGAGAGACCCTGTTTTTCTGTATGTATTCATAGTTATTTGGGCGCGTAATTTTTTTTTCCTTCATGTATAAACCTAACATTATGTAGGTATGTAGGTACTTATTATAGCGATTATTTCCCCTTTAACATATTTTCAATAGGCACTTTTTTTGTATTTACCTGATTGTTCGAAAAAGTACGACCAATCAAGCTTCACCGGACTTCGGCTAGTTTTTGGGTTGTTAACTACACCCTTCCACGATCCGATATTTTAGAGACCCCCCCAACTAGCGTCTTACGAGCGTTGCGCATACAATCATCCGCGTCCGTCTTTTGTTTCACTCGCCTTGCTGCCTATGTTTGTATGCGCGACGTACGACGACGTCTCTTAGTTTCTACATCAAGTTTAGGTATGCTTGTTCTTTCTTCTAAAGTATCTAAGTATCTCTGTTTACCTTTCGCGATAGTATGTAAAAAAAAATAAGCTAGCTATTAGATTTTTTGTTTTTATTTTATTTTATTATATTTTGATTTTTTTTGCCAGTCCATTAAAGCCCCCATCATGGTGAAGTATGCTTATCTTTAAATTGAGTGACATGTATCTATCGCACAATAAAATCTACCGTTTTTCATTTGGCATAAATTAGCTGGCACCCCGAAACCGCTCGTAAACCCCGAAGCCCTCCATAACAACAATAGGTCGAATTTAAATAATGTTGTTTATTCGAGAGACTCAATTCGGCGGGAAAACTCTTTGATCTCATTACGCCAAATGCTTGTTTTAATGTACAGGGTGGTACAAAACGAGATCTTTTACAGATTACGCCACTTTATTACGAAATCTCGGTTTTGTGGTACCATAAGGGTTGGAAACCGTTTCATGATACATTGTGGTAATTTTCTTACCATTTCCATACCCTAAGGTTGCATTTTTTTAAATTGACCTATGCTTGAGTCGAAAAAGTACGACGGATCAAGCTTCACCGGACTTGCGGGGGAGCGGAAGACTCTACCCCAGAGTAGTCATGTACCAACCAAAGCGACTAGGGGCGGCTCGGGATAGTCTCGAACCTAGGCCTAGCGCGTTGATACTGAAAAACATCGTGAAGGAGACGACGCCTGAGGGGCCTTTTTGATTTTGGTTTTGGCCGCGCCCCCGCCGGCAGGTACGGGCGTTTTTACTGAAGAGTATGCGCTACCAGAAGGGCATTCTGTTAGGTGTAGTCTAAATTCTTTGGCTGCTTTAACTGAATCAGTGACAGTGATAAAACTGTACCTAATATTGTTTTCAATAGATGAAAAAGCTGGCCCCCATAGCACAGGAATTCCTAATTTGGGGGCCAACACGAATAATGTTATTATTTTGAAAAATAAAAATTCCTTTTTTTTTTATTTCTGCAGAACCTTTAGTAACCCAGCTTTGCACGCACTTATTTCTTCTCATTTGATACGATTCTGGGAAAGGGATTTGTGTTAAGTATAATGTAATTTTATTGTTTTAGGATCGCATTGAAATGTTCGGCGAGTAAGTAAGTTACGTTTTCTTTATGGTCAAATAAAATAAAAACAATCGTACTGTCGTAAGCCGATTTGAATATCACACTTAAATGCTTTCAAAAAATCTTTTACTGGAGACACAAAAAACTACCTACTGAAAAAAAGTATGATACTCGTATGTAAATAATAATTATGTAGTTTTTTACTTATTATATGTTTATCTTTATAGTGCAAATACTGCGTGCTTTTTTGCCCAATTTGTAAAAAAATGAAAATTGACAAAAGCCCTCCTTTACGAGGTTTCCTCAGCCGGCTGACTATATGTAATTTTTTGTTCCATAATTTGCAAATTAATTTACATTAGGATTCTTTTAATGAGATGCAGTGCCGGTTGCTATATACCTACATATATAAAAAAACTCATTTATTTATTAATTACTAGCTGTTCCCCGTGGTAAAATGTATCTAAGATGTTGACCGGGGAAAGATGAACATACAAATTAGATTTAGGCGCCTGCGGAGCGTCAACACGATGATGAAGATGAAGAGGTGCTTTACACAGAAGATTATATTTAGATCATTTTTCAATTCATAAAAAAATGTAATAATTTAATGGAAATTTTACTGACAATTTAAAGATCGGCCAACATGAAGAGCTAAAAGAGAATATAAAAATGGATGAAATGACGATGATAGTCGAATGAATTCCAAAATTAAATATTCGAATTTAGACGAAAAACAAATGGTAAATGAGATGAGAATGAGGCAACGATGTGGCATGCAAGGCACCTCATTACATATGTAAAACTGATCTGCAGTCGCCCAGCCATTAAATAAATAAAAAATTCTGATTTCTGATTTCCATTAACTATAATAAACTCAGTGGGCGTGATAATAAAGAACTTTCACTCAAAATAAATCATCTCTAATTTTTCACAACCCTAATTATTCCCAAGACGGCTAAACAGCGCAATCGTTGGAATTATCTTAATTAATTTTAACACCAAGTTCCAATTTCCAAGACTTGACGTCAAAATACTCGTAAACACTTCCCTTCACTTTTGCCCTTTGGAAACTGGGTCACCCTGTGTAGCGCGAACTTTGAGCACCCTGTATCACTAAACTTGGGACTGGGGACGCGTATTGCCAAACTGTATACAGGTACGAACACCTACACTTTGTAATGTATCACATATGCTATTCATAAAACCCAAATTATTTCAGCAAAATGTATGCTCATGTTTGTAAAGGAAACTATGACTGCTATGAACTTTACGAATACTATTTGAATATTACGTTCTATGAATTTCTACTTATTAATATAAAATAAGCTAAGTAAATAAAATATTATTATAAGCTTATCAATACAATATGATTATGTTTTAACAACTATGCTATTTGTAAGTATTAACATTGGTTATTTTTATCAATAAACTTTTTAACTCAGACGGTGTCTATGTCGTGGCCGCATCGTAGAATTGCCCATTTCATGAAATGATCGGCCATTTAATGAAATGGTTGCATTTCATGAAATATTTCACTGTCCATTGGCCATATCATGATGTGCCCAGACCAGATCAATGATAAGAAATCGTTTGACGATAGGGCCAGCTGGACGCATTGCTATTTCATGAAATAATCAATCTTAATCGATCATATCGTGGAATTGTTTCATTGATTACCGGTAGAGGCGCTGTAAGCGCCTAAGCGCTTTGTTTGTGTCAAGATGGCGGCCCTTGTAAGCGAAGTTACCTATATTTTTTATAAATAATATAAGAGTTACCTAATTAGTAAGTATGCGATGAAGACTCAGGTAAAGAAACATTCCTACCAAAAACTTGAGATACCTATAAAACTCTAGTGCGCGCCAAAGATGTCACGTGTGGTTCAGTGCGTGTGAGCGCGTCCGTCCATGTACTTATTTTAAAATTATTTTATTATTCCATAGTAAATTTAAACAACTAAAAATAAACAAGTACGTAACAAAATTGTTCTGAGTTTTCATTAAATATTTTATGGTTATCCTATTTTCACGATATGGTCAAACGTGGGTGACCAAATCGCTAAACGTTTGTCGTTTAATGATTTGGTTACCATTAGTTGGCCACTTCATGAAACGTGAACACTTCACGAAGTGGTCAACCATTTCATGAAATGATCAATTCAGCGATTTGGCCACGACATCAAATTACTGTACAGTTTGCTCCCCAACTAAAGGAGCAAATTACATGTGACCTCAGAACAACTCGTGTCAAAAATTAAAATCAAATAAAAATGTTTTTATTCGAAATTAGATTACACAAATCACTTTTTGATGTCAAATTTTATAGGAGTTACTAAGTTTTGCTCAAACCATGGCTGGCTCTCGTCTCACACTAATGGAGAATTGGAGAATAAACATTTAAAATGTAAAGAGGTGTCTGTATCAGTATACACTTTGGCAATACGCACTTCGAACACGTTAGAAGGGATTACACAATTAAAGAAAAGCGCAGATGCTCCGGCTAATTCCTACCTTCGCTTCCGAACTCAAATTAAATATTTGAATGGCGGCCATTTTGGGTCGGAATGAGAACAACCAAAACGGTGTGCTTTTAAAAATATTACGTTGTCGGCCTCGTAGCCTAGTTGGTAGTACGTCTGCCTACGAAGCACAATGTCGCGGGTTCGAATCCCGCCCAGGGCAAACATTCGTGTGATGAGCACTTGTGTTTGCCTTGTGTCTGGATGTTGTATATTTATATATGTATGTATATCAGCTGTCTGACACCCATAATACAGGCTAAAAAGGATAATGTGACTTTCTTTTCATTACACTCTGTTGTATACATACGAGTACATAAGTGAATCAAGTCTTTAAGAATATACGAGTAACTCTCGCAGTTTGTTCAAAAACATGGCGATAGAAATTCGGTGACCACCAAACACAGGTACGCGGTAGATCGCCTCGCATTTAAAAATTCCGATACTCCAAAACTTTACCGCTTTTTCCGGTTTTTTATCGCAAGCCGTCAAACCGGTTCGCTATTTTCAGCTCGCTAAATGTTTTCCAGATTTTTCAGCTGAAATCTAGCTCGGTAGTGATTTTTCGATCTTTTTTTTTAGCTCAAACGAAGTGGCGGATCGATTCCGTCGTCCGAACCAAGCTATGACGCGCTTTAGGCTAGTCTAATGCCTTGGTTACACGGTGCGAGCTGGCATGCGAGCTAAGCTAGTCAGTTACTGAGCTACTCGCACGCACCGTGTGACCGCATCATACGAGTTACTGTCTTTGAGATTACTGTCATGTCTGTTGCTCGCTCCGAGTTACTACAAAATTTTTTTGTTTTTCTCGCCCCACCACGCCATAAGCATCTTCTTCGTCGTCAACTTGCACAATTATTCAAAATAACATTAGCTCATACTTCTGTTTTTCTTCTCTTTTTGTATAGCACTTTAAATTTCAATTAAAAAAAAAAGAATAGCAGCATCTTAGTGACTAGTGCTAAGTTAGCGCTCAGGAAAATCAGGATCAGGAATAAAATTCGTAGATAAACAAGAACGTGTGTATTCACCTCAACGAATCAACAAAGACAAAGCCCGAATAATTGTGTAACCTCCCTTTTATACAAACCAACCCGCACAAAAATAATGCTACCCACTCGGAGTTAATAAATTAAACAAATTATATTCAAATATAATATGAAACACTTTGTAAGTTTAGTAATTATTGGATTTAGCAGTGGCATATGGCAGTAGAAAGCGGCACTAACACTAGATCAGCTAGCATGCCAGCTCGTACCGTGTAACCAAGGCATAACGCTTTCCTAGTATCAAAAGATGGTCGCGACATTTCTGCTGAAAATTGGTCCAGTATCATTTTGATTCTTGTTATGTTGTTTTTATTACTAGCGACCCGCCCCGGCTCCGCACGGGAAAATGGTTATTGTGGGTTATCTTTAAGTATATTATGCACGTATTATACATATAAACCTTCCTCTTGAATCACTCTATCTATTAAAATAAACCGCATCAAAATCCGTTGCGTAGTTTTAAAGATTTAAGCATACATAGGGACATAGGGACAAAGAAAGCGACTTTGTTTTATACTATGTAGTGATATCAAACGAAACGAAAAGCAAACTAGGTAAAGTCTCACAAAGTGATGTTTGTGTGACAAGTGCGGGATTCGAACACAGAACCTCCGTAACGTTAGGCGATGTTTTGACCACTCAACCATGGCGGCTTTATATTCAACCTTGTTGTCTGCTGTGTAACGTATATTTACAGTGAATAAAAGAGTTCTCTATAAGGAATGCCGATTGATTTGTAAACTCACGGCGGATTCAGCTTCGAGCACTAGAAATCGGCCTTAGAGAATAGCACTGCTGTTCTATTAATATAGTCCCGGCTGAGAAAACCTCGTAAAGAACAGCTCTTGTAAAATTCATTTATTTACAAATTGGACAAAAAAACGCGCAGTATATGCACTATAAATTTTACGCATTTATTTTAAAGCTCTAAAGATAATCATATAGTAACTAAAGAACTACAGAATTATTATTTACCTCAGGGCGTCCGGTCCCACGGCTATGCCACATGGAGGTCTTCCGTTTATTTCTGACACTATGTTATTTAGCAAAAAATAATCCTTATGATGAAGCCTTTCGATTGATATGATAAAACTACAGGGTCTCGTGTAGCGGGTTCGATTCCCGGTTAAACCATGTAATTATTAAAAAATGTATGAATGCAGTTTTAATAGTTTTTAGAAATAAAATAAAGTCTTCTTTCAGTAAATGTTCTACCTACAATATTTAAGGTACTTTTCCTCCATGTGGCATAGCCGTGGGACGCCCTTTATATTATAGAGACTAGAACGAATATTTTAAAATAATAAACTTTTATATTATTTTTATATTATTCCTGGTGTTTTCAGACAGAAAGATATAGGTATAGTATAGCTATATAAAACTCGAAGAGTACTCATATACGTTTTAAAGCGACTAAAATATTCGCATCGTAAAAGGTAATGCTATGTTATACGACTGGAAGTAAATTTTTAAGTTGCTCTGATGTAGATATTTTCAGGAGGTACAGCTACCGTGGTAGAGTAATAAAACGTTATGGAGGTTCCGGGTTCGAATTCCGGTGAGGCACTCGTCGAAAAAATATCGCTTTGTGAGACTTTCCCCGGTTTGGTTAGGACATTGCAGGCTGAATCACCTGATTGTCAGAAAAGAATGATAATTTTAGTGTCCCCGCTACTATTAGTTTCTACAAATGCCATCGTTAGGCGTTTCGATAATTCTAATAGCGCTAGGGTTTGTGATAAGTTAGCGTTAGTTAGTTATCTATACTATAATATTATAAAGAGGAAAGTTTTGTTTGTTTGTTTGTATTGATTGTGCTCCGAAACTACTGAACGGATTTAAAAAAAATATTTTACTAATGGAAAGCTATACTATCCCCGGGTAAACATAGGCTTTATACTTTTGATAAAAAATAGGGATCTTTATTAAAACCTATTATTTATTCTGTGCTAAAACTCAAATAATGTAACCCAAGTGTATAAATAGGCAATACCTAAAATATTCTTAATAATTGAATAGACTCAAATTACAGAACCGATTTTGAAAAACTTGGTACAAAGATGAAAATAGACCCTGGGATAGAAAAAAAAGTACCTTTTACTGCGGGCCGCGCGCCCAAAAGACGTAGTGTGAGCAGGTGGTCCACGAGGTGGACCGACGATCTGGTGAGGGTCGCGGGAAGCCGCTGGACCGATTGTTGTGGAGATCCTTGGGGGAGGCCTTTGTCCAGCAGTGGACGTCTACAGGCTGAGATGATGATGATGACTGCGGAAAATTCCTCATTCCCACGGGAAAAACTGTTGACATGGTGGGCGGAGTCGCAGCGGAAAGCTATAAAAAAGAAAGGGATAAAAAAATAATCTGATTACTTTCCAATATCAATTTTATTTAAATGTCTTAACTCCTTAATCGTTTTAACTTAGGTACAAACTTTGAAACAACATAAGCGATTCTTATAAATGTCTTATAAATCGTAGCGACTTTGGGTTAGTTTTGTTGTTTATAAAAACAGATTTAAATCAATTGAATTAATCTGTTGGAAAATGGATCTGAAATGTTAATAAATTCGCGGATTCAAGTATCGGAACTAACCAATAAGGAAGTGTCCTAAAAAATCTAATTAGTTCGTCAGTTAAATTACTAAAAAATAATGTAAATTTTTTTGTCTGGCAAACGAAAAGTGCCGACGATACAGCACTTTGAAATTTCCAGTGACGACACGTCGCCGTACAAATTGTACGGAAAAAGTGACGTCATAGCACTCTTCTGCTACATTTTGATGCGCTAAATCTTCGTCAAATTGAAAAAAAAAATACGTGTTCTTTTTTTTTCGATATTCTAACTGACGGATTAATTAGACTTAATTTCTTTTTTCCAGGAAACTTCCCCATTGCTTTTTGATCAATGTGGTTTCGAAATTAATATAAGGGCGTTTTTTGACGCTCTTACGGTGAACGGAAATATCGTGAGGAAACCTGCATACACAGTTCAGTGCATTCAAAGGTTGTGTGTTCGTGACCAACCCGCACTGGGCCACTAAGGCCTGTTCACCCTGATTTTAGTGTAGGCTCGAGCCCCTCGGTGGGGAGAGGACCAATATATAAGATGTTAACAAAGGAACAAAATAAATCAGCTTTTTTGTACCAGCCCAAAGTATACAAATAAAGAGTTCCTGTAATTTAATCCATGAATGACACAATGTTTGACAAAAAAGAATCGTTTAAGGAAACGGAAACGAAACAAAAAAGACTGAAGGGTAACAGTGTGGCCAGCAGAGGGAAAATTAGGGAATTTGTTGGAATTACTGGATGAATCCATGCCACAGTACAAAGATGTTTACTACGCGGAAGGATTTTTGTATAAAACTAGCTGTCCCCCCGCGGCTACGTCCGCGTTGTTTTTTTATTTTTCCGTGCAGTTTTTCGTAGGGATGAGATATTTTCCCGTGGTAAAAAGTATCTAGGATTTTGACCGGGGGATGTAAGAAGTGATAAAGAACATATTCAGATTTTAAAAAAATATTTTGTTTGTCTGTTTATCTGTTTGTATGGGCTAATCTCCGAAACTGTTGCACCGATTTGAATGAAAATTTTCATGGTGGTACCTTATATTCCTAGTCAATATCCTAGATAGTTTTTACCGCGGAAAAATATCTTATTCCTATGGGAAACTGCACGGAAAAGTAAAAAAACAACGCGGGCGTAGCGTAGCGAACAGCTAGTTCATAAAAAGCTGTGGTTTTTCCAGGGCGCAAGTAAGAGAATAAAGAAGCTAGTTGCTACGCAGTACAAATATATTTTCAAAACGTACCCGAAATAATTAGGAAAATGGCTCGGAAAATGAACTTTGATAGATAAAATGCCCCGGGGCGAAACCCTACATTGTATGAGCTGAAATAGTGATCGGGTTAATTCTGATTACTTATGGGGTATAGAGGCCAGTAATGGAAGGTAGTAAATTCATTAAGATATGGGTTGTATGCATTAATGAAAGAAACTGTTTCTATACTAATATTATAAAAAGGAAATGTTTAATTGTTTGTTTGTTTAACTACTGAACCGATTAAAAAATATATTTTACTGTGAAAAAGCTTATGATCCCTAAATAACATAGGCTACCTATAAATTATTAAAAACAAAATCGGGATCCTGTAATCTCATAAAGAGGAAAGATTTGTATTTTTGTGTGTGAATGTGTATGTTTGTAATAAATAAACTCAAAACTACTGAGTTTTCAAAAATTCTTTCACCATTAGAAAGCGACATTCACCCTGAGTAACATAGGCTACCTTTTACTGCGGGAAAATACCTCATTACCACGGACAAACTGTTAACGCGGGCGGAGAGCTATATAGTACTTAATATACATAGAGGTCGAGAGTTATAAAATGTCAAAGAAAATATAAAATATGTAGGCAGAATTGTTCATCGCTCAACCTGTATACGAGGGTTAATGGAAACCTCAGGGGTCGATATTTAACCATTTATGGCCATATAGCGGTGGAGCCATAATTGGAATTATGTAGGCTAGATAAAGGTAATATTCGGGGCGTGTTAACATCAGCTACAGAGGGATTTTGGTGAAATAGGGTCTTGTGTAGACCTAACTCTTGGGAATAGCCTTCGCATAGTTCCGTATTGAAACCTCACCAAAGTTAGAAGTGGTAAAACTGATTACTGACGTGGCGACCGTGGTGAGGCGACCGTGGCGAGTGGGTGTCGGTCGCCACGCTATATTTAGGTACCTACTGAAGAAAACTATTGTCTAAGTATCTCTAATAATGTGTGTATTTGTATGATATATCCATAAATAATATATTGTAGAAGAAGAAAAAATATTTTAGATTTATCCGTTGTTTGGGAAAATAATATGTGGGATACAAATGTAAATAAATATTAATAAATAGTAAAATCTTGAACAAGTGTAACAAAATCACAGCTGGATTAAATTGATGCTGGATGGACAGCGAAAATAACACAATTTATACGTAGCTGTTGTCATTTTGTCATAGTAGCCGGGACCAACGGCGTTACATGCCTTACGAAACACGGAATCATCTTTCTTCGGACAATCAGGTGAACCGGTTGAAATGTCCTAACCAAACTGGGGAAAATCTCCCTGAGCGTGTTTCCCACCGGAATTCGAACCCAAAACCTCCACTATGTGAGGCGAGTGTTATCCCACTAGACCACGGAGGCCATATTAATAGTATTCAGGCTGCATACAAATCCAGTTACAAACTCTGAGTCAACTTAGTTACCGAAGTAACTTGTATGTTAACAAAGCAATTTTGCATGTAAACTTAATTTTAGATTGACCCAGGCGTTGTTCGTGCGTGGTTGCTAGCGTTATCTAGAGTATTGGGTTCGAAGCTTGGTTAGGGTACTGATTTTTTTTCTATTTCGTCTGTCATTTCTCCTATTTTTTTAATAATATTTCTAAATTGTCGGAATCCAAAAGGTTATTATTCGAAGTTACAGTTTACTAAAACTTTAGGTTAGGTTTTTAAAAATAGCGTCATTGGCCAATCGGCCAAACAAAACCGTTCCATTCGGAAGTTCGCGGGTTCGAACCTCGGCACGTACATACAAATGTGTTTTCGATTTTCGAATTCATATGTACGTTGTTTCGACGCTCTTACGGTGAAGGAAAACATATTGTGAGGAAACCTGCACAGCAAAGAGTGCAAACGAAATATACAATTAGATGAGAGCAACCAGTCAAAGTAGAAAAACTAAACTATATAACCAATCAATCTATTACTAGCACTCATATTACTTATTTTATTATTAACCCCCGAAAAAAAAAAGAGGTTTGTTATAAATTTGACGTGTCTGTCTGTCTGTCTGTCTGTCTGTGGCATCGTAGCTCCTAAACGGATGCGCCGATATTGATCTAGTTTTATTTTGTTTCCAAGGTGTCACAATCGAGAGTGTACTTAGTTATGGTCCACGAAAATATCTTCAGCCTTTGAAGATTATTAGCTCTTTTCTAATTTTTGAAAGGATCAAGTAACGGTTTAGTGGCGGGGGTTTTAATTAAAAAAATAATAATGTTAGAGTTTGGAAAATGAATGTAGACAATGAAGAAACGCGACAAATTTAAAAAACATCATCGTGGCCGTGGCATCAACCGGATTTTATGGATTTACCTAATTTGATACTTTTTTTTTCTATGTAACTTTGGTTGCCAGTACAATGTTTTCCAATTTCATCGATTGTTTACTTTCATTTGTCAAACTCAATTTTTTCAATCTGTGGTTGTGAACTAATAACAATAACTTTCATGTTAGGGAAATACTCGTCAAAACAAAAATCGCCGGTCGAGATAGTTTATTTTTATACCTTTTTGCATGAACATAGTCTAGAAGGTTCCATATTTACGACGCGGGGCCTTCACCTTTGGTCAGTCTAGTCTTTAAGGTCACACCTAGGGTCAAACCGCGTCTGCCAAGTTTTAATTATAGTTACACTAGCGACCCGCCCCGGCTCCGCACGGGAAAATGGTTATTGTGGGTTATCCTTAAGCATATTATGCATGTATTATACATATAAACCTTCCTCTTGAATCACTCTATATATTAAAAAAAACCGCATCAAAATCCGTTGCGTAGTTTTAAAGATTTAAGCGTACAAAGGGAGGGACATAGGGACATAGGGACAGAAAAAGCGACTTTGTTTTATACTATGTAGTGAAGCGGTTGCACCGGAATCGTCCATTATCACATCACACTAATATATAAAGGCGAAAATTTGTGAGTGTGTGTGTGTGTGTGTCTGTTACTTCTTCACGTCTAAACAGCTGGAGCGATTTTAATAAAATTTGGTAAGGAGTTAGCTGACACCCTGGATTAACACACAAGCCACTTTTTACCGCGGGAAAATACCTCATTCCCACGGGAAAACCTGTTAACGCAAGGCGGAAAGCTAGTGCAATATACAATTTAAAAGTACGGTGTAAGTGAAGACTTAGCAATTACTGAACAAACGTGCTTTGTCATAGTTTTGAGCAACTTCTTCAAAGAGAAGAGAAGGAAGTGTATATTTTTATAATTTTTGAGATTTTTTTTGGGGTAATTGATCGGATCTTTTGACTGCCTGTCCTTGCATCTTTTATTTTTTTTTGTTTAGTTTATTTCGTATCCCACAGCTGAGAAAATCACTTACAAAAATCAAAAGGTTTTTCATTCGAAGTACGGTTTTACAAATCACTTTTCAACGTCATATTCTAATGATGTAATTAAGTTTTGCTCAAGAAGAATAAACTCTTAAAAAAGTATTTTTCTATATAGATTATTCTATTTTATTCTATTCTAGTATTCTATATACAGCCAAGTTTAGGGTTAAAATGACATAACTTACCTACTATTAATGAAAAATTAAGCTGGGTTTGGTTACAAAACATAACTTTTCCGTTGAGAATTTATTATCTTTAAAGGAAAATAAATCAAGTCAAAAAGCATAACTATATTAGTAATGAAATTTAATTATAGGTATATTTGTGAAATATTGCTCAAATAAATACTAAAAAAAAATGCAATCTGTATAAAATAGGCTTCCGGTAAACCTGAAGTTACTGTACCAATCCGTTTTGTTAGAAAAGAAATCTCGCTTTATCTCCCTCTCTTTCTCTCTTACAAGGTTTTGATCAAGATAAAAAGGGACAGAACACTAACCACGGCTTTCATAAACGACGTCTACTAATCCGTCCAATTTTCCCATCTTCAAATTCACCTCTACACAATAGGTTGACTTTGGTTGGGATATTATTATATAACATTTCGTTAATACGACTAATTTATGAAATATGGAAGTATGTATATTTTTATTTTCCACTTTAATGAGTATTATAGAGTATATAGAATATATTTAAATACACATATAACCTTAATGTTTTCAAATGTTATATATTTTTTTGTATTATAATAAATATACGGAAACAAATTCAAGACGAGCCAGAAAGTTAGTTCACATCCTACTAATATTAGAAACGCGAAAGTTTGCGAGTATGTATGGATGTATGTTTACTCTTTCACGCAAAACTACTAAATGGATTTTAATGAAACTTTACAATAATACAGCTTATACATTAGAATAACACATAGATTACTTTTTACCACGGGAAAATGCTTCTTTCCCACGGGACCTGTTAAAGCTAGTTATTAATATTTCGCTTTAACGACAATAATATATACTTAATTTTTATAACTACGAGTATTATGATTTAAAACGGGATATTTACCGTGTTATTTGTTTTGTGTGAGTGCCCGATAGTTATAAAAACAACCGTGAAAGTTTTAAAAACTATGTTACTTAATTTCTCTCATAAAAATATTATTAGTCAGTTGACTAGGTGCCCTGAAAATAAAAAAGTTATTTAACAGATCCCAAACTTTATCATATCAATACTCGTTTCTCAGTGTCCAATTGTCCATTGTGTAGAGTAGGCTTGTCATTGTCTACGGCAAATATCTAATGAGGAATCCTCCTGCCAGTACAATTTTATATTGTTCCGGATTGCGGCATGGGACTGGCAACAGCTTTTGGGAGCGAGCTTTCTTAGTCTACCACTTTTTCAACAGTTAGTTATAATACTCATCATCATCATCATCATCATCATCATCTCAGCCAAAAGACGTCCACTGCTGGACAAAGGCCTCACCCAAAGATCTCCACGACGATCACACACCGATCGATTATAACACTCATCATCATCACATCCTGTAGTCCCTAATTAGGGACATAGGGCTCTCAGCATACTCCTCCACTGCGACCGATCGTGCGCCGCAACCTATAACTCCGGCCAGCTCATGCTAAGGGATTGGGCCTCCTTCTCGACAGAGCGCTGCCACGTAGTTTTTGGGAGTTTTCGATTATAACACTAAATATAAATAGGTAAAAAATATTAAAACCCCCGACACAAAACCGTTACTTGATCCTTTCAACAACTAGAAAAGAGCTGATAATTTTCAAATGGCTGAAGATATTTTCTTAAATCATAGCTAAGAACACTCTCGATTGTGACGCCTTGCAAACAAAAAAAATTAATCAAAATTGGCGCATCCATTTAGGAGCTACGATACCACAAACAGACACACACGTCAAACTTATAACATCCCTCGTTTTCGTCGGGGGTTAATTATAAACAGGAAAGATTTGTATGTGTGCGTGTGTGCGTATATTTGTAATGAATAACTCAAAACTACTGAACCGATCTCAAAAGCTAGTTCTTAATAAAATACATCAAAAAACATGGACACTGTTGGGAAGTGTTGCTATACTTTACTTTCATGAGTCTCTTGTTGTAGTTTAATAACTACCACTATGTGGTTGTAGTAGAGTTCTTTTTGCATTCTGCTCAAGAAACTTCAACAGTGCTTGTTAAACTTTTTGTCGGTGGTTAAGGAAAATTGAAACTTCTACTTCAGAACTTACTAGATAAAACTAATTGGCGGTTTGTGTCTTCAGTATAGGTAATTACGACATTAAATTGTTTGTGAGATTTTATTTCTTTTTAAAGATAAAGATAAAGATAAAGATACATTTATTTGCTTAAAACATGGTATAAGGATGGTCAGTTTTACAAATTGTGCATTCATGTTTTGCTACATTACTAATAGCATGCAAATATTATAATTTGTCAATAAGGTTTATGCAGTACAATAATTTATAGTTAATTTCGCATTCAGTCTTAATTTAATTAATTTTAAAAATTGTTAGATAATATTCATGTCATGATAAAATAAAATAAAAACAATACAAAACTTAATAACTGAAGAATTCATCCATATTATAAATAACTTTTTCATTTAACCAATCATAAATATTTTTCTTAAAATGTCTTAAATTTAATTGCTGAAGGTCCTTTGGAACTTTATTATAAATTCTTACACCCATTGCCAAGAAGCTTTTATTATAAATCATAGTTTTTGGAATGTCATGAAGTACTAATCTGTCAGGGTTTCTTTTCAAACGGTCATTTTCATCACGAGCTTTTTTAAATAAGTCATACTTTTTGATAAACATGCAAAGTTCAAAGATGTACAAAGCCGGTAGTGGTAACAATTTGAGCTTTTTAAAAAGAGGCCGGCAAGATTCTCTGTGATCGACGCCACATATTGCACGGATGCACTTTTTTTGAGCAATAAACGCTTTTCCAGAGTCAGTGCTATTACCCCAAAATATGAGACCATATCTAAGTACTGACTCAACGTATGCATGGTATGTTGTGAGAGCTGTTTCTGTGTTTGTTATCTTTCGTATACGATTAAGAGCATAAACAAATTTATTTATTCGATTGCAGACATTGTTAACATGTAGTTTCCAGTTTATAGTTTCATCTAATGTCAAGCCTAAAAATTTTGTTGATGATTTTTTTTCAATACTTTTATTTTGGATAGCAATGTTCATATTTGTTTTGTTACTCTTTGAATTGGTGAATGATAAATAAGTAGTTTTGTCTAAATTGATTTGCAAGTTATTTTTACCCAGCCAATTCACTATGTCGTTTAATGCACAATTTATGTCATTACCGTGATCCTTTTCTGTACATTTTTTGTCTGACGTGATTACCAATGATATATCGTCGGCAAAAAGAACGCAGTGATGATTGGTGACTTTAGTAATGCTATTTATGTAAAATAGAAACAAAACTGGGCCTAACACGCTCCCTTGAGGAACACCTTTTACAATGTATTTGTACTCAGAAGGATATTCAATTAATTCGTTATTTTCGTCAATTTTGCTAATTACTACGCATTGCTGCCTATCTTTAAGATACGACTGTAACCATTGTAATGCGTTTCCTCTAATTCCCAAAGCCTCTATTTTTTGTAGTAACAAATCGTGTTCAACAAAGTCGAAAGCCTTACTAAGGTCTAGAAATAGACCTGTGCAGGGTCTTCTTTTATTAACGTTTGTAATTATGCATTTAATTAAGGAGTAAATAGCTAGTGTGGTAGACTTGTCCTTCTGAAAGGCGTATTGTTCTTTACTTATTAAATCAAATTTATTACAAAATGTATTAAGTCTAAGAAACATACATTTTTCAAAAAATTTTGAGAAAATCGGTATTAATGTTATTGGCCTATAATTATTGACATCTTCTTTGTTACCTTTTTTAAATAAAGGCTTCACAATAGAACGTTTTAGACACTGCGGAAATGTACCGGTAGAGAATGAAAGATTAACAAGATATGTCAAAATATTAGCAATGTCATCTGCGCATATCTTTAATACTTTTGTACAAATTTCGTCATTTCCTACCGAATTTGTATCATTTAGCAGTAATATTACCGTTTTTACTTCAGAAGGAGTCATAGGATTTAAAAATATACTATTCGGAATAGTTTTTGCATTGTTTTGGCTTATAGGTATAGGTCTTTGATCTTTAGTCAATTCAATAAAGTGGTTATTAAATGTAGTGGCTATTTCAACCGGGTCGGTCAGCAAATTCTCACCAAATTTAATTGTTTCTATATTGTCTTTTGTTTTTGTGTCCGAAATTTCATTATTTATAATATTCCATGTCGCTTTGTTTTTATTCATACTTCTATTTATATAATTTATGTTAGTATTTTTTTTCGATTTAAATATACATTTATTTAACATTTTTGAATAGGTGATGTATTTATTTTTACTTAAAGTAGTTTTGCTTTTATAGTATTTAAACCGTAACTTACGTTTTGTTTTACAGCTTGTTCTAAGTCCTTGACTCATCCACTTGTTATTTTTTTGCTTGAGGTTATTAATTTTTACCCGAACTTTAGGAAAACAAATTTATTTAACATACTAGCGACCCGCCCCGGCTCCGCACGGGAAAATGGTTATTGTGGGTTATCCTTAAGCATATTATGCATGTATTATACATATAAACCTTCCTCTTGAATCACTCTATCTATTAAAAAAAACCGCATCAAAATCCGTTGCGTAGTTTTAAAGATTTAAGCGTACAAAGGGAGGGACATAGGGACATAGTGACATAGGGACAGAAAAAGCGACTTTGTTTTATACTATGTAGTGATAGTGATTATGCAAGATTTTTTACTAGCCTATACCTTTAATACTAACTTTCCGCCGCGGCTCCGCCCGCGTTAACAGTTTTTCCGTGGAAATGAGATATTTTCCCGCGGTAAAAGGTAGCCTATGTTACTCAGGGTGAATGTAGCTTTCAAATGGTATTTGAGTTTATTCATTACACACAAAAATACAAAAATACAAATCTTTCCTCTTTATAATATAATAAGTATAATATTATTAGTATTAGTATGATGAAAACTGTAGAGGTCGGAAATCTGTATATAGAAAAACATTCTAAAAACCGAGTCAGGGGGATGTATGAAGTGATATAGAACATAATTCAGATTTTTTTTTTGTACTTAGTACTACTACAACTAAAGTTTTTTAACTGTTTATTTGACAACAATGTCCTATAGTCTTTCTTTGCTCTATACATCGTACAGTTCCCGTTTATGGAAGCGTTTTGTTTATAGCGCTTGTCTTAGTTTATGTCCCGACATAAAGTTGAATAGTCAAAAATATGTTTGGTCCAGAATTGGCGTGACGTCAGATTGAGGCCGTGACGTCATAAAGTGGCGGCAGAACACATTCTTTATTCGAATGCGGGCATTGAGATGTTGCGCGTTCCTTTATACGCTTTTTCGTGGTTGCTTTTTTGTTTTTTCTTTTCTTTTTTTATGTGTGATACGTTTTGTGTTTTATACGGGGACGTTTTTCGTGTACGGTTGGCTTGTAAGTTCGTAAGTCAGGTGATGTTTTACGATGATGAGAATACCTATTTACATCTGCGTATTTCTTAAATGTAGAGGTCGAAAATCAGTAAATAGAAAAATAGATGCTAAAGCTCCATTCAGGGGGATGTAAGAAGCAATATAAAACATATTCCAGATTATTTTTCAATTTTTTTGTTTGTCTGTTTGTACGGGCTAATCTCCAAAACGGTTAGACCGATTTCAGAAAAAAAAATTAAAGTGGTAATATCCCCGGCCAATATCTTGGACAGTTTTAATCGCGAAAAATTAAAGAGTTTCCGTGGTATAGTAAAAAATTACTACGGCAATGTCGAAAAACAACGCGGGCGTATCCGCGGGCAGACAGCTAGTAATAATAAGTATAATTACTTACGTCAGAATAATATTATCTCCCCCAAAGAACTGCAAATTAACTATTCTGAGCTACTCGTACCTGGCGTTTTATAACCTACTAGCTTTCCGCGCTGCGACTCCGCCCGCGTTAACTGTTTTTCCCGTGGGAATGAGGCATTTTCCCGTAGTAAAAAGAAGCCTATGTGTTAATTGAGGGTGTCAGCTTACTCCATATCAAATTTTATTAAAATCGCTCCAGCCGTTTGGAC
Organism: Teleiodes luculella; assembly: GCA_948473455.1. Taxonomy (NCBI): domain Eukaryota; kingdom Metazoa; phylum Arthropoda; class Insecta; order Lepidoptera; family Gelechiidae; genus Teleiodes; species Teleiodes luculella. The sequence goes on from OX419604.1 coordinate 1,228,023, forward strand.
GTGAAGAAGTAACAAACATACACACTCACACACTCACAAATTTTCGCCTTTATATAATATTAGTGTGATTAAAATATGAATAAATGAATATAAAATTTGTATTTTCGCTCTCAAATAGTAAAGACTTCACCACACCACCGAACTAATAAACATTTTACACAAAATTTGCCCGACACGACTTCGTGTGAAATTCTTACCTATTTTATCTTGAAAAATCAAGTTTGAACATGAAAAGTTAACTCCAGAACAAAATAGTAGCAAAATAAAGGTGGAGAAACCTAACAATGTGCCCGATTCTGGCACAGGGATAGTTTTAAATTAATTTTTGAATGCACTTCTTAGCGCACAATATTTTAAAGGAGGAACCTACCCATGAATCTGAATAATTTACCTTAAGGAACATAGCCTGAAATATATAAATATGATCTTCTTTTCTAATGACCAGTGCTGATAAAACGAAAGACCTGGAGCTCTATTTCTCAAACGTTCGTGTCGCTAAGATCGCTCGATTTCTACTGATTTACGCTCGTCTAACGAAAAGAGGCATTTTTGGATCGTTCGATTGCAACGAGTGGTCACAAGCACTCGTTGCAGCAAGCAAGTGATAGATTAAACGCCAAGCAATAACGTCTATATTCCAATGACATAGTAATAACGTTCGAACATAATAGTAATGACGTTCTCGCTCGATTGACATTAGGATCACACACACACAAACACCCCCGACATGAAAGAGACGCCTATACTATCGACACGGGAGTGTGAACAAGAGCGACAATCCGCAAAGAGTGAGCGACCATAGATTTACGTTCCGTTTTAGTTTCGGAAACTACCGGTTTTTGTTTTATCTGCGTAAAATTAACAAAACACCATATCGAAGACGAGTGACTCAGAAATACGGAAAAACATCGTCCTTCGACTTGGAAGTCGACTGTGACTTATGTCGCATACATACGAACGTTTGAGAAATAGAGCTCCCATAGAACGGAGTATTTTTTGGGGGCCAGGAACCATTGCCTACCTATATTGTGTAAGCAAGTATCTGTACATTATAGTTTTAGCAATAAAACTGTATTGTTAGTTTAAAGTTTTATATTATGTGCTATATATGTATATGTGCTGATAGAATTTAAACATATTTATAAAGCAAACCTCTTACAAAGAAAAATCATACCTTTTAATCAAAACTTTTGTTCTCGTGAAAATGAGACCTGTGTCTGCCAAAATCGCGCCCAATCTGTTCTCTCGGCGCTACAGTGTTCTTGCAGAATTAACTTTCATACCATATTTCTCCTTGTATATTTCGTAATACCGCTAACTGTGTAACGTAGCTTGAAGGCTATCTACCTTTTTAAGGCGAAGACTAGGCTTCAGCAGACCGGATGCGTATGCGTTAGCGTATGCGTAGACGCTCACGTACCATTGCGTTGTAATGTATGGAATTGTATAAGACCTAACAGACCGCTTGCGTAACGTAGACGTTTAGCCTTTAAAGAGTTCAAAATTCGGTCTGTAGACGTCCACTGCGGGTTCGTCCCCGAGCTTACCGTTCCCCGAGCTTACCGTCCCGGAGCTTACCGATTTTGATAAAATTGATTACATTTTATTTAGTTTTTTTTTCTACTATTTCCAACTTGTACAATAGACATCAAAAGTGTTTTAAAGTATGAAATGTGTTTGTTTGGTTACTGCCGGCAGAATTATGTGAACTTAATGATGAAAGTTATAGTTATATGTTTTAGTTTGGTAATTGTTTTTATTGTTGATTATTTGTAATGCTAAATTGGCCATCATTATTAATAAAAAAACAAATTATTGTGACGATTAAAATCTGTGATAATTACACCAGCAGATTAATAAACGTGATTATTTAACCGCGATCTAGAACTTATTATTTATTCCTATAAAGTATAAAATTCGGCTTTGCACTTTTGCTGCTAATAGTACTTTTGAGCAAAATTGACATTTTAATCGACTTTTTATAATAATTACAAATCGGTAAGCTCCGGGACGGTAAGCTCAGGGAACGGTAAGCTCGGAGACGAACCCTCCACTGCTGGACTGCTGCCTCCCCCAAGGATCTCCACAATGATCGGTCCCGCGCTGCCCGCATCCAGCGGCAAACCGCGACCCTCACCAGATCGTCGGTCCATAAAACGTATAAAAAATATTACTAGATAGATCCGAGTTATTGTAAGGAATTCCTCGGAATACTTACGGTGTCACAATTGGTTGTAAACCTTCCGAATGGAAGTCAAAGATCTTTACCACTTGACCATCGATCTGTCAGAATGGAAATTAACGGTTACCACTTGATCTCACCTGTCCTATTTGTTTAAAAAGTATAATAATATGTTCAATCACGTCACCCATAACCATGTTTTGGTCTCATGCTGTGAATATTCATTTTCAGTTGATTCTCGAGCGTCCCCTTAACAGCAGAATCCAGTTTCATCCAATTTTATCCAGTTCGTGATAAGTTTTGCGTGCTCTGGCTTTGTACTCGTAACTGGCTGCATACAATCTCAAGTTGAAATACCTTTGGAACACTCTATTCTTTATTTTTAAATATCTTTTTTAATTTGGATTTTTTCTTTTAGGAAAGATATGGCGCAAAGCTGTGCTAGCGGCGCCAAAAATTTTTAATTTCACAATCCATTCAAAAAATATATACCAAAATTTTTTTTTCAGGATTTGACTTAATAGAGAATAGTAATCAATCATATTATATTTATTTGCAAGAAAACATGGTAAATTTTACATTTAGTGTTATCAGACAATTTCCAGCATGCTCTACCTATAAATTTGAGGTGTGCAAATATTTAGACAATAATCGCTGAACCTGTGAGCGAAATTCATAAAATTATAATGTCAACTTATATCCTAGATTGAATCACAATAGCAAAAACGTTTAATTTCATCATCTTTTCCTAGTTATTCCTAAATATACCTGGTATTTGTCATCTTAATATTTGTTGTATATTTGTTTCACTTTTAGACGCACAATTCGCCATTATCATCCAAGTTATTATTTAAAATATGTATGTATGCCACTTTCCATATTGCATTTTTTTATTATTGTCATTTTGACATAATGCGGCTTTATGCTACATTTATTGATTGCATTTATTTTGATCGAATAATGAAGTAGTAAATTATTTCAATAATTGCAAATATAATAATGAAAATCAAATCTAACTGTGCGAATCCTTCCTTCCTTCCTTTCGAATGTTTTGTCTTCTATTTAACACTAGCTGTCTGCCCGCGGCTACGCCCGCGTTGTTTTTCGACTTTTCCGTGCACATTTTCCCGTAGGAATGAGATATTTTCCCGTGGTAAAATGTATCTAAGATGTTGCCTGGGGATATAAGTTATCACCATGCAAAATTTAATTTAAATTAGTCCAGTAGTTTCGGAGATTAGCCCGTACAAACAGACAAACCGACAAACAGACAAACAGAGAAACAAAAAAGTAGAAAAAAATCTGGATATGTTCTAAGTATATCACTTCTTACATCCCCCTAACTCGGTTTTTAGCTTTTTTTTCTATGTATAGTTTTTTGACCTCTACAGTTTTATCATATAGGTAATGCTTGTATAATATAAGAAAAATAAAAATAGTATTTCTTAAGTCACAACTATTTTCTACACTTCGAGTATAACCTTATAAACTTTAAGAATTGCGCTCAGCACAAGATTCGCACCTCGCTCGCGACGCGATGAAACCACTTACAGTTAAATATAGCACTTTCGCTTCAAAGAAATATTGCAAAATTTTATATCTAGGAGAAAACTAGATAACGCCACAATAACGCGACGACTTTATGATAAAACGAGCCATTTTAGATGATACATTGTTGATATTTATCACGTGTTTTCAAGTTAAAATATGTTGGCAACTAACTAGTACCTACTTGTACCTACATAATATTATAAACTAGGTACTACTAGTGAAATTTTTACTTAGATTAGAGACCTATAAAAATACACCAGTATACATACATACAGTAATATAATGTAAATATTTTTGAAATAACCTCAATTTAAAATTGACTGGTTAGCTAATATATATAATACTACTTCCAGTTTTCCTAAAAGATAAATTTATTTTGAGTGACCGAAATCGTATATAAAAAGATTGTATGTAGCATGTAGGATAGTAGATATTTTGTTTGTAACTGACAACCTTATCACTTAAATATGGATAGCAAATTCGGATTTATAAAACGTTTCAGAAGGATTTTTCTTAGAAAAGCTAAAATAATATTACTCTAAGACTGAGAATACATCTAGCTATTAGTACCATATTTTAAGACAAAATTGTATTTGTAAACAGAACCGTTCAGATCTATTCAAGTGGTTATGTGACGACATATTGCGGACAACGCTACAAATAATAAAAACAATTGATTACATATTTTCATATTATTTTTTACTAAATAAATAAAAGACCAAGAAAATCTTAATAAAAGCATCGGTGGCCAAATGGCTGGAGCCGTTGACTTCCATTCGGAAGTTCGCGGGATCAAGTACCAATGTGCTTTCAATTTTCGAATTTATATGCACAGTAGCACATGCGGCTAGACATGTTGACCTTGAGAGCGCCCGTAGCGGTAGGGGTGAATTTCGTAGTGCGAATGTTCAACCGCATGTGCTGGCTTCTGTACGTTTATGCTATTGATTGTTACGGTGAAAGAAAACATCGTGAGGACACTTACACAAGTGATTCAAAATGTTGTATGTAAAGTTGACCAACCCGCACTGGGCCAGCGTGGTCTTCTAAGGCCTATTCACCCTGATTTCAGGATAGGCTGGAGCCACTCAGTGGGGATATATCGGTGGGCTGATGACGAACGAACAAAATAAAAGACAGAATGCAAAAAAATTAAAGCTAATTATTCATATAATATTACCCCTATAATGTTTATGTCATTTCTTTTAACCCCATAATCACTACAAAAAAGAAAAAATACCACAGAAAAACTTGAAAATCTCAGGGTTTTGTGACGAAGCTCCGATTCTGTGCGTGTAAGTGCAATTATCGGAAATTGTACAATACATTGCGTTTTTAAGCCCGGATGAAAAAGAGGGGTGTTATAAGTTTGACGTGTGTATCTGTTTGTGGCACCGTAGCTAAAAAACGGATGCGCTGATTTTGATCTAGTTTTTTTTGTTTCCAAGGTGTCACATCACAATCGAGAGTGTTCAAAGCTATGATCCAAGAAAATATCTTCAGCCATTTGAAGATTATCAGCTCTTTTCAAGTTGTTAAAAGAATCAAGTAACTGTGTTTTGTGTCGGGGGTTATATTATAACTTTACGGGTATTATTGTAATTAATTACGTTACTGACTTAGTGCTTTTTGGGCTCGCTTTGAGCGGAACTTGGCTTACTTACTCGTCAATGTACAGTATAAGTTCATAAGTGCAGTCATATCGCGTGTTTTTATACTTTCAAATAACTTTTTTGCTAAGGTAGTTATTCTTATTTTTGTGTGATACGTATACAGTGTAAGGGACTCAATATTTTACTTCGATCGATATGTCATGAATGCTTTTATAAAAAAGGTTAATTTAAAGTATAGAAGCACGTAATATAACTGGACTTATGAACGCGACCGTACATCTAATTACACGTAATATTTAATAGTAAATACGACAATTTGAAACCGGCACGGCACCATAACCCCCCAGTGTGTCTTACCTCACCCCCCCGCGCCCTGGATGAGGGTACGTCGGGGCAAAATCCCGCAGGTTGACGCGGGGTGGATTAGGCTAAATTGGTCCTTTTTTCCCGTGCAGACTATCAAAATGCCGCGTTAGGGCAGGCGGGGGAATTAGGCGGTTTTATGACCAACATTCGGTCTGACTTTTTAGAGATCTCCAGACAGTGTGGACGGAGCTTTATATTAGGGATTTGGTAGTGAGAAGGATATTAAATTGAAAAACAAAAACATATAAGTACATTTTTGCTTTTTTATATTGAAGCATTATTTTTTTAATAGATATAAAATGTAAGTGAAGCAAAAAAAAAAACCTACCTCTAACATAGACATAGGCATAGGCATTTTTATTCTTTTTTCAACTAAACTCAAGGATGTTATAACGGTAGTACTTATTAAACTTGATTAAACTTTGCTTGTGTCTGAAAATCGACGCACCTACCCAATGTTTCTTGAATAAATACTTTTTACTTTTACTTTTTTTTTACTTTTACAGTAAATAAAAACATATAGGTAGAAATAAGGGGTCTCTAATGGTATGTTGATTGTATTCAATATAAATTATCTTACACTGTTCAGGAAATAAACCGTCCGAAGTAACTAATATGCAACATAGTTTAGAGCTAAGTTTAACTATTTCAGATTAATTAAGACAAATCAAAGTACAAATCTTCTTCTTCTCTCTTTCTATACCTACTTTAATAAAAATGAAGAATTGTCTGTACATTGATTTGTTTTTCAAAAACTGATTGTAGCGTAGGTGATAAAGGGAATACAAGTTTTGAAAAAAATATTCCGTCCGTCTGTCTGTCTGTTTGTACACGCTAATCTTTGGAATCGTTGTTGTCGTCGTTGGACCGATTTAAATGAAATTTTGCATGGTAGTACCTTATATCCCCGGTCGATGTCCCCGGTCAATATCTCAGATACTTTTTGTCACGGGATATAAGTCGTACATAAACGGCCAATACAAAGCTAGGGCGTCATAAGTTGGAATTACCTTTAATTTTCCATCTAAAATATTTTTTTGACATTAAATAGAAGCTCATTTGACACCAAGGCACATACTAGAGGTTGGTTTACGAATCAAGCAATTATCTCAATTTTTAAGAACCAATATAAAAACATTCAACTCGCACTTGTCCAATCTTAGCACTTGCTTAATGAAAGAATGTAACGCTACCCATCCGAATGGTAACGCATAAACGTTACCGTTATTCTTGGTTATGTTGCAACGAAAATATAACCCGTCGGGGATTACTCGGTAGCGAACGTGTTATCTTGAATGTGCAATAACATTTATTATGTTTCATGAGTTGGTTCAATTTTCTGTGCACAATGACTTCATTTAATTTTGTGATGCTGAAAATCACTGAAATGGTAAAATTTTACCGGCTAGTTTAACTTGTAACTAAGTGCTTTGTAACTTTATTTCCACATCATTTTCCATTTCTTTCTCGTCTTAAGGCGACTACAGGTGCTAAGTGGCGCCCCCACATTAAAAAAAAAAACGAAAAATAATCAAAATTTCTTAAAAATCTAAAACGGCGAATATCTTGACGGTGTTTTGTAGGATATATTGAAGCCATTAACTTTATTTAATATATCTCGCTAGTAGTTATTGATGGAAAAATTGCTAAAAGTGGCCGTTTTACTTTATTTATTATATCTCGCTAGTAGTTATTGATGGAAAAATATCTTAAAGTGGCCGTTTTCCGCAAATTTTCCATCAATAACTACTAGCGAGATATAATAAATAAAGTTAATGGCTTCAATATATTCTACAAAACACCGCCTAGATACTCGCCGTTTTTGATTTTTGAAATTTTGATTATTTTTCGAGTTATTATTTTTTTTAATGTGGGGGCGCCACTTATCTCCTGTAGGTCCCTTAACTCAAACATTCAATTTTGGAATTCCTTCGTCATTCATACGTCATCCCCGTCCATTGTTTTGTTCTTCAGTCTTTGTTACAAGGAGTAATAGTGTTCTGTGCCTTTAAATCCGGGCCTTGAAAGCCGTATTTCATAAAATGTGTATGATTTTGTAAAGTCTAAGCTGCTTTATACTGCCGAGTATAAACCTGTTTTGTTTCCATGTAAATAAACGTAAATAAACCAGTGCCAGGGCGTTGCTCGTGTATTTTACTACTAGTGCCTAAGGAAACCTTCAATCTTCTGTCGCTTCTGTCGGCTCGGCTAGGTCTTGGTGGGCCGCAGGCGTGACAAACTTAAGTGACAAAGGGGCATATTGCATTGTAAAAGATCTTTGATCATATATATGATCATATATTTGATCCTATTTATTTGACAATTTGAGTCATATCTGTGTATTACACTATAAAAGTTCTTTGATCATCTTTCACGTACTATTGCTTCGGCATTTGACAGATTGATGACAGGTATTGAAGTTAGGGTTACCAGATCTCAGTGAATTCGAAGACATCGTAATTTTTAGTATGGCTTGTTTTCTGTTATTTAAAATTTGGACAGCAAGATTATGCAAGTATATAATTAGAAAAAGAATTACATAACAATATTTGAAACATATTAACAAACAAGAAATTAAAAACTCTTTGTTTTTATATTTGCTTTTAAATTCCGAGTAGAAAAAATAAAAAGTAACTAGCAACACCTGTTTCTATGACCGTATAGGATCCAATCTAACAACAAATGTCAAAAATCTATGATCAAAGATCAAATTGAATCATATGTCTATATTACACTGTCAAATATCTTTGACTCATAGATCTTTGAGTCTCTTTGATCAAAGATCTTTGACAATGTAATATGCCCCAAAAAGTGTGTCTGATTCCCATTAGGCGTCGTAGGTGACTAAGGGATGCGGGTCTAGTTGCATCATTTGGCTGGCAGTCTGTCACTAGAATTATTACGAAGCACAAAGATGGGTATCTTATTTTAGATGTTTACCGAATTTTAACCCAAACATATTGCTAAAGGTGATTTTAGATTGAGCTCCCTGTTACTAAAACTGCTTACCCTGTTAGGGAAAATAGATTGTCTTATTTTATTTTATTTTATTTTATTTATTTATTATTTATTTTATTTACCTATGTACACTACAACTGGGCCTGAAACTGAATGAAAACTGACAACAACAACTTTTATAACAACATTTTTATTATTTAATTAATAGCTTCTAACTATACAACTATGGGGTGCACAGGATTAGTGTCATAGTAAAAGAATACAGGAATTGTGTGTTCTACCCGAAAGTTATACTTTTTCCTGCTGGCCGGCACTTTTACTTTTTTGGTCCAAAATGAATGATATCGAGAACTTTACACAAAAAAGTGCAAATATCAAAAAAATATTTTTTTATACTGACATAACTATGCAAAATGAAAGCTATTAAGAATTCAACAAAATTCCGTGATATTCACATCCAATAGCGAAATGTCGATACCGATTCCATTCCCGGTACCGTATCACGCCACCCTCTAATACCGCTTTTGACGGATACTGATTTATGGCGCCGACTGTACATTATTAAATAAAGATCTCTGTAAAAACGTTCGTGTTCTTTTTGCTGACTTTACCCAAATTGAATGACGCTTCAGAACAGTTTTGGGGTGGAGGAAACGCGGCTGAAATTGTTCCATACAGTTATCTCTTACGGCGGATTGCACTAAACGTTAGTAATGGTTTAGCCTGAAGGTAAATGTTCGATTTGTTTGTGTTATAATTATATAAGAAATTAATTTAATAGTTATAGATAGACCTTTCATATTTCATAATTTTTAAAGCTGTGATGGTTGTTTTTATAACTAAATATTTAAAATTTTAATTGTATGTAAAATTTTAATGTTAATGGCGTAGCATACACTGAAAAGACATGTTCGGTGAATGGTTTTGAGTAACTCTCCCAAAGAAACTTTCCAAGGAAACGATAAGAAAAAAAATCCGATTTTTTCCGTACAAACTGACCAATTATCACTATTATGTATGGGATAATATAATATTTTTTCGCGTTTTTATAAAACTTACTTTGGAAAAGTTGTTAGAAACCATTGGCTTTGTATGTCCTTTTAGTATTTAAACCTTTACAAGGCAGTGTCTACTATATTGCCACCTTAATTTTAACCTAATACTGTCAACATAAAGACGAAAACGAATGAATTTTATAAATTGTTTTGCCCTCTAAAGGGTAAAACCGTTAGTTAACATTGTATTCGAGTTTGGTGCAACCCGCCCTAGCTGGAATAGATTGTAATACTTTTAGTTGAGTTAGGATGACACGTGAGTTCGTAAAGTGCTGAGAGTACGAAAATCATTTTGATGCTAAGTATTTTGAATAATATTAATGGATTTTGAAATCAGTTTTTTTCACAGTAATGCAGTTTAGAGTAACATTAATTTTTTACAAGGTATTTGCCCTGTGGCTTCGTTTAACTATTTTTTCTGGATACAAAAAGTTTAAAAATTCAAATCTTGTGTGCACTGCCAACGAACGTGACGAAAAATATATTACATTCACCTCAAGCTACATTCACCCTGAGTAACAGGCTATTATTTATCGCGGGAAAATGCCTTATTCCCATTGGAAAAACTGTCAACGCGGGCGGTGCCGCGGCGGAAATATAATAATATTATATAGAGGAAATGTTTGATTGTTTGTTTGCATCGAATAGGCTCCGAAACTACTGAATTGATTTCAAAAATTATTTCACTGTTGAGAAGCTACATAATCCCTGAGTAACATAGGCTAAAATTTAATTTCTAAAAAATTAAAGATCTTTACTAAAACTTCAATAATGTAACCCAAGGTGTAAAAAATACCTAAAATATTCCTAATAATTGAATAGGCTCAGAAACTACTGAATCGATTTTGGTGAAACTTGGAACAAATATAGATCTTGGAAAAGAACATAGGTTACGATTTACCGCGGGAAAATTTCTCATTCCCTCGGGAAAAATAGTTAAAGCGGACGGAGGCACAAAGATAGATTAGTCTATCTTAAACTATTTACACGGGCGGGGCCGCGACGTGAAGCTAGTTCGCTTATAAAAATATATTTTACCTGCCTTATTAATTTTATTATTGTTTCTCACAGCTTAATGATAGAGAAAGATAATCTCTTGTCACATCAATTTTCTCCTGGACACAAAATAAAAAGTTTCCAGAAAGTCCACTCCCGCCGTCCTTGAAATTAACTACCTAAACTTGGTTGACTCCTTGAAAAACGTGTATCGTCATTTTTGTGTTGTGTTTAAACAGCCAAATACACTACAACAGTAATAAGAACACTTATCCATTTTTTTAGCACTTCAAACATCAATACTTTGTTAATAATCGCGAGAGCGACTGCACGTGGTCCGAGCTTGTATAGAGCGTGGTCCGAGCGGCCTGTAAACGCAATGATCAATGTGTGCGTAAAAATATGGCGCTTAGTTCCGAGTGGGCCATCTGTCTAGGCGCGCACAGTGGTCCCGCGTCCATACAAGCGCGGCCATTAACAGTAAAAGTACAATAAATGGTAAAATAAAGTGATATAACTATTTATTACTTAATTACTTAATTACTTTATATTAATTTTGTATTAAAAACCATCATAAAAGTAGATCTTTGTCATGTAGGTACAGTATTTTCAGAAGATGTATCTACATTAAAAAACTTTTTGAACAATTGTTGCTGTCAATGGAAGAGCTGCTGCAGGCTTATCGATGATATAACTTGATTAATGTGCAATTTTTTTGCATAAGATATATCTTTTCCCGAAAAAAGTCCATATATGTCCTCCTCGAACCTCATTTGCTACTTTTTTACGTCAAGGTGGTATAATTAGTGGACTAAATATTTAAAAATGCATATATACGCTTGTTGAGTTCAAATATTATATTGAAAAGTTTCACCAAGTAGCGATTTTATAAGTCACATGTATAAAAAGTACATGAATTCAAACGCTTTTTTGGCATATACCTGACTTTAGGTACACTGAATTCCATACTTTTGTGTGAAAACATGTCAGTTATTGGTGTTTTTACAAAATATAGTCTTTCATCTAAGCTTTAGTGAACAAATATTCGTAATCAAACACATTCGTTTTTTCTGTTTATGGCCTAGGGCGGGACGTTTATGGCGCGCCGCCGCTATACGTAATTTGTGTCTTGGATGAGGGCTGAAAATCAGTGTTGCCTCCTGGGCAAGTACATCGCTGAGCCTTGACCCTTCTGCATTGCAACACACACATGTACATGTCTATCTATTTTTTTATGTATGTGTAATTTCTTTGTTTTGAATGTTAATTGTGTGACATTGTTTAAGTGTGTTTTGTTTAAAGCAATAAACGTTTTACTTACTTACTTACTATTCCGTAGCAAGAATTCGTGATGAAGTATGTCAGATGGTAAAATTGTGATAAAATTACAATTCACATGGTGTTCCACGTCATCACATTATGTAGGTATCGCCGCATCGCGGTAAGACGCAAGTCCCACCATTTAAGTGAATACATTACAGAAAATATTTTGTTTAAAAAACAGCCGACAACACAAAATCACTACATAGTATAAAACAAAGTCGCTTTCTCTGTCCCTATGTCCCTATGTCCCTATGTCCCTATGTCCCTTTGTACGCTTAAATCTTTAAAACTACGCAACGGATTTTGATGCGGTTTTTTTTAATAGATAGGGGCATTAAAGAGGAAGGTTTATATGTATAATACATGCATAATATACTTAAGAATAATCCACAATAACCATTTTCCCGTGCGGAGCCGGGGCGGGTCGCTAGTTATTTATATAACTAGCGACCCGCCCAGGCTCCGCACGGGAAAATTGTTATTGTAGGTTATCCTTAAGTATATTATGTATGTAATATACATATAAACCTTCCTATTAAATCACTCTATCTATTAAAAAAAAACACATCAAAATCCGTTGCGTAGTTTTAAAGATTTAAGCATACATAGGGACATAAGGACAGAGAAAGCGACTTTGTTTTATACTATGTAGTGATAAACAGACAAAATAAAAATAATCAATAATTAATATCTTGTAAGTTTTACATCTCATTCTTTTTTTCAATAATAATTATGTTTATTTTATTTAAATTTGTTAAGTGTCTCCCTGTTGTCGACGAATGGCAGATTCTGGTAATAGCTGTTTTTTTTATTCAAGAGCGATTAAGTTGTTTAAAATAAAAGTTATCCGAAAAATTGTAAGTTATTCTGACATTTTAACTGCAGCGACAAACAAGATCAATTTTTAAAAACACAGTTAATTGCTTATAAACAATCATGGCGGGCCATGGCCTTATTAAACCATCATTTCAATGATTTCAAAATAATTGGCGAATCACAGAAAAGTCAAAAGCAGTTATTACCTTACACTACTTACGATTTGATCAATAAAGGATTTGTACAGCACTGGACGTCAACAGGCTGAAACAATGATGATGAAAAATAATGCTTGCTTAATTGCTTACTTATCGTGTAGGTTTCGAGGTTAACCTATCTCAAACCCTGGTGTCAGAATTAAAGAGCCGCCTTAGGCTTCCGACATAGCTCCTGTAACGACTACATCCGTAGTAGTCGGGACCAACGGCTTTGCGTGCCTTCCGAAGCACGGAATCATCTTTCTTTTCGGACAATCAGGTGATTCAGCCTGCGATGTCCTAACCAAACTAAGGAAAGTCTCATAAAGTGATATTTGTTCGACGAGTCCCACCGGGATTCGAACCCGGAACCTCCGTAACGTCTGGTGAACTTTTGAACACTCGACCACGGAGGCTGTAAATAATTGAAAAACATAACCTCCTCTTACTTCGCGAATTGGGGTAAAAGCATACACATTTAGCATTTCAAACCGGTCGCGGGGTAAAATGGAAAATAATAAAAAGCGTTCGATTCGCTTATTTGTATGCCGAGTTTGTGCCGATTCGTTCGTTAAACACCATTTCGTCGGCGGTAGTGGAAATTAAATATTGGCGATTAAGCATTCCGCTATAAGGAGTGTTCTCGAAAATGGGGTACGAAGGAATCATAAAGAATTATAGAGGTTTTTTAAAATGTTTGTGAAGTTTGCTTTAATACTATACTACGTACGAGTATTCTATTTTGTAAAGTACTAGCTTTCCGCCGCGGCTCCGCCCGCGTTAACAGTTTTTCCCGTGGGAATGAGGTATTTTCCCGCGATAAAAGGTAGCTTGTGTTACTCAGAGTGAATGTAGCATTTTAACGGGGAAATATTTTTTGAAATCGGTTCAGTGGTATTTGAGTTTATTCGTTACAAACATACACACACAAAAATACAAATCTTTCAACTTTATAGTATGATAATCTGAATAAAAGTTGCATGTAAAAGTAGGCAAAATGGTATATACGACACTCACCCCCCCGCGCTAAAATGTGTTCCTCGCCCGATATAGCGCCCTACTACGCCCCGCACCCCGCAGGCGCCACGGGATGCTACCAGTAGGCCTAGGTACTCTGTAAGTAGCGACAGGCTCGAGAAGCTGTCAAACGCGACACAGTGACATTAGGGCCATAGTAGTTCTGTCAATATGTCGCGTTTGACAGCTTCTCGAGCCTGTCGCTACTTACATAGTAGGCCTACAGGGGTGTTCGGGGCTGTTTTACATAGCGCCTAGCGCCATTGACTTGTAGTTGATATTCAGTTGTTGTTCAAAAAGAAGTAGCTTGTCAAAACGCGTTTTCTGTATGGAGTGACTATTAGTACAGTAGTGCCTATACGCTGAAAACAACAACGCACAACAAAATACTAATATTTTAGAGTGAGAGTTACATTGATTAAATCTGTTTTATCTTGTTTCAGGTAAGGAATTCCCGCTAACATTTATGAGTTGAATTGATGGAACGTAAGCCGTTGCACTTGAGACGTAGCGTGGGCAGGCTCCCCACAAAGTGGACCGACAGTCTGGTGAGGGTCGCGGGAAGACGCTGGATGCGGGCCAAGCAGGACCGATAGTTGTAGAGGTCTTTGAGGGAGGCCTTTTTCCAGCAGTGGACGACGTTAAAGATATCGTTTAAAACTATTAGTCCATGCGTGCTAAAATCAAACTATAATTTTTAGGTGTCGTTACTTTAATATTTTAAGCTTATGAATCCACTTTAGTGAATGCAATTTAATACTTACTAGCGACCCGCCCCGGCTCCGCACGGGAAAATAGTTATTGTGGGTTATCCTTCAGTATATTATGCATGTATTATACATATAAACCTTCCTCTTGAATCACTCTATCTATTAAAAAAAACCGCATCAAAATCCGTTGCGTAGTTTTAAAGATTTAAGCGTACAAAGGGACATAGGGACATAGGGACGGAGAAAGCGACTTTATTTTATACTATGTACTATGTAGTGATTTTATAGCCAAAAGCATTATAACCGGCGGCGCGGGTGGCCGATAATTAATTTAGATTGGTTTTACAATCTGATATGGTGAATCCATAATACACCGGAATTATATAAAACTAGCGACCCGCCCCAGCTCCGCACGGGAAAATGGTTATTGTGGGTTATCCTTAACTACATTATGTATGTTTTATACATATAAACCTTCCTGTTGAATCACTCTATTAAAAAAACCGTTTTTATTAAAAAAGCCATTAACTTTATTTATTATATCTCGCTAGAAGTTATTGATGGAAAAATTGCGGAAAACGGCCACTTTTAGCAATAGTTCCATCAATAACTACTAGCGAGATATAATAAATAAAGTTAATGGCTTCCATATATCCTACAAAACCCCGTCTAGATATTCGCCGTTTTAGATTTTTGAAATTTTGATTATTTTTCGAGTTATTATTTTTTTTATGTGGGGGCGCCACTTAGCACCTGTAGTCGCCCTAAAACGTCTGTTACGTTATACAGTTGCACCAAGCTAAAGCTAATTGCAGATACAGTCCTCGGAGGGTCAAGTAATTGCACCTTTACGCGGAGGGACTCTGAGAGGGCAACTCAAATTGTTGTGTTGCCAGACTGGTGAGCACAAAATAAGCATGAATTTTATTTAGTAAATCCTACTAATATTATAAACGCGAAAGTTTGTGAGTATGGATATATGTTTGTTACTTTTTAATAATATCACTATCACTACATAGTATAAAACAAAGTCGTTTTCTCTGTCCCTATGTCCCTATGTCCCTCCCTTTGTACGCTTAAATCTTTAAAACTACGCAACGGATTTTGATGCGGTTTTTTTTAATAGATAGAGGGATTCAAGAGGAAGGTTTATATGTATAACATATGCATAATATACTTAAGAATAATCCACAATAACCATTTTCCCGTGCGGAGCCGGGGCGGGTCGCTAGTAGCTTATAAATCAGAACAACACAGGCTACTTTTTACCGCGGGAAAATACTTTTTTTTCCACGGAAAAACCTGTTAACGAGGTCGGAGCCGCGGGGCGGAAAGCTAGTACAAAATAAAATCTTGATTTTTTAAATATTATCCGGGCAGTACTTCTCTAGTGATATTGTTTATAGGTGTTATTTAGTTCTAGAATCTAGACAATCCAGTAATTATCTATTCAGTTAAAATTACTAATACTATTGCAACTTAGTCGACTCAATAAACCAGAGCTTGTGAGGTAGGTTAACCTCAAAACCCACAACAAGGTGACAATTAGACCACGTGACTGACACAAGCCCATCATTTTGCGCTGTTCACCCTTGTCTATTACACGCATTCGACAAGGATGAATACGCAAAATGACGTAGAAATCACGTAGGCTCGTGACAGTCACGTGGTCTAATTGCAAGACCTAGTTTTCTTGGTCAATGAAAGATTCCAAAAATTCCTCAAACCTATAAAAAGCTGTGCATCTGGTAACACTGTTAACACGTTCGATGCAGTCCGTATCCTCTGATACTCTCGTGGTGACGACGTGACCTGCATTTTATGAGCTCTCTTTTTCCGAGCAGTGTGGTGTGTGGCCACGGAGGACGGAAAAGAGAGGAGATGCCAATAGGGATATTCTCCTACATTTTCGTTGTGGCGATGCGCGGGGCGGTGATGTGATGGAAGTGGGGGACGCAGAAAACGTGGCTCCGCCTATTTTTTGAAATTCCACACTTGGCTTGTTTCGTGAGAGTATCGCTACCCACCTAGATGACAACTTAGTGAAGAATTCAGTTAAATTCGTGAATATAAATTACTTACACGTAAAAAGAAAACTTTTCAGCAGTTTCGCCGCGCCGGAGCGATTTGAATAGTTGGAACAAAGCGGCACACAAAATTTCATTTTATGAACCCAAAAAAAAAAATACACTTAATTCAATGCGCAAGCACACGTGTGCATCAATCGAAGGTGAAATACAGAATGGGAACTAGGCCCCGCCCACTTTGTGACGTCATGCCTAATTGGGTGGCACAGGCCTAATTCATATTGCCATATCCTCTCCCTTCTGTTATCCGTGTGTGTGGCCCACTTTCCACGTCGCGTTATTTCCCAATTTTCTGCACTGGTCACACGAAAAATGAGATATTATATTCCGTTTCGTCACCACTTGTATAGGTCGTATTATACTCCTAAATACAAATTGTAAAGAAAAGAAGGTTTAAAAATGATTCTCTTCAATGAAGTTAAAAAAATTTTTACTAAAAATAGTATTTTTTTTTGTATTTATTCAACACTAAATCTCGTCCGGATGGTGAAGGTTTTTTTTTCTATTCTGTTATTGAACGGAAATTTTATTTTTGTTCTTTGATTTTGTTTCTGCTTTTTTTTCACTTCATTTCCTAGATCTATAATCTATATGCTCTATATGTGACTTTACTATCGGTACTTAATATTTAACCGCTTTTTTTTTTAATTGACCTATGCTTGTGTCGAAAAGGCACGACCAATCAAGCTTCATATTTAACCGCCTTCGAAAAAAGGTAGTACCTACTCTTTATTATACCTATCTACAATCTAGCTAGATAATGTAAATATATTTTAAGAGCGTCGGTGACTGATGATAAAACTCTCGCCTCACACCGCGAAGGTGCCGGGTTCAAATCCCGGTGGGGACTTCGTCGAACGAATATCACTTTGTGAGACTTTCCCTATAACAATAATAAGGGGCCGTCCATTTATCACGTGAGGCTTGAAAGGATCACGTGAGGCTTGAAAGGGGGGGAGGGGTTTAACAACGTAAAATTAAAGAATCATTGTTAGCCAAAATTCTAATTGAGTAAGTGGACTTTGTTCCTGAGTACCAGCATAAGCATGTTAGTGTAAGTAGCTACTTTGATAAGGTCGGCAAATTGCAAATGTAAAACTATAACGAGAGCTGTTCCCTGCCAACAAACTGCTATACAGTTTGGCGGGCACAATATCTGTACGACCCGTATGAATGATATTAATAAATAATATTTTTTTTTATTTTTTAACAAAAATCACGAAATATCACAATTGTGGTAAGATATCAAGTGTATAAATTTTTTCCAATCAAAAACAACCTGCAACCTTTCTGTCTAGGCATTTTTATCACAGTCCTTAATTTCAGAATAAAATGAGGTTATACTTTATACTGCTACTACCTGTATTTAAAGATAATCTTCTAAAAATATTAAGATTCTTTGCAGGTACTAATGATACCGTACTTCGGAAAGTGCGTAAAACCGTTGGTTCTGGCTTCTATTCTATCTACGGATGTAGTCGTTACACGAGCCAGTTCGTATTCGTAGATAGCAGCCGGGACTGTTATGTTATAGCGTCGGTGGCCAAGTGGCTAAGCCCGTTGACTTCTATTCGGAAGTTCGCGGGTTCGATCCTCGGCATGTACCAATGTATTTTTGATTTTCGAATTCATATTAACCTACGTTTATTCGACGCTCTTACGGTGAAGGGAAACATCGTGAGGAAACCTGCGCACAGCTGCGAAGTAATTCAAGGGTTGTGTGTGAAGTTGACCAACCCGCACTGGGCCAGCGTGGTCAACTAAGGCCTGTTCACCCTGTAATCAGGGTAGGCTTGAGCCCCTCGGTGGGGACATGTATGAGCCGTTAACGAAAGAAAGATATTTTCAAAAATTTATTTTTACGTTCTAAATAGTTCTTTTCTTGAATTTCGAAAAAAAAAATAGTTTCAAGTTATTTTTTTCTAATTTTAAGGCAGTGACCCCTTTTTCTTACAAGTCCTCATACGATGCTTGTTTCCAAAACACTACCCTTTCCTCATTCCAGCCCTCCGTATAAAGCGTCACGCAAAATACCTCCAGCCTTATACCAAGCAGTTAGCAAGCTTAGCACGTGCAAGCCAAATCATCACTTGAACCAGCCACTATTACAAGACCCCCCCACTTCTTATATCACCAAAGACCTTAAGTAAAAAGCTTGAGAAAAATAAACCAGAGGGGTCTTGAATTATGGTCAAGATGGCGGGTCAAAGAGATGGGAATGGAGACTATTCGGAAAAGGATTGTATTCGGAATTGATATTGAAAGAAGTTAGAAAGAAAACTGGTGGTAAATGTTTTTATACATAGTGTTAGGAGCGTTAGATTTTCGGAGTACCATTGGATGTGAAAAGGATCTTTACATAATATCTATATAATAAAACTGTAGAGGTCGAAAATCTGTACATAGAAAAAATATGCTTAAAACCGAGTCAGGGGGATGTAAGAAGTGATATAGAACATATCCAGATTTTTTCATTTTTTTTGTTTATCTGTTTGTACGAGCTAATCTCCGAAACTACTGGATCGATTTGAATGAAATTTTGTATGGTAGTACCTTATATCACCAGTCAACATCTTGGATACTTTTTACTACGGGAAATATATCATTCCTAGGGGAAACTGTGCACGGAAAAGTAAAAAAACAACGCGGGTGAAGCCGCGGGCGGACAGCTAGTATTATATATATACTAGCGACCCGCCCCGGCTCCGCACGGGAAAATGGTTATTGTGGGTTATCCTTCAGTATATTATGCATGTATTATACATATAAACCTTCCTCTTGAATCACTCTATCTATTAAAAAAAACCGCATCAAAATCCGTTGCGTAGTTTTAAAGATTTAAGCGTACAAAGGGAGGGACATAGGGACAGAGAAAGCGACTTTATTTTATACTATGTAGTGATAGTGATAATATGAACATGTTTGCCTGTCCGTACGTCCATTGTTGTTCATTTGAGACGACGACGGAGACTTGATGGCACAGTTGGTAGTGCCTGTATGGCCCGGATAGCCAAGGAGATGCGGGTTCAAATCCCCGTCCAAGCTCAATGATTTTCATTTTTCGCTTCGATTTATAGGTAGATAGTTTTTCGATGACATCTTTTGAAAAAGTAAAAAACTAAGTATCGAAAAACTATGTTTAATTCATGACCAAAAGGACAAAAACCTAGAAGGTTTATGCGTGAAGCGATAAATGCTATGTAACATGTGATGAGTGGCGCAACAGAAAAGTGTTAATATCGACTAAGAAAGATAGATTAATGAAATAATATCTTATCTCTTATCGTAAACAATGTCCCATCACTATAGCTCTATAAATCTTACAAGAAGAGACTAGAAGCGAGAAAAAGCCCGTAAGTTGGTACTAGATTTCAATTACCACGTTAGTTGTACGCCCGATTACAGCGAGACTTACACCTTTATGCACTCTCTGCCTTTACAATAAAGTTTATTTTAGCACTGGCAGGTATACGATTGTTTCTTTGAAGGAGTTTTACTAGTACGACGCTGGTTTTCAAATAAAATGAATGATATTCTAACCTCTACTCAAAACGCTTTAGATACCTAAGTTCGACTCAGTAGGTTAACCTTAAAAACTCAAGCAAAGATTGATCTATGTATAAATTGTAAGAAAAGTAAATTGAATACGGCTGCCCCGTAGCACCCCGTAGCCTAGTTGGTAGTACGTCTACCTTCGAAGCATAGAGTCGCGGTTTCGAATCCCATTTAGGACAAACATTCATTTGTGTTTGCCTTGTGTCTGGAATTCTGGATGTTTTATGTATTTAGGTATATCAGCTGTCTGACACCCACATAGTACAGGCTCTGCTTCAGTATATCTCGTTGATAACCTGTTTTATAAAAATAAAAAGGTAAAAATAAAACTTGCAGAACAAAAGTTGTTCAGTTTCATGAGCCGAGGTTTCCAAAAAAAAATCAAAATTCAAAAAGTGTTTATTCGAAGTAAGATTTTACAAATCACTTTGTGTTATTTGATTAACAAATTGTTTGCTTTCAAAAGATATTGTTTGTGTTTACTTCTATAAAAAAATCTATCAGAAATATAGATAGAAATAAACCCGTATTTCATGTTAGGAAAAATTCCTCTACATAATTTTCATTGCTTGTCCTTATCAAGAACCAAGCAACTTCAAAACACAAATTTTCCACAACAAGGTTATAATCATAGTTTGTAGTTGTACGCAATCGAATAATAAACAAATAATCAGCGAATCCACAATATAAACTCTAGTTTCATTTCATGACATAGCAAAATTATACGCCTGGCTCAGTTTATTGGCCAATTCTACGGTAAATAAACGACTAAGTAATAATAATGCTAACCTAAATTGGCTATAGAGTAACCCCTTATTTCACAGTGAATAGCTATTGAGGGTAATTCTAACTTTAATGGGAACTTTTCTAGTAGCAAATTAAGAAAATCCTTACAAAACTGCTCAACAGATGGCTCTAGTAAAAAGTGAGGTAAAAAATACCGAAGAATTGGACTATAAAAAAAAACTTTCAAATTAATCAACTAATTATTCTCATTCAGAACCATGTACAATCTGACAAAAAAAGTCAAAAAGTCTAAAATAAATCTCACTGTTCTACTTTTTTACTAGCGTCATCTATTGAAATCTTAAAGAACGCTCGTTTTTTTTTAATTCTAAGCTGTAAAAAAATCTCCCATTTAAAAACTATACGTCCAAAAATAAAATAATAAAGTGGATTTACAAATAAGTTTTGGAGACGTCAAACATCGCTTAAATGCGTTGTGCATGTGAAATCAAGATGAACAAGCTTTATGACACGCTGGCCCAGTGTGGTCAACTGCACACACAATCTTCGAATTACTTCGCATAAGTATGCAGGTTTTCTTACAATGTTTTCCTTCACCATAAGAGCGGAAAATAAACAAGGGTTTAAGCCTCGGCAGGTACCAATGGGTTTTCGATTTTCGAATTCATTATGTAACTACGTTTATTTGACGGTCTTCCTCTGAAGTAAAACATTGTGAGGAAACCTGCACACACCTGC
Organism: Teleiodes luculella; assembly: GCA_948473455.1. NCBI lineage: Eukaryota > Metazoa > Arthropoda > Insecta > Lepidoptera > Gelechiidae > Teleiodes > Teleiodes luculella. The sequence goes on from OX419604.1 coordinate 1,249,934, forward strand.
GAAGTAATTCAAAGGTTATGTGAGAAGTTGACCTAGCACTGAGCCAGCGTGGTCAACTAAGGCCAACCTGATTTCGGGGTAATCTCGAGCCTCTCGATGGGGAATTTTATGAGCTCAACTGTCAAGCTATGCTTATTATTTTAAATATATGATTCAAAATCTGATTCATGATTAATCTCGTGTTCTTTTCTATTTCCATATGAAAGAAGGAGATAGCGATTTAAATTTAAATTCAGGGCGGTTGTGAGAATAGCGTCCAATAACCCATAATTTTACTGCGGGTGGCTATTGCCAACATAGATTAAGCAAGTTAAATTATTAGTAGCTTGTGTCGAGTACTGTTTCGCTTTTACAGGAAAATATAAAAAGTTAAGGTTTTCTTAGGGAATCTTTGTCTATTGCAGGAAAGCTGCATACGCCTGCGAAGTAATTCAAAGGTTGTGTGTGAAGTTGACGAACCCGCGCACTGGGCTAGCGTGGTTGACTTATTCACCCTGATTTCGGGATACGCTCGAGCACCTTGGTGGGGACATGCTTACACTGATTTAAATAAATAAATAATTAATAAATAAATATGAGGGACATCTCACACACGGCTATCTGACCCCATACTAGGCAGAGCCTGTACTATGGGTGTCAGACAGCTGATATACATACTTATATAAATATACAACATCCAGACACAAGGCAAACACAAGTGCTCATCACACGAATGTTTGCACTGGGCGGGATTCGAACCCGCGACCTTGTGCTTTGTAGGCAGATGTACTACCAACTAGGCTACGAGGCCGTCTTTAAGAGTTGTAAAAGCGCCATCTGTTATCCCAGCATTGTATTTCTATCTCCAAAGGGCATAGATTATGCCGGCCGCCGCAGACGGTAATCTCTGTTATTGATGGCATCTCGGACTAGATAAGGAGACAAGTTAAGAACGCAACGTCAGCCTTTCTGTCAGTTCTGCGGGATTCAGAAACGGGTGCAGTTTTTATGCCTACACAGATAAGGACAGGGAAGAGATTTGGTCGAAATGAATGTTATTCTTTTTAAAATAATTCCTGGTCTTCGGTTATAGACAATGATTGATGATCTAGGCAGCAATTTGTGAAGTTCTTTTATCTTATGAAATTGCTAGGAAAGAAAACGTATTTGGTTTTCATTTGTTCGGAAAGCTGAGTTGTAACTTTATAAATGGTAGTTTACTTTAAACTTAACGCAAGCATAGTAGGTATTAAAGCTTGACCAAACCAAATAAATAAAAAATGGGGGCGCCACGTGTATATTTTTACGACTATAGCAACAAGTTCATTTATAAAATTAGTTCCATTGAAATTCCGCAATATGGCGAGGTTTTTATTTCTCTGGTCGGGCTTTAAATTCATTCAAAGAAATAAGAAACCTCGCCATATTGCGGAATTTCAATGGAACTAATAATTTTATAAGGGAAATTGTTGCCATAGTTGTAAAAATATACACGTGGCGCCCCCAGAGCAGGTTTCTTATTTCTTTGGTCAGGCTTTATTTTCAATGCAGGACACAACACACACCTATTGTCTTTGGTCCTAGTGGTAAAAGAAAAGCTTATGAACTTTATTTGATGTCGAATAATGAGTTGTGACATCTTACTTGGAATAAAGAATAAAATAATACCCTTTTTATTGTGTCTTTTCCTACTTTTCTAGCATAATAATCTGTAAGCGTTCTGGTAGAAAAAACTATATTACGGTTAGATTGTAGGCTTGCGATAGGTACTCAAGTTATTTGATTCATTGTTGTGTTTGCAGAGTAAGAACCTCTATTTCCCATCGTCATGGTGGCCCCACTGAGTGTCCTGTGCAAACACAACGCCACTAAAACAACATTCAGTCACGAACGATGAAAAAGTAAAGCCTCCGGGCAAATATTGATGCTATCTGTGGTCGCCGAGTCCTTTTTAAGGAAACATACGTGGATGATATTGTTGGAGCAATTTCCTTGTATGTTATGTTGACGATGTTTTTTGGCAATATGATGGGTTTTAGTTAGTGAACGAGTCAAATTTCTATTATTGAGAGCATTCGCCTGGTGATTAAAAGGTTTTAAATTATTAATCAAGGTGCCTTATTATCAGTTTAGTTGCCATTTTAAAAAAAGGCATTGATAAAATAAAATCTAAAATAGATTACGCCATTAATTGACCCAGTTTACAAAACAAATCGAGATATAGAAAACAAGTAAGTATAATAAATGAATGAGCTTTATGAAAAAGATGCAAAAAATATTTCACACAAAAAAAAGGCATTTTTAAAAGGTAATAGGTATATCAGAAACAGAAAAATAATAAAAATACTTCAAAACAGCTAAAGAGCATTGTATCCGTAAACCCATACAATGTTGTCGACAGCAAAATATCGGATACAATCACGGTACAAAACAATAAAAACAATTCGCCCCACTTGCAGTTCACAGGATTCCACTCATTCTGCAGGGCTGCTGTGATTTATTAGTCTTTGTCATCGCATGGAACAAACTTGGAACAAATCTGGGTGATTTACTAAAAGGACAAATAATAGAAGTTGGTATAGAAAAAATTTTTACTGAACTTTACAATCTATTCAAGGATGTTATAAGTACTAACAATACTAACAATACTTATGTTAGTACGTAGGATGTTATTATCATTGAATCTATTACATTACGGTATGATGCAATGACACCACTACAAGATTTTAGAATTACTACGAGTTTCTTTCCTTTCCGAGAGAGCGTCGGTGGCCAAGTGGCTAGGGCTGTTGACTTCCATTCGGAAGTTTGAAGGTTCAAGCCTCGGCACGTACCAATGTGTTTTCGATTTTCGAATTCATATGTAAGTTTATTCGACGCTCTTACGGTGAAGGAAAGCATCGTGAGGAAACCTGCACACACCTGCGAAAAAAATTCAAAGGTTGTGTGTGAAGTTGACCAATCCGCACTGGGCCAGCGTGCTAAGGCCTTTTCACCCTGATATCAGGGTAGGCTCGAGCCCTTCAGTGGGGACATAATATGAGCTGTTAACAAGAATGAGGGATTTTCTGCGGTAATAGGTTGTCTATGTTTTATTCTGATGTATAAGATAGTATATTATTGTAAAGTTTTATAGTCGGCCTCGTAGCCTAGTTGGTCTGCCTACGAAGCACAAGGTCGTGGGTTCGAATCCCGCCCAGGGCAAAAATTCGTGTGATGAGCACTTGTGTTTGCCTTGTGTCTGGATGTTGTATATTTATATATCAGCTGTCTGACACCAATAGTACAGGCTCTGCCTAGTTTGGGGTCAGATGGCTGTGTGAGAGGTGTACCAGTACCACATATTTATTTATTTATTTATTTATTATTTAATGTCATTGGCTATCGCCTGATCGAGTATTGAAAATCAGTAAAATATAATTTTGAGCAACCCTACCCTGGACAATGTTTTGATAAAGTATAAACCCGTCGATTTGAGTCGTCTGTTTTCATTCTCCGTTTGGCGAATGTGTTTCGGTCACCAGCCAACGATGCGTCCTTGTGAACTATGTCGAAGATATTTATTGTCGATTGTGCTGAAATAACATGGGAAATAAACGTGCTCAAATCTATAGCTATGTTGTCGGCGTTGTTGTGTTTGCTAAAATTCTGTATTTGTTTCCGATAAGAATTTTTTTTTCGTTTCTTCAATTTATAACCCGTCTATATATAACTATTAAGATTTAAAACGGGATATTTACCGTGGTATTTGTTTCGTTTGAGTGCCCGATATTTCGATGCCGTTGATATATTTGTTTTTGTGATTGCATTAGGCATAATGCATATTTAATTTCCAGTTGTAGAGACCTTTGGAGGAGGCCTTTGTCCAACAGAGGACTTCTTTCGGCTGAAAATTAGGTACGACGATATTTTCTTATTCTTGGTTGTAAGACCATCAATTGACAAATGAGGTTCTTGGTGTTAAACTTACTGAGCTACCTTTATAGAATAATTTTGAGTATTTAAAGCTGCTACTCACACCTCACACACACGAACCTCACACCTCACACCTGCCAAGAAATTCAAAGGTGTGTGTGAAGTTGACCAACCCCCATTGGGCCAGCGTGGTCGACTAAGGCCTATTCACCCTGGTATCAGGGTAGGCTCGAGCCCCTCGGTGGGGACATATATGAGCTGTTATCGAGTATCGAGTAAAGCTGCTACTATATAAAAAATACAATTGTGATTTGATCTCAATCCAGTTACAATCGTATTTTTTATTTAGGTGATAAAGTTGAGGCAAAAAAGCCTGGTCGCCATAAATTCTTGGCCGACAGTAACCCGTAAATGCAAAATGTGTTTGCAATCCATTGATTCCATATACAAACTGTAATACAATATAAACGTTCTCGTGACAGAATGTCTATTGTTAACGACTCTACGCTCGGTAGCAATTTCTCAATGCGCCTCCGGACGCGGACGGACATATAACATATATGTTTTTTTTATTTATAAATGTGGTTTTATTCAGTTTTGTTTTATATATTCCTATTTTTGGTGGAGAGCTCTTTCAGACTCTTTGTTGCTCGTATTTTGTTGCGTTGAGTGTTCTTTTGCGATGAATTTGAATATTTCGAAATTAAAATTTGAAATTCGATTGTGTTGTGATTTTTTTGTTCGTTGCCATATGGTTTAGAATTTTAATTATTTAGTTCCGAAACGGGCTTGAACAAATTGTTTTGTTCAACATTCAAATTGTTGTTAGAACCATTTTTGTTTTATTTTAGTACTTGGTACTTATTAAATTTAAATACTTTTTCAAAGTAAATGAAACCATATTTATGACTCTTGTTCTCATTATGTTTTCTAGTACAATAAGCCTTAAATTAGGCTCAGAACAACAAGAATTAACGTTAAGCATCGTCAGCTGTCTTATGCCATTGTTTTGACGATCACAATTATCATGATATTTGTTATAATCGTAGCAATGATAACGATGGCAGTGATGATGATCAGACGGCAGAGCTTTCAGCTGCTAATGCTCTATTGCACAGACAAAAGGACGGAATTTCTGAAATCGTTGTGAGGATACCAACGAAAGATTAGAGAGATTAGTTATATCGTCAGTGCTGTGATGGCTAGGGGTTTTGCTGAACGCGCTAGATCTATTCGTGACGTCTACCAATGTGAATTCACATGTACGTTTTTATTCTACACCTTTGTTGTGAAGGAATCCAACAGGTTTTCTGCACACATCTGTGGCAATATTTATATTTAACGCGATTCAAAAAGAATTCCTAATGGCCTAGTTTTGTTTGGTTATGGTTGATCCTGGCACATAATGAATTACCTATGATCAGATCAAAATTCACTTGTATTAAATAAATAAATAGTCATTTATTTGCCCCTTTCACAATCTAAACATTATACACGTACTCGTACTATAAAGTATTGCCATTCTTAAAACCACTGACATCATCATTTACCAAAATATTATAATAGGAATTACAAAGATGGTTACTTTTACAGATTTCATAAAATCTGCATAGTTTGCTTGACCTTTGCTTGTGAATTTATTTATACGCATGTAGAGTTCACCAGCTTATTTCAGTAATTATGACTTGTAACATACCTTCCCCTCTGTCACGGACCATAGGCCAAATTGCTTGACCTCTGCTTGTGAATTCGTTGTATGCAAGAAAGAGTCACCAGTTAATAATAACGTAGTACATCCGATCCCTTCTATGTCACGGACCATCGCATTGGCCAAACGAGTTTGCGTCCAACTAACTCTCAAACTCTATTAATTTTATGGGCACTTTTAACTCAAACTTTAAACCCTCTGTGATTGTTCATTTTAACTTTTTAAAGTTCTGGTTTAGCGATCGATTTGCAAGTTAAATGGGGTTTAACCTGAGGGATTTGGGGATTGATTGGATCCAAAGATTTGCTCGGAAAATATGGTTAGCAATAAGGCTGTGTTTTTGTTCTTTTGCATTTGGAGACCAGTTTTTCGTCTGTGAATACTTTTGCATGGTTTTTAAATTTAGTAGATTAACATAACACTTTTGTGTGGTATCGCAGCAAATATTACGAATAATGTTATAAAGATTAATGCTTACTTATCGTATGGGTTTCGAGGTCTACTTCACAAACCCATGTGTGATGGCCCATGTAACGACTATATTCGGCTATAACGGCTTTCTGTACCTTCCGAAGCACGGAATCATCTTTCTTTCGGACAATCAGCAGCCTGCAATGTCCTAACCAAACTGGGGAAAGTCTCACAAAATGATATACTAGTATGTTCAACTAGTGCCCCAACGGGATTCGAACCCGGAATCTCCGTATCGTTTTGGCCACTCGACCACGGAGGCTGAACTGAAAAGAAAGTTGAATCTAAAAGAGAGTATTTAACCCAAAAACGTATTTCATAACCCTACCGGATAGCTTTGACCGGTGAAACAAAATTTGCACGTAATTCTTTAATCAGAAAAGGGTATGAAATAGCTTCTGAAGTGCTTTGATTATATCTTGAAAGAGATTAAATGAGTGCACTGAAATAAAAAGCGGCCAAGTGCGAGTCGGAATCGCCCATGAAGGGTTCCGTAGCAGCCAGTAACATAATATAAAAGTTTTTGTAGTTCTTTGTGACTTTGGTCGATGTTTTAATAATAGTAAAAGGTAAATTGCGGTTTACGATTTATGACGTATTAAAAAAAAACTACTTACTAGATCTCGTTCAAACCAATTTTCGTTGGAAGTTTTCATGGTAATGCACAACATATATTTTTTTCAGTTTTATTATTCTCTTATTTTAGAAGTTAGAGGGGGGGGGACACACATTTTTCCACTTTGGAAGCGTCTGTCGCGCAAACTATTTAGTTTAGAAAAAAATGTTATAAGGAACCTAAACATCATTTTTGAAGACCTATCCATAGATACCCCACACGTATGGGTTTGATGAAAAAATTTTTTTTTAGTTTCAGTTCTATGTATGGCGACCCCCTAAAATTATTGTTTTTTTTCTATTTTTGTAAGAAAATCCTAATGCGGTTCACAGAATACATCTACTTACCAAGTATCAACAGTATAGGTATTATAGTTTCGGAATAAAGTGGCTGTGACATACGGACGGACGGACAGACAGACAGACAGACAGACATGACGAATCTATAAGGGTTCCGTTTTTTGCCATTTGGCTACGGAACCCTAAAAAGTGCGTAAATCCGCTCGGACTTAGCTCTACAATGATCCTACATTCATTTGATTGGTGATAAAAATACTGCCAAATTTTTTACGATAATTTAATAAGGTGTACAGTAAGGTTTTTTAAAATCATTATGCTCTGCTTGCTTGCGTATCGCGTGGGCTTTGAGGTTAAGCTTCCTTTTGTGTCAGAAAAAATCAAAATTTATTTATTCATTACAAGCGACCCGCCCCGGCTCCGCACGGGAAAATGGTTATTGTGGGTTATCCTTAAGTATATTATGCATGTATTATACATATAAACCTTCCTCTTGAATCACTCTATCTATTAAAAAAACCGCATCAAAATTCGTTGCGTAGTTTTAAAGATTTAAGCATACATAAGGACATAGGGACAGAGAAAGCGACTTTGTTTTATACTATGTAGTGATAGGCTCCCTCAGATCACGTCATATGACGTCATATCAGAAGTTAGACTTGTACATTCGTTTGAGACGAAAGCCAGTCTTGGTTTGAGCAAAACTTAGTAACTTCGTTAAAATTTGACGTCGAAAATGATTTGTAAAATCTTACTTCGTATAAAAACCGTGGACGTGTTTCGGCTGACACGATGACATGATGATAAAAACCTTTTTGATTTGATTTTGACAATCAAGTGAATTAAAACGTATATTAACTGGTTGTTCCATTGCAATGTCCCGGGGACTCGGGTCCCCGCGGTCAGAAAATTGGAGCATGCCCGGGGGACTGCAGTCCCCGCGACTACATATTTGTGTTAAAATGCCATCTGTGCATGTAATACTGAACTGTTTGCTATGACACCTCTATGGAAAGCTTCTCAAATAGTTTACGAACCAAATAATAGGTGGCCGGTGTAATTTTTTTTTCGATGAGTATTTTTTCTTCGAAGTCGAAACTGACGTCATCTGTTTACAATCGGGACTCTGTCGTATCTTGTGGAAATATTAATGAGTTTTTTGTATTTCTGTGTGTGTTTTATATCAAAATAATCGTGAAGTGTTAAGTAATGAGTGTTTTGGAGGATTCCGACATGATTCAAGTGAGTACGCGAAAAAATCCGTTCTAAAAATAGGCCTTTTTTTTTTTAGGTTAGGTTAGGTTTTGCCGTAATTATTTTTTTAAAGTGTTCAAATAACAGTTCTAATCTTTAATACTGCGCATATATGTTGCCCATGTCCATAGCTATCGACTGTATTTTTTTAAAGAAGAATAGCCTTGTAGTTTTTAAACTATGATGATTTTTCGGGTTCGTCCCCGAGCTTACCGTTCCCCGAGCTTACCGTCCCGGAGCTTACCGATTTGTAATTAATATAAAAAGTCGATTAAAATGTCAATCTTGCTTAAAAGTAATATTAGCAGCAAAAGTGCAAAGTCGAATTTCATACTTTATAGGAATACATAATAAGTTCTAGATCGCGGTTAAATAATCACGTTTATTAATCTGATGGTGTAATTATGACAGGTTTTAATCATCATAATAATTAGTTTTTTTATTAATAATGATGGTCAATTTAGCATTACAAATAATCAACAATAAAAACAATTACAAAACTAAAACATATAACTTTAACTTTCATCATTAAGTTCACATAATTCTGCCTGCAGTAACCAAACAATCACATTTCATACTTTAAAACACTTTTGATGACTATTGTACAAGTTGGAAATAGAAGAATAAAAAACAAAATAAAATGTAATCAATTTTATCAAAATCGGTAAGCTCCGGGACGGTAAGCTCGGGGAACGGTAAGCTCGGGGACGAACCCGATTTTTCTGCGCCGGGCCGCCGCTCGATTTCGCAAAAACTTGCGCTTGCGCCGGCCGGGGCGGTACGGGCGATTCGCGCTGCCATGGTTGGACATTTCGGACATGACAGTGGGGCAGTTATTTTTTATATGGTGTGTTTAGGTAATTTGCTCAGCATTGTCTTTGTTACCGTGATTTCACATAATATATTATTCGAATGGTTAAAAAGAAAATATAATCCACTAATAGGGATCGTTTTTGCTACTCCATAACAAGGTGTTTTAGAAAGCCGGAGAGGCGGTTTTGGTTTGAGCGAAGCTTTTAACTTCTGAAATGACGTCATTAAATATTCTGTGGGAGCCTATCTATATAATAAAACTGTAGAAGTCAATTGTAAAAAAAAAAGATGAAATCCGAGTCAGTAGGATGTAAGAAGTGAAATAGAACACATCCAAATTTTTTTTTTGTTTCTCTGTCCGTTTGTCTGTTTGTACGGGCTAATCTCCGAAACTATTGGACCGATTTAAATGAAATTTTGCATGGTGGTTCTCTACATCCCTGGTCAACATCTTAGATACTTTTAATCCCGGAAAATTAAAGAGTTCCCGTGGGATAAATAAAACTACGGAAAAGTCGAAAATAAACGCTGGCGTAGCCGCCGGCAGACAGCTAGTAATGTATAAAAAAGTTGAATTTTGGAACCTTTTCTTCTAGTCAATTGTAAAAAGACAAATTTACTATAATGCGACTTAACATGAGGTTTCTGTGGCTTTGATGTCGTTGAATTAGATATTGATATTCTTATAAAGTCCTTTATGGAATCTCAATTGGCCGATTTCACCCGATTTTGTTCAGTGGTCATACTTTTCCAGGCCCATAAATACCAAGTCATTGAATTGGACAAAATTTTTGCGTTTTATGTGGAAAGATCCCTTTTAACCGACTGGGCAAAGTAAAGGTATTTTTACATTAGGTATGTGTTGGTCTTTGTTAAATAGCTTAGTAAAAACAGGACGAATATACTCAGTTAATGGGACCGATTCAACTTATTACGTTCTAACTTAAATAGAAAAAACCAATAAGTCCCTTTCACGTTTTTAAGAACGAAAAGGGACAGGTGATTGTCAACTAAAGTTTAGAGACGTCAAACATGGATTTTACGCGTAGTGTGCACTAATTTAGCAGGCATGAGAAAACATCCCACTTACAATTATGCTGAAGCTGCGCTCTTATTTTAAATATCATTCATTCCAAATAAGATTCATTAATCTCCCATCCTTTTCGATTCTCATACGAATGAAAAAGACCAAGAACTTTCTAGATTTTAGCGGCCACACCGGAATTGAGTTTATTGGTTCTTAACTAACCCAAAAAAAGAATTGAATTGGTGATAAGGAAGTAACTATCCTTAAAAAATTTCCTTACTAAAAGTACGATTAAAGATATATTTTGTTTGGAGTGCACGAGTGTTAAGAAAACTTTCTTAGGAAATTTCTACCAGGCAACCCGTAGTAAAGAAGAGGCGCAACGATAAGTGCGAGAGTATTTATTAAATCCATGGGTTTTTGTATGTTGGTGACAGTTAAGAAATACGCAAGTTTAAAAAAAAGCCGGTAACTAAATACGTTTTAGTGAAAGCGCCACGGGGAAAGCCTTATTTGCTTAAAAACACTTGAAACTTTTGTTAGTCGGCGAACATTAGGGCGACTTTTTTGCAATTGTAATTAAATTGGCCGCTGGTCCCCAAACTTTGAGAAAATTCAAATTAGCGGAAGTTTTAGAAGCATCGGCAATTTGTTTGGTCTACTTAAGGCTGTAAGGGTCGCTTTGGGCTTCAGATGAAAGATTCGGAACCGATTTTAAGTGGATTCACTGATTTTTGTGGTGTAGTTTGAACACTTCCATTTACAACCATACGTCATTCGCAAAAGATTGTTTTATCAATCGTAAATATAAAGTGTGTGTGTTTGTGTGTGTGTGTGTGTGTTCAATGATTATTCACTAAGGAAAATTATATCCAACTAGATCTCCGCTTGGCGGCTCTGCCCGGGAACGAGTGATTTTCCCGCCGTAAAATTTGCCTATGCGTTATTCTAATGTTTAAGCTTTATTATTGTAAAGTGCTATTAAAATCCATTCAGTAGTTTTTGCGTGAAAGAGTAACAAACATCCATACATCCATACATACATCCATCCTCACAAACTTTGACGTTTATATTATTAGTAGGATTCGCTTTATCGTCCCAACAAATACAGCAAATAAGAGACATTGTCTAAATTGCTCTACTAGAGATACTTAGACTTACATTAATAGAGTATAGTGGATGAATTCGTGAAATCGTTTTGGAGACTCTTTCTAGTTGACTATAATAAAGCCCTACGGAAATAAGACACCTCGCCATATTGCGGAATTTCAATGGAACTAATTTTAAAAATTGTTTGGAAATTTGGAAAATTGTTGCCATAGTCGTAAAAATATACACGTGGCGCCCCCAGAGCAGGTTTCTTATTTCTTTGGTCAGGCTTACAATACAATACAATTATTTTACCTAGAAAGCGCCCATGAAGGGTTCCGTTGCAGCAAGTAACATAATAGAAAAGTTCGTTGTAACTTTGATCGATGTTTTAAGAATAAAATGCGGTTTACGATTTGTGACGTATCAAAAAAAAACTACTTACTATATCTCGTTCAAACCAATTTTCGTTGGAAGTTTTCATGGTAATGCACATCATATATTTTTTTAAGTTTTATCATTCTCTTATTGTAGAAGTTACAGGGGAGACACACACATTTTACCACTTTGGAAGCGACTCTCGCGCAAACTATTCCGTTTAGAAAAAAATTACACTAGGAACCTCAATATCATTTTTAAATCTCCATACATATCCATAAATACCTCCACGTATGGGTTTGATGAAAAAATGTTTTTTGAGTTTCAGTTCAGTTCAGTTTCAGTTCATACTTAGAAGTATGGGGACCCCCAAAATTTATTGTTTTTTTTTCTATTTTTGTATGAAAATCAATATATCTACTTACCAAGTTTCAACAGTATAGCTATTATCGTTTCGGAATAAAGTGGCTGTGACATACGGACGGACAGACAGACAGACAGACATGACGAATGTATAAAGGTTTCGTTTTTTGCCATTTGGCTACGGAACCCTAAAAACCCAAAAACAAAATAGCTTCACATACCAAATGAATGCAAGCATGAAGGAAGAAAAAATGTGACTGAAAAGTAATCAAATTTTCATACTGACAGAACCTATTTTCCTTTGTTGTAAAGTTATTGGTTTAGCTTCCCTTACCTTTTATTAGCATAGTAAAACTTGATACTAATACAAAGACATGTGACATAAGCAGAAAATAAACTATTAGCGTAAAATCAAACTTCGTAACCCAAAAATATTCCAAATTCCAGCTAAAACCTTGCTTTCAGCGAAACAGCAATAACTGCTTTTTGTGTTTGGCGTTGTTCGCAGTGCTCCTTTTGTTACTGTGAAACTTAGAATGTTTTCAGTGTTGCCAGACCATAGTTCTTTTTTTAAAGATATTTTAACGTGTCGAAAATGTAGTTTACAAATTTTGGTAGAGGAAAAGCTATATTATCAGTTTTGCAAACCCACTTACGCGTAGGATATAGAAAAAAATTCTGTATAGAATAATAAATTATAATTTTGAAATGATGAACGCCTGTGTAGTTTCTTCCGGCGAGTTCTTCTCCATAGAAGACAGCCAAATTCTGAACTCGCCACAAAAGAATATGTAACTGACTTAACATAGTGATGTAAATAACCTGAGGTTAAATAAATTCTTTGAATTTTACTTTGAACTTAAACTATTGATAAACTATTTTCCAATTGACCAGACTGTTGTTTATGGTTGGCCGGTCAAAGGGTTACATTCGACGAAAGACGTCTGGGTTTGAAATTAATCTAATAAAATAAAATCGGTCGTTTTCGGTATTGGAGTATTTTGTACTAATTAAAAAATAAATGAATCAATACTCGAGTCAGAAGTCTGAGATAGTACTTGACTTTTGACGTACGTACTCGAGTTCTTATTAAAAACGTACTTCTTTATAGCTCAAGAGTAATTTTTTAAAACGAAGTTTCTAAACATAGAACTGTATAACAAAATAAATAGCAAAATTATTAAAAACCACAGAAAACAGAATAAAATAGAAAAGAATATACTTTATTGCACACCAGTAATAAATTACAAGAAATACAGTTACAACAACGTGTACAAATGGTCGGCCTTATTGCTAAAGTTGCAATTTCTACCAGGCAACCCGAGCATAAACAGCTTCTTTTCTTCCCTACCTTATTCATGGCTATCAAATAGTTTTGCAAAAATGTATTTATAGCTATACTTTATTTATGCATTCAGATTATAATGTGCTTGTTGTAGTATTCGAAACCTGAATTCTAGTACTCGTGTATCCGAATACTTTATTTTGAATACTCGAGTAACAGGTGCGTACTATATCAGGTACTATAGTCAGCTTAATTCGGCACATCACTAGTCGGTAAAGTAACTGATATTTCTGGTGACGTTGAAAAATTACGAGGACCCGAAGCATTGTTCGAGCGTTAGGCAGGCCGTGCAGTTTCAGTGATGGATGACCTGAAACAAACGCTTTTACTGCAAATAATCAATGCGACAACAATATCCACTTTAAAGGTATTTTATAAGCGAACTTTTATTGTTATTTGAAGTCACTCAAAATGAGAGGGCTTTGCTCGGAGTTTACTTGCGCGATCGAATCAGGAATGACGAGATTTGTAGGCAAATGTAAGAAATACGAAAAGCACATTTTATGTAAATTGAAAAACAGCAGTGATATGTATACAATACAACAGAAATATACTTTATTGACACCAAACAGAAATAAACAAAATAAACAACACTCAAGAAATAAAAATAAATTGGCTTCCTTTGATCATCATCATCATCTCAGCCTGTAGACGTCCACTGCTGGACAAAGGCCTCTACAATGATCGGTCCTGCGCTGCCCGCATCCAGCGGCTTCCCGCAACCCTCACCAGATCGTCGGTCCACCCCGTGGAAGCCTACTCACACTACGTGATCCGGCGCGCGGTTGCCATTCCACAACCTTTCTGCCCCAACGGCAGTCGGTTCTGCGTGCAATATGCCCAGCCCATTGCCACTTAGGTTTAGCGATTCCTTTGACAGTCGACTACAAAGAATTAAACATGCTTTCAAGTGCAACTGTATACGTTTACAACAAGGTCTCAACTGATTGGGGAGCCATTGAATGCGGGTCAAGCAGGAACGATTGTTGAGGAAATCTTTGACGGATGCTTTTGTCCAGCCATGACGGTGATATTGGATTGCAGAGAAATTTTTTAGTATTATATAGAACAGTATAATTTCAAACGTTCTAATTTAAACTCATCAAATACAGCGACATTACGCTTAGGAAGCAGCTGTTATGAGTAAAGGCCTGTATTAACTTTGATTAGTGCGAGTGCAAGTGATTAGTAATTGCGAGTGATTAGCACAGGTGTTTAGTGCGAGTAGTGTCCAATTCTGTCCAATTCTGTTGTTAAACTCGCAATTACTAATCACCTGCACTCGCACTAATCAAAGTGAATACAGGCCTTATACTACCAACTAGGCTACATCCCACCATTTACAGCACACAATTTTTCATACAATCAATCGAAAGGTGTAGACTCGTTGAGTTTCCAAATGATTGGCTCGCAGCAGATAAGCGCACTCTCGTGGATGCCCTAAGTAATTACAACATGATTTCGTATGCTTCTTCGCTCCGGCCCACAAATAATCTCCATGTAGATCTGATATAGGCAAAAAAATATAAAATTCAAAATGTGTTTATTCGAAGTAAGATTTTACAAATCACTTTTTGAAGTCGAGGAGAGTTCACGATTTGGCTGTCTTCTGTGGAGAAGAACTCTTCGGAAGAAACTAGACAGGCGTTGCATCTTTTCAAAATATTTTTACATAATTATTACCTTATACAATTTGATTACATAATACAGCAAACAAAGTATATTTTTTTAGCTAGCTAGCTACGGAGTTGTAGTTGTTAAGTTAGTGTTGTTGTTGTCCGTAATCACGGGGACAGTATGTGAGAAATAAAACGTGTCCGAACCCAATTATGTCGTTTATTGTACTAAAATAATGTATGAATTGCAATAAGTACCTTACCCATGGTCCAAGAAAACCAGGTCTTTCAAATAGACCACGGGACTGACACGAACCTACGTCATTTTGCCTATTCATCCTAGTCAACCTTGTTTTCTTGGACCATGACCTTACCTAATATAGATTACGTCATGCATATTGGTTGTGCAATATAGCTACTGCAATAATTACTTATGTCGCGTTTGCTTGTACACACAGTAACGAAAAATGGTGTTGCTATGTTAAAATTTAAAAGTTTTTTTGTAAATACAGTTAGCAAAGAACAGAGAGGCTTTTGCTCAGCGGTGGGACACGAAATGGCCAATAAAAAAAATACTGCAAACAATTTAAACAAGACGTCTCGTGGTACAACCTGTATATTATTTATATTGTATATTATTTTCCCTCCATACTCATTCCTCAATATCCTATCCCTTCCAGATATTTATTAATATCTATAAAAATACTACAGATATTGTTGGAAAGGGACAGAAGTTTTAACTTAAACGATGTTTGTGAATAAAAACCGAGATGATTTTCTAGCTAAAAAATATTTTAAATTGATAAGTTTCCGGAAATTCGTGAATCAGATGTTTTTCATGTAATTTTTTGGTAGAAGTCAAGATTTAGATATGTCTTCGTAAAAAATGCGTATCAGAAGTGAAACGTTTTTGGCAAGATTAATAACAAACTGTGACGGCTTCATCATGACATGACGGTTTTGCCGTAACGCGACCTTGTAATCTGAGCGCGCCTTTATAAGTTTTACTTCAAAAGCTGTGTCTAATTATCATCATCACTTCAGCCTGACGACGTCTACTGCTGGACAAAGGCCTCCCCCAAAGATCTTCACAATAGTCCTGCACTTCCCACGAACCTCACCAGATCGTTGTAGATGAAGTTGTATCTATAATTCAAATTTAAAATTAAAAAATTCAAAATTATTTATTTCGATCCACATAATTTATCTTATACTAATGATAGAAGTCTCCTAGTAGGCAAGTAAAGTTTGCCCGTGTTAGGAGGCTCCGCTCTTTCGTACATCAAATTAAGTACTATTATGTGTTAGGTGTTTATCAAATGTAGAACATAAAGAATATAAAGATTTTTACGTGCCTAAGTGGTGAAAAACGCCTTGAAAATGTGCATGTGTGTGTGTGTGTGTGTGTGTGTGTGTGTGTGTGTTTACGTGCCTAAGTGGTAAAAAACGCCTTGAAAATGTGGATGTGTGTGTGTGTGTGTGATATATAGGGTTACTGGATTTGATCCAGAAGAATTTGATTCACTTCTATAATGCAGTCTATCTGTGCTCTCAAGCAAATACGAGTACCTTTTATCAGTCGAGTGAGCACTAAGTCAATACTGAGTACCTGTTATTTGAGGGTATTGATCGATTAAGCAAGTTAAGTCATGTATTGACGAGTTTCCAAGCTTTGAAGCTCACGGAGCTGAGTAATTTCTGAGTATATGAGGCTTTGAAGTTTAGAACTTAAGGTTTGATATTAGGTGCAGCGCAGGCATTTAATTATAACTAATTTATATCATAATGACAGTGTTATTGAAGGGAGATAAAAAATAATTTAAGAAGAAATAGGTAGGCACCTAGGCTTACTTAAAAAAGTACGTCATCATCATCTTTACTCTTTCTTTTTTACCAGTCGGCAGCCCAACCCAAAACACTTACTAAAGAAATGAAGAACGATGAATACAAACGGATTTCAATTTTATCATCATAATCATTGACAGCTCATATACAGGGTGGAATTTTCAAAGCGCTCCTCCAGGGCAAGTACCATAAATAATGAAGTTAGCAAATTTTACTCAAAGGAAACATTCGATTATTTTTAAAATAAAGGAAAACTGCATTCAAAGATTTTTGAAAATATGCCTACAACATCCAGGAATCGAACCGGTTAAAATCCGAAAAAATAACACCCTGTATTTTTATGGCATCAATCGATAGGTTTAATCGTGAGGACCAAATTTGTCTAACAAACATACTAAATTAAATGAAAGGATAAAAAGAAAAACCATATTTTGATGAAGTTATTTTTATTGTTTGTTGTAAATGTATGGAAAAGAAGGGAACACTAACTTGTTGTTGTCCTAATCCCCTTTTCCATTTTTAAATCACCCACGGCTCACAAAAAAAAACATTCTGCATTGCAATTTTGCGGCCAATATTATTGCAAATTAGATAGGATTAGTTCTTCATAATCACAATTAAATACGTAACAGCGTCTTTTCTTGCATTTCCTTTAATTTGACTAAGTATGTTTGTTAGACAAATTTGGTCCTCACGATTGACCCTATCGATTGATGCTATAAAAATACAGGGTGTTATTTTTTCGGATTTTAACCGGTTCGATTCCCGGATGTTGTAGGCATATTTTCAAAAATCTTTGAATGCAGTTTTCCTTTATTTTAAAAATAATTGAATGTTTCCTTTGAGTAAAATTTGCTAACTTCATTATTTAGGGTACTTCCCCTGGAGGAGCGCTCTGAAAATTCCACCCTGTATATATGTCCCCACCAAGGGGCTCGAGCCTATCATTTTAACCATTATAATCTTAGAAACGAATCGATGAAAGTTTTGGCTCTTTAGCTTGATTTCACTGAAAACTATTTTTGCGGAACACCCGAACACCCGATGAGATAATAGAAAACCTCGCCATATTTGAAAAATTAGAGCGGAACTAATTTTATGATGGAAATTTTTGCCATGAACTTAAAATTAATATTATTAAACATGTGGCGCCCCAGAAGTAGGTGTCTTACTTTTCAGGTCAAACTTTAATTTGTCGCTTTCCTAAATAGTGATACTTGCTTATAAGCTATTATATTCCAATATACTTTTTAAAACTTCTACGGTTGCATCGAAATATCGGGCACTCACACAAAACAAATACCACGGTAAATATCCCGTTTTAAATCGTAATAATTATTATATTCCATTTGCAAGAGTTGCTTTTATATGTTACACAACCTATGTGTATCCTATATGTAGGTCCTATTTGAGACCATCAATGGCACTATTTTGCCTATTTCCGCAAAGTAGACCGCCCGTAGTTCGTTCCCGGCTAGGGAATAAGGAATCACCGGCGAAATAGTGCTATTTGAAAGCTTTTGAAGGGGAACCTTTAAAGTTCCATATTATTTGTGAAAAGATTTAAAATAAAATATTCACGTCAGAGTTATTTCCTATAAGTGAATCGAATATAAATAATAGTACATTACGCTACTAGCCGCGGTAAGAAGCGATGCGATTTCACAATAATATCATGATTGACGAGGGCCAATAATATCAGAATTGTATGACGGCCTCGTAGCCTAGTTGGTAGTACGTCTGCCTACGAAGCACAAGGTCGCGGGTTCGGATCCCGCCCAGGGCAAACATTTGTGTGATGAGCACTTGTGTTTGCCATGTGTCTGGTTGTTGTATATTTATATGTATGTATATCAGCTGTCTAGTACCCATAAGTACAGGCTCTGCCTAGTTTGGGGTCAGATGGCCGTGTGTGAGATGTCCCACATATTATTATTATTTAAAATAAAAAAAATACGTCAGAGCTATTTCCTAGAAAATAAGTGAATCGAATATAAATAATAATACCTACTAGCCGCGGTAAGAAGGGATGCGATTTCACAATAATATCATAAATTTAAGTTAGTCGATACTTTCTCAAGATAGTAAGCATTCGTAGATAATGAAGAAAAGTAAAAAAAGGAAACTTTTGCTGTTTATATCATTTTAAAAGTTTTTTTAAGAATAACGCAAACATTTGAGCGTTCTTCGCAAGTGGTGTAGACATAAAAAAATGCATAATTTTCTTTTATTCCACAAAAACAAAAGACATGACCGCAGTGGTGATTATTTTTGGAAACTAAACAAAAGGCAGGAGTCGGACAAAGAAATGTTGAATATTCAAATGAAACGACAGTTTTAGCTAATAATATTTAACTGTGTGTACAAAGTTTGTTTTCTGTAGTGTTTTATTTAACGGGTTATTGTTGGGTACAAAATTAAATTCGTGTATGTATGATATTCGTAAAAAAAGCTAAAAACCGATTCAGGGGGTGTAAGAAGTGATACATCAAACTAGGTACTGATAAATAAACATATCTAGATTTTTTTCAAATTTATTGTTTATCTGTTTGTCTGTTTATACGGAATAATCTCCAAAACTACTAAAGCGATTTACTTATATTACATTTTGTATAGTGGTACCTTATATCACGGTCAACACCTTAGATAATTTTTGTTCCGGGAAATTAAAGAGATCCGGTAGGATAATTTAAAAACTATAGTAATTTATATACGGCTCAGTACAGTGTACGGGCTAATCTCTGTCAAACTTTTAACTGATGGACCGATTTAAATGAAATTTTGCATGGATCACCTATCTAAGTATCTAAGTTGACTATCTAAGATTGATACCTTATATCCCCAGTCAACTTAGATACTTTTTCCTACGGGAAAATGGGCACGGAAAAGTCATAAAACAACGCGGGCGTAGCCGCTGGAGGACAGCTAGTATAACTAATTTATTTTGGCAAAACACTTTATTCATAAAACGCAAGCATGTAAATGAGGAAGTGTCCTAAAAAAATCTAATGAGTCCGTCAGTTAGATTACTAAAAAATAATGTACACGTATTTTTTTTTTCGTCTGGCAAACGAAAAATGCCGACGATACAGCACTTTCAAATTTCCAGTAACGACACGCCGCCATACAAATTGTACGAAACAAACAAGTGACGTCATAGTACCCTTCTCAACATTTTGAATAGGTAAATCTTCGCCAAATTGAAAAAAAAAAAAAAAAACGTGTTAAATTTTTTTCGATAATCTAACAAAGGGATTAATTAGAATCGATTACTTTTTTCCGAGGACACTTCCCTATTGTGCCTGCAATTTATTTAAACCGAACTAGAAACTACAACGAACGCGTTGGCATAACGCATAATCTTAACCGAAATGCTGATTGAGCCAACTAATTTTGCATATTGTTGCTAATTAGTTAGCCAGCTTGGACAGATACAAATTGGTCTGAATTTCGACTGTTTTAGTCTCATTTGGTCATAGTGTAATTTGGTTACACAAATCTATGGATGCGAGTCAAGCAGGACTGATCGTTGTGGAGATCTTTGGGGGAGGCCTTTGTCCAGCAGTGGACGTCTACAGGCTGAGATGATGATGATGCCTGGAGATGAGAAATCTGTATAATATAACTTAATTAGGTTGAAAATGATTACTCCACTACTATAAAGATGCGAAAGTGTGTTTGTCTGTTTGTTTGTTTGTTTCTCCTTCCTTCATGCCCTAACTAACTAAGCAACCAATCGACTAAATTTTTGGCACAGAGTTAGTACCAAGTCCGGTGAAGCTTGATCCGTCGTACCTTTTCGACTCAAGCATAGGTCAATTAAAAAAAAAAAAAAAAACAGAGTTAGTTGAAAGGATGGAGAGAGACATTTCTGCGTGGCCGCTAAAATATCTGAATTTAAGTTGTTATGTCTCTTTCACGTTCTTAAGAACGAAAAGGGACAGGTGATTGCCAACCTACATTTAGACTCGTCAAACTTCGATTTTACGCGTAATTTAGCAGGAATTTAAAAACATCCCGACTAAATTAGGCTGAATTTGACAGCTGCGCTGCTTATTTTAAATATGATTCATTCAAAATAAATTCATTCATCTCCCCATCCTTTTCGATTCCCATATGAATGAAAGAGACCAACAACTTAAATTTAGAGATTTTAGCGGCCACGGCAGAATTGAGCCCATTGGCTACTTTATACTGCGGGAAAATGCCTCATTCCTACGGGAAAAACTGTTAACGCGGTCAGAGCTGCGGGGCGGAAGACTAGTAAAAAATATATATATATATGAGAAAACACGGCCTAATAGGCATCACGGGTGGCAGACAGCTAATATACGTACATAAAAATATATAAGAATAAAATGTGCAATGGCAGATAAAAATAATAAGGTACTTCTTACTACAAGCATCTTTTATGAAAAATTATAGTAATCCTCTGGAAACCTACTTCTAATTTGCAAGTAAACGGTTAATCACGCTTTAAAGCAAATTTAAATCCACCCACCCTTTTCGCCCTTCTCGGAAAAGAAAGGGACAGGAGATTAATTACGGGCATTTTAAGTACTCTGAGTTACGGCAAAGGCTTTACTCGATTATGCTAGCCTAGAGCGGGTAGTTAGATAACATACAAAAAAATATTAAAATTATATCTTCTCTCTCTTTATATTTACATTTATTTTCAAGTGTGTATCAAAGCTGATATTTTATTCTCCTTTGCGATAAAAAAGCTCAATATAAATAAAAAACCACTCTTCAATTTTCCCTCTGGCCACTTTCAAAACCAAGGTTCGGAAACAGTTTCTAATAAAACTGTAGACTGTAGACTGTAAAGGTAGAAAATCTGTAGGTATATTTAAAAAAATGCTGAAATCCGGCTCAGGGAAATGTAAAAAGTGTTATAGAACATAATATCTAGTTTTTTTATTTTAATGTTTTCGTTTCTCTGTTTGTTTGTTTCTACGAGCTAATGTCCGAAAATGTTGGACTGATTTGAATGAAGTCTTGCATGGTGGTACCTCATATCCCCGGTCAACATCGTAGATAGTTTTTACCGCGGGAAAAAGTAGCATCAATACGGGAAACTGCACCGAAAAGTCAAAAAACAACGTGGGCGTAGCCGCAGGCAGACAGCTAGTTAAAATAAAATTTCTTCTTTCAGAACTGATTTCGATAAAAGAACAAAACTTTCTGACTCTTTTGTTTTGTTCTGTTTTTCTGCATTCTTTGTTGTCATTTGTACTCTTAACCGTATATTTTTTTTTAAACTCGGATTTGTGAGAAATGACTAAAGACGACGGCTGTATGGCTTGCCGCTTAATGCCTTTGCGCGTTCCCGTAAGGGAAAAATAGACAAAAAGGTACTATTGACCAACTGAAACTATTCCAATGATTGTTGTTTGAATATTCAGTTAGATTTCGGATTTCAGGCCGTTCCAGCAATTGCCTAAACAATCGCGCCCTATTTAGGGGCTCAACGCGTGCCGTGGAATATTTGGTGTACGGAATTTATCACCAATGCATTACGTATTCGAGTATTTTGTAGGTGTCGCTTTGGTTTGTTACTACATGATCTTTAAACTACGTCGGTGGCCAAGTGGCTAGGGCTGTTGACTTCCATTCGGAAGTGCACGGGTCGAACCTCAGCACGTACCAATGTGTTTTCGATTTTCGAATTCATATGTACGTTTATTCGACGCTCTTACGGTGTAGGAAAACAAAAGAAACCTGCACACACCTGCGAAGTAAATGAAGGGTTGTGTGTGAGGTTGACCAACCCGCACTGGGCCAGCGTGGTCGACTAAGCCTGAATTCAGGGTAGGCTCGAGTCCCTCTGTGGGGACATTATTACGAGTATATAAGTTCCTAAGCGCAAGGATATGTTTGCTTTTGGGTTTTTGTTTCTTTGCTGTTTTGTCGCAGGTGTGGGTCAGCACAGCACCGATATCTAGAGTTGCCCCTAGTGTTCCCTACACCCAGGAACAGTCGATGCCGAGGCGGACCAGTACCCTATTGGCCGGGGGCTGCCCAGCTTGAAGCGGGCGGTAACTGGTCAGTGGGTCTACGATGGACCCTCCCACTGTCGAAAGTGACCCCTGGCGCCCGCACTTACGCCTATACGTGCAGGCTTATAACCGGTGACTGCCACTCCCCGTGTTGTTTCCCACGCAATAATAAGTTGTCGTGGGCGAAGTGTCCTCTCCGCAGACGCTGCATCGCCTAGGACGCAATTAAGGAGAGTACAGGGTTGCCTAAGACCTGTACCACCCTCTCGGCCTCGCTGGCTGGGTCCGCAGGAACGACGAGTCGATACGTGCGGGGCCAGGTCGGCTGCAGGAGTCTGCCGCAAACTAGAATACAGCCTAACGCGCCTAACGGAGACTCCGTTCCGGGTTTGATTTTGGAGTTTTCCTTCTCCTAGACGGGTTGCAGACCAATGCTAAGGAGGCCCATCTCCCCCACAAGCGTGCGTCTTGAGCACACTCTTGTACGGTGCTGAGACCTGGACGTCGTACGCTAAGCAGGAAAGACGCCTAAACAGCTTTCATATGCGCTGCGTTAGACGCATTCTTAGAATCACATGGAAGGACAGAGTCTCGAACGAGAAAGTTCTTCAGACTGTACAGCTTCCTAGCATCACCGCCATGCTTAAGCAGCGCAGGCTGAGGTGGCTGGGGCATGTACATCGTATGGAGGAATCTCGGTTACCTAGAAGACTAGACTAGAACTATGATGGGCCAGGTGGCATTTGCGAAGCGTAATATTGGCAGACCAATGCTGCGCTTCAAAGATTGCGCAAAACGCGACATGGTGGCCTTTGGTATCAACCCCCAAACCTGGGAAAGCCTGGCTAGCAATCGACCAGAGTGGCGAAAAGCCATTGCTGAAGGGCGTACTACCCATGACGCTGCATGGTTTCAGCACCTCGCTGTAAAACAAGACGCACGTCTCAAAAATCAGCGGGTTCCTGCACCAACTAACTCGCAACATAAGTGCCCGCAAAATGCGGTCGTCTCTGCCGCTCTCGTATTGGCTTGTTTAGCCACGAACGCCGGTGTCGTCGAAGCATAAATTGACGCTGCTTAAAACGTCTGACAAGACGAAAAAGGCCAATGATGATGATGATGATAAGTTGGCAATTGGTGGTCTTAGCACACTACAAAACACAAAACCAAACAAACTTAACGGCTCCGTAGTACTGGTTGGTAGTATGTCTGCCTTCGAAGTAAAGGGTCGCGGGTTACAATCCTGTCCAAGAATCGATTAAACAATTATTTTGCAATACCTAGGAATTTGCATGTACTTTATGTAAATAAATTAATAATGTAATAGGTAGGTTCACTGATTCGTAGCACTGTCTACGCTTTGTAGCGCTTTGCTACGACGCCTACGGCGTAGCCATTAAAGACTCATTCAAATCTGTACGTAGATATCTTTACGATCAAATTAAACTTTTCCAATATTAATAAAGTGAAATATTTTTGTAGACAAAAGTGTCCCAAAGTTCACCTTCTATTCTTTAAAATGATTGTTTAGATTCAGCCAGTAGAGAGGAGAGTACACAATTTTGACACTGATAATGATATGGAAGGTTCTAGTTTTGAAAGGCAATTCAATAGAATAAAAAATAACTAATATCTTAATTTTTAGTGTCAATTTAACAAGTAGACAAAACAAGATCGATCACTATGAGAAAGTAAGTTTTTCATCAACGCTAATATAAAAAATATATATAATTTTATTTCTTTAATTTAATTACTTACCAGCTATCTGCCCGTGTTGTTCTAGGAATGACATCTTTACTCGCGGTAAACTGTAACTTATATAAATCTATCTGTCTGTATCTGTCAAACGGCTAAAGAAATAATTCAGGAAATAATCCTAAGGCTGAATTTAGAGGGGTTAATTTGTTCTATGAGCAACCCCAAACATTATGAACTCAAAATTGTCTGTCTTCTTCTGACATAACGGAAATAAATGAGATAAGATAATATAAATTTTATTTGAATAAACTAAATCTAAGACACAGATAGCAGCATAATATAAAACAATCGGATACAAAAATATGATACCATGCCTAAGCCACAGAATACCAAATAGTAGTCCCTAAACTAGTAGTGCCTAAACTAAGTATGTTTTTATCAATTAGAGTGAAAGATAAAATAACAGTTCATTATAATTAAAATTATGATTTTGCATTTCAAGTACATAAAATAAGCTAAGTTTTACAATACAATACAATACATTTTGAAACAAAAAAACTAGAAATTACCATTTCATGTAGGTAACGAAGTCATGGTTTATTAGTGTGATGAAAGTTTTAGAGAATAAACGATAAATAAAATTAGGTAAATATACTTTTATATAAACAAAATATGTTTTGGGTAGTGTTTAGTACTTCACAGATACACTTAAGTAAATGTTACTTGCTCAATGCAAACGGGGCTTGGGACCTTTCTCCAATTTCCGAGAATATCGGTAGCAAATTTACTCAAATTGAAATTGGACGAAAATAATAGATGGTCCAATATTTCGGAAACCGTAAGATACTGCCTCGATTAAATAAAACGGTTCTTCGATGAACCAATCACATCTATTATTGATACTATATTTTCTCTTTGTAAGAGAACTTTAGGGAAGAGTAAGGACGAAAACTTATACGGTTTAGCTACAAAAATAAATCTGTAGGACCTTAGAGTATAAATAGAAAAATTTAAGTGTAGGACTAGGATTCATTATGCCGTCTTAGTACAGTCAGCTGCAGAGATCGCTAGCCAGCTGCGCCACAATAAATGTTTATTTTCAGTGTTTTTAACGACGTTAATGATTTTTCGAAACAAATTCATTATGTACGTCTGACGTACACTTTGTAATTAATTCATTTCGAAGTTGTGTGGTGGCGTAGTTGCAGAGTAAAGCAGGTATTTCACGGAAGTCAAAAGACAAAAGGGACGCAGTTATGCGTTAGAATGAGATACAAATACACCGCGCTCACTCTTGCTATGCTTTTGACTTTTAACTATCGTGAAATACCTGCCTAAAGGTAGCCTTTCGGACCGAGCGTCCGCGACACTGACGCTGCGACACGAAAAAGGATAATGGACTTAAAGGTGATGTATTTAAGAAGGAATTTACTCAAAAGTAAGTTGGCGCGATGACACAGACACCGGTAACGCCGCGTTACTCGCGTCACTGTCGCATGCCTCCAAAGTCCACCTTAAATACATCACGTTAGAGTCCATTATCCTTTTTTGTGTCACAGCGTCAGTGTCGCGTACTCTTGGTTCGAACGGCTACCTTTACCACAGAATACGAAATAGTAGTCCCTACCTTTACCTAGATTTTTGCCAGGGCGGATACCTAATTCTGCATCAGACTGTACACAGTTTTGGAACACCTCAACTTAGCATTGCGGGCACCAAATAATTTATTCAACTGAACCATACAACCTTTACAAAGGAATTAGCAATTGTAATGGGAAAGGACTCTAATACTGAGTATGAGGGTATTATATTTACAGTATCGATAACTTGCGTTGTTGATTGGTCAAAAGCTCTGAGTTACGGAGGTTCCGGGTTCGAATCCCGGTGGGGATCCGTCGAACAATTATCACTTTGTGAGACTTTCCCCAGTTTGGTTAGGACATTGCAGGCTGAATCACCTGATTGTCCGAATAGAAAGATGATTCCGTTCTTCGGAAGGCACGTTAAGCCGTTGGTCCCGGCTACTATCTACGCATGTAGTCGTTATAGGAGTCATGTCGGATACCTAAGGCGACTCAACAATTCCGACACCAGGGTTTGTGAGGTAGGGTAACCTACCTTGTCAGTGAAAATTATCAGGACATGTTGTATAGGTACATAGAGTTAGAAATTTGCTGTACCTATGTTATGTTTTATTGCTATTTGACGACACAACAAAAATAGTTATCAACACAAATCCAAATACAAGTAACAAAGAATAATGAAACTTATCGAAAACCGATCGGTTGGTCTCAGCAACAGAGCAACGAGATATATGGCAACCAATACGTTCGTTTGATTATTTCATCGAAAGAACGATTTACCTAATCGAAAAGCTATCAAACGTATCTCGTGGTTTTGAAGGGTACGCTATTGTTTACGCAAAAGATTGTATTTAGATGTATGAAAGCATTCAATGATTTGGTAAAATAAACATGATTGTCGTAAAACATGCATAAATTTATATCAGGAGATTTATTTTTCGAAGTGACTAATATTTTACTAGCTTTTCGCCCCGCGGCGGCTCCCGCCGCGTTAACAGGTTTTCCCGTAGGATTGAGGTAGGTATTTTCCCACGGTAAAAAGTGGCCTATGTGTTAATCCAGGATATAAGCTAATTCCATACCAAATTTTATTAAAATTGCTTAAGCCGTTCAGTCGTGAAGAAGTAACAAACATAAACACTCACAAAATTTCGCCTTTATAATATTAGTCTGACTAGCATTCCGCCCGCGTTAACTGTTTTTTCCATGGTATTTTCCCGCGGTAAAAAGTAGCCTATGTGTTATCTGATGTATAACCTAGATTACAATAAAGTTTCATTAAAATCCATTCACTAGTATTTGCGTGAAAGACTAACAAACATACATCCATCTATACTCACAAACTTTCTCGTTTATAATATTAATTTAACATTAAGTTATAAAAACAATTTTTTTACTCTTTCTAAACTAATATGTAAGCAAATAAAGTTTGAACTATGAACGTCATCACTACTTCTGTCCCTATGTCCCTCCCTTTGTACGCTTAAATCTTTAAAACTACGCAACGGATTTTGATGCGGTTTTTTTTAATAGATAGAGGAATTCAAGAGGAAGGTTTATATGTATAATACATGCATAATATACTTAAGAATAATACACAATAACCATTTTCCCGTGCGGAGCCGGGGCGGGTCGCTAGTCTTTATAATAAAAATAATTTTATCTTTATACATTTTTAATGTATTTCGTCTAGATTCCACAATGGATGATTTGTGCAAATCTTTTCAACTAAGTGGAATGCCAGTATTGGGTCGGGCTTTGAACCCAAAACCTCGCTCGACCGGGGTGACCTATCTACGAACGAGTTGCATAACTTTGCCGTGTCCATTGTACGTTTTAAATCAAACTTTCGTACAATACCAAATACTTTGTTGTTAAATACAGTTATAGCAGTTTAAAAATATATCCTGCCAGAATAAAAGAAAAAAAATAAAACTGAAGTAATTTAAAAAGTTTGTCTGAATTTTGCGAAGTTTTGCGTCGAAAAAATTTGTCACTTAAGTTTTTATGTTACTTTAATCTTTAACTATCTTCTATTTCTGACAATGCCTTCCATTGCAATATGTTACCTCATTTTTTAAAATCTATTTTTACTACTATTTTGTACTAAGTACAAGTGCAATAAAAAAAATCTAAAAAAATCCTTTTAACGGCGCCATTTCACTAATGTATTTTATTTTTGTTACAGGTACGGTATTCCCAACTTGTTACAAATTGTAAAATGTAGCAAAGCAAAAAGATTTTAAAAATAGTCGCAGGTATTGTATTAACATAATATTAAAAAACTATTTATAATGGATGGAGATATCTTACACATGGCCATCTGGCCCGAAACTAGGCAGAGTAGACTAAACTAGGCCTGTAGGTACTGTGAGTACGAGACAGCTGACAAACGTACATAATAAATAAATATACAACATTCAGACACAGTGTAAAAACAAGCGCTCATTACACGAATATTTTCCCTGAGCGGGGAATGGAACCTGCGACCCTGTGCTTCGAAGGCAGACGTACTACCAACTAGGTTACAGGGCCGTCAAAAAAGCACGCACGAAATTTCGAGTAGTGATTGCATGATGCACGATTTTGCTCAAACCGTTAGTTCGTTCTTGTATTTTTAACAGAAATGGTTTATTTAAAATATATTTTGTGGAAAACTGTAGGCCAACCGTAGTTATTTACGTGGTTTAGTAACTTCAGTATTAGCTATCTATGTGTAGCGATGTATTCTTTAACATAAGATGCTGTATAATACGATTTATTGCAATATTTTTTTAGATATTTCAAATTAGGGCTTTTGTTTTATCTCTCGAACAGTTTAGCATAATGAGATATTTTATAAACATCGAAGCTGTTATTTTTCGGAATGCATTCTTCTGGCTAAATCGATTTCTTTTTCTTCTTTGTAAATTTGGCACAGATATGGCAACTGAAGTAGACTGACAGGTGATGTGATCAGCTGATTAGTTTTTATTTTTATATTTCATTCAGCCTACGTTCCTTGGTAAAAACTATACATATAGTGCGCTTTATTTACACCCTGCGTTTTTTTTTTTCGTGGTAAAAGTATATAAGATGTTGACCGGGGATATATCCCTTATAAGGTTGTAACACCGTTTTTTTTGTCATTTGATAGAAATAGTACCTTGTAGAAATTACTAGTTGTTTTTCCAAATTAATTGGCGTTGATAATTTTTTAACTCATTTTATTCTCGACTTCTTCTAAAAGAGGTAGTATCCAAAGCCATAAATCTAAAATTTTTTTTTTAAGCACTGGAGTCAAGTTTCGGAACGTTTCTAATAGTCGAAAAGACAGTTATTGTTTTCGTATAAATATTTTTAATAATATTAGTCTTGGAAATACAGGTTATTTACCATTATCCAAATGGATTATTATTCCTTTTGTTTTTCCTTAATTTGTTTAAAATAAAATTAAAAATAATTGATTTCTTCAAAAAGAATTCTGGCTTGATTGCTTTGGTGTTGCGTTTCGGAACGCGCGGTCTGTCAAAGTGATTCGAGGAATGACTCGTTCATTTTCTTCTTTGCGTTTTATCAGCAACACTATATTCAAGTGAAATTAAGATGGACAACGGTAAGTTTAAATTATCCAAATGGATTCTCAATACCATGTTCGATGGTTGTTTTTAAAACATTTTTGGTCAGAGAGTAATTAGATGTTCTTTTTCTTTAATAGGTATGTGAAAGGTGAAAGATGTCTATCCAGTGACCACTTTCCTGTTCGAACTCGTAAAGTAAAAATTGATAGAAACCCCGGTAAGTCTGTTGTGATATTTATTGAGATCTCAAATTCTCATTCTGCTGTTTGGTTTTGAACCTTTTTGGTAACACACGTGGTTTGTTCTTTAGACATGGCGCGGACATCTTGAGGTGGCTGTCGTCCGGGCTCTGTCCCAACATGGTTTCTTAACATTGAAAACCCCATAATGGGTAAGTGCTTTGAAATATTATGCTAATTCAAAACTAAAGATTTCTGTTAGACGTTCATCACTGTAACAAGTTTTCTCTTTGTTGCAGGGTTTTCTTGATATGCTGGGTTTTTCATGCAAGTTTTCTTATTATGCAGTTGTTATGCTGGGTTTTTATATAGGGATTTGATTTTGCCCCACCCACATTTAGGTTTCTGTACTATGTACCTACCTAATATTCTTTAAAAGGTTTTCTTTAAAACCACGTTTTTAATGCCATGTTACTAGTTCTGCGTACCTTTAATTTCAATACCATGTAGGTAATTGATAAAACAAACTTTTCTTAAACTATCCAATAGTTCTTACTTTGGATTTTCTTTTATTCATGTAATCACCTGTGTTCAGATTTACCTTCGGAAGATGGTTGCAGAATTTCATATTATTCATAAGATTTTATTTAATGTTAGATTTCCTTTGAAACATGTCTGCTTTATATAAAGATAACCTTATATTAACATGTTTCTTTAAAACCATAAGGTACTCGTTGTGAGTTTGGTAACCTATATTACTTTTTATCCAACAGCTGGACATTCAACTCCATAACTGTGAAACATACTTAATAATTTTAAGGATGTAACCTTGTTTGTTGATATTGTTATACAATATTTTATGTATCCTTTTATTTCACCAGATGTTCTTAGACCTTTTAAATAGTTGTCATGTTACATTAAATATGTTTTAAAAGGTTTCCTGGTATTTATTTTGTTGCACACAGTACAGTCTTGATCCATTTTATGATATAAACCACTGGCGCCCTGATTCTGACAGAACAATTTAGTTCCGATTCTGGCAGATTATAAGTTTTACCTGAAGATATTTTTCTTACCTCAAGATATTTTTTTTTCCTAATAATTTTCTTTTGTGGTTTACATTATAAAAGGCAGGTCCAAGGCCACCACCCACTCCCTGAGTTAATTAACACAAAAATAAAATACTGCTCTCTATAAAAGAAAAAGATTTTTCTTAGCTAGCCAATTTATACCCTTTCAGTGTCGTTCCCAACGTGTGGCCCTGTAAGATTAGTGCTGTGTGGAATGAAAATTTAATTTAAATATGTTTTTTCTCTCAAAAAATAGTTATACATACTATATTATTTCTAGTACTTAAGTGCTTCTTGTAAGTATTAAGGTTTCTATATTGAACGTTTTGGTGCTGTATTTTACAGCTATATTGTAAGTAAAGAGTACTCACTATACTTTATATTGTTACAATGGATACTTTAAATTGTAATGTTAATTTTCTTTTAAAAGATGAGATAACTCATGAACTCCTAATTAGGAACATATCTTTTGACATTACTGCTTCTGTGGATAATTTGCGTAAATTATTACGTGAAACTTTAAAACTTTCTAGGAGGGGTAGTATAAAGCCATCTTCTAATAATTCTTCGATAACTATAGAAGAAGAAACTAAATTGATGATTGCCAAAGGCAATGAATTTCTTTCATCGTGTTATGCTGGGGAAGGTCCGTCCTTCTTCACTGCAAATGTTCGTGCTCGTTTATGCGGACGTGCTAATTATCTTTTGGTTCGTTTGTCGCGAATTAGTAATCCTCACCAGGAACTGTTGGTGCTTCAAAACGCTTTGATTAAATTTTTGTCAGATCAGGCCAAGTCATCTGATTCTGAATCGGATGACGAAGACTCCGTTCCTTCTCCCGTTCACAAAACTATTATTTATCAACCGGCTACTTCTTGTAATTTGAATACTTTGAATTTGAAATATCGTGGTGACTCGTGTGTTCGTGCTTTCATAGCTCGCTTGGAAGAATTACAGCTTGCTCGTAATATACCTAAAAAAACAATATATACTGGTTTTCCAGAAATCCTTGAAGGACCTGCTTTGTATTGGTATCGTGCTAATAAAGACGCATATCATGATTATGATTCACTCATTAACGCTTTACGCTCTGACTTTGACATTGCTGATTTTGACTTTCGGCTATTACAAGAGATACATTCTCGAACACAAGCAAAGGATGAATCGATTGTGGTTTTCCTGTCTATCATTTTGGGAATGATGTCCCGACTTACTAAAAAATTATATGACGAAGATCAACTTGACATTATTTTACGAAACATAAGACCTGAATATAGTCGAGAACTCGCATTAATTGATGTCAAATCCATTTCTCATTTGCGAGAACTTTGTAAAAAACTTGAACTCAATAAGGCTCGTATCTCAAATTTTGTAGAACCTTCTACTTCCAAGGACACTACATGTGTTCCTGATTTTAATTATAAAAGTAAAACTTTTAAATCACATAATCCCAATGTTAATAATAAAAATGTTTCGTCTGTACATCAGTCGACTTCGGTTGAGGCTAATAAAAACTCTTCTGCTCATTGCTTTAGATGCGGTAAAAATAATCATTCTACTTCTCAATGTTATAAATCTAAAAATATTGTTTGCTTTAAATGCGGCAAACAAAATGTAAAAACTCCTGACTGCCCAAAGTGTAATAAGTCAAAAAACTGAATAAGTCAGTCTCTCTGAGTGCTTCTACTTGCAGGGAGACATATTTTAAACCTCCTCTTTCTGATAAGAGACCCTATTTAACTGTGAAAGTATATGACATTTGTGTCAGTGGTTTATTAGATTGTGGTGCTGCTTGTTCGATATTAGGCGATAATGCTCATAAGGTTTTTCTTGATCTTGGTATTCCGATGCAAAATCTTAAACAACCATGTTATATACGTGTTGCTAACGGTGCCGAATATTATTGTCAATATTATATGGATGTTCCCATTTTATATAAAAAGATTGTTAAAATTATAAGATTTTACATTCAACCTCAAATCAAACTTCCTATTCACTTTGGTATAAATTTTTGGAAAGCATTCAATCTTGCTCCTGAAGTTCTGTCTTGCATAAAGTCTATTTCTTGTAATAACGTAGATAAAATTGATAATATTCCAGAAAATGGTTTAAGAAACATAGATAATTTAACTGAAAAACAAATTGAAGAACTGAATCACATGAAGTCTCTCTTCTCTCAAATAGATACTGAAAAAGTTGGACTGGGTCGTACCCATCTTGCCCAACATCATATTGATACAGGGGATTCTAAACCCATCAAACAAAGATATTACAGATTAAGTCCAGAAAAATTAAAGTTGCTAGATGATGATCTTGATCGTATGTTGAAACTTAATATTGTTGAACCATCAAATTCACCTTGGAACTCTCCGGTTACTTTAGTACCGAAACCAGACGGTTCTGTCCGTACCTGCTTGGATAGTCGTATGATTAACGCTGTTTCTAAAACAGACGCATATCCTCTCCCTTATATTAGTTACATTCTTGACAACCTCAGGGATGCTAAATTTCTTACATCCTTGGATTTAAGTGCAGCTTATCATCAGATACCTCTTTCTCCTTCTTCAAAGGAAAAGACTGCTTTTACTGTACCAGGACGTGGTTTGTTCCACTATAATGTAATGTGTTTTGGTCTTGTTGGTGCTTCAGCCACAATGCAACGATTAATGGATAACCTTTTTGCTGCACAATTTGATAATAAAGTATTTTGTTACATAGATGACATTATAATTTGTACTAATTCATTTGAAGAACATATTAGAATTTTAGAATCAGTTTATGTAAAGTTAAAATCTGCTAACCTTACAATTAACATGAAAAAGTCTCTCTTTTGTCGTCCAGAACTAAGATATCTTGGTTATGTTGTTGATCGATATGGATTAAGAACTGACCCTTCCAAAGTGGAAGTTATAACGAACTTTCCTGTGCCTTCTAATGCTAAGGAAGTCAAACGTTTTCTTGGTATGGCAGGGTGGTACCGCCGTTTTATCCAAGATTTTTCTCGTAAAGCTAGACCTTTGACTCGTCTTACTAGTAAAAAAGTTCCTTTTGCTTGGACCAAAGAAACAGATGAAGCTTTCTCTGTACTTAAAAATGCTTTAATCTCTGCTCCTATTTTAAAATGTCCTGATTTTACTTTGCCTTTTTATATTCATACAGACGCGTCATCTTTTGCTATTGGCGGCGTTTTGACTCAAAAAGTAGATGGGGTGGATCACCCTATAGCTTATTGTAGTAGAACTTTAAATGCTCAAGAGATTAACTATACTGCAACAGAAAGAGAACTGCTCGCAGTCATTTATGCTTTAGAACAATACAGATCCTATGTCGAAGGCAAATTATGTTACATTGTTACTGATCATGCCTCCTTACAGTGGTTTTATAAACTAAAAAATCCCACTGGTCGTCTTAATAGGTGGGCATGTCGTCTAAGCCAATTTACCTTTGAGATCATTCACAGAAAAGGTAAAGAACATGTATTACCTGATACTCTTTCTAGAATTAAAATCGCCTCTATTGAAATTGATCCTCATACTATAACTGACCCATGGTATATTAAAATTTTTACGGGTTGTGCTGAAAATGCAAAGAAGTTTCCAAATTTTTCTATCTTAGAGGGAAAACTTTATAGACTTTCTAAAAATAAGTATAATATCACATCTCAACATGATTGGAAAATTGTTGTACCCTTAGAAAAGCGTCTTGAAATAATTGAAAAATATCATGATGATCCGTCAGCTAGTCATTTTGGTGTTGCTAAAACGCATAAAAAGATTTCTGCTATTTATTACTGGCCTTCTTTATTTATAGATGTAAAATCATATGTTAGAAATTGTGAAACTTGCAATACATATAAACCTGTTAATACTGCTCGTGCAGGATTCATGGGCGAACCACGTCAAGTAACAAAGCCGTGGGAAGCAATTTCTTGTGATATTCTCGGTCCATTTCCTCCATCTTATTCTAGGAACCAATATTTGTTTGTAGTCTCAGACTATCTCAGTAAATACGTACTACTCTTTCCTTTGAGAAACGCAACTGCAAAAGCCATTTGCAAATGTATGTATAATGGTGTATTTCTTGTACATGGTGTTTGTCGTGTTCTTTATACCGACAATGGAGCTCAGTTTACTTCTAAAGAATTTCGGGATCTTCTTACTAATGCAGGTGTTCCTCATATATTTTATAATCCCCGTTATCATCCTCAAACTAATCAAACTGAACGAGTGAACCGAGATATTGTTCGTGCTATTGCCTCGTATGTGCGTTTTGATCACCGAAAATGGGATCAAAACATTCAGGAGATTCAATGTGCATTGAACACTTGTGTTCATGATGGAACTAAATTCACTCCTTACTTCTTAAACCATGGTCGTGAAATGATTCTTGATGGTGCTACGCATATTTCTCAGACACCTTTTGATGGGTCTGCTTTAAATACTGATTCACAAGAGTTTGCGGAAAAACTTCCCAAACTTCAAGATGTTTATAAACAAGTGAAATGTCATTTACATAAGTCACATCAACAAAACTGTAAATATTATAATTTAAGAAAAAGACCTTTAGAGTTAAGCGAAGGTCAAATAATTTATAAAAGGTGTTTTCCTTTATCTTGTGCTCCAAAACACTTTTCAGCAAAGTTAGCTCCCAAGTTTGAAAAGTGTGTTGTGGACAAGAAATTAAGTAAGTTGGTCTACTCTCTCAAAAGTTTGGAGGGTAAGTCCCTTGGTACGTTCCATATCAAAGATTTGATCATCCGCGGTCATAATGAAGGTGGTTGAAACAGAGTAGGTGTATATAAGTGTGTTAAGTCAGATAAATATTCTCTTCGGGTGGTATTTACAATATATATTTTAAGTTTTCCTATCTTAGCGTAATGGACTTTGACTTTTAACGTGACAAACCAAGACGATAAGTATGCATACAGACTAAAACAAGACTATGGACTATTTTAATTGTTAAGGACAAACTTTTGTCGTTTTATGTTAAGGTTGTTTTTTTTTTTCATTTTCTTTTGGTATTAGTTTAAGTACATACTGTGTTTTTCTCAAACTTGAATTTGAAAACACTTTGTCAATTTTATATTTAAGTTAGTATATTTTGAGTCATTTTGCACCCATAGTGGTGATGACTTCATGTATTCTCTTTTGAAAGTTCTTCAACTCTTGTGAGTTCAGAACCTGATATTTCTTTGACAGGAGTTATCTTCTGGTATATGCAGCTCATAGTAGCAAGCTTTATATTTTAAGTCTTCTATCATCCATAGTGATGGTGACTACAATATTTTCTTTTGAAAGTTCTTCAACTCTTATGAGTTCAGAATGTGATGTTTTTGACAGAAGTTTTCTTCTGGTATACTTAGCTCATAGTAGCAAGTCTTTGTAGCTCATAGTAGCAAGTCTTTTTAGCTCATAGTAGCAAACCTCCTTATAAGGAAGGGAAGTTCCTTAACTCTTTTGAGTTTGGAATGTGTTTTCTTTTTGACAGAAACTGTTTTTCTGGTCAATACTGCATACAGTTGTAGTTCTATTTTCAGGAAAATAACGTTCTTTATTTTTCGTTTTCCTTTAAAAAATTTGCTCGTTGGTAGTGAATTTCTTTTAGCTTTTGAATTCTGGTTTTTCAAAACCATGTTCGGTGGTTTTGTTTCCAGTTAGCTTTTCGTTACTACCTCATGTAGATCGGTAGCGAAAAATTTTATTTGAAAATTAAAATTTTCAAATAAAATTTTTCATTCCCAACTAAAGATGAACTGTAACACCGTTTTTTTTGTCATTTGATAGAAATAGTACCTTGTAGAAATTACTAGTTGTTTTTCCAAATTAATTGGCGTTGATAATTTTTTAACTCATTTTATTCTCGACTTCTTCTAAAAGAGGTAGTATCCAAAGCCATAAATCTAAAATTTTTTTTTTAAGCACTGGAGTCAAGTTTCGGAACGTTTCTAATAGTCGAAAAGACAGTTATTGTTTTCGTATAAATATTTTTAATAATATTAGTCTTGGAAATACAGGTTATTTACCATTATCCAAATGGATTATTATTCCTTTTGTTTTTCCTTAATTTGTTTAAAATAAAATTAAAAATAATTGATTTCTTCAAAAAGAATTCTGGCTTGATTGCTTTGGTGTTGCGTTTCGGAACGCGCGGTCTGTCAAAGTGATTCGAGGAATGACTCGTTCATTTTCTTCTTTGCGTTTTATCAGCAACACTATATTCAAGTGAAATTAAGATGGACAACGGTAAGTTTAAATTATCCAAATGGATTCTCAATACCATGTTCGATGGTTGTTTTTAAAACATTTTTGGTCAGAGAGTAATTAGATGTTCTTTTTCTTTAATAGGTATGTGAAAGGTGAAAGATGTCTATCCAGTGACCACTTTCCTGTTCGAACTCGTAAAGTAAAAATTGATAGAAACCCCGGTAAGTCTGTTGTGATATTTATTGAGATCTCAAATTCTCATTCTGCTGTTTGGTTTTGAACCTTTTTGGTAACACACGTGGTTTGTTCTTTAGACATGGCGCGGACATCTTGAGGTGGCTGTCGTCCGGGCTCTGTCCCAACATGGTTTCTTAACATTGAAAACCCCATAATGGGTAAGTGCTTTGAAATATTATGCTAATTCAAAACTAAAGATTTCTGTTAGACGTTCATCACTGTAACAAGTTTTCTCTTTGTTGCAGGGTTTTCTTGATATGCTGGGTTTTTCATGCAAGTTTTCTTATTATGCAGTTGTTATGCTGGGTTTTTATATAGGGATTTGATTTTGCCCCACCCACATTTAGGTTTCTGTACTATGTACCTACCTAATATTCTTTAAAAGGTTTTCTTTAAAACCACGTTTTTAATGCCATGTTACTAGTTCTGCGTACCTTTAATTTCAATACCATGTAGGTAATTGATAAAACAAACTTTTCTTAAACTATCCAATAGTTCTTACTTTGGATTTTCTTTTATTCATGTAATCACCTGTGTTCAGATTTACCTTCGGAAGATGGTTGCAGAATTTCATATTATTCATAAGATTTTATTTAATGTTAGATTTCCTTTGAAACATGTCTGCTTTATATAAAGATAACCTTATATTAACATGTTTCTTTAAAACCATAAGGTACTCGTTGTGAGTTTGGTAACCTATATTACTTTTTATCCAACAGCTGGACATTCAACTCCATAACTGTGAAACATACTTAATAATTTTAAGGATGTAACCTTGTTTGTTGATATTGTTATACAATATTTTATGTATCCTTTTATTTCACCAGATGTTCTTAGACCTTTTAAATAGTTGTCATGTTACATTAAATATGTTTTAAAAGGTTTCCTGGTATTTATTTTGTTGCACACAGTACAGTCTTGATCCATTTTATGATATAAACCACTGGCGCCCTGATTCTGACAGAACAATTTAGTTCCGATTCTGGCAGATTATAAGTTTTACCTGAAGATATTTTTCTTACCTCAAGATATTTTTTTTTCCTAATAATTTTCTTTTGTGGTTTACATTATAAAAGGCAGGTCCAAGGCCACCACCCACTCCCTGAGTTAATTAACACAAAAATAAAATACTGCTCTCTATAAAAGAAAAAGATTTTTCTTAGCTAGCCAATTTATACCCTTTCAAGGTACCACTATGCAAAATTTCATTTCAATTGGTCTAACGGTTCCAGAGATTAGTGTGTACAAACAGACAGACAGACAGACAGACAGACGGTAATTTTTTTCAAAACTTGTATTTTTGTGTTCAGCTACACTCTCTTTATCACCTACAATCAGTTTTTTTAAAAACAAATTAATGTACAGACACGACGATTCTTTACTTTTGTTAAAGTATAGATACCAGTGACCATTTGCAATTCTTAAGAGCACTTAAATTTGAGTGGGGGCTCTTCTACAGATTCAACTTGTGAAAGGTTTTCTTTTCATAGTGAATACGCAAATACGAGTAGTCCATCCATGACCCTTCTGAAGGTAAGTAGTTGGTTATTGTCCGAGCGTTTTACTTCCAACCCTTCGAAATTGGGATAATGATCCGTTAGTCAAATCAGCATCTTGTTATTCTGTCGATGAATCTAGAATAAAAATACCGAGGGGTTCGAACCTTTCCAGTAGGCCTACTATGTAAGTAGCGACAGGCTCGAAAAGCTGTCAAACGCGACATAGTGACATTAGAGCCATAGAATTGATGCCAATATGTCGCGTTTGACATTACTCGACATTTGATCAAGATGAATAGACATTACTCGACCACGCTAGTCCAGTGCGGGATGGTGCGAGCGAACAGACATCCTTTGAATTATTTCGCAAGTGTGTGCAGATTTCCTGACGATATTACCCTTCACCGTAAGTATCAATTTGAAAATCAAAAACATATTAGTACGTGCGTGATCGAATTAGGAATAATGAGATCCGCAGGCGAACTAGAGTCACCGACATAGCCCGAAGAATCGCTAAACTTAAGTGGCAATAGGCTGGGCATATTGCGCGTAGAACCAACAACGGCCGTTGAACAAAAGGTTCTTGAATGGCGGCCGCGCGCTGGAAGACGTAGTGTGGGCAGGCCCCCTACGAGGTGGACCGACGATCTGGTGAGGGTCGCGGGAAGCCGCTACTGCGGGCAGCGCGGGACCGATCGTTGTGAAGATCCTTGGGGAGGGAGGCCTTTGTCCAGCAGTGGACGTCTAGAGGCTGGGATGATGATGATGATTAGTACGTGGCGAAACTTGAACCCGCGGTCAGCTAGCGGCTAGCTATTTAGATTTCGGCGACGCAACACTGTATAAAAAAAACTGATATGTTAATTTTGTCAACTGTATCTATGGAAATTTTATTTTTAAATTAGGAAATCACTGCAAGTAACTATAAGACATTGGCACGTATAAATTATTCGTCGAAGCTGTAAAATGGGAGTTAATATGTCAATAAAACCGGTAGTAAACTCGCTCGGGCAAGACCCGGAGAACGCGTTAAACCTAAGCAGGGATCGAAACCGGTTTTGAAATCCCTGTTAATATCGTTCGAAAAACAGATATAATTCCGTTCCCCAATTAAGCAGCAATAGACGGAACTTAATGAAACAAACCAAAAATATTCTGGTTACCCGGTTTTTGATAAAGAACGGAATGAAACCGGTTTCAATCGGTTTTGTAATTATTAAAGTAATTGTTTTTGCGGCAGGCAAAGGCCAGGGTTGCCGGTTGCTTTGCATATTATGTTCCCCCAGGACTAAACCTACCCTTAGTGATCTTAGTTAGAGCTATAGTCGGATAGGGTTTGAACTAGAGTGATTTAAAAAGTGTATGAAAAACCGGTTCCGATCCCTGAACCTAAGGGGAACAGGTTACCAGTTGACCGTTTTCCTAAAAAGTCAAGTGTGTATTTTTTACTTTAGGATATATGTGACGTTCTACGTGAAAAGGTACCTTATGGCGGGTTTTAGTACGTATATAATCTTTTTGGATTTGAAAAGCTTATTAGTTGCTGATTACAGGGATATGCATAACTCAATACCGACCATAAGGTACCTTTGCGTGTGGAACGTCACATATACATCACTTAGCTAAGTCAATTATCAGAATTAGATTCTGCTGCCTGCTGATTCTGCAGACGAAGAGGAAACTCCACTTTACATCCTCTGTGAATGTGATGCTCTCGTCAACAAAAGGAGTCGAGTGCTGGGAGCACACAAGCATCACATACGGCTGGACATGTTGACCTTGAGAGCGCCGTTATTCCGTTACAATAGAAGCGAGTTTCGTAGTGCGAGTGTCCAGCCGCATGTGCTGCTTACTGACGTGTAGGTTTGAACCCGCGAATTTTCAAATAGAGCCAGGTCCCAGCCACTTTGCCGACGACGCTCATGTCAATTCTGTGTGCAGTGATATGAGTTTTCATATTAAATTCGTAATCAGTTTATGTACAGCAGTATTCCGTAGCGGTAGAGTTGAATTTCGTTGTGCGAATGTCTAACCGCATGTGCTGGCTTCTGTACTTTATTATTCTCTTTGAGTTCCTCTTTATAAGCGAAAACTGGTGATTTTCCTCGAATCACTTTCTCATATCGAAATTTGCGAATTAAGAACTTTTTGCGTCTATGTGAATTATTTACGCGTCGCATTAAATTAAAAAAATTAAATTAAATTAAAAATGCATTTATTTCGATATAACTAAAACATTTCATAGACGGGGCTTCCCAGTGAGTCGCATTCAAGGAATGTTGCCACCTTTTTCTGTGTCCATTAAATTTTTTATAATTAAAAAGTTCCAATGAGTAAGGCAAGTACCTACCATATTGATTGATAAAATAAATCTACCTTCTATATTTTTATATATTTTTCTTCTATCTTCTAATATCAAAATCATTGATGAAGAAATCTTCTTTCAATCTGATGAAGTTTTTATCTTTAGCACTTTCAACGATACTATAACTATACTAAACTGACAGGCGTGTCTGTACATTGATTTGTTTCCAAAAACCTGATTGTAGGTGATAAAGGGAGTGTAGCTGAACACAAAAAAACTAGTTTTGAAAGAGTCTGTCTGACAATGTCTAAATATACAGCATCCATCATCCAGAAGTGCTCATCACACATGTTTGCCCTGGGCCTTTGGGCGGGTTCGAACCCGCGACTAGTCTGAACTGTACTGGCTGGGTAATGTATTTGAAAGTAAGGCGCGCAAACATGGTCCAAGAAAACAAGGTCTTGCAAATAGACCACGTGACTGACACAAGCCTACGTCATTTCTACGTCATTTTCCTTTTGGTACTTAATGTCTACTAAACCAAAATGACCGCTTTACTAAGATGACCGCTTTTTCAAAATGACTATATCCCGAAATGTCTACTTTCCCGAAATGTCTACTTCCCAAAATGTCTTCTTTCCCGAAATGTCTACATTCCCGAAATGTCTACTTCCATAAATGTCTACTTTCCTGTAATGTCAACTTTAAGGTCAGGTGCCTATTCGTCCTCGTCGAATGCGTGTAATACACAAGGATGAACTGCGCAAAATGACGTAGGCTCCTGTCAGTCACGTGGTCTATTTGCAAGACCTTGTTTTCTTGGACCATGTGCGCAACTTATTAAGTTAACGACACGACACGGCCACGTGTTGCTTGCAACTAGCGATCGCGTGTCGCGTCGTCACGGGTCAAACGCACCCTTTATTTTGAAACAGTACGATTATTTGTCAATAATTTACGATAATGAGGTGCTAACATAAAAATACCATTGTGTTTTTCAAATCTGACAGGAATTTGTTCCGTGTAAATAATGTTGCGTGCGTAGCAGTTATGCTTTCGCTTGTTTTGGGAAATCTTTTGTTATTTATGTGTTACGGTAGTGACTGAAAATTAATATTGATTGATTCAGCTGTGAAAAATCCATTACTATCTCGATTTTGTATCCGTTTGGTAATTATATTACAGAAGGCCAGTTATTCCATAATAGAATGGACGTAATATAATATCACTGTAATGAAGAGAGACTGAACCTATGAATTACTTTGCAGGTGTGTGCAGGTTCCTCTCTATGTTTACCTTTACCATAAGAGCATCAATAAACTTTGGAATAAAGTTATAAATTTATATTTTACTAGCTGCCGCCGCGTTTACAGCTGTTATTCCCGTGGGAACGAAGCATTTTCCCGCTGTAAAAGGTATCCTATGTTACTTATGGTGAATGTAGCTTTCTAATGGTGAAAGAATTTTTGAAATCAGCACAGTAGGTTTTGAGGTTATTCATTACAAACATACACACACACTCACACAAAAATACAAGTTTGCACGTAGTTGTACCATTCGTGTTTCATGTTATGTATAGTGTTAAATTATGTAGTTATTTTTTTCTTGTCATAGTGTTGTTTTGCTGTGTTGTGATGTCCTACAAATAAAGTTTTCTGATTTCTGATTTCTGAAACCCACATCTAGAAAATGGAAGGCCCTAGCCACTAGTCCACCGAGGCTCTTGAGTAGTAGTGTTACACCCGCGGCTCGCCTTGCTCCTGGACGAGCCTGCGGGGTAACTACACGTTGGTAGTTGGAGATACGCGTCGATTAGTAACGCACAAATAATAAAAGAAGCTAAAGTCACTGACAAATTTTAAGTATATTCACAGAAAACACAGACACTATAGAAAATAATTACGAATACATTTGTAGAGAATGGTCACGTAGCT
This sequence comes from Teleiodes luculella, assembly GCA_948473455.1. Lineage (NCBI taxonomy): Eukaryota > Metazoa > Arthropoda > Insecta > Lepidoptera > Gelechiidae > Teleiodes > Teleiodes luculella. Next base: position 1,292,916 of record OX419604.1, read on the forward strand.
CGTGGACTAGAGTTGGTGAAGGAATGAGAAGAAGTGGAAATAAAGATGGATGTTTTGACGGATGATTTTTGACTGAATTCCAAAATTAAATATATTCGAATTTAGACGAAAATGGTAAATGAGATGAGGATGAGGCAACGAGGTGGCATGCACCACGTTACAGTAGTACTGCACAAAAAGTAACTTGCAACTTTTGAACATTTACGAACACCGCCGTGAAACTTGCGCTTGCATTTAATTTATTGCAGCGAACAAGGGCTCGCGTTCAAATGCATTATTTAAAAGCGCTAAGTGTGTCGGGACCATTTCTTTTAAACTTTTGGTAATGAATTTAAAAATAATGGAGTTGTGCCTTATACAACATAAAAAGAACAGAAATAAAGACCGAAAAGAGTAAGGATAATTTTAAATATCGCAGAGAGCAGGAACTAAAAGTATGTTAGAAGAAATGATTAACATACAATTATATCGAAAGTGTATATTTCGTTGTATGTTGTATTATCGTTTTAGTGTTTTTAATATTAATACACTAGCGACCCGCCCCGGCTCCGCACGGGAAAATGGTAATTGTGGGTTATCCTTAAGTATACTATGCATGTATTTATACATATAAACCTTCCTCTTGAATCACTTTATCTATTAAAAGAAACCGCATCAAAATCTGTTGCGTAGTTTTAAAGATTTAAGCATACATAGGGATATAGGGACAGAGAAAGCGACTTTGTTTTATACTATGTAGTGATAAAAAGAACAGAAATAAAAACCGAAAAGAGCAAGGATAATTTTAAATATCGCAGAAAGCAGGAACTAAAAGTATGTTGGAAGAAATGATTAACATACAATTATATCGAAAGTGTATATTTCGTTAGTAGCCAGCACATGCGGCTGGACATGATGATCTTGAGTGCGCCCGTTTTCCGTAGCGATAAGGATGAATTTCGTAGTGCGATTGCCCAACCGCATGTGCTGGCTTCTGTATCGTTTTAGTATTTTTAATAATAATACATTTACTATAGGTACTTGAAAAGCAACTATATCAAATCCGGTGAAGCTTGATCCGTCGTACTTTTTCGACTCAAGCATATGTCAATTAAAAAAAAAAGATAAGCAACTACATCACAGTAGGCCTACTCCGACGCGGCATCGACACGGCCGTGTCGTTGTCAGGAGGAATTCCCTCTGAGGGACGAAGAGGAGCTGAAAGAGGGTCCAAAGAGGGTCATAGAAGAGCACCGAAGATAGCAGTGAGAGTGAAAACATAGACAATCTCATTGACCTCGCTGTTTTTTCTTACTCCATAGACGTAAACTTATTGTCAATCGTCAAAAAATATAAAAATATCGTATTGAAGCAATAATTGATGGAATGATTCAATTATTAGACAAACCATACTGCTCTATCCCTTGAAAGTGTATTATAAAGTATATTTATAATGTATTGTGTCCTAAGGAAGTGAGGAAGATTTTCCGCTGTTGTTTAATGCTACACGTGATAAAAAAGGAACCCTGCTGCCCATATCTGGCATAGTATCAGTATTTCATAAGCATGGGGCACCTTTCAGAATATTTAAGTACACATAATGAACTTTCTTTTTCAAGTCCGGTGAAGCTTGAATGTTCGTACCATTTCGACACAAGACCTTAGGTCAATAAAAAAAAAAGTACTTTCTTTTTAAATAACTCCTAACTTTTTAGAAATCAGATATTAAAGTAGGTAAATTTTGTGTGTAGGTTAGGTAGGTACCAGTTATGTTTTTTTAAACAGAATCTGACCTTAACCGACCAAGGGAATAAATTAAATTTTTTATACACGTAAAATCAAGGTATATGATTGCCTTTCGCAATTTCGCAAGTTCGCAAAAGGGCAGATTCTCAAAAAGACAGATTCTCATAAGGACAGATGCTCATAAAGACGGAAATATCTGTATATAGCCTGACCAAAGAAATAAGAAACCTCGCCATATTGCGGAATTTCAATGGAACTAATATAATAATAGAAATTGTTGCCATAAACATAAAAATATACACGTGGCGCCCCCCGAGTAGCTTTCTTATTTCTTGGGTCAGGCTTTGCCTACCTTTACATACTAAATCAGATTAAGAACAAAACAAGAACAAGTGTAATGTTGAATAGTATATAATATTATACCAGTTATAATTTTAACAAGTAAATAGATACAACAACAATAATCTTGTACAAAAAGACCGCCCTGTTTCAGTGTTAAGATTAGTATTTTAAATGAGATTATATGTATAGTAAAGTAACAGATTTTTTTCTATTTCTCATGATACGAATATTATCTAATAGATTATCTATTCAATATAATTACCACCACCAGACACCACATAAAACGTTGCTTTATGCGATGTACATGTCTTTTGAAAGTACTTCGATAAAAGTTTAACTTTTTTAAATAAAATCTGAAAAAAAAAAGGATAGTATCAGATTAGATTGATTAGCAGACAAACTAAGCATGTCTGTTTACCATAATCACTGTACATACAAAATTTAAGAGCGAGGCACTTGTCCGTGGAGTAATCACCACCTCTCTCTGTCCATAGCCAGCTTCTTGACTTCCTGGTACGACATAACCTCAACTTTTTCCTTTACTTCATCTAAAAATGAACGTCTTAATCTTCTACGTCCTCTCCTGCCTGAAAATCATCTCTAAAGCTGCAAAGAGCGCAGATTTACCTCAATTCAATACTATTTCTTCCTGGCGCTTTTTTATTGTTGAAATATTTAACAAATAAATATTTAAATGTTAATAATAAATGTCATAAACATCATTTGACAGACAAGAGGCTGAAAAGAGTTCCACTATTCCTCTTTTAATATGGGAGAACCTCCGCCACAGATGATTAAAATCAGGGATCCTTTCAACAATTAGTGAAAGCCAGATCATGATTACACTTGAAATCTTGTTTAGTTTATTAAACAACTAGCTTTTTTAATTAATGCAGATTAGGCACATACTTTGGTTCAAATAACAGCGAATGACAGTTTATAATTATTAATATAAAAGAATAATTAAAAAAATGGTTTCAGTTTAATTTTGAATATGATGGACCCAATTCCAGAGCGGCCGTTAAAATGTCTAATTTTAATTAGGTGTCGTTAAACCACTTTGCAATTCTACGCAAACTGTCAAATTCAACTGACATTGCTAATTTTAATCTGACGTTCCTTATTTTAGGCAACCATAGACAATTAATTCAACTTAGCTTTAGTTGGCCAAACGCAATATGCATGCCATTTTTACGCGAAATATTCAAGTTCATGTTATGTTGAACACTTTGGATTTTGCAGCGTTCAAAAAGGGAGAGAATCGCGATGCGTGGGTTCAGTATGACTTGACCTGCTCTTGACTGTACTATTCCTGCTTATTTACTATATTTCAAGATGTACAGGAACCAGCACACGCGGCTGGACATTTGCTCAGTAATATTCGCCTTTACTGTTACCTACGTAATAACGGAGTTCCTAAGTTCAAAGTGTTCACCTACACGTGTTACTGTACTTCTACTTATTATGAATTGACACAAATAAAAACTTCCTTAAGGATTTTTTTACAAATTCTGATAATTTTTATTAATAAACATGATTAGGTTGTATGGCAAGGACAATTTGCCTTTCTCATAAAAATAACATCAAAAAACAACAACTTGAACTCAACTTAGACAATTTAGCAAGTCGCTTAAACCCCGTTAAATTTAGTTGGCCTGGCTCCGTAGAATAGCACTTGTGGATATAACCAACTTAAACTCGTTAAATTTTAGACATTTTAATTTTAAGTTATTTAGACGGTGGACGCGTGGAATTGAGACCATTGATACAATCTTCTTGTTGTCGTCGGGAGATACTTTCTTACGATATATTCCCAAATTAAACAGAACCATGTGTCTAAAACATAGATACGCAATTGACTCAAGCTCTGAGTGTGTCTCTGCAGTCCTCTGAAATCTCCTGTCAGTGGCTGACAGGAGATTTGAGAGGGGGAGGACAAGGCCATGGACTAGTTTTTATATTTTTATATTTTTGAACCGGAAATCGACTGACAGAAGTTTGATGGAATTTATTCGATAATTCAGGCAAATTTTACAATAATACCTTTACTTTTTTAAACTTATATAAAACTTTGAACGGTACATTGACTTTTATGTCATTAATAAAATATTTGTCGCAACATTTAAGTCCATAACAAGATCCAACCTCCATATTGAAGATCTTATATATAATTTCTGTGTCATAGATTACGATATAGCATCAACTGGCAGACAACGTCATACAATATTTATTTACTTTCTGATACAAAAGCATAAATATTTAATTGATACTTTTAAGCCATAATTATAATTAAATTGCAATAATTGTTACACAAAAGTTTAATAATAATATAATCAAAAATAATCACAATATGAGAAGTTCATACTAAAAATAACAACAACAACTGAAAATAATGAAGCATTTCTAATGTCTTTGCTCAAAGCCTAAAGCGTTTGGAACTATATGAAATAATTTATTCATTTAACCATTATTGTACATAAAAAAGAATAGGACACAACAGGTACCGCAGTTTATATCCAAGGAAATGTGTTACAGCAGACCAAGGAAGCAAGAGAGAAGTAAACACAGAAAAGCGAAACAGATGTGCACAATATACTCGTATACGGCTTAAAATAACTGTTTGATAGTTTTATACAAGGACGACGTTAAAATTGTAATTGATTTGATACGTATTGTTTGTTTGCCTGTGAAAGAAAGACTGTGTAAAACCTTAGTTTAAATATATTTATATCACTAATTTAAAATGACAATGTATATTTGTTTCGTATAGCTTTGTTATTGTAATTAAAGTACGAGTATTAATAAATCACTCTCGTTAGTTTTATTTCATAAAGTCTACGAAGGGTATTTTCGAACTGTAATGAAAAAAAAAAATTTTTTTAATAGAATTCTCGAGACAGTTTATAAAGTAGTAAAAATAGGCCAGGCCTTTTTCTTACGGATATATCTTTCAGAAAAATCATACTAAATAATATATATATATATTATTATAAAGTGGAAAGATTCGTATTTGTGTGTGTGTGTGTGCTTGCGTGTGTGTGTGTGCGTGTATGCTTGTAATGTATAAACTCAAAAACTACTGAACCGATTTCGAAAATTCTTTCACCATTGGAAAGCTACATTCACCCTTAGTAACATAGGCTACCTTTTACCCCGGGAAAATGCCTCATTTCCACGGAAAAGATGTAAATGCGGGCGGAGCCGCGGCGGAAAGCTAGTTCATTAATAATGATTAAGATCTTTAAGAGAAGTCACGTATATTCAGTTTAAATAGTTTCGAGTAAAATATTGCACGAAACCTAAATATTTTATGAGATATTAACATTTATAATGTCGTTAGTGGCACGGATTATGGCAGTTTTTAAGACTCATTTTCCTGCGGTCACGCTGCACATAATACTGGATTTTTTTATACAATATTCATTTTATACGTTAAATATATCCTCTATTTTCAAAAACAGTCATCACTTTTAAGTATTATTCATTTTTAAATTAAGTAGACTTATCTCTCGACACGGCTTATAGTGACAGTTTCGAAATCAGCTAAAATTTGCTAGGCCTTTTTCTTACAGATATATCTTCAAAACTACTTCATGAATTAGATCAAAATTTTAAAGAGATGTCACGTATATTTTTAAGTTTTAGTATCAAGTACAATATTACTTCAGACTTGAATAATTTTAAAGATATTAACATTATATGTCGATGGTGACACGGATTATAGTAGTTTGGTAGACTCGTTTTCCTTCGATCACGGTGCCAAAACTACAAAACTTTTAGATACAATTTTTGTTTACCATGTAAAATATATCCCGTATTTTTAATATCAGTCATTAGTTTTAGTATTATTCAAGTTTTTCAATGAAGGAGATGAATCTATCGACACAGCTTGTGAAGTCTGCAGAGACAGAGGTTGAAATTTGCGAGACCTTTTTTCTAACGGATATTATGAGAAGACGGCTTTATAAAAAGATCTCTTTTTTTGTAAACATGTGTCATATATCCTGTAGTTTTAGTATCAGTCATCAGTTTAAGGTAATATTATATATTTGAAGAGAAATCGGTCCCGACGACAAAGCCACGGCACCAATTTTGGTGCCGTGGGTTTGTCGTCCATTTTTTTTTAATTTAACTTCAAAATCAATTTGTCGATCGTGACATGAGACTTCAGAGGGGCAAAATTTGGGCGCGAAACAGAAAGAAGACCACCGGAAACCTCCTGAAATGTCGTTAAATAAGGACAGAAAAATGTATGACGTCAATATATCTCTGAAAGGTATAGTTTTTAAAACATTAAATCTCCACAGATTATCGAATCAACTGCTATAACTTTTACACAACCACCCATCAACATATGACTAGAAGCAATGTTTCAGTGTAATAGTGTTATTGTGTCATTTTATATCGTCATGTCTTTTAGTGCATACTCCTTAGCAATGTTCGCTTTGGTCAGAGGGTGCGTGTCAAAGTTTATTTCAGAAAATGACATTGGCATGTTTACAAAAAAGAAACCTCAGTAGACCTCTTGAAATCCTCAATGAGCCTCTTGAAATCCTCAATGGCCCTCAGTTACCTCACAACTGGACCTCTCCCTCCGACAAACCTCTTGACAACGACACGGCCGTGTCGATGAACGCCTCGGAGTAGGCCTACAGTTTTCTGTATTTCACTGTATTTTACTACAGATTTAGTTATAAAGTAAAAGATTCATTTTTTACTTTTCCATACAAAATATAGTCCCTAGTAAAAGGAAAGTCCACGAGAAAAAAAATAAGCAACGCAAATAAACCACAAACGGCTTACAATCCATTTGAGGGTTATTCAGAAACCCAATTCGAGAAATTTCACAAGTAAACTGCTCAATAAATAACCGGGGGCCGATTCTGTAATTCGATCGAATGATATAGTGGGGCTGTTGAGGCATCCAAGGCAGGATTAACATTTCCTCAGGCCGTAAAGCGGTGATGTACAGAGCCTATTCGACCGGTAAAATATTGCTGCATATCGGATAGACGTAATAGCTCTGTCACTACTGCGTGATTTTGTATATGTCGTAGCCCGTCTAATTATTATTTGTCTAGGTTTCTGAATAACATCCGTGGTCGAGTGGTCAAAAGCTCGCCGGAGGTTCCGGGTTGGAATCCCTGGGGATTCGTCGAACAAATATCACTTTGTGAGACTTTCCTCAGTTTGGTTAGGATATTGCGGGCTGAATTACCTTATTGTCCGAAAAGCAAGATGTATCCGTGAAATTCAAAGGTTGTGTGTGAAGTTAACCAACTACAACTCGTCGTCTAAGGCCTATTCACCCTAGTATCAGGGTAGGCTCGAGCCCCTCGGTGGGGACATAATATATGAGCGACGACTATCTACGGATGCAGTCGCTATTGAAGCCATGTTGGAAGCCTAAGGCGGTTCTATAATTCCGACACCAGGGTTTGTGAGGTAGATTAACCTCGAAATCTAGGAACCTACACGATAAGCAAGCATTTGTCTAGGTAAACAAATTGTACAAAGCCATAATTATTACGGTGGATGAGAGGTGGTAAGCAAGCTGTTAATACCTACTTACACCTCTCACTTCGCTTCAACAAATTTAATATTAAAATAGACTGATAATTTAGTCATACTATCTTTTCGCCCTGCGGCTTTGCCCGCACTAACAATATTTCCCGTGGGATTGAAGGATTTTCCCGCAGTAAAAGGTAGCTTATGTGTTATTTTGATGTATAAGCTTTATTATTATTGTAAATTATCATTAAAATCCATGCAGTAGTTTTTGCCTGAATAAGTAACAAACATCCATACTCATCCGTCCTCAAAAAATTACACGTTTATAATATTAATAAGATAAGGAAGATAATCTGAAACCATCTTTAAAAAAACATAATCTTAAAAAAAGTTTTGTTTTACTTGTACCATATCACGTAAGCCAAGGACAGAAGGTTTAAAATAAAACAACATGGCTCATCCATCATCAGCAGACGAAAGTAATGTTTAGAACATGAAGATAACGCGTCTGTCTGTCTGTAACAAGCAGAGGGCGCCAAACATAAGGCCGCTAAATATTTAATAAGCCATGGTGTCTCACGTTTTACTGCAGGACCGGATTTAGGACGGGGCCACTGATTCTTATTCATCAATCTATTTAAGTCCCCACCGAAATAATTTAAGGCTTTGGGTTCTAATTGTTTATTAATAGCTCATATACTCGTATGTCCCCACCAAGGGGCTCGAGCCTACCCTGAAATTAAGGTGATAGGCTTTAGTCGACCACGCTGGCCCAGTGCGGGTTGGTAAGCTTCACACACAACCTTTCAATTAAGTACTTCGCAGGTTTGTGCATGTTTTCTCATGATGTTTCCCTTCATCTTGTATTGTTCTAAATAAATAAATAAATATTTTTTACGAGCGTCAAATAAACGAATCGAAAGCACATTAGCACGTGCCAAGGCTTGAACTCACAAAATTCCAAACGGACTTCTGTCGTTGATTTCAACGACCCTATTACTGATTGTTTATTAACATTTAAAGACGACGTTTTTTAATTTAAACGTCGGTGAACCGTTTGCAAATCCTTATTAGCCATAATAATAAAGAATAACTATATATTTTTAACTGTATCGAAAAAAAATCCTATGAAGCTTTATACGTAGACTTTGCGAAACAAGCGTAGGTATTATTAATACAATAAATAATTAATACAATAAATAATAAATTATTAAGCGTATTAAAAATGGGATCACAAAAAATATTATGCTTTTTTCTTCTTAGATAATATTCAAATGTGTCTTTTTAGACTTAAGTTGAGATTCATATTCGATATTTTCTTGATGCTATTATAAACAGATTTTTCATAATAAATGAAAGGAGATTCGATGGTGTTGAAATAGGACCCGTTTGGATTTCGAAACGCGCCTTATTCCATCTCTGTGTTTCAAACAAGATAATGTTAAGAATTCATAAATGTTACACGTTTTATTACCCAGCCAGGTTTTAGCGGAGTGCGCATGACGTTAGCGGGGGAAAAAATGTGTGCTTTTCCCGCGCAAAATTATAGCGCGAAAGTGGCGAAAGTATGACTGGCTGTTTCGTTATTACAACCAAAATTATTTACAAGTTCATTTCTTTTGTTTCGAATATACAGCCAGATATAAAATCCTAATTTAGTCAATGATACGTAAGCCTTGTAAGAAACACTGTGACAAGCCATATATTGTCACATTTATTAGTCAAAAAGCTGCGAGATGACCGCCATATTGGAATATAGGATGAAGTGTGACAGTGGTCCACTTTCAACTGACACGTTGTAAAATTTATCTTAAAGAACACGACATAAAGTTTACATTTCAATGCCGTACTATGAGTTGCTTAAGAGTACACGCCCGAAAAAAACTATGTCTGTCACCTCTGTCACGGTTTCACGCTTATGCTAGGAACCTCTGGAATATAAAAATATAAAGAGAAAAATAACGTAGGTATAGTTAGTATTTATGTGACTAATAAAAGTATCGTATCGCATCGTAACCAACGTTTATTTGAGCGGTTAACCTTCTAGTCTCCTGCTCAGAATTTTAATAAACCCAACTATTCAAACCCTTTCTGTGTCACCCCATACACAAACGATCGAATGGTCAAAAGCTCCTTTGACGTTACGGAGATTCCGGGTTCAAATCCCGGTGGGGATCGGTAAAAATATCACTTTGTCAGACTTTCCTCAGTTTGGTTAGGACATAGCAGGCTGAATCACCTGATTGTCCGAAAAGAAAGATGATTCCATGCTTCGCAAGGCACGTAAAGCCAGTCACGGCTACTATCTACGACGAATATTGGTATTAAAGTAAGTTCTAAAAATATTTAAACCCTACTCTCTTACTATTCTTTAAAAAGATAAGAAAAACAAGAATACCAAATAACGAAATAATCCACGAGCAGCAATCTCAGCTCGACTCTTTTAAATGCCAATTTTCGCCTTAATTTTTTTAACAAAACGGAGGAAATTACGCGGCAGCCTTTTTTGGGTTTCAAAGGCTGGCAACACAGTAATTGACTTTGGAATCAACACTCGGCGAAAAGGCGGGAATTCGCAGTGTCGCGAAAAGACGGCCATTTTATTTTTTCTCAGCGTAAGGTAGGATAGTTTAGAGCCTTTGTTACACTTTTTACGGTCCCGAGATCTGTGCCCATTTTTTTATAAACAAAATGTCGGGATTTTTAGGCATATTTCCGTAGAAGACGTGTTTATAGTAACATAGCTTTCGGCCACGGCTCCGCCCGAGTTAACATTTTTTTCCGTAAAAATGCGATATTTTTCCGCGGTAAAATGTAGCCTATGTATTATTCTGATGTATTAGCTATACGATCTTCTATCTTCTATACTATAATAAAACTGAAGAATCGGCGTGTCTGTAAATTGATTTGTTTTACAAAAAACTGACTGCAGGTGATAAAGGGAATGTTGAACTGAAGCTGAACATAAAAATACAAGCTTTGAAAAAAAAAGACCGTCTATCTGTTTCTACACGCTAATCTCTGGAACCGTTGGACCGATTTAAATGAAATTTTGCACTTTTACTTATATCCCCGGTCAACATCTTAGATACTTTATACCACGAGAAAAAACAACGCGGGCGTAGCCGTGGTTGGAAAGCTAGTTGTAAATAATAACAGCGCTCTCAAGGTTAAAGTATCCAGGTTAATATGCTGGCTACTGTACTTTTATACACCTCGTATAACGTTCGCAAAATAGTTTGGACCCTACTCTAAGCTAAAAACTATACAACGATAATGTTGTTAACAACACACCGAGGGGCTCAAGCCTACCCTGAAATCAAGGTGAATAGGCCTTAGTCGACCACGCTGGCCCAGTGCGGTTGGTCAAATTCACACATAATCTTTGAAATATTTCGCAGGTGTGTGCAGGTTTCCTCACAATATTTTCCTTCTTCATGCGTCGAATAAACGTACATATTAATTAGAAATAATAATTATAATACATAGTTTAAAAAACTAAAAAAAACACGCTTCCTGTCCGCCATCTTGGACGTCCGCCATATTGGATTTAAGTCACGTGACTTTTTTTTTTTCGTATTCCTGACAGCAAACCCTTTCATTTGATACCCATATCATGGGGGTGGATTTCAAACAGCCAGTTCGCCATCTTAGGGAGGCCGCCATATTGGATTTGTAATGACGTTTTTTAGCTAGTCATGTATTGTCATCAAAACTCAGAGCGTGTGCAAAATTTCATTCTAATCGAAGACCGGGAAGTGGGTCAAATTTAGATTCCAAGATTTTTTTCATACATATAATGGGGAGGCCGCCATATTGGATTCGTAATGACGTTTTTTAGCTAATCATGTATTGTCATCAAAATTCAGAGCGTGTGCAAAATTTTATCCTAATCGAAGACCGGGAAGTGGGTCAAATTAAGATTCCAAGATTTTTTTCATACATATTATAATGGGGAGGCCGCCATATTGGATTCGTAATGACGTTTCTTAGCTAGTCATGTATTGTCATCAGAACTCAGAGCGTGTGCAAAATTTCATCCTAATCGAAGACCGGGAAGTGGGTCAAATTAAGATTCCAAGATTTTCTTACATACATAGTTACTTACAAGTGAAGCTAATATAAAGCGTGTAAAAACAGATAGGTACGTGCCGAGGCTTGAAACCGCGATCTTCCGAAAGGATCTACGACAATAAATACAGGTTATTTTTCCGCCTAAAAGACTGCACTGTGTTTGGCCCAGCAGTTTGCCTTTTTCTACATTAATTAATCTTTGGGATAATTTTTTCCTCCTCTCAAATAAGAAAAATAAGCTTACACGTTCTGATTTTAAACGTTCAACATCGCAGCTTTGCTTTGCCTAAAAAAAATATAAATAAGCGCGCGAGCGTAGAAGCAGAAACACAAAATCACACGCTTTATACTCTCGTGGGTACGGAATACCTTTTGTGCCTTTAGAACGTGTGGTTACGTCACACGGTTAGGGCGCGTGCATAAAATGACAGGCGTCAATCAAAACTGGTTTAAATCCTTTAGATCAGTGGTTTTTAGGCTTGGGGGACCATTTTACCAAATTTCTGTTATGCCGGGGACCACCCAGCTGGTTTATCGGTAAATATACGGTACCTAAATGTAAATTACTTGATATATCTGTAAATAAAACGTATAATTTTACTACTATCACTCATGTACTTATTATTTTGCAAAAAAATAAATAAAGTGGTTCGCGTTGTGTCGACTCATTTCATCTTATCACATCACCTCACGTCACTTGTTTAGGATCGCTTCACGGACCACTGAAATGCCTCCATGGACCACTATTGGTCCGCGTACCACCGGTTAAGAACCACTGCTTTCGATTGAAGCATTAATTTTCATTTTAGACGATTTACATGCCGTTTTTCTTACATGTGTACATGTATAATTTGTAATCGGATGAATTTCGTGCGCATTTCCTGTTACTGTACGAAATATTTTTTTCCTGTACGAGATCTATTTTCTGTACGGGATCTTTTTTCTTTAAGGGATCTTTTCACATTGCTTCTTTGTTGCTCCGACCGCATTTTCAGTTCTAAATATCACATTTAATAATTGGCTGTCTGCTCGCGGATATGTCCGAGTTTATAAGAACAAAAGACGCGATCCTGTGGAGTTTCTTCAGCAGGTTCTTTTCCACAGCAGCGCACACATTGCGCGAACCTGCCAGTTCTGTTCAAACTAATATCGCCTCTAGTCTTCATTAGTGTGAGACGAGAGCCAACCTTGGTTTGAGCAAAATTTCTTGGATCATGCTAGGGGGAGTCATGCTAGAGGGGAGGCATGCTAGGGGGGCGCGCTTGCTGTCCCTACTACCCGTACAGAAGAGAAATTCTCCTCCCCGCACCAAAACTAGTTTCCCGCCCTAAAGCCCCTCGCATCGCACCCCGCTGGCACCGCCAGACTCCGCCGGGTGGTGATGCGTGGTACTATTACTTACTAAGCTCGATTTTTCTTGCTCTTATCTTCCCTACTATACTATACTCTACCTTACTCTGTCCTTTTTCGTCCTTAAATTACCTCGCAGTAAAGTTTGTCGGTTCCTTCACGATGTTTTTCAATATCAACGCGCTAGGCCGTGGTCCGAGGCTCCCTTGAGCCGCCCCTAGACGCGTTGGTATATGACTTTTTTTGGGGTAGAGTCTTCCGCTCCCCCGCAAGTCCGGTGAAGCTTGATCCGTCGTACTTTTTCGACTCAAGCATAGGTCAGTTAAAAAAAAAAGTTTGTCGGTCTAGAGTGTTGCCGCACTAACGTTTATCAAACTAGAATTATTCGACATAGCAGCGTTACGGAGCCTCGATGAAGCATTAGAACTATTTTCCTTTGATTTTCGTTTACGTCAGGCAATCTTATAGAATTTCAAAATGCATTGGTTCTTTGGAGTGTCCTGCCTGTATGTATGTCACAAAAATTTGTCGTGAACGCGACCTTACCTTATCGGTGCCTTAATAATACAGATTGGATGTTCTGTACTTTGATCGGCGGGTTGCGAATCACATATTAGGTACTCGATATTATTACTGTTACTGGCCTAGGGATAAGGTGGTGTTCAAGGTTTTTTCGTACAAATAAACAGTCAGGAAAAATGTGTGATTTTTCCAAACCATTTTTTGTTCAAATCTTTAAACCAAATGTCAACATCTAACAAATATATTGAACTGGGAAATAATGGACATATTCACATCAATTAATTCCCTGATAAAAGGATATAATAATGATAAATACCTTATTTATAAAATAAAACAAGCAATATTAGGTACCTAATTAATACTGTAATCCGAAGAAATTCTTCATGGAAATTTTCAGCTCAGTCCAAAGTCGAGTCGAGTTTAAATGCAGCCTGTAACTCATATTGCGCCCACTTTCTGTGGGACAGGCTGCATATAAACTGGGATTGACACGCGACTGTGGGCTTGCTCCTTAAAGCTGCAGATAGCATTTTTATTAATGAGTCAATTCAGTTACAAAATATTTTAATAAAATAAATACAACAGTTTAAAAAACTAAAAAACTTGCTTTTAGCACGCACTAATCAGCAAACCCTTTCATTTGATACCCATATCATGGGGGTGGATTTCAAACAGCCAGGCCGCCATCTTGGGGAGACCACCATATTGGATTTGTAATGACGTTTCTTAGCTAGGTCATGTATTGTCATCAGAACTCAGAGCGTGTGCAAAATTTCATCCTAATCGAAGACCGGGAAGTGGGTCAAATTAATATTCCAAGATTTTCTTACATACATAGTTACAAGTGAAGCTAATATAAAAGCGTGTTAAAAACTAAGAAGGCAAGTTAAATCTTGACGTTTTGGATTTTATTTATTTATGTGCATGTAATATAGGGTTATCTTACTTACCTCAATCATAGAAGCTTTTCTCTGCTGTTCTAATAATTTAATCGTAGAGGTACTTAGATCTTGTTTATTGAGTTAAATAAAAGCTTTTTTCGTGGAATATGTTCCCCTCCCTAACAGCAACTATCGGTTTCATTGATACGCGGCTTCTACGATAACCGAGTTTTAGTAAAAGGAATATTTTTTACCAAAAATTTTTATGCTTGCCTTTGTCGGAAAGATGAAAAGAGAAATTCGCGGTTCGCTACGAGGCACGTAACAATAGTTATGTTTGTGTACATTGGATATATTTTCTGTTATGTAAATAATGGTTATTTGGACGTTTGATTCGGAATTATTAGGAGGTTTGGAATAAAGCACGTGTCCATTTTTTAGTTCTTTTTTGTTGACCCAAATATAGTTGCGAGATAGGATGGCTAGTGTCTTCTGTATCTAGCAAAATTTGTTATTTATTTGCGTTATGTACTTAGGTGTTTTGCTGCAGAATGCCATTGCCTTTGCATTTGCCATTACAAAGTAGTATTATAAAACGAACGTCAAAGTACAAATGTTTCCAATTTCCAATATTTGTTAATCAATCACGCAACAACGGCTGAATGGAGTGGAATGAAAACCAAATGCCTATAGACCTGTAGATATGTATTAAAAAACCGCTTTTATACACTGTGTCAAGTAAATTTGCTAACGGTTACCAAGTTTATTTGCAGCCAAGGGCGCACTCATTCCAAACAGAAATTAGACAATTGCAGCGACAAAAATAAATTTGTATTGCAAAGTTGTTTTTGCTGCCGTTCTACGACCACTATAATTATAAAAGGAATACAACAAGAGAAAATAAAATTGTAATTATATTATATGCATGTTTACTTGAGATAGTGTTTACATAGAGACTCGCTTTTTTCTTTATCGGGATGAGCCGAGTTTTAGTAAGCTCACGGAGAGTCCAAACTAAAGCCAACTTTTTTAGATTAGGATTCGGAATGCCTTTTAAATTTTGTTTTTCGTGGTACATCTAGTGACAGGTAGCCAACCTTTCGCCACAAAAGACAATTATAGTACTAACCGTACTTTCGCCTAAGAGACAACTACACCCAAAACCCTTAGTCGGAAGATTTTTTTTAGATGTCATCATTATCATCATCATCTCAGCCTGTAGACGTCCACTGCTGGACAAAGGCCTCCCCAAAGATCTCCACAACGATCGGTCCCGCGCTGCCCGCATCCAGCGGCTTCCCGCGACCCTCACCAGATCGTCGGTCCAACTTGTAGGGGGCCTGCCCACGCTACAACTTCCGACGCGTGGCTGCCATTATAGAACCTTTTTTTCCCCAACGGCCATCGGTTCTACGTGCAATGTGTCCCGCCCACTGCCACTCAGTATCATACCAAAACTAAATACTTTAATCAATTTAATAATAATAAATTTTATCTTTATTTACTTTCACGAAACACATACAAACGTATAGAATTGAGGACCTTTTTTGAAGTCGGTAAAAATACGAGGAAACTTGTCCGGAATCTTTTTATCTTTCAAAACTTAATTAAACATAGTAGTGACAGATCGGGTCTTAAAAAAGGAATTCTGTCATGGATAGTGATGTGGTGTTCTCGGGAATATTCTCACCATTCTCGGGAAATTTCCGTAACCAGGAATATTCCAAATGAAAGGAGACGTATAAAAGTGGTTTTTTATTCGGCCAAAAATTGAACGGATAAGTAGTATACCTACTTAGAAAGCTTATGTAGGTGGGTTTCAGGATAACTAATCAAATTATTATATCGATCCTCCGTTTTTGTAAAAATTGCAAACTTATTGAAGATAAAAAGTTACAATGAAACGAACGATCATTGAATTTCCACGAGCTATTATTCTAATGTAATCTTTTTTGTATTAAAATCTTCCAGCCAAGATTGTTTAAACTAACATTATTTTTATTTTTAGTACTTTTTTTAATAACTTTTTTAATAACTTGAGGCTCTTTCGTTTCATTTTTAGAAAAAGTAAACTAATAAAAAAAAAAAGAATGTCAATGTGATGGATGATAGATATTCAACTGACAGGTATTCAAGTTAATGTCATATCAAGTTTTTTTTAATTGATCAAATCCTAATAAAAAGATAGAAAGAGACAACAGATCATTGTTATCATAGATATAGTATAGTAGTTATAAATTCGCCACCGTGCGACCGGGCGTAAGAGAAAGACATACATTGAGTCTATCTATGAAGTGTGCCTATAACCCGACAATAAATTAACTAGTATACTATATGATATGAAGCTATAACCCGGCAATGAAAAAATGCTCGGTCGGTGATAGAGACAAAACATGATGCATCTTTTCTATTTCCTCTTTTAGGAATCGCAATAAGACTATCTTTTTCTGTCAAAGTGTGTCAGGCCCTTGATTGTTATGTTATGCCTATCTCTTTCTTAAAAAGCATTCAAAGCAACCACGCAACGAAAAAATTTGTTTGAAAGGACTGCCAGAGGCATAACTGTATTGCCAGATCTTTCGTTTATTTTTCTACCATACAATATTCGAATCAATTTATAAAAAAACGGAGGATCCATTATTTTTTTTCAAGTGATCCTGATAATCGTAATAATATACCCTTTTATCCTGTAGGTGTAGAATACCCGTTAATTTTTTGAAATAATTTAAAACCACCTTCCATACAAATTTTGACGTGTCCTTTGGGCTCATCAGCTGGCTAAATGTGGTAGATCGGGTGGTGTTTTCCGGTTAGGTACCTAACGACCCGACCGACCCTACAGATCTCACTGACTCGTCCTAGTTGGCCTCAAACGCAAAGTAGCATTCTTAGTGTGGGAAAATTCCCGGGAACGGGAACGGGAAAATTCCTGGACATTCCTGGACGATCCTTTTTTTTAAAACTTCCTACCGAATCTGTACCAATAAGGCGGTCTTAAGGCTGAAGCGAATACTTATCATTTTTAATATCGTTGGACGTTATAGGACGGCCCCGGGATTCCTTGAGATTGGCCCAAGTTATAGGAGTTTGGCTGAAAAGCTTGTATGAGCAAGAGAAATGATTAAAAAACTGGTGTATTTAAAATTTTCACTGATTATGTTGATGGTAGGTATATTTAATTTTAACCAAACCGATAGTTTTAAGTCTTGCATAGTTCTTGTTGATTTTAATTTAATATAAAATGCAAAAGCTTCATGATTTTACCATACTATGACCCTCGATTGATTTTTTTGCATGGTACAAGTATATTTTGCATGTCAAATTAGTTCTCATGGGATTGGAAAAAAATCCGACAGAAACAAAAATAATAAGATACCAAAAAAAACCGGCCAAGTGCGAGTCGGACTCGCGCACCGAGGGTTCCGTACAAACCTGCAAGGTTTACAAAGTTCGTTCATTACGACAATCGAGTCATAACTATGGTAATCTTATTGCAAAATGAAATTCATAACATTACAATGGGGAAAGATGGAGGAGCATAAATTTAAGACAAAGATCTCTTTATCGTTTAAGTGACTAAGTACTAAGTAAGTATTTCAACTTGATAGCTCTACGCGTTCATGAGGAAAAAAGTAATAAGTTTATATTTATTAAAAAATATATATTTTGTAATGTAACTAAAAATTTAAGGTTTTCGGAATTTTTCCTTTATGTGTGCTATAAAACGTTGCTTCATGCCAAATTTCAAGATTCTAGGTCGACTGGAAGTACCCTTTAGGTTTTGATTCCCTTGCGAGTACTTGCGAGTTTCAAAATATGCAGCTTAAATTGCTGTTTCTTTTGATTGCGTTGACATAGAAGTTTGATTTTGTTACAGCTTAAAGGTATTATAGACTTGAGTATTTGGTATGAATTTCAATTTAATACCTCTACGCGTTTATGAGGAAATGGGTAGTAAGGTTAAAATTATTAAAAAAAAATATATTATGTGATGTAACTAAAAATTTATGGTTTTCGTAATTTTTCCTTTATCTATGCTATAAGACGTTGCTTCGTACCAAATTTCAAGATTCTGAGTTCACGGGAAGCACCCTGTAGGTTTTGATTCCCTTGCAAGTGTCGAAAATTTGCGGCATAAACGGCTGTATCTTTTGATTGCGTTGGCTTAGAAGTTTGATTTTTTCACAGCTTCAAGGGACAGTAGACCTGAGTAATTGATATAAATTTCAGCTTCATACCTCCACGCGTTCCTGAGAAAAAGGGTCTTGACAGACGGACGGACAGACGGACAACAAAGTGATCCTATAAGGGTTCCGTTTTTTCCTTTTGAGGTACGGAACCCTAAAAAGTAAAAAAAATATGACTATTGAGACAGAAATGTTCTCGAAGTCATGGAAGGCCAAAATGACAAACGGGGAAGTTAAAAACCCGGGAAAATGACAAACGGGGAAATGGACGAACCAGGAAAATGACAAGCGGGGAAATGGACGAACGGAGCCCGAGTAGACAAACGGAGAAAAATTGTGCGCTATTTTCTACCTGAAGGTTGCGTAGCAGAGACTGCTAACAGCAATAGACTGCTTTTTGACTCTCGCATTGTTTTTTTGTGTGCTGTTTATTATGGTGTCAATAAAATAAATTTTGTATTGTAATTGTAAATCGACGAGGGGTATCGAAATGTTTGAAACCTTATAACTTAAACCACAACACCTTTAAAAGAGGGCAAAGGAGAGGACAAAGGGGTGGGGCGGTGACGTCACAACTTTATCAAATCTTTTGTCGTTTTACTGGAATCGGCAACGTCTTCGGGAAATTATCTCGTTCCGCCGAAATATGACCCCAATTCTGATGTGTTTCCAATAATTTTAAAGTAAAAAAGGTCTCGGGGATATTCTTGACGGGTCGCTGAAATATTCTGAACAATTTTGTTTGAGGGTTCGGGGTGGTCTGCCTTTGTTCTGGAAAGTAAGTAAAAGTAGGTAAAATTATTCAGTTGCATACAAAAATATCAGGTAGGTACTGGCTTTTCGCCGCGTTAACTATTTTTCCCGTGGGAATGAGGCATTTTCCCGTGTTAAAAGGTAACCTATGTTCATCATCATCTCAGCCGAAAGACGTCCACTGCTGGACAAAGGCCTCCCCCAAGGATCTCCACAATGATCGGTCCCGCGCTGCCCGCATTCAGCGGCTTCCAGCGACCTTCACCAGATCGTCGGTCCACCTCGTGGGGGGCCTGCCCACACTACGTCTTCCGGCGCGCGGTTGCCATTCGAGAACCTTTCTGCCCCAACGGCCGTCGGTTCTACGCGCAATGTGCCCAGCCCATTGCCACTTAAGTTTAGCGATTCTTGCGAACCTATGCTACTCAAGGTGAATGTAGCTATCTAATGGAGAAAGATTTTTTGAAATCAGTTCAGTACTTTTTGAGTTTATTCACACACATACTTACACAAACACACAAAAATACAAATCTTTCCTCTTTATAATACTAGTATGATAAAGGCAACTCTGGAGAACATAGTGCGCTAAGCCGATCTAATCGCTTGAAGTGATATTTTCCAGTCAACCTTATGGTATCTTATTTCATTATACCGAATGTCGGTACTTTAGTATTTACGTTTTCAATTCATATTATTGGTAAATAAATAACCTTCTGCGCTAAAGCTGCTGCGCGTTCATTTTTCTAAGTAACTACTCTTTTGAAATTTCAACAGTGTAGTTTTTTCTTGTCTTTTGTTAATTATTATTGTGTTGTTGTGTCTACTTTTTAAATACCTGTAATTGTTCTGTGTGCAATAAATAATAAAATAATATAAATAAAATAAAATAAAATATTATTTCTTATTTTGTAGTTTTTTAATATTGTAGTTATAAAATAATACCTACATATATTTAAACCTTGTTTGTGGCTGTGACAAATGTTGTCAAGCTGTACCTAAATTTTATATTTTGTACTTTGTTATGTGCTTTAATAGTCACTTTTTAGCTATTTAGAATTATTTTTTAGTTACCCATGTCTGTTTATTGCAAACAACGTTGTGTCACCTAATTTGGGATATGAATCAGTACCATTGTATGTATTAAGAGTTTGTAAATGTTTGATATGTGTTCTGCTGGTGTACCTAATAAAGAAAAATAAAATAAAAATAAAATAAAATAAACCTTCTATTGCATATACATTAAGAAGACAAGGTTTTTTTTTCAATAAATTCGTTTTACATTAAAATCATGGTCTAAGATAACAAGGTCTTCCATACGGACCACGTGACCGACACTAGGCTACGTCATCTTGCGCTGTTCATCCTTGTCGAATTCGTGTTAATAGACAAGGATAAACAGTGCAAAATGACGTAGGCTTGTGTCAGTCACGTGATCTGAATGGAAGACCTGGTTTTCTTAGACCATGATTAAAATCAAAGATACTTTTAAATAGAATAAGAAGTGAAATAAAAAGCTTTCCGCTTGGCAACACTGATGGCACTTCATCTCTACACGATCTGAAAAAAAAAATTACTTTACACTACAGAATTATCGCAATGGAGGTAAAAAACCGGTACCATTGGAGGCGCTAGTTATACTGAAATCTTGTAGGTTCCGTAGGTTTCAAGTAGCAACAATGTCCTAAAGAATATCGCTAAAGTAGGTTGTAGGATGCAAAAGATGGCCTATGATTTGAAAATAAATTTACAATAAAAAAATAATCCTTATTAAATAATAAATGCAAATGTATCTCTGTCTGTCTGTTTGTTACGCTTTCACGCCAAAACCACTGAACTGATTTTGATGAATCTTTGTACGAAAGTAGAAAAGAGCTTGGAGAAGAAAAGAGAAAGAAAAGTACCTCATACCTAAGGCAAAAACTGTTAACGCGAGTGGAGCCGCGCCGCGGAAAGCTAGTGCTATTAAAAATGTTGTTGTTTTTTCATAAAACTGTAGAGGTCATTAATGTCTGTACATAGAAAAAAAAAAGGAAATCTGAGTCAGGAGGATGTAAGAAATAGAACATATCCAGACAATTTTCTTCTTTTTTGTTTCTCTGTTTGTTTGTCTGTTTGAACGGGCTAATCTCCGAAACTATTGGACCTATTTGAATGAGGAGGTCCTTTACATCCCTGATCAACATCTTGGATACTTTTAATCACGGAAAATTAAAGAGTACCTGTGGGATAGTTAAAATTACTACTGAAAAGTCGGAAAACAACGCTGGCGTAGTTGCGGGCAGACACATAGTACATAATACAATGGTCACGTTTACAAAATAAGGTCTGGTTTGAAATCACGCCAATACATTTCGACAAGGACCTCTAAAAGATGAAATAAAAAAAGTGCGATTGTATTCAACCGAGCTCCATTGTGTCGCGCGACAGTTTCTCACGGAGGACTCGATAAAATGTATTATAAGAACTGTTCAATGCGAGATAATAATGATGATTGGAGAAGGATTACGCGGATTTTAACCGATCGCGCGGAGTAAGAAAGGTGGTTTTGAGTTTGTGAATATAGAGTTTGTGATTAAATATTTTGTTTGTGACTATAAATTTTCATGTTTGGCCATTATATCTACTTTTCATGTTTGGTGGTCATACCTATATTCGCTTCGTAGAAAAATATGGGTTCGGTTATATGATTATATTCAATTTTATGTTATGATCCGCTCTGCAATTAGTAGATTCGAAATAATATGACTTCCATTCCGTAGTTCGCGGGTTCAAACCTCGGCACGTACCAATGTGTTTTCGATTTTCGAATTCATATGTACGTTTATTCGACGCTCTTACGGTGAAGAAAAACAGCGTGAGGAAACCTGCACACACATGCGAAGAAATTTAAAGGTTGTGTGTGAAGTTGACCAACCCGCACTGGGCCAGCGTGGTCGACTAAGGCCTATTCACCCTGATATCAGGGTAGGCTCGAGCCCCTCGGTGGGGACGTATATGAGCTGTTAACGATTAAAAAAGGACAGTATTTGTGAACCTGAAAATATTTTTTCGTTTTAGAGTTTTTTCGTTAAATGTACAGAAGCTAGCTGTTGTGTATTTGAAGGTAGTTGATTAATGATGTTGTGGGTACAAGTGTGAAAAATAAAGGCAGGGCAAAATGGCTGCCTCGTAAACTAAATGCTAGCTCATACGGTCGGACATTTGTTCAACGTAAATCGACCCTACCGCTACGGAATACGGGCGCTCTCAAGGTCATAATGTCCAGCCGCATGTGCCGCATACTGTGCTAAGACTTTCTCTTAGTCATGGTCAAAGAAAACAAGGTCTTGCAAATAGACCACGTGACTGACACGAGCCTACGTCATTTCTACGTCATTTTGCGTATTCATCCTTGTCGAATGCGTGTAATAGACAAGGATGAACAGCGCAAAATGACGTAGGCTTGTGTCAGTCACGTGGTCTATTTGCAAGACCTTGTTTTGAAATGAAATGAAATGAAAAATGTTTTTTATTCGAAGTAAGATTTTACAAATCACTTTTCGACGTCGAGGCGAGTTCACAATTTGGCTGTCTTCTGTGGAGAAGAACTCGCCGGAAGAAACTCCACAGGCGTTGCGTCTTTTCAAAATAGGTATTTTACAAATTTATTATTTTATACAATTTGATTAATAACAAAGAGTGCAAACGAAAATATGCAATTAGAGGAAGGCAACCAGTCAAAGTAGAAAAAACTAAACTTTAAAACCATTAAAACAACCAGCAATCGACTAGAGCAGACCAATCCTCCAAGCAGCACCACGTTCACGGGTTTGACGTATGGGTCGAGTCCCGTACATGAGTTCGAAAATCATTTTGCCGCTGAACTGATGCCCTAAATACGTTTTATTTTTTAAAATCAGCTCGAATGAACTTATGCCCTGTGAACGTTTGACCGAATTAACGTTTGCATTTGCAGTGGTTTATCGAATGAATTTTAGACCGTAATACGTTTGACTAATGAACGTTATTCTATTTTAAATTTGACTGAAGGAATCTTTTAGCTCTCCATTGTTTGCCGAATAATGCATTTTCAAACTTTGATAAGTGCCGACCGCCATTTTGAACTTTTTTGTTTCTGAACGGATTGCTTTCAAAATCGATATCTAGGGTCCCCAGTGGTGTCCGATGACGACTCTGAGGTCAAAATTCATCATCAGTTCAGCGGCAAAATGATTTTCGAACTCATGTACGGGACTCGTATGGGTCAGCCATCGCCGGGATCCGGGTTCTCTTGGACCATGCTCTTAGTAGAAATGTAAAGGTCACCACTCACATACCCAAAGCTACTCAAAGGAGAGTTTCACATATTAGCCGACCCAGAAAATGCCGTCACATATTGTTACCTGCATAAAGTTCAGATTTAAACCTTGAAGGTCAAGCCTCGTTCCGCCTGACCCGAATATATTTTTAGTTGAAACGCTGTACGGATTTAAGCTCATTTTTTTCACTTGTATAATTGGTTAGGATTATCTAGTTAGTTATAAGTATAATTTGTAAATTTGTTTATTTTAAGAGTAGGGTAATATTGTTATACATATTTAATGCATACATTTGATATTATGTTACATAGTTATAAGTCGTGTATTTGCTTTTATTGTTTTTCTAGTGTAAGTATTTAGTATATTCACTGGCTCCACGGAAGACCAGCGCTGCATGTAGTCGTCTCTGCGTGCAGCTAATGCTGAGTGGAGACCATTTTTGGACTAAAAGACATGTTATATTGTAATGTACCTATACGTGTGAGATAATATTGTCCAAAATAAATGTTTTCTTTCTTCTTTCTTTCTTTCTTTCTTTCTGTAAATTTCAGTGAATTTCTTCTAAATATGTATATTTTTACTAGATCTCACACCGTTTTGAATCTTACGTCTAATATTATTCCAAACTAGCTGTCTGCCCGCGGCTACGCCCGCGTTGTTTTTCGACTTTTCTGTGTTTTAACTATCCTAATCTTTCATTTTCAGCGATTAAAAGTATTCAAGATGTTGACTGGGGATATAGGGTACCCCATGCAAAATTTCATTCAAATCGGTCCGGGTAGTGTTTATTATAGAAGACAGATAAGTACTCTATTTATCAAAGTTTGTTTAGTTACAGATAATACAAATGAAGGTTAGGTATAACTGTCGCAAACTTACGATATTAGTTGTTTAATCGAAAAAAAGAGGTAACGCACGGAAAACTTGAGAAGGTGTCAGACGTGACATAGTGACATAAGATTAGCATGATGCATTGTGTCAAGCGATTATCTCATATTTTTCTACTGACCCGTCATTTTGAAATATTCTCCAAAGAGTACATTTACCCCCTGGCCACAGCTTCGCGCGGCGGCGGCGGCGGCGGAGGCGGCGACCGCGAAGCTGTGGCCAGGCCCTCAGCCTCTGTGGTCGATTGGTCAAAGCTCACTTGACATTACGGAGGTTCGTAGAGACCGTAAGTAGACGCAGTCAGGGTGAATATATATTCCAATACAGCTACCGTGTTTGGTGGCCAGATCACTACATTACATAGTTTAAAACAAAGTCGCTTTCTCTGTCCCTATGTCCCTATGTCCCTATGTATGTATGCTTAAATCTTTGAAACTACGCAACGGATTTTTATGCGGTTTGTTTTAAATAGATAGAGTGATTCAAGAAGAAGGTTTATACGTATAATACATGCATAATATACTTAAGGATAACCCACAATAACCATTTTTCCGTGCAGAGCCGGGGCGGGTCGCTACTATAATATATCGTAAGTTCTGTTTAAACTGATATCGCATCGCCTCTTTTAGATTGTTTGATCTCTTTTTATTGCTTAGACTTGTACATTGTTTGAGACGAGAGCCGGTCTTGGTTTGAGCAAAGCATTTAAGTTTATTATATGATTTTTTTTTTAATTGACCTATTCTTGTGTCGAAAAGGTATGATATTCTTATATGACGTCATTGTGAGTTTTTTTTAAGAAACCTATGGCTAAAAAACGCCTTTGAATTTTGAAGTTATAGCTGGGAATATTAATTTGAATATAGCTGCGTGTGTTTTGGGCTTGAAGCTCTGTTACGGATCTCTAACGGATGTTGGCGCCACATGCCTTCATGTAGCTGATATTATAGTCTCTTCGTATGACCTTCACTTCAAGCCCAAGGACATAAGTTTTCTTACATACTCTGACAGTAGAAATGTGTACATCAATCTTCTCAGTTTTATTATAATCACGTCGCACAGAAATAAAACAGATATGACAATTTTGTCGCTATGTCCTTTTTTCGTGAACTCCCTCTATCCGACATAGGTCCATTCGTTTGACATATTATCGTATATAAGCTCTATTCGTACAGTATTCGCAATTCGCCATGTGGATTAGGTTTATATTGGTCATAGTAATTTGTGGTCATAGTATTTATTATCATACTAGTCATACTAGTCATATTAGACATACTAATATTACAAAGAGGGAAGATTAAATTTTTTTTGTGCTCAAAAACTCATAAACTATTTATCCGATTAAATTATAATCGAAGCGAAAAATAGTATATACTAACAGGCGTCACCTGTTGAAAAATCAATGAATGATTTCTAAAATTCTTCCACCATTAGAAAGGTACATTCACCATTAGTAACATAGGCAATATTTTACCGCGGGAAAATGCCTCATTCACACGGGAAAAACTGTTAACGCGAGCGGAGCCGCGGCGGAAAGCTAGTATTTCATAATATTATTTCCCACACGATAAGCAAGTAAGCATAAAATTTATTAACATATGCACCGTTTTCAGAAAATGGTTAGTTAATCATACTCATGATTTTAGGTGAACTGATTGGATGCGGGCAGCGCAGGACCGATCATTGTGGAGATCATTAGGGGAGGCCTTTGTCCAGCAGTGGACGTCTACAGGCTGAAATGATGATGATGAATGATGTATAATAAAAGTAAAGACCAAACTAAACTGTGACCATATTATACTTTGACGAATCGCCACTAGTTCGCTGTATGTGTAGGGAAACCCATTAAATGTTATTGCCGGTAATGATACAGTTTTTTCGGGGAGTGAAGGAGAAATATTTGTCTTTGTTATTTTTTATCGGCCCCTAATATTTATGGGCCTCGTGACTGCTAAGACAGTTGTATAAAGCAAGAATTCTACGACTATACAATGGTCTCAATGGTTTTACTTTTACTTAATGTGGCTAATTCTTGTTCATCATTTGAGCCTGTAGATCTTCACAACGATCGGTCTTGCGCTCCTAGCATCTAGTCAGTAAACGTTGTGGGCAGCTTGCCCACGCTACACTTTTCTGCATATGGTAGCTGTTAGAGAATCTTTCACTGTACATACATATATAAAGTCAAGCCTCTTTCCCGGAGGGGTAGGCAGAGACCACTTCCTTCCACTTGCTACGATCCAAACACACTTCTTTCGCTTCATCCACATTAATTAACACTGTATACTGTATAAATAATATAAATCTTTGCTTATGTCAACTTCCTTTTTTTTACTGACCTACGTTTGATTCGAAATGTACGACCAATCAAGCTTCACCGGACTTGCGAGGGAGCGGAAGGTTCTACCCCAGACTGCCCCAGAGTAGTCATGTCATGTACCAACGCGGACCACGGCCTAGCGCGTGTTAATACAGAAAAACATCGTGAACGAGAAGACGCGGATCCGTCTCTAATTATTTTTTTTCTATTTTGGCCACGCGCATCTTTGTATGTACGTACTATGAGTAGTAATTGTAACAGAGGCTCATAATATTATAGTAGTAGAGAGTAAAATCAAATTTCAATTTTAGTTAATGACGTCAATATTAAACGTTATTACGACATAAAGGCACCTTTGTGAATAGTTATTACTTTGATCTTTAAGCACAAGCAGTTAGTAATAATGCTTTACAATCTGTTAATTTGATGTACGTTTTCAGTAAAGCTTTCAGTTATAGGTAGTAATATTATTACTATGTTATGATTTCAAACATCAAAAACGTCTAATATATTAATAGTTTATTATTGACTTAAGTCTAGTAATCTTTCTCTTTCTTTCTTTTTCTTTGTTATATTAATCAAATTGTATAAAATAATAATCTAGTAAAAATATTTTGAAAAGATGAAACACCTGTGGAGTTTTTTTCCTTCTCCACAGAAGACAGCCAAATGGTGAACTCGCCTCGACGTCGAAAAGTGATTTGTAAAATCTTACTTCGAATAAACGCTTTTTGAATTTTGTTTTGTTTTGTTTTTTTTTTTTAATTAAGGAACAAAGGCTGAAATCTCAAAATACAATTCAACTTGTCATACAAAGTGGCCGGCGGGTCACGTGACTGAAGTTTGTATAAAATGTTGAATATTTTCTTTCAGATTTCAACCTAGGTATGTTTCTTAAGAACAGTTGTTCAGTTTCATAAGAACTACCTCTCTGTTGTGTGTATAGCAACTGGATGAGATTCTTGAAGGAGTCCTTTGTTCGCCTGTATAATGTTTTCAGCTGAGATGATGAGAACAACAAATCCTTCCCCCTTTTTCTCCACGCAATCGGGTAATGAATGAATGAAATCGAGGAACGGTAACCGGGGTAAAACAAAGGAGCGAATTAATTGCTCTGTTTTACGAGTTAATTACAATAATTTTCTATCAAATTACTTTCGGTAGAGGTGATTTAATTTAATATTTGAGTTGAATTGATTGGTTTGCTTGTAATTTAAATTGACAATGCTAAGATTCTACCTTCAATATAATAGAGGTTTTAGTTACCAAACTAAAATGCAATACAAATATCCTACATGTGTTATCATTTAAAACATGAAGGAAGAAAAAATTTTACGTGCCCAAATGGGCGTGGAATTTTTTTCCTTCATGATTTAAAAACTTACTTTTCAACCCCCGACGAAAAAGAGGGGTGTTATAAGTTTGACGTGTGTGTCTGGCTGTCTGTCTATCTGTGGTATCGTAGCACCTAAACGGATGCGCCGATTTTGATCTGGTTTTATTTTAGCCTAATTTGGATTTTTTTTTTGTTTGCAAGGTTTCACAATCGAGGGTGTTCTTAGCTATGACCAAGAAAATATCTTCAGCCACTTGATGATTATCAGCTCTTTTCATATATTAAAACTCCAGACAAAATTAGTTCCGTCGAATAATCTTCATGAACAGAAAATTTGCTAATCCATTAATATCCCAGTCCAGCGAAGCACAAAATTTTGTTGCTTCTGAATGAAACACACCATTACTTTTAGAGTAGACTGTGGTTAACTCTTTCACTGCTTTCCCGGACATCCAGTTCGTATCCTAATGCAAAATATACAGTTTTCATTTTCACTCAAAGAGTATCTAACATTAGAGACACGTCATACATGCAAATCTTAAAGAAAGAAATTCTGTCAGCTATCTGAGTTACGGGGGTTATATCTCGAGGTTGTGATTGCTCCAAATGTCATGAAGCTCTATTGGATATTTTTTATTGGTCGAAACAAATCACATATTATGTGTTGACAGGATCGGCTCGCCTTATGTCTCTATACTGCCCAAAAATAAATCTTCCTTATTGCCCTGTCCGGGGGACTCGGGTCCCCGCGGTCAGAAAATTGGAGCACGCCCGGGGGACTCCAGTCCCCGCGACTACATATTTGTGTTAAAGTGCCATCTGTGCATGAAATACTAAACTGTTTGCTATGACACCTCTATGGAAAGCTTCTCAAATAGTTTACGAAGCAAATAATAGGTGGCCGGTGTAATTTTTTTTTCGATGAGTATTTTTTCTTCGAAGTCAAAACTGACGTCATCTGTTTACAATCGGGACTCTGTCGTATCTTGTGGAAATATTAATGAGTTTTTTGTATTTCTGTGTGTGTTTTATATCAAAATAATCGTGAAGTGTTAAGTAATGAGTGTTTTGGAGGATTCCGACATGATTCAAGTAAGTACGCGAAAAAATCCGTTCTAAAAATAGGCCTTTTTTTAGGTTAGGTTAGGTTTTGCCGTAATTATTTTTTTAAAGTGTTCAAATAACAGTTCTAATCTTTAATACTGCGCATATATGTTGCCCATGTCCATAGCTATCGACTGTATTTTTTTAAAGAAGAATAGCCTTGTAGTTTTTAAACTATGATGATTTTTCTGCACCGGGCCGCCGCTCGATTTCGCAAAAACTTGCGCTTGCGCCGGCCCCGGGACGTTACGGGCGATTCGCGCTGCCATGGTTGGACGTTTCGGTCAGGTCAGTGGCCACTTTGTTTTCACCATAGCACAAGGATATAGCAAAATACAGACTAGGGCAGGAATGGCGAACCTTTATGTACCAACGTGCCATTTTTCTATAAAAATGTAAAATGAGGTCATAGACGTGCTATGAATTAATTTTGACTTTGTGATTATCATGAAAATAATAATAATAAATACTAAATAGGAACTTTTTTCAATGTTTCAATCATACGCGTAATTTAAAAAGTAATGTTAGTGTGACTTCTGTTAACATTACTTGGTAACGCATTCCATGTATGGTATTTCACAACTTTTTCAGTAGTGCATAGTGAATTTTCTGATCAGTGACGTGCCCAAAATATTGTGTCGCGTGCCATTCATGGCACGCGTGCCGTTGGTTCGCCATCCGTGGACTAGGGTATTCGAAAAGTGTTTTTTATTGAATTTAAGAGCCGTCTTGTCGACGGATTCTACGCCATTTCATTCTATTCTTCGTCTTCCGTTTGACATCCTACGACACTGCATCTTTCTCTTCGTGGTCGTCCTCTCTTTTTCCTTTCTTCTACCCACCATCCGTGCTTCTACATTTCCTTCAATTATGCTTATAATAAGTGCAAATATTTATACTTTTTTCTAAAATGGTCCAAAAGAGACATTATTTTCTCAGATTAGTAAATAATCTGCTATAGTGAATATATCTAAAAATATACACCGTGGAATTTAACTGGTTGTTTATCTGCAATAAAGTGGTAGGTAGTACTCATCTTTCCATAACATATAACACATATAAACTTCAGTCACGTGACCGGCCACTTTGTTTCATAAAGAGAGATTTTTACCTATGTTCCTTAGGGAAAATTGTTTAGTTTCATGAGTACTACCACTATGTTGCGGACAAAAAACCAGTTTCACGGTGTATAATACATTTATTGTAGAGTTTAATACGGCGTAATTTCGAAGCAGCTAAAGGAACAACCTCTGTGGGTAGCCTCTTCACCTGTATAACTATTAATTATGATCTTTAACCCGCCTTCAAGCGAGCATAATGAAATTACTACGGTTCCCCTTCAAGTCTTAGACATTTTCATTTGTGCCCGATTGGGGAAAGAAGGAAATTTTAAGGGAATTTTTATATCATTTGCCCCGTAATTCAAAATGGGAACATGTTATAAAAAATATTACGCTTGTCTCCGAAAGTTATTTAATGTTTATTGCATTATAGAAACTGTGTTGGTATCTTTACCTTTTCCTTTTAAGGGTTACCTGGTAGAAATTTCTACCTAAATACTAAGGCCGTCTTTCGTTCACTTGTGTTTTTTTTACTTATGTGTGCATTTATGTACGTTCTATTCGATTTTTTCTGTTAAACTTCGGATTGTTACAACGTTGTTGTAGCAGCACGGCGGCAGTGAAAGTGTTAACAGTACAGTTGATAGACAACTTGTACAGTGTTCCAGTAGTTGATGGATTGCCCAGTGTACACACAGGAGCACTCAACAGTCTTCACAAAGTATTATAGGTACATTTAGATTTACTGTTTCCGCTAAACTTTAGCGCTCGAAGA
The DNA here is from genome assembly GCA_948473455.1 of Teleiodes luculella. Classification (NCBI taxonomy): domain Eukaryota; kingdom Metazoa; phylum Arthropoda; class Insecta; order Lepidoptera; family Gelechiidae; genus Teleiodes; species Teleiodes luculella. The sequence goes on from OX419604.1 coordinate 1,324,043, forward strand.
AGTACAATGTGAAATATTAAACAATCTTGCTGTTTTTTATATACCTTTGGCCGCATGTGCTGGCTACTGTACATATAATGTTGCCTGGTAGAAATTGCTACCTTTAGCAATAAGGCCGCCTTAGCAATGTCGTTTGCTACATATTAATGTCCTTGTCCTTACAAGGTAAAAAAATGGTAAAGTCCATTTCTTTCCACTACATAAAATGGATTTACAGCTTTTTTACAGTCACGCCTCTTTCGCGGAGGGGTAGGCAGAGACCTTTTCCTTTCACTTGCTATGATCTAAATATACTTCTATTGCTTCATCCACATTCAATTATCTCGTCATTTGTTTAAAGTACTTTTTTAGCATGAAAAAATATTTTTTATAAATATAATTTTAATACTACCTAACTTCTAATTATTAAAAAAACTTTATCTAAATAACAAGTAAGAAAGTACCAGCACAATTTTTTTCGATACTTTTCGATTTTCAACTTTCCTAATTGCATATTCGATACGAACCCACACTAATGACGATAACTTTTGAATTTCGAACAAAGGAATCGAAAGAATTAACGAAAGACAAGAATTAATTGTAATTGCAAGGCAGTTCTTCTAACTTTTCGAGAATTTTACTTTTTTCTTCTTCGCAGTAATGATATTTTCTTCGAAATTTAAAAAGATGTACGAGTATTTTAATGAGTTAAGTCTTTTTAGGATTTAGATATTTTATTTTACTGTTTGTATGTACGTAATATAGATATATAGGTACTGTGGCATCGGTTTCGTCGTCTCTATTGCTTTTGGGTCTGGCCGCAAGATTGTTCGTTTGAATCTTTTTCGAATGCATTGATTTTGATGGTTTCAGTCATGGTCTAAGGAAACAAAGTCTAACCATTATACCACATGACTGACATGAGCCTACGGCCTACGTCATTTTGCCTATTCATCCTTGTCGAATGCGTGTAATAGACAAGGATGAACAGCGCAAAATGACGTAGGCTTGTGTCAGTCACGTGGTCTAACGGTAGACGAAAGTCGCTCCAGGATCGCCCCGTTCGGGAATCATTTGATGGTGATAGTGAATTTTAGTTAAGTGCAGTTGTGTTAAAGATAAATAAACGAATTCATAAAGTTTCCGTGAGTTTAATTCGTATTAGGCTGCGTCCCTGACAGTACATTAATCTTTTTGTTATTATATAACAGAATATAAATTATTGGATCAAATGTTATGTTCTGGTTTCATATTGAAATAAATAAGCTTCATATTGGATTTAGCTACATTTTATCTCGGAAATATATCACTCACAATATGAGAAAGTATTGAATGAAAAATAACACAAGCGTAGCCGGCTGGCTTCCCATAGCACAGGAATTTCTAGTTTGGGGGCAGGAACACAGTATGTTATGTAATTACTATTTAGGAAAATAAATTACTTTTGTTTTTTTTGTAGCCACGTGCAAAGTGCAAATTCTAAATATTTTATACCTTTAAACGAGCAATAATTGTGTGTTTATTTACATGTATATTTCTATGATCTCGGAAACGGCTCTAACGATTTCGCTGAAATTTGGTATATGGGGGTTTACATGGGTAAACAATCGGTCTTATGTTTGGGAAAAAGCGCTTTCGAGTTTTCATGCGTTTTTCTTTCCACGCAGAATATGGTCGCTAATTTCGTTTTGCCGGCCACTGTCTGTCTGGTCCAGCGGGTGTTACAGGATCGAATCCCGCTCGGTGACTTACTTTTTTTTTTTTTTGTTCCCGGGCAAAGCTCGGTAGCCCTACTAGTTAGAAGTAATTACAGAAAATTATGTAACAGTGACGTTTGGGGCACTATTTCACGAAGTTACAGTTTATTAGAATAATTTGATGAGGCACAAATCTATACTTTAGTTAAGGGGAAATATTGCTAAAGCAATAAACATATTTAATTTTTATTTATTGCTTAAAGAAGTGAAGCATTCATTTTTTTATTATATCGACTACGTAATGTACAGAAGCCAGCACATGCGGTTGGACATTCGCACTACGAAATTCACCTCTACCACTACGAAATACGGGCGCTCTCAAGGTCAAAATGTCAAGCCGCATGTGCTGGCTACTGTACTTCGAACTGTACAAGTAATTTGAGAAAATAGTTCGTGCAGGATAATTGCAACCATTCATTATCTCTGACTGTTTCAATGTCATAAAACTATCAACTGCACGTCAATACAGAAATAAAGATGAGATACAGTTTGTACCAATTAACGTGTCATTCTCTTTATTACAGGTACCTACGCCGGCATCAGACGACAATAGAGAAAATTACCGGTTTTAAGACGGCAAGAAACTACACGCAACCCTGATTACAATCCATCAAACCGATTATTGGCTCCATAGTAAAGACAGCACAAGCCGCGCCGCCATGACGTCTTAAAAAAACAAAATGTGATAAACAACTATTTTTTTCGAACGTCAAAATGTTCGCGAAATCTCACCGGTTTTGGGACAGAAGAAAGAAAAAAGGAACGCCATGACGCTTTACCGGTTTTTCGACTCGATTAAATAATCGGTTAGATCCGGAAACGCTTCTAGTGTAGAGCTTTTTTGTGTGTCGCTGTGTGTACGTTTTAATCGGTTTCTATTTATTTGCGCATATATTTTTCGTAAAGATTTTTTTAACGGTTTTCGTCCAAGAGCAATATTAGATAAGGTATTCGTGTAATTCGTGTCTTTTTGATTGGCTATATTTTTGTAAATAAAAATTTTGAATTTTCTCATTATTTGATATTATAACGTTCGGTAGGTTTTGTATAAAAACAAAGTTTTAACTCTACAGAATAAAGCTTAATTTAGTCTACGCAAATAGTTCGGTAAAACGGGTACTAACAAAATAAATCTGTAAAAATGTCTGTTGTAAAAAACTAGGATAAATTTGAAAGCAAAAAAATAAAAATTAGAACTTCGAAAAATAGACAAATTCCGTTCCTATAGTTGGTATGTTCTTCAATAATTTTAACCGCGACATTTGAATTTCGTATTCGTAATACGGGGCCAAAATAAATAAAACACAACCGATCTTTTGTAAAAAATAAACACCGTAGTTAGTTCGAAATGTGAAAAAAAGAGTGACGTCACAAAACAATATGGTGCCGAATGTGACAGCGTTGGTTAGAACTACAATGAGTACCAACTTCAGCACAGCAAACGGCACATTCGGGCTGAATTCCACTTATTCGGTCCCGACTTACATGAGCCAAGAGGAATTACTTGCACTTCAAATATCGAACGCCACCGAAAATGGAACTTCAAACGAGACGCTTCAGATCGAGTTAAAATCGTGGTACCCAAGCGGGTACAGTCCGGCGCACATAATTATAGCTTCAGTGGTTGTGACTGTACTGATGATAATGGTTGTAGTCGGTAATATGTTAGTGATAATTGCTATAGTGACGGAAAAAGCGTTGAAGAATATTCAAAATTGGTTCATCGCGTCATTGGCGGTATCGGATTTTTTTCTGGGACTTGTGATAATGCCGTTTTCATTGGCCAATGAGCTGATGGGGTATTGGATTTTCGGGTTTTGGTGGTGTGAGATACACTCGGCGATGGATGTGCTATTGTGTACCGCGTCCATTATGAACCTGTGTCTCATCTCACTGGATCGCTACTGGAGTATCACGCAGGTCAGTTTATATGATAAGATAACATAAGATTTATTGCAATCCACATGGTAATAAAAGAAGTTACAAAAAAAATGAACCGGGCGGGTACAGCAATTTAAAGTCTGACCAAAGAAATAAGAAACCGGCTTTAGGGGCGCCACGTGTATATTTTTACGAATATGGCAACAATTTTCCTTATTAAATTAGTTTCCTTGAAATTCCGCAATATGGCGAGGTTTCTTATTTCTTTGGTCGGGCTTTACAATCAGTTTTATAACGTATACAAATATTAACAATTCCTTATACATATTAATTATTTAGTCAACTAAAATGAAAGCACTGTTAGGGTGCGGATATAAAGAAGCAGACTTAATACCGAAGTGAAATTTTGAAAATCTAAAACGTTATTACTATTATGAATTTGCGTCTTCTTGTAAAAAAGTTGCATTATCAACCATGCCACCAAGTCATTGAATGATTCTAACGAAACCTATAATTTAGTAATATTATTACACAACTAGTTTTCCGCCCGCGGCCCACCCGCGTTAAAAAAAATTCCCGTGAGAATGTAGTATTTTTATTTTATTTCTCCCCATAAGAACCATCCTTGGACTTCACCAAACATTTTAAAAAAAGAATTGGCAAAATTGGTCCAGGCTGCGCTTACCAACACATTTCGCGATTCATGTTTATATTATAGATACAGATTTATATTTTGACTGAGATTTGAAAATTATGTTGATATAATGTGTTACGCTCTACATGTTTTGAAAATTTTAAAGTTCATTTCATACATCATTGTTTATTTTTTTTTGTTGTATTTTAATTAAAGTTGTTGTATTTTAATTAAATTATTTTCTTCTAAATAATTTTTCTATAGGTACATTTCTAACTAAATCCTAGAAATAATTTTCGATACCTACGGCCTATCCTTGGAAATTTTAGAAAACTAATTTCGGTAACCTAATATTAAATATTTTTTCATTATTACACAGAAACTCTTTTAATATTATGTTACTGAAAATGGAGTCGTGATCCTAAACTAACAGAGCTCGAATCATGACAGTCTTTTCGTTTTTTAGTTTGACCCAATTTGACCTGTAAAGCCTGAACTTTGACACTGAAAGGCAGAAAAATGTCTGACTGGAGGTTTAGTAAGTAAAAGAATAGTTTATTTAAGATATTATTAAAACTAAGTTCTATTAAACTAAGTTGAGAAATCAAAGATCAATTATAAAATATGCCTTAAATCCTGAAAATCTTGCCTTTGGGTCTCTATCACTACCACATGGTATATAAGTTAATGTTCACTGCTAAACTAAATTCAAAGTATTTATTTTTATTATTTTGTGGCTAATGTTCCTTCCCTGGAAACTAGGCAGAGCCCTTACTATCGATGTCAGATAGTTGATAAACATAAATTGGAGGATGTGCAACATATTATACTTTTTAATATTCCCTTGACATGACCAATTATGTAGTGAATTTTTTTAGTTATATTTTCCTAATTATACATACTAGTATTGACGATCATACTACGGATGTCCTTTTTATAATAATGTAAAAATGTGTGCAATCTTGTAGTATGAGATAAATAAAACTAAACTAAACTAAACTAAACTACTTTTGGAATGTGACCGAAACAAACAGTTAAGGGATCGTTAAATTAGGTGTCTTAGAATTAATATATTAGATATAGGATTTTTTCACAGCATTTTAGCTTCACCATTTTGTCCGCGGAAGCAAAAATGGTGTACTTATTTGTATTAGACAGTATTAAAAAAATATCATAGGTTAATTATAAGTATCTTCTGTCGATTTTAAGAATAGGGTACGATGGGGCTGACATAATCACAGTAAGTGATTAAAGGTCCCTAATAAATAAAAGATTAAAAAAAAAAGTTGATAAACATAAGTACAGCCTGACATAAAAAGTAGAAATTAAAAAGTAGCAACACGGTAGTGTCGTCTCATTTTCACGATTGATTAGTTGGAAAGGGACAACACTACAGTGTTGCTACATAACACCTTGCAAACAAAAAAAAGTAGATCAAAATCGACACATTCGTTTAGGAGCTACGATGGCACAGACAGACAGACACACACGTCAAACTTAAAACATCCCTCTTCTTTCTCAGGAGTGAAAAATCTACTACTTTACACTTAAAAGTAGCCGTTCGACTCGAGCGTCAGCGACACTGACGCTGAAAGATTAATGGACTCTAAGGTGATGTATTTAAGGTGGACTTTGGAGGCATGCGACAGTGACGCGGCGTTCCCGGTGTCTGTGTCGTTGCGATAACTCACTTTTGAGCAAATTCATTCTTAAATCCATTACCGTAAGTCCATTATTATTTTTCGTGGCACTGACGCTCGGTTCGAACGGCTACCTTAAATTGTGTCGTAAACATTCCACTATAATGCTCATGTGAGCGAAACTAGTTGGGTTTCCCAATAAAAATATATAAGTGAAACAAGTACAAGTGTTTTTCAAAAAACTATGAATTCCACTATAAGTACCGAATTCCTATCGACTAACGGTATAGCTATCCAAAATATTCACTTTCAAATTAAACCATGTTTCGTCGCTCGGGCCCAATATTGAGTCCCAACAATGAATATTGAAGTTTGGATCGATCTCCCATCGGCCGGCTGAATGGCTCACCCGAGTATACCGCTTATAACCGGTTATACCCGCATATAACCGGTTCCAAACGCATAGAACCGGCGGAATTGGGCGAGTTTCAAGCTTCGGTTGCTGTCTGTATATCGGTTTCGAGAAAATGGTTTTGTTCGTAGTTGAAATTTCGCATATTGAGCGGTCGAGCTAAACAAACTTTTACGACAAGGCTTGTGAAAATCTAATTTGATACTGGATCTTCATTTTAAATCGGAACCATACTAATATTATAAAGAGGAAAGATTTGTATTTGTGTATGTGTATGTGTGTATGTTTGTAATGAATAAACTCAATAATACTGACCGATTTCAAAAATTCTTTCACCATTAGAAAGCTACATTCACCCTGAGTAACATAGGGTACCTTTTACCACGGGAAAATGCCTCATTCCCACGGGAAAAACTGTTAACGCGGGCGGAGTCGCGGCGGAAAGCTAGTAAATATATAAAAAACATAATTTTTAATTTTATAACTAAAAAGAAAAACAGTTAAAATATCATTACTAAATGTTATGAATCCAATGTACCTACTTAATTCCATCTTTCTGTATGACTTCTTGTCTGTATATTTATATTTCGGTATACAACTAAAAATTTCGATGAGACTTGGCACAAAGACATAGACATAGACATAGACATAATTTATTTAACAAAACACAATACAACACAACAAAAAAGAAAAAGAAAAACAATGATAAATAGTGATACATAAAAGACAATACACATTATACAGGCACGATAGTTGTGTTGTAGTGCGATGTCAAACAGGGCTAGATCTCAGCTTTTGCCGCGACCAGGGCCAATATAATCTTTAATAAAATATTATCTTTTACGGCGGGAAAATTTCGTCATTCCCACGGGAAAAACTGGTTGCGCGGGCGGAGTCGCAGAGCGAAAAGCTAGTTTTTATATAATCTCCAGGATACCAATTTGCTGGGAGTCGAATACATAATGCAAGGAGTATCGGTTGATGTAATTCGATTGTGAGGGATCGCGGATTAGCCTTTGACCGTTCCAGACCTTTGGTTCTTCTAATCATTGGGTTCAGATTTCAGCCTGTTTACCAAATATCTTTATACTAGCGACCCGCCCCGGCTCCGCACGGGAAAATGGTTATTGTGGGTTATCCTTCAGTATATTATGCATGTATTATACATATAAACCTTCCTCTTGAATCACTCTATCTATTAAAAAAAACCGCATCAAAATCCGTTGCGTAGTTTTAAAGATTTAAGCGTACAAAGGGACATAGGGACATAGGGACATAGGGACGGAGAAAGCGACTTTATTTTATACTATGTAGTGATAGTGATAGTGAAGACGACTTTTTGAGATAGAATAGTTTGTAACTGACACAGTATTAATGCTTTTTAATGTGAAATTGGAGAGCGTGGCCAAGTGGCTAGGGCCGTTGACTTCCATTCGGAGGTTCGTGGGGTCGAACCTCGGCACACACTCATATTCGCATGTTCGCACGAATTCATATGTACGTTTATTCGACGCTCTTACGGTGAAGGAAAACATCGTGAGGAAACCTGCACACACCTGCGAAATGATTCAAGGGTTGTATGTGAAGTTGACCAACCCGCACTGGGTCAGCGTGGTCGACTAAGGCCTATTCACTCTGATTTCAGGGTAGGCTCGAGCCCCTCGGTGGGGTCATATATGAGCTGTTAATGACGAATGTGAAAACTCACTGATCAACTATTAAAAAATAAAATATATTTAACAAGCTGTCCAACAAGCTTCGCTCGCGATAACAGTTTTCCCGTGGGAATGAGGGGTTTTCCCGGTATACAATGTATATAAGTATAAGCTAGCAAAAATCCCAGTTATGTACAGAAGTCAGCACATGCGGTTGAACATTCGTACTACGAAGTTCACCCCTACCGCTACGGAATACGGGCGCTCTTAAGGTCCCCATGTCGTCCAGTCGCATGCGCTGGCTACTGTACTTAATGAAGCCTATCCAAAGTTCACCCACTGATATTATTTTAATATTCACCAACTTTAAGTCCGAAGTCCCAACAAATAAGAACTCCTTAAACAGAATCTTTCGCGACTGTAAAATAATTTATATTCAATAACTTCCATCATCTTCATTTTCTTGAAGTTGACGACCAAATAAATACTTACTTAATTAGTTTCCGTTCCGTCAGGGTCGAAAGATAGTCTGAAACAGTGATGTACGCGGGAACATTCCCATAATTCCCAGGAATATTGCCATAATTCCCAGGAATATTCCCATAATGCAAAGAAATATTTCCCAAAGTAGAAATAATCCAAAAAAAAAGCAATGTGTTAACAGATCATATGTCCCCATATGTCCCCACCGAGGGGCTCGAGCCTACCCTGAAATCAGGGTGAATAGGTCTTAGTCGACCACGCTGGCCCTATGCGAGTTGGTCAACTTTACACACAACCCGTGAATTTCTTCGCAGGTGTGTGCAGGTTTCCTCTCAATGTTTTCCTTCACCGTAAGAGCGTTGAATACACGTAATATGAACTCGAAAATCGATAACACATTGGTATGTGCCGAGGTTTGAACCGGCGAACTTCTGAATGGAAGTCAACGGTCCCAGCTACTTGGCTACCGACGCCCAAAATAGCAATATTCTTAACGAAACTTGCTGTTCATGCTGGCTAGACGTGGTCAACCGAGTTGGTGTTATCGGATTAAGTGCGTATCGACCTGACCGACCTGACCGACCCCAATGTCTCGTCCTAGCCAGCCTCAAATGGAAAGTAGCGTTTTTAGTGTGGGAATATTCCCGGGAATGGCACATCACTAGTCTGGAATAATTTAAGAGTCCTGAGTTTTAGAAATCTGTTGAAATCACTGACTCGTCCTAGCTTCAAGCACAGAATAAATACCAGATACAGAAGGCGCACTCTCTGATAGCAAACGTGCGAATTTAATTCTAGCTACCACGACACTAACGTTCAAATTACTTTGAACGCGTCGAAAGTGACCTTGGCTACAATAGCCTACCGTTGGTCGCTGCGCTCGTATTAAAACAAAATGCACCTTAAGACTGCGCCGCGAGAGTCCGTATTACCACAGATTAAATAATAGCGTCGTCACAAGCGCGCGCGTTTTTCCTACTAACTGGCATCATATATGAGGCCGCCCGGCGTAGGTACTGTACGAACCGGCCCTAATGGTGGAGGAGAATCTCTAGCAAAATGAAAGAAGGGAAATTTATAACAATGAGTTGTTTATTTTATCGAAATCTTACATTTTCTTTTAGAAGCATGAAAAATGGCGTCCGGCTCGTAGCGCGGGCTACGGCCATCTCCCTCTCATCAACGAAATTCAAATCATTTATTGCTTTTCATAATTAAATGGCTCAAAACGCGGAAAGAGGCTGCCAGCACGAACGCGGCGAGCATGTAGGACGCATGCACGCCACAGTACATTCTGGAGCTGTGGCGCGGAGTGCGCCGGGCCTGCCTCAAGTGAAAAAGTGCCATCCTTAAATCGGAAATATTCCCGGAAACGACACATCCCTAGTCTGGAATAATTTGAGAGTCCTGAGCTTTGGAAGTCTACCGAAACACGAAGTTATGATAAGTACTCGAGCTAAAAGGTTACTTCATTTCTATACAGGTATAATAGCACCCGTTTAATAATGCTACAATGTACTTATAAAATGTCTTCGATGTTATAGGTATTTTAGGTAAAACAAAAATTATACATGAAAATATTTCTACTAAAATATTTCTTTGATAGTCCACTGCTGGACAGAATAAGAAAGTGTGGCCACATACTAAGTCATTAGAAGAGCGACCAATTAGAAGCCGAGGCCTGAAACGCGCTATCGGAGTTTTCGCAATACATTGAACATATACAAGTTCCAACGAAGTACAGTTGGACCGCGGTCCCCGGGCTCACCACCATACCCGGCGGAAGATTTTCCCTTTGCCTCCACAAAAGTAAAATTTGACGGCGCCGTAGAAGATGAAAATATTTCTTTGTTTCTTACTTTTTACATAGCGCGAAAAATCGCTAACCTTAAATGACAGTGAGTGTAGATACACTTTCTTTTTTGTTAGCAGCATCTTTCTGTGCATTTAAGACACTTCTTGGTAATTGTTCAATAGGCTCTTATTTCTAAAACCATGTAATTTATTTTTTAACACTCCTAAAATCATTTGTTTTCCCGGTTAATTTACAATAAAAAATAAATTATTACATTAATGATGATTGTAATTTTACATTGTTTGGTTTGGTGGTTGGTATTTGTTTGGCATGATAATAATAAAGCGGGATCACCTAACTAAGACATCAGAAGTGGGATTACCTAAGACACCAGAAGTGAGATCAATTATTATTTCAACATTGTAATTTTACCGGCAAAACAAAGCTCAGTGCACCGAAATGGCTGACTTAGCTTATGTACCCGTATTCTGCCGGTCCAGCCAGGCGGCGGCACCAAGATTGTAACCAGCTAACTCAAACATGGACTGCATAATGTTGTTTGCCTGTTTCCGGCAATGCTAGCATACTTGCTTTATATTGGAATATAATATTGCTACTTCGTTGGCTACTTCCATTTTGGATTTCATTTTTGATATAGCCCATACATGTGTCCACAGAAAAGTTCGGGCCAACCTTGAATCTTGTTTATTTTTTCTTTATTTCTTTGCAGGTGTGTGCAAGTTTCCTTTCGATTTTTTCCTTCACCGTAAGAGCATCGAATAAACGTAAATATGAATTCGAAAAGCAAAAAGACATCGGTCCGTGCCGAGGCTTGAACCTCGCTTCTTTCAAATGGAAGACAGCCATCGACTCTAGTTTGAAATACTCGTACGTTAACATAGACATAGATATTATTTATTTGACAGAACACAATACAACACAACAAACAATAAGAAAAATAACAGAAAAACAAACTGAGCACATAGATAGAAATAAAACAATATAATATATAAAAAAAGGAAAACTTAAAAAAGAAATAAAATATAAAATAAAAGAAGAACATGATATACATTAAAAAAAAAGAAAATAAATACATGACCGATCAATGTTGACATACGTTGCTTGCTTTAGCGATAAAAAATTATGTTAACTAATAAAATATATAAAATATGAAAAGAGTTTTGTGTAGTCAATGGCGGCGTGGACCAATGTTCTAAAAAACTTAAATTGGAAGAAAAAAATGTCTCCCTTTGTTTTGTTTGAATACAGAAGTTTTATTTTCGTTATAAATTGATCAGATGCATTGAATGAGCCTTCTTTCAGTATTTTCTTAGTCGTCACTTACACCTTATTCGAATTTTACATAAGTAAAAGAAAAAAAAAACACGGGAAAATGGCGAGAAGAGGCAAAAATTAAAATCCCTGGGTTACCCCATTTTGCCAGCGCGCCGCCGCGGCCGTGGTTATCAGCGCGCCACCTGACGGCTAACATTTATATTGAATCGCCCGTCTCTTCGGATCACGGGCGAGAGAACAAACGGCGACTTTAAGTAAGCATTCATTTCTCGCTTTAAAATTGAAGAAATCCATTAAAAATGTCATAGGACCTTTTAGACTTAGCTTTTTCTGTAAAACCTGACCAGAAAAATAAAAATAAATGTTTTGGTTGGAGACAACGTGCTTATTTTTGTTTATGGCAACATTTTCTTTTATACTAGGCTGTATGGGTTTTGAACCCTTTGCCTTTCCCATAAGGGACAAAATAACTTAAAAAAAAACTATTCGATTGAAATTCTGAAGAATAAAGGGGTTTTATTTTGTTGGTCGGGCTGTAAATCATCATCAGGCTGCATCATGTTTCTAAAGTTCTTTTTTTTTATTGACTTAGGTATGTTTTGTGCCGAAAAAGTACGACCAATCAAGCTTCACTGGACTTGCAGAGGAGCGGAAGACTCTACCCCGAAAAAAAAAAGATTCTGAAGTTCACCATAGCAGTTTTTTTAAATTATTTTCAACAATCGAGTAATCGACCTTAAAATGCCAAAAGAAGTGGACTATAAACAAACATTTAAATAAAAGATGTTTTTTTCCAAGACACGATTAAATAAATAGCTAAAATTACAAAGATTAAAATAAAAGTATTATTTGCATCCAGAGTAATTAATCTAAGTTTTACGATAAAATAAAATAAATTTTAAAACTAGAAACTTGTCTAACGGTTTGAAATTGCAAATCTGCTCTGGGGGCGCCACGTGTGTATTTTATGTTTATGGCAACAATTTCCCTTATAAAATTAGTTCCATTGAAATTCTGCAATATGGCGAGGTTTTTTATTTCTTTGGTTAGGCTATTAGTCAGGGTTTGTTTGTGTAGGAAAAAAGCAAGAGATGTATAGTAAAATTGTCTCTAAGCTGTCGCCGTTTTCCTTGAATGTAGATGGCCCTTTGAGCAGTGGCTGATACACACCGAAATTGGCTATTTTGAGGAGCTTACACTGTCTTTATAAAGGAACGAAGGAGCGATGTTGATTTAGACTTTAATTATCGTCTTCTTTGTGCTGTTTTCACTTAACATTCTCCTTCTGTCTTAATTCCTTTTTATTTTGAGTGTTATGTAATCTTGAATTTTTGGTTTTGTTCGGTTTGAGAAGTTTTATGGAAAGTTTTTCTTGCGAGCTTTTTTTATCTATCTATAATAATAAAAAATAATCCCGTAGCTATTGTATGTACTCATTGTACGTATTGGCATCACTTTAAAATGCTGACGATAGCTGGTAATTAATCGCCGAACACTTTGGATTTGGCACCGATCTTAAGACCATGGAATAAGAAATAGAATCGCGTGCAGCTTATCTTGCACTTAACTCTACAAGTCCGGTGAAGCTTGATTGGTCGTACCTTTTCGACACAAGCATAGGTCAATAAAAAAAATAAAAAAATAAACTGCACTTTACCTATGTACGCATCACTTCAGAAATGCTGAGGTAAATTTAATAGAAGTCCTCTGTAAGACATTTCTTAAGAAGTAGGGTAGGACCTGTTGGGTATTTTTTATGTCTTTTGTATATTTTTGAAGAAATAATAACGCCAGCAAAACCACAAGGCGAACGGTTACCTTCAAAATTATTAAAATATTAAAAAAAAGGAGATTGTCACTTTAATTATGAAGAAAGACCTTCCTGTCATAATTAGTTTCATTTCTAGACTTTTCGCCAGATATTCATCACAGCATAAAAATGTTTAATGAAGTCAGAATAAGCTTTGCTCAAACTAAAATTTCGCTCGCATCCCAGAAAATTAATGGGTATTTTTTTTTGTCACAGCGTTATTACTTTAATTAAAATTGTGTATAACATTCAGTCACCAAAAGAGCGATATAGAGGGCTAGGCTATCTGGAGTTTCCTTGCGTGATCGAATCAGGAATAATCAGGAATGATGAGATCCGCAGGCGAACCAGAGTCACCGACGTAGCCCGAATTTAAGAATCGCTAAACTTAAGTGGCAGTGGGCGTAGAACCGATGGCCGTTGGGGAAAAAAGGGTTCTTGAATGGCGGCCACGCGCCGGAAGACGTAGTGTGGGCAGGCCCTCTACAAGGTGAACCGACGATCTGGTGAGGGTCGCGGGAAGCCGCTGGATGCGGGCAGCGCGGGAGCGATCGTTGTAGAGATCTTTGTCCAGCAGTGGACGTCTACTGGCTGAAATGATGATGAATGATGATAACATTCAGGGGCCAAGTGACAACTAAGCAAAAAAAAAAAAACTAGACTTCCGTCCAGAAAAAGGTAACTTCCCGCGATTAAAAGTAGCCTATGTCACACTTTCGGAGCCTATTTAATGCAAACAAACTAAGGATCAAACCATATTGGTGTTGGTATATGAAAAAAAGCGGCCAAGTGCGAGTCGGAATCGCCCATGAAGGGTTCCGTAGCAGCCAGTAACATAATATTAAAGTTTTTGTAGTTCGTTGTGACTTTGATCGAAGTTTTAATAATAGTGAAAGGTAAATTGCGGTTTACGATTTATGACGTATTAAAAAAAAACTACTTACTAGATCTCATTCAAACCAATTTTCGTTGGAAGTTTTCATGGTAATGCACATCATATATTTTTTTTAGTTTTATCATTCTCTTATTTTAGAAGTTAGAGGGGGGGGGGGGACACACATTTTTCCACTTTGGAAGCGTCCCTCGCGCAAACTATTAAGTTTAGAAAAAAATGTTATTAGAAACCTAAATATCATTTTTGAAGACCTATCCATAGATACCCCACACGTATGGGTTTGATGAAAAAACTTTTTTTTAGTTTCAGTTCTATGTATGGGGACCACCTAAATTTATTGTTTTTTTTCGATTTTTGGAATAAAATCTTAATGCGGTTCACAGAATACATCTACTTACCAAGTTTCAACAGTATAGGTATTATAGTTTCGGAATAAAGTGGCTGTGACATACGGACGGACGGACGGACGGACAGACAGACAGACAGACAGACAGACAGACAGACATGACGAATCTATAAGGGTTCCGTTTTTTGCCATTTGGCTACGGAACCCTAAAAAGGCCATTATCTTTTAGATACAAACAAACATTGTAAAAATTGTCCACAACTGTTGAATGGGAATATTCGTTCAGTAATTACTAAGAAAATATACAAAATTTATAAAAAGATGTTAAATTAAATTCTACTGAAATTTCTCGTAATTTTCACAATGCAACTTGATATTCAAACAAGTAAATTGTACTCTCATTACCAACCAACTTAAATAAATTAAACAATTGCATTTTATATAAACAAGTAACAAACGCGAAACCCAGGTTTAAAACACAGCTTTCTACAAAACAAAGGCAAGTAAAACGCTAACAAACCATCACTTTACTAACAAAAGCTGGAATATTACATCGCCCTTTGTACATACAGCCGGTCATTATGCGAAATGTACGTAAATTACGGTTATAAACAGCTCCGGTCTCGGAAGACACGTGGGGCCCCGAGGCGTTTTGAAAGGGGCCCATAGAATGAACATACAAATTATTACTTACTCTCCTCCTTCCTGTACTTGGATGTTATTTAACAGATTTCGTCTATTAGCATTTTTTTACTATAGGCACAGAAAAAAAAATAGGGCGTGCCGTTTTTTATGCGTTAAGCGCAGCGTTTGGGACATGCGTTTGTCGCCATCGTTTACATGTGCCTCCTATGCATGATCTGTATTGGCCGACATAAAAGTTTTTTTAATAGACTCCGTACTTACTGAAGCAATACCTAGAATATTCTTAATAATTGAATAGGCTCCGTAACTACTGAACCGATTTTGGTGAAACTTTTTACAAAGATAGAATAGACTATGGAAAAGAACATAAACTACAATTTACCGCGGGAAATTTTCTTATTCCCGCGGGAAACATTTTTAAAGCGGGCGAAGTTGGCACAAAAATAGAAAAGACTTTGCAGAAGAACATAGTCTAACTTTCACAGCTAGTGAAGAAATAAAACGTCACCCTGCTGAGAAAACCTCGTAATAGAAAACTTTTGTCTAAATCCTTTTTTTACAAATTGGACAAAAAAACTCACAGTATTCACTTATAAAATTTATGCATCTGTTTTAAAGCTCTAAAGATAATCATGTAAAACTAATAAACAACAGAATTAATATTTACCTATCATACTTTTTTTTCAGTAGGTTTATTGTGTCCCCTGTAAAATTTTGTTGAAAGCAGATACTTACGTGATTTTCTCAGTAGGGTGACGAAAAGTGAGCCTTAAAAGTGAGGACTTAGGGCCTCTCTCAGGCCTAAGTGAGGCTAGACCGACCGTGAGGCTATTTACTTGTACAAACGATGGTACATTAAGGCACCCATCAGGAAGCCACGGCATAAAGGAATTTGTCGTTTAAAAATAAACGTGAAGATTATGATTACTTACTTTGTATGGGAGGGAGATTTATTGAGTGTTTTATTCAATACTAGCTGTCTGCCCGCGGCTACGCCCGCGTTGTTTCTCGACTTTTCCGTAGTAATTTTGAACTATCCCACGGGAACTCTTTAATTTTCCGTGATTAAAAATATCCAAGGTGTTTTACCAGGGATCTTATACCATCATGCAAAATTTTATTTAAATCAGTCTATCAGTTTCGGAGATAAGCCCATACAATAATGTGCTGACCTTTATGAATTACTAAAGTGTTTAAACTTTACACTATCTCACGGGAAAATTTTGATTTTCCGCGATTAAAAGTATCTAAGATGTTGTTAGGGGATATAAGGTACCACCATGTAAAATTCCATTCGCATCGGTCGAACAGTTTCGGAGATTAGCCCGTACAAACAGACAAACAGAGAAACAGAAAAAATCAATAAATGACATGGACATTGACTCGGATTTTAGCTTTTTTTATTTTTTTTTGTTATTTGCAATAAATTATGTGGTTTTGCGAAGTTATTATTATACATATTTAGATACTGGTTTGTTAGTTATAGATATAAAAAAATATTACTTTATTTCTATATACATTCCTGCGTTATTAGTGGTGGGAATCAAAATGTCACTATCGACATAAAGACTAAGGTTACTACGTTACTTACGCTTTTTTCACGAATATATTGCTTAATACTAAAAGCCGAACTTACTCGGCGGGCTCTAAATCAATTTCTTGGCCATCATTTTCTGGTATCTCCAATTTTTCTTTAACATAAGTGGTCTGTACCAAAACGAATTATTTGGAATCAGCTTTAGCAAGCACTAACCCTATTTCTCTTATCCCAAAAAACCCGTAAAAGGAATCTTCGTGGTCACAACCGTCGTCACGGTGATAAATTATGCAACTTTTATTGGGCAGAGGCGTAGTGCTGTCCACTATTTTAATCGATAGATGGTTCATTTTTGCGGTTAACGAGAGTTCGCGTAATAAGCTGAATCTAAACACTGATAAAAGAAACCGTTGTGCCGTGTTTATTTAACCATGTTGTTGATCTTCATGATGAGAATAAACTTTCTTACAGCCTATGCGGACCGATTGGAGGAAGAGAGAAAAATAAATTGTTCGATAGTATAAAAAGAAAATCTATTTTTTTCTTTTCGTTTCGTTTACACCAATGTTTAAATACAATTTATTTACAGATTATCGTAAATATCTTTTCTGAAAATAGTAGAAAATAAATAAAGCTTTTGTACACAAGTCGAATAGCTATCTTCCTCTACTAAGAAAGCTCTAAATCAGTAAAAAATAGAAGGTTAAATAAACACAATAAAAATATTTGTCATCAACAAACAAAACACTTTATACTCAGCAAGAAACGTGCCGTCAGCGAAATCACGACATTTGTCGAGACATCCAAACCTCGATATCGATAACCATGTCACGTCCCTAGCTCGTGTTAACGTATGTCTATCTGGGGTTACATGTTTTGGGGCCCCCGGGAGCAGACGCCTATTTTGCAAAACTTATTTACAAAGCTAGAACTATCAGCTTTAGGATTTTTGGGCCTCTTGTTATTTCCTTTGAAGAACGTTCGTAAGAGAATAAAACGAAAAGTAAATGCGTAGTCATATTTTATAATGTAGAGTCTTTTTGAATTAATAATGATTTCAAGGCCGTTTCTTAGCATTGAATATTTTTTGTGTTTCGAATAAAGTATACTTTAGCCACACTTTAGCACTGTACTACTTTATACTGTAGAGGTAGTACTATTATGTTCTTCTGTGCCGTAGTGTAGGTAAGTATAATTTTTTATAGTAATAATCTATTTGAATACATAATTTCTCGAAGATATGACATAGGATTAGGCTTTTTTTTATTTTGAATGTAAAATGCATACCGTACATAATTGAGTTATATTTGAAAATGTAGTGTCTTTTTGATGAAGAATGTTTTCAAGGACGAGTACCTATAAAAAGTTTTTTTTTTTTGAATGAAAAATGTTTTCAAGGATGTGTATAAAACGATTGTCTTTTTTTTCGAATCAACAATGCGTATTAGGGATAGTTACGATACGATCCAAAATGAGCGTAAGTATATTCATACCATATTTAACGTATTCGAAGAAAGTTTTAAAAATACGCTTATTTAACAATAACCATTATGATTTAAAATGGTATTTTAAGGTCTAATAACGATGTTCGAAGTCATGAAGCAGGAATTTGTACATGGGTCATATACATATAGCATAGCCATCTTCTCTACTACGTACGACAGCTCTAAAGCAATAAAAAAATACCTCGGATTATTGCTAAATAGTACCCCCCCCTATGACGTAGTACTGAAACGGCCGTTATTTTTAGGGTTCTATAATTTAAAAACTAAAAAAACCTTTTTTTTCTTAGACATGGTTGTCACACTGCTAGGCAAAGGCCTACCCTCTTTTCATACGCAACTTTTGAATTACTTTGCTAGGTGTGTGCAGGTTTCCTCAAGATATTTTTCCTTCACCGTAAGAGCGTCAAAAAAACGTACCTACATATGAATTCGAAAATCGAAAACATATTGGTACGTACGTACCGTGGCTTGAACCCGCGAATTTCCGAATGGAAGTCAACGGCTCTAGCCACTTGGCCATCGACGCTTGACGACGTCACTTATTCAAGTCCGGTGAAGCTTGATTGGTCGTACTTTTTGACACAAGCAAAGGTCAATTAAAAAAAAAAGACCTTACTTATTCATACAAATATCGAAAGGAACCGCGTCCCGGAATTTCTTGGACGCGTTTGACCGAATTTTTATTCCTTATCCGGGGAAAAGGCACTATTCTTTTTTTACCAACTCCCCTGGGTTACTCGCCTTTGGCACAATGATATACAGTGTACAGGAGTCTGAATTATACATAAGGGTCTTAGCCCTTCCTGCCTCGAGTGGAAAAGTGCGAGATGTTTATCTATGGAACTATATAGGTAGGCTTTTTATATGAATTTGACCAATTTAACTGTACACCGTGATATTTAACTGGTTGTTCATCCACATCATAGTGGTAGCACTCATGAAACATAGACATAGACATAGACATATACATAATTTATTTGACAAAACACAAAAAAAGAAAAAGAAAACCAATGATAAATAGTGATACATAAAAGACACAATACACATTATACAAACAACTAAACAACTAAACTAAACAAAACAACTAAACAACTTAATTAAACTGAACAACATTCTTTAAGAAACATAGGTTCATCTTATAAATTTCGTAACTTGATCAATTCAACAACTAGAAAAGAGCTGATAATCCTCAAATGGCTGAAGATATTTTCTAGGATGATAGCTAAGAACACTCGATTGTGACAACTAGCAAATAAAAAAAAACTAGATCAAAATCGGTGCATCCGTAAATAAAATTCAACTTGTCATACAAAGAAGCCGGTCACGTGACTGCAGTTTATATGAAAAGTGGAATATATTATTCATCATTGTATGCAAAACATAAATAACACAATATAATGTGAGGCTCTTACGGTGAATGAAAACATGTAAGGAACCTGCACACACCTGCGAATGAATTAAAAGGTCGCACAAGTAGTAAAGTTATTTTCAACTTTAGGACCACTTAGTTACGTCAGTTACATGTTCTTTCAGAAAAGTTTTCAACCTCTTTGTGTTATTTTCTGTCTTCCAGCTCCTCCGCGGCTCCACCCGCGTTAACAGTTTTTTCCCGTGGGAATGAGGCATTTTTCCGCGGTAAAAAGGTAGCCTATGTTACTTAGGGTGAATGTATCTTTCGAATGGTGCAAGAATTTTTGAGATCGGTTCAGTAGTTTTTGAGTTTATTTATTACAAACACCCACATACACACAAAAACTCACAACTTTCCTCTTTATAATAATATAATATAGTATGATATGATTACAATCAATCAATAATTATTATAAAATAAATGCATAAGAGTTTAGAGCTAGACAGCTAGAGAGCTTGTGCAAGACAACAATACCATTCCCTCGCTCACTCTCTCGCTAACTCACTCTTTCATTCGTTCACTGTGAGAGTATTCCCTTGTTCCGTTCGTCAAGTTGTCTCGGTTCAGTAAATTTATATTGTGGAGAGTGGAGTGCTTAGTGTTGGATATAGACATTTTTTTTGCAAGTGAGAAAGAAAAAGAACTTAACCTACAAAATATTTGTAACTAGCAGTTCGCCCGCGGTTTTTGACTTTTTGTAAGAACGATTTATTTTTTCGCGGTAAAAACTATATAAGATGTTGACCAAGGATATAAGGTACCACCATGCAAAATTTTATTCTTATCGGTTCAACAGTTTCGGAGATTAGCCCGTACAAACAGACAGAGAAATAAAAAAATTGTAAAACATCTGGATATGTTCTCTAAATCACTTCTTAAGGGGGATGTCAGGGGGATGACTCGGTTTTTAGCTTTTTTTTTCTATATACAGATTTTCGACCTTTACAGTTTTATTATATACTCGTAGATAGAAAAAAATGATGATGTAAAGTATGTTTTCTGAGCAGCTAAGTAAGCTACCTGCAGCTTATAAAAGCTGTAAAATAAAATAAAGGACCCCAATTTCTTTCGCTTTCGTTACATTTTCTCGCATCGTCGGGAAGCTCCCAGCACATGTGGCTGTATAAATAAGTATAAAATATACTTTGTAAGTGTCTCTGGATGGTCCACTTATGACCTAAAATAATTAAAAATGCATCTTTCCTAATCAAAGTGTGTATGTTTTTTTTTATTCATTAAAGTTTTTTGTGTTGGTAATACCTCGCTCTTCCATCTTGTGATACAGAAGATACATGATAATTAATTACTCAGAAATAAACTTAAAATTAAACGATTAAAAATAATGACTATGCTAAACGCTATCAAAAGCTATTTATATTCGAAAAAGAGCTAATTTATCTTTCTAAGCAACATAATATGTGTGTTCTCAATAAAAGTTACTAAGCTAAACTTTACTAGATAAGTACCTATTATAGTATTAGGTGGATTACCTACAT
Source organism: Teleiodes luculella (assembly GCA_948473455.1). Taxonomy (NCBI): domain Eukaryota; kingdom Metazoa; phylum Arthropoda; class Insecta; order Lepidoptera; family Gelechiidae; genus Teleiodes; species Teleiodes luculella. The sequence continues at coordinate 1,345,220 of OX419604.1, forward strand.
ACTTAATTATAATAAGTAAAGTAAATTAAGCGATCGTCTGTTGATGGAGGATGATGGCTAGACACAAAAAAAGCTGTTTCAAATATATTGTGACTCATAATATCTTAATAATATTCTTTATGAATAAATCGACACGACAAATCTCGTTCAAAGTAAACCGACCAAAATTCCCATTATGATTTGACAATTTAGGCATTTATTTATCCCATTCAATGCGCATAGAATTACCCATGGTCTAAGAAAACAAAGTCTAACCGTTAGACCACGTGACTGACACAAGCCTACGTCATTTTGCGCTGTTCATCCTTGTCTATTACACGCTGTAATGTAGGTAGATAACATTTTGTCAGTCGAAATAAATACGCCATTGGAATCGGTCTCGGGCTTAATTTGTACCCTAGTTTTCTTCTAGTAATTCTGAATTTTTCACACGCATTCGACAAGGATGAATAGGCAAAACGACGTAGAAATGACGTAGGCTCGTGTCAGTCACGTGGTCTAATTGCAAGACCTTGTTTTCTTGCACCATGGTCTATGCGCATTGAGTGGGATAAATAAATGCCTAAATTGTGAAATTATAATTGTTGGAGATGAACATAAACTTGTCGTAACAAAACGCACTGACGACTGCAGCGCCCTCTCGCGTCAAACTGTCATCGTCGACCGTATATAAACTCGGCAATTCAAATATTTCTTGCTTAGATCGTTTGCAATTTCTGTTTAATAAGTTCTCTTGATTAAAACTATATTTTATTACTAAAATTACTTGCTTATATTTCATCTATAATGGGAATTTTGGTCGGTTTACTTTAGACTTCTAGACTTACCATAATCACGCACAGACGACAGACTTGTTTAGCGTCGATCGCGGGAAATGACGAGAATGACGCGCTGTGGAGTGACGTAAAACTGTTTTTACGAGGCGCCCCGGGCTCGCGTCAATATTTACAGCCCTCAATGCAGTATCCGAAGAGACACTCACTGCTAAAAAGATCATAAAACTTACCTACCTGTGGTTTATTACGCAAAATAGGTGCGCTTGACTTCGAGTTGCGGTGAACAGCATTGTGACATGCGGGACACTTTGGAAAACGAACGCGATTTGAAATTTTATAAAACAACGGCATAGAAGAAAATAATAGAACTAATGACAACGGCCAGTCAATTTAAAAGCAGAGTAAAATTTTATGCTTCATCGAGTCGCATTCAAAGCTAGGAAAATCTGCGCGCTTCGCTCGTCGTGCACATAGTATCCTACTAACAAAATAAGAATAATAGCGGCGACGACCACGTAAACCACACGAAAAATAAGAATACCCGTTCTCATATCACGTGACCTCTAAGAGATTTAAACTGACTGTATTGAGACTTCCGCTTTTATTTTCGTTAGTAATTCAACTTCTTGAAAATACGGAATTATTTCGTACATTGTGTGTGAATTACATCATTTCCTGTCATCGTACTGAAATGGCCACGTGATAAACTTTGAAAAATAAATTTTAAGCCTTATTAAACAAAAACATTACGTTAGAAAGTAGCATCGAACAATAACGCATGCGACATTGATAAACAAAGTAATGCTTTACAAATTTATTTATTTTAAACAAAAGCGATGTTGCTTGTGCCTAGACTGCCACATGCGGCAATTGCCGCAAATTGTACCATCACTTGATTTCACATGCCAAAATTATACAACATGCGACAATAGTTACCTCAGCATGAATGATTCTTTACGCTTCGCCGAGTTTAAGCAAGCTAAACGTCATGACACGAGTTATTTTCTCACTCATGAGTTCCTTTTGACAACCTCCGTGGTCGACTGGTCAAAAGCTCGCCTGACTTTACGGAGGTTCCGAGTTCGAATCCCGGTAGGGATCCGTCGAACAAATAAGTATCACTTTGTGAGACTTTCCCCACTTTGGTTAGGACATTGCAGGTTGAATCACCTGATTGTCCGAAAATGTGTCTGATGTAATAACATTGGTCCCGGCTACTATCTTCTATGTAGTCGTTATAGAAGCCATTTCGGAAGCCTAAGGTGGCTCAACAATTCCGACAACAGGGATTGTGAGGTTGGTTAAGCTCAAAACCTGCTCGATAAGGAAAGATCATGGTCTAACCATTAGACCACGTGACTGACACAAACCTACGTCATCTTGCGCTGTTCGTTCTTGTCGAATGGGTGTTAATAGACAAGGATGAACAGCGCAAAATGACGTAGGCTTGTGTCAGTCACGTGGTCTAACGGTTAGACATTGTTTTCTTAGACCATGGGAAGGATGAGTTCTTTCCTACATTTGACCGTGTGTGGCTACCCATAAAGATTAGGTGAATGGCAACTTCCCGGCTAAAGGTCGGGAATCTGGGGAAGTATTTGCCCTCATCGACTGGGCAGCTGACTGCCAGTTTTATTACCAGCACTTATTGACCTCGCTTGAGGAGATATTGGTTCGCGTTTGTAGATCATAGGTGTGTTTAGCATGTCACTAGTCACGAGTAAAGAAACTGATAGGTATATTCGAGACTTTTTATTTATTTATTTATTTATTTTATTGGGAACAGCAAATAACTGTATACAGAGGTTTCAGTTAATAATATAACATATTATAAATGAGTTGACGTTCATATACAGTCCATAACACTATTCACGGGTAGAAATAGATTTATAAGTAGTTGCGAGGCAAAGCAAGGACGCCCTCTGTCCACACAGCGATTCTACTAATAAAATACTACGAGTATTATGAGTAGTTCTTTTTCACTTTGCCATGAATGTTTATTACTAAAGCTTTGCTTGAAGACTTCGTTTTCAAATAGCTTGTTCATAGTTGATGCAGCCAGCCATATGACAGGACATAATCTATATTTTTGTTTGTTTGTTTGCATCGAATAGGCTCCGAAAGTACTGAACTGTTTTTTAAAATTCTTGCACTGTTGTGAAGCTACACTATCCCCGAGTAACATAGGCTACGTACCTACTTATTTTTTATTTTTTTAGGGATCATTACAATATCTCCAATAATATAAACCAAGTCGAGGTGTAAAACATTTACTTACGTAAATTATTCTTAATAATTGAATAGGCTACCTACAGAACCGATTTTGTTGAAACTTAGTACAAAGATAGAATATATAGACCTTAAAAAAGAACGTAGTCTACTTTTTACGGTGGGAAATAGCTAAATATCGATTTGCGCACATTCTATTTCTTATTTATTTGATTAATGTTTTTTTTTGTTTTTTGCGTGTATGCAATATAGTATTACTTACCTACTTAAGTCATCCTAACTAACTTTTCATAGTCCGACCAGTCTACTACTCAACTGTACCACGGTGGATGAGTGAAATTTTCGTACTCTTAGCAGGATTTCTTGTAAATTAAATATCATCATTATCATTCATAAAATTGATATGTAAGCGGTATTATATAAAACCGGCAAACTATAATCCTCCCTAGCTAGATCAATGAGAGCCACATTCCGACGTCGAGATGTAAATGACATTGCAAAATTAAACCACTATCAAAGAGCGTTAGGCATTCGGCAGAGTCTAATAAAATATCCTACAAGCAGCGCCATTTAATTACATCGCGCGCGCAGAGACTTACTTAGGAATTTAGTTATTACTGTTTCACAAGTTTATTTTTTATTTTTAAAAGTTTATGTCACGTAAAAGAGAAAACTTGTGAAAACTGCTTCAGTACGTCGTTTGTATAACATCGATTGTTGTCTCCTTTGCGAGTGCAACGAATTTTTGGTAAATCTTGTCAAAGGTATTTTAAAGTGAGATTTTATAAAACAATTTTTCGACGTCAAACCTATTATTAAGTAAGGACCAAATCTGTCCATGGTTGGTCGTTTAAAGACGGCGTTGCTCAAAGTTCAAAGTATTTATTTTCAACTTTAGGATATTTACATCACATAATTAAGTCAGTTACATATTCTTTTGAGACAAGTTCAGAAATTTGGCTGTCTTCTGTGGAGAAGAACTCGCCGGAAGAAACTCTACAATTAGAGTCTGTAATGAAGAACGACCGTAACAAAATCAAAATCAGGGTTTTTTTCGAAGTAAGATTTCTAAAATAAATTTTCGACGTCAAATCTAATAAATAACTCGGATGGATCAGACTGACCATGGTAAGCTGTCCTACACAACAAAGTATCAAGTATATAATCTAAAATAATATTATGTCAAATTATAAACTTCCTAACAAGAAGATAATTCTCAACTTTTCATTCTTAGTAAGAAACAAATCTTGGTTACAGAGTTATTGAAAGCAATTTTATTTCAAAGTCGCCCAACCGAAAATAATTAAAGGAACCGTTCATCTTACTTAATCCGAACCTGTCGTTTTAAAGTTATGGGGGTAAACTGGGGTGAAACTGATTAAAAGAAAACTTGGAAGAAAATCGTATTTTTATTAAGTTCCCGGTGGGTCTGGGAAAACAGTTTAAGACCGACATTTCAGTTTAGCGGTAACTGGAATGTAATTTTTTAAGTTGGCAATTATGCGCTTGTTGTTTTATGGAGACGAGGTAGGTTTTTTTTAATTCGAAAGGTTTAACTTGTAGAGCATGGTTCAAGAAAACAAGGTCTTGCAATTAGACCACGTGACTGACACGAGCTACGTCATTTATAAGTCATTTAGCCTATTCATCCTTGTCGAATGCGTGTAATAGACAAGGATGAACAACGCAAAATGACGTAGGCTTGTGTCAGTCACGTGGTCAAATTGTAAGACCTTGTTTTCTTGGACCATGTTGTAGAGTAATGTTTTTTTAAGGTTGTCTAATAGAAATTGCTACTCAGCAATTAGGCCTCCTGCATGTTACTAATCGTTTTTGTGAATCATAGTGACTGTGTAATAAAATGCATTCTATTAATTTTTTTCGCTACTGACCCAACTTTTTAAATACTAGTACTTATGAGAGTGCCGAGTAAAAAAAAGTAGAGCATAAAGATTAAGAAAGAAAGAAAGTCCTTCCTCAGTTATCTCCTTTTCGTAGGTAGGTTGGCTGGAAGATATCTCTTATAGAAATAAGCTCGCCTTTGTACACTAGCTATAAGTATTAAATGTATGTTTGTTTTGTGCAATAAAGAATTCTATATAAAGAAAAACCGTTGAACGATTATGACTGGCTCTTAGAAAATTATGACGTCATCGTCTCGCCTAGGGTTGCTCCTCAGAGATTGGTAAGATTCATGGTTCGGCCTTGAACGTTACCTAGGAAAATTTGACTTTAATTCGAAAATTTCGCTTTATAAATAAGCGAACTGCACGGAAGTTTTGTGAAAGCAGTTTTTATTTATTCGAAAATCGAAACACATTGGTACGTGCTAAGGCTTAAACCCTTAAGTGTGGTCGGCTAAGGCCTATTCTCCCTGTTTTTGAAGTAGGCTCGAGCCCCTCGGTGGGGACATATATGAACTGTTAACCCTTTATAAGGCAAAACAACTTTAAGGTTAAAATCAAAGTGGTAATATAGTGGACACTGACTTGTAAATGTTTAACGATACTTTATTTAAATTTCATTTGAGTGTCGATTTCTTGTAGCATGAATCTCCTGGAGATACCTGAAACGTGTACCAGTTATATACCTGTACACTTCTGTTAAATATTTACATGACCGGGTCAAAACTAAACACTGAGGTTAAATTCTTGGAACCTAAGCACCGCTGGGAACCTACACAAATTGTTTGAGAATACCTTACTTTAGTAGTTAGACGCCTGAAGTTTAGTGTAGAGTATTATGAAATTCTGAAACTATGCAAGACTTCCAAGGTCAAGGAAATGTTTTTAGACTGAAAAGAAAACTAAACTAACTAAAGGAACGATTCATAAACATTTATCATCATCTTCATACTTTTCACAACGACCGGTAGAATTACCTTTCCATCGCTCTTTGAGTGACTTTGAGCCTTCTTATGAGGCCCATCGTAAGTGACCAAACTACAAATAAACAATTATGTAGCTATTCTACTGCGGTCATACTACAAATAAACAATAATGTATTGTAGCAAATCTCAAGCTATTTTGATTCGACCTTAAACTACCTTCAAAGTAATCCATTTACTAATCTAATACCAAAACAGCGCAAGACGAATTTATTGATGGAAACACATAAAGCTCACAACTGAAGCGAGTTCAGGAAAAGGTACAAAATAAATAAACTGGATTGGCTCAGCGCCTTCATTGGTACGGTTCGGGCGTTAACAATTCAACAAACAAGCAATTCGTACGCCACTGTTATATGTTGACGGGACGACTTTTTGCCGTACACTCGCCGGTCAGAAAATACGGGTGACATTTGCAAAGAAATGTCTACGAAACGTGAAGAATAGAGCAAAGTAGACGGTGAAGTAATGACAGAGATTGCATCTGGGATTGTTTCGTCTTGTTTATGCTTAATTCCTTGTGCCATCAAACCGACCTTATACAACTAGTGCCCCGGTGGTATTTTAAAGTTTTTTTTTTAGTTTTGACGTCGATAAATGGTTTTGTAAGATCTTACTTCGAATAAAATCTTTTGTGTTTGACTTTTGAACTTTTATTTATTTATTTATTTTTTAAACTATTTATTGTATACATAAAAATTTAAAGGACTAATACATATTATAGAGAGATGACACAACAAGACAAAACCTTATTCGACCTACGGTAAAAAAAACATCGTGAGAAAAACTGCGTACATCTATAAATTTAAAATTTCAACCAATCCATACCAGGCCGTCGACTATAGCTTAATTTTTAGACTAGGACTAATAATCTACATATACCAGTTCTTTTGTACCTACAAAATTACGTATTTAAGTCAATGATTTCAATATTTATTTTGGAAACATATAAATAACATAAAAGCATAATTTAGATGAAACCCTCAAAATTAAGATCACAAGCAAGGAAATCAAACGCCTAATAATATATTAATTACAACCAACAATGCAGCAATTTACAACCAAACCATATCTAATTATTTCGCTTAATAATGTCGAGTTACTCAGTTGATACTTGATATCCATAATAATTTGATACCTATACTATATTACGTTTTGTATTCCAAGTAATTATATGTTCCTATTTCAAATTGGTTAAGGAAACTATTATGTAATGAATGAATTATGTAGTCATTATTCATTGAATTCAGCTTACCATAATAATGACTAATAGTGAACATTTGTTCACTACCAGTTAAAGACTTCTCCTAAACCGGTTTTTAGCTAGTGCCGAGCATAGTCTAAGAAAAACACGGTTTTGCATTCGGATCAGCCTACGTCATCTTGCGCTGTTCATCCTTGTCTATTAACACGCATTCGACAAGGATGAACAGCGCATGATGACGTAGGCTTATGTTGGTCACGTGGTCCGAATGCAAGACCTTGTTTTCTTAGACTATGCTCGGGACTAGGTTTTAGGGAAGTTAACCGGTAGTGAACATTTTCAGCTTATCATTATAATGATTAGTTTAGCTTATAAAAGTTTCCTTAACCAATTTGACGGTACCGACTCGAACGCCAAACTCAAAAGCTGTACCGGATTAATATTTCATTAATTTTTACCAAATTGTTAGCCCCCTTGTGGCGTGATTGACCCACTGTGTCTTTCATTCGATTTGAGGTCGCTATGAGAGAACCTTCCTGAAATCAGCAACCATCAGTCTGTAAGCAATAATGTGCTTTACCCGTCGCCTTTTTAGTTTTGCATGTCTGCAGGCTTTGTTACGAATCGTAGAGATCCACTTTTTCATATTGAAAATGATGTCTGTAAACTGGAATGCCCGTTAGAAGTTACTACTTTCATAAAAAGGCAGCTTACGCACACTTTCATTGCAGTGGACTGTTATATTTTTTGTCAATACTGCCCCCGTAACATAAAGTGCTATGACAAAAGTTTGTCGCACATTTAACTGTCAAAAAGTTGCGAGAAACCCGCCATATTGAAATATCCTCCAATAGGATAAAAGAATACGCACGACAAAATTATATCTGTCACACGTGGACGGGCATGTTAGAGAACTTGGTGTGTATTCCATACATTTTAAAATTTTAACATCCAAATTCGAAATAAACTAAGAAATGTTGGACCAATTTCTTGTCCGCCATTGTAGAGCTACACGTTACAAATGCACGCCGGGCGGAACTGGGGGAAGTCCCGTAATGTCCTGCCGCGTCCGGAGCTCTCTGATTGTACTGATGTTTAAAAATGCATTACTCCCCGGGACTATCGTAGTGTGGTCAAAGGAATACCGATACATATGGATTATTGATTTCGTAGATTACTTGATGTTGTAAGGAAAATCAATCATGTTCTTGTGCCTGAAGGATTCAGTAATCTTAACTATACCTACCTATATAATAATAATTTTAAAATATATCACTACATAGTATAAAACAAAGTCGCTTTCTCTGTCCCTATGTCCCTATATCCCTACGTATGCTAATATCTTTAAAACTACGCAACGGATTTTGATGCGGTTTTTTTAATAGATAGAGTGATTCAAGAGGAAGGTTTATATAAATAATACATGCATAATATACTTAAGGATAACCCACAATAACCATTTTCCCATAAAACGCAACGCCTATGGACTTTCTCCTGGCGAGGTTATCTCCACATAAGACAGGTAAATTTATAGAATACATTAAGACTTATGTAAGTGAAGTAAATCTCCAGAAAAAAAAGCAGATTCTTCGATCTGTTTGAACTCTTTAATATTAGTAACGTAGATGAAGCGATTGACCTGCTAAATATAATACCGCAACAACAAGCTCCCACAACTAGCGACCCTGTTTTGCAATGCAAACCCTGTTCCGCCATTGATTGGTGGAATGAAGCGTTCGATTCACCCATCGTTACTTCCACACTTCTGCACTGAAGGGTATTAGGTAAACAGAAAATGTTTCCCGGGTTTTGGAAAAGGTTGAGGGGTAAAATGATCTTTTTATTTTAGTGCTATATTTAGCATTTGAAAAATCCGTGTATGTGTAGTTAGTTAGGGAAACGTTGGATGTAGGCAACGCAGAATTTATCGTTGTGGAGTTTCTTCGGGGATACCTTTATCCAGCAGAGGACTCTATTAGGCTGAAATGTTTGTTTCTACTGAAACTCTTGATGCGAGGGAGATGGCCGTAGCCCGCGCTACGAGCCGGACGCCATTTTTCTATTCCCAAAGCTTTGTTGAGATTTTCGTTAATAAGTTACTAATATAATAATATTATTATGCTCTATTTAAATTCCTTCCTTGTTTTCTTTTCCTCAACCATCAGGGCCGGTTCGTACACTACTCATGTTTGTTTCTGTGTTGTTATACGTCTTTGTTTTTGTATATATTGGCTTAGTTACGCCCTGGCTCAAGCTCATTTAGATCCTTAACAGACTGTGCTAAATTTTAGCTACTTTAACCACTATAGTCATTGGATTATTGATATCTATCATCAGGGCTACTACAGAAATGTAAGAGGCTCGAAGTGTTAAACTGTGGCATAGTGACATAATAATTAATGACCATTTTGTCACTATGTCACCTTCTGATACCTTTTAAGCTTCTCGTGTGTAAATGTGAGCTTATAAAAAGAACGAATGCTTGTCTTTTATGGATCGTCTTCACTAAGATAGTATAGTATGAGTTTAAACTCTGTTACGACTTTTTGTTATTTTACTGGCACAGTGAAGATACTCTTGCTGATGTAGCAAAAACCGGGGTTAGTTAACGAGTTTTTTTTAACGCTAAATTAATCACTTCGGAAGAAACTTGACGTAAAAGCAACTGATCCTGATTAATGGGGAAGGAGACTGGTTGTCGATCGCCGGGTCACGAATTCAATTCGTTGAAAAATAGTTGATTCTTTTCGATATTGGCAGCGGGTTTTGCGTCAGGAAGTTGGCTTATCAGCTCATTTATGTTCCTACCGAAGAGGGTTCAAGCTTACACTCAATTAAATTGAAATTTTTTTTTTTTAAATTGACCTGTTTGTTTCGAAAAGGTACGACCAATCAAGCTTCACCGGACTTGCGGGGGAGCGGAAGACTCTACCCCAAAAAAGTCATATACCAACGCTGAGGGGCTCCGTCGCAACGGCTCAAGGGAGCCTCGGACCACGGCCTAGCGCGTTGATAAAAACATCGTGAAGGAGACAACGCCTGAGGGGCTCCGTCTCTTTTCTCTAAATTGAAAAAGCTTTGATCGACAATAATAGTTGAATCAGGGTTAGTCAACTTTACACAACTTTATATTCTTAAATGTGCAACTGCACAGGTTTCTTCGCAAGAATTTCCTTTACTTCGATAAATCGAAAAACAATACAACAGGGAATCTGACTACAGAAAAGGCCTTCCAATCAGTTCAATAGTTCGAGTAAGTTTTAGCCGGGGTGGTGTGCCGACATAAGTAATTATAACAAAAAAAATATATTCTTAAAATTCTAAATATTACTTAGCGTGCAAATTTCGAGGTTAACCTACCTGAAATTTTAAATGGAACCTTTTCAAGATATTTTTGTGCTGTGTCTATTAATAATTTTACTGGCCCCGCCTGTACTAATGTCATTTTGTTGGAATATATAGGTACCAAGGATATACAAGTTGGTACTCAGAATAACGAAGAAGCGTGGCTTTCAAATATCTCTGAGTAGGAAATCCATCATAGCAGCCGTACGTTGAATAATCAGTGAAAACTGTCAATTTAACAACTATCATATATTTTTACTAGCTTTTCGCCGCGACTCCGCCCGCGTTAACAGTTTTTCCCGTGGGAATGAGGCATTCTCCTGCGGTAAAAGGTAGCCTATGTTACTCAGGGTGAATGTAGCTTTCTAATGGTGAATTTTTTTTTAAATCGGTTCATTAATTTTTGAGTTTTTTTCTTACGAACATACACACACACAAAAATACAAATCTTTTCTCTTTATAATAATAGTTTAAGTATTATAGTATGATTATGAACAACCTACATACATCTAAACAAATCATGAACACGATTGATATTATACAATAAATTTTACTTTACGCTGAAATGCGTACAAAGAACAAGAACTTCAATAAACAAATAAATAATTGCTAGATGCTCTGGTACAAAATATTCTATTTTATTCTAAAAATTTAAAAAAGGTTTTTACTTTTTATAGAAAAGTTCAAAGCCATTTATGATGTTAATTTAATAAAGTCCCACAAAGCGAGCAAAAAAACCGCTGTTTGCTCCAATTTAAAAAGTTTTTAAACCGATATTTACCGTTGGTCAAAGAGTCACAATATTTTCACCTTTTTTACAAGAGAAAGTGTTTATTTTAGATTGTAGATTTGGATTAGAAATTAAAATAAAATTTGATAAGTTTTCGAAAATAGCCAGTGTGAATTATGATTGTTTTTGTCATATTAACGTAAAATTAAAATTTTGATGCTCGCTCGTATCATGTATTTGTGTGATTATAATAATATTGACTTTTTAATTTGAAATAAAAAAAGAAAGATAATAAGTATAAAAAAAAATATCTTCAACCATTATTTTCAAAAATTGCAGTGTCTTTAAAATGGAGACAATGGTAAACCCACAGGTAAATTGGGATTCATAACTTTTTCAATTATTTTAGATTGTTTTTTTTTTTTGAAACGTAATGGCTCCACCAAAAAAGAAACCCACACGCTAAGTGAAGTGAATAGAAGTCTGGGTTGCATTTTGTATCACTTTTATGTAATATTGAAAAAGTTAAAAAAACATTTAGATTACAAAAGAAAAAACTCACTTGCATTTCATGGGGTCACTTCGATTTGGATTTCAGTGAGAGTAACAATTTGTTCCGTATTTTTCAAATTAGACAAACTGATGAAGATCGCTGAAAGTATTTGGATTATAATAATAACTAGAGACCCGTAGCGGCGTCGAAACGCCGCCGGCTAGAATATGGTAATGTAATATTATAGGGAAACATAAACCATTATTAAGGCATTTTTTCGATACTGTACTCAAAACACACATTTGAATGAAATGGTGCCTTAATAATAATAAAATATAACCCACCAGAATTGAGCCTAATTGCTTTATAATCACAACGTAGAAATGAACATTTGTCAAAAGTGTTGCATAACAATTTAAAAAAAACTTAAGAAACTTTCATTGATTCTTATTTTGATATCAAGAATCATTTGAGATATTAGACTTTAGTTAGCATTTTTTAGTCATTAAGGTTCTCTATTGTCTACAATCATCCTAAATATGAGAATACAAAAGTCAACTTATTTTAGTAAATGTTAGTAACAAAATAGGATCAGTTATGGTGCAAACATTTTGAGAAATGCTCACGGCAGAAATAAAAATAAAATATGATTTTCGATATTCATCTATGACTTTCTGACCTTTTAATTTTTATTATTACCGAATCAGAATAACACTAATGAAACACGACTTAAATTACACCCTGGATATTTATTTATACCTACTTGTAATATAAATATTCCTACAATCGACGATATAGAGACTGTGAGGAAAGAAAAAAGTCGTGGAATAGGCTCCCATACAAACCACGACCCTTTTAATAGGAAACGGACTCTAAACAATGATAACATTTAATAAGTAGGTAAAGTCACCGTCAGATATTGGTTGGATTTCTCGCTCGCTCGCATTATCTGATGGAACCTTGACTGTACCTACCTAGCGTTGAAAAAATTTAATTAAAACAGCTTCTTTCACAAATTCGTCCATTTTTCGATTATTTCATAACAAAATATTGACATTAACCATTCTAATTTTCACATATAACCATTTATGTATCTTAGATCTAATTTACGCCAATTGAAATAATTTAAACCGCCGAAAAAAACTGAAAAGTAAGAAAAACCCTATAAAATATTACCAACTTCAAAATATTAACTTATTAACAAACGTGATAGACTATATTTGAAGTAGTAAAACCTTGGCATTGTCCGATTATTCTTTGATCTTTATATTGTTCTATAAATATCTTTATACCGTCAAAAACTTGTGCTCTACTTAAAGCCACGTAAAGCTGCCCGTGAGAAAATACTGGTTTTGGAAGATAGACAGCTACTTTTTTCAAAGATTGCCCCTGACTCTTGTTTATTGTCATCGCAAAATTCGCAAATGCAAAAGTAACTGGAAACTGAAATCTTTGTAATTTGAATGGAAGGATGGAGTCTAAAGGGCTAAACTTTATTTTAGGAAGAATAACTCTTTCGCCTGAACTTGCACCCGTCAGAACCTGACAATCTAAAGAATTGGTATATAGTTTTATTAACTGAAACCGAGTTCCGTTAATCAACCCTTTGGCCGTATTTAGATTTCTCATGAGCATGACAATAGCACCAATTTTTAATTTAAGCTCTTGTCTGGGAAGCCCACTTACTTCAATACTGTTAAGAAATTCCGTCGGAAAATTTATATTAGAATCAGAGTCATCTGATATCACTGTATCTACGCTTTTATATGTTACTTCTTCGCTAGAGATACGCTCGAGAACTTTCAAATTAATTTTTGAACAGATTTCATTAGTCGGTGTGAGAATAGCCTTTTCGTGTAGGTATATTATTATAATTGTCCAAGTCATTGTATATAAAATCGATCGGCGAACCAATTCCTAAAAGACGAATCTAATATTGACTGCCCACATTCGTCCTTTGGCAGAGTGTCATTTCCAACTTTAAGCAAGTAATCTGCAAATTCGTCTTGTCCTTCATTTACTCGCATATTTTTATCTAGCTTTAGAAAAGTCATGTATCACCACAAACGATGATTTTTAATACAGTTTTCGATTGTTACTGCCCGTCCAGCGTGTGGCACTACCGGCAGAGTATAGACTCAGACTCAGAGTATAGAGTATTATTTTCTGGTGACTTTAGATAGCTAAAGTCACCAGAAAATAATACAACTTTTCCAGCAAATGGTTGTCGAAACATGCGATCGATTACTGTCAAGGCTGCTGCCGGTATCATACTCGCTTCATCAATTTATAAGGTAGGCACTGTCAAGATATCTCCCGTGAGAAGAATCAGGCTTAACACCAGATACAGACGAATCAAGAATTGGTATCGGCAATTTAAATTGATTGTGAAGTGTTCGACCTCCGTTAACTAAGCTTGCTGCAATACCGGTAAATGCTACTGGCACAGCAATGCGACCAACACTCGCTACTTTGGCAAGTAAAGTTTTTTGCACATACGTTTTACCACAACCTGCAGGTGCATCAAGAAAAAAGGATGAATTGCTTTTTTCTAGCTATTTATTCTTTTTCAGTCTATTGACATTTGCAAAGTGCCCTAGAAGCCAACGCCATTACCTATACGAAAAAAAAATATCTAAAATTTGAGTGGTTGTCATTTATGTCATTTAATGTAAACAAATCCTTGCTTTATTTTTACCTTCTTTTAATTGGTATTTTGTTAGAAAACTTAAAAAACTAAGAGTTTTATGCACCCCTCCAGGATGAGACGAAGCTAATGAGGTATAATTTATCAATATCGGACCTCGGATGTGGATTTGATACCCTGTACAAAAATCGGGCTTGCGTAATATATATATAGATAATTTATTTCAAAAAACATAATTTACAAAATAATGATACTTAAGGACTAAACATAACAATGTACTAAAATAAATTACAAATTATTAAATAGTATTTGGATAGCCACTAGTACTAAACATAACACTAGAAGACTTTTATTTAGCTATAAACATCTTTCTAATTTATCATGACAATGTGCTTTCACTTATTTAATCTGTAGCGTTAAATACAACACTTGCATGCTTAACATAATTATTGTTGTATTATTTATTTAATTAATTTAGACAACCAGTGGTAAATACAACCAACAACCAATAAAGAATGACATTAAGAATGACACAGTACAGAAGATTAACGAAGATACCTAGAGAATATTCTTAAGTAGATAATAAGAGAAGTATCTAATAAACGCATTTACATTATTAATGACGTTTTTAGGTTAACCTACTTCACAAATCAATACGATTCGAATGATGGAGCAGTGAAATTTACAGACAGAAATTTCGCCACACTCAACCAGGATGCCAAAACCCAAAACATTTTAGCAACATTTCCCGCTAAGCCCCGACCGGTCGAATGCATAATTTGTACCGTTTCTCCCGAATCAATGTGACAGAGAGAGTTGTGTGTCACAAACAGCGAAAGTACTAATGGAACTCGATTCAATATCACTTTTGAGTTTAGGGTTGGGATGGGACGCTATGTTTTTTAATCCCCGACGAAACAGACAGACAGACACACACGTCAAACTTATGTGTCTGTCTGTCTGTCTGTGGCATCGTAGCTCCTAAACGGATGAACCGATTTGATCTAGATTTTTTTGTTTGCCACAATAGAGAGTGTTCTTAGTTATTATCCAAGAAAACATCTTAAGTCATTTGAAGATTATTTATCAGCTCTTTTCTAGTTGTTGAAAGGATCTATGAAGGTTTTGTGGCAAGCGTTTTTTAAATTTTTAATTTAATGTTATTTTAAGTCAAATTACGTTTTAGGCGCGAAATAATTGCACATAACTTCCTAGCCCGAACTTTATGCTCAGCAGACCTAGGTTCTTGAATCGTTGTACGCACGTAGCGTGGGCAGGCTTCCCATTAGTTTAGGTGGACCAACGATCTGGTGAGGGTCGCGCAGGACCGACCGTTGTAGAGATCTTTGGGGGAGCAAAGGCCTCCAGCAGTGGACGTCTTTTAGCTGAAATAATGATGATGTTACCTAGATGGTGATTACGACTTTGTCAGATGAAATATGGAATCGAAACGAAAAGAGTTTATTACTTTTTCAACAGATGTTGTCTGTTAGTGATTTATAGATAGAAACGAAAAGAGTTGAGAGTCTCCAGAGGAGACTAGAGAAGATAACCAAAGACTAGAAGAGATGACACGAGACTAAAAGAAATGACACAAGACTAGAAGAGTTTACTTGACGCTAGAAGAGATGACACGAATATAGAGATATAACACGAGACGAGGACAAGGATTCAAAAGTAGAAGAACAGTTTACTAGAAACTGTGGCAATTGTTAATGCGCTTAGTTGAAACTATTTTCAAATAAACTGACCTTAAATTTTGCATGCTTTTCAAAACTACTAGTATGGGATTGCATAATAAATCCAGAATTTAATGCACATAGTCGTCGAGGCAGGTCTAGCAGCACTGATTTTGAAATTTAACATGGTGTTTACACTTTGCCAGTAACACCAGAGTGGTTTGATTTATATTAGAATGATTATAGACCTGATTGTAATTTGACGATTAAAACCTTAGACTTTTATAACAAAAGGGGTCCATATTGGATTGCATAAAAGTATTTGTCATAACTATCTTTTCGACTATCGCTAATTAGGCCTAAAATGTGTACGTAGTATTTTCTTTTCCATAAAAGTTATTGCCATAATCATCTACAACCTTAACATTATTAACCATAGTGGCTTAACCACGGAGTTTAACATATTATTATACTAATATTTAATCATATTTATTTTTCGTGAGTTTCTAATCATATAAAATACACTCTTTAACTATACTTTTTTGTATTTTTAAAGTGAAATTAATTACATTGTTCTTTTCTTAAAATCTTTATTAAAATTATATTAGAACTTATCATTTTCCGATTATTTTTGTATAATTAATGGTCTAACCACAGTTATTTTATTTCACCAGTGCAGGCGAGCCTTACTTGTATTTCTTGTGTGCGTACTACTGAGCGCTACGCATACAAACAAAATGTGCACACACAAGTAATAGCTCTCGTGCTAAATCCCTGTAAACGATCCCCATAGTTATTTCACGACCAACTGCAGACCACTGCTCTTTCTGTATTTGAAGCATTTGAACATGCTGATTTGTTGACAGTGGCTGTTGGCAGAATGGTCATGATTATGAATCACGCTCGGTCGAGTTGGCAACTCCGAGTCCGGTCGAGACGGTCTAAGCGCCGAGTTGCCAACTTGGGCTAAACTTTGATCTGTGCTTTGGTCAAGTACTTAGGGAATGTCTCTCCTAATGTTGTCGTAATAATTTCTTGGGTTTCCATTTAGATTCTTGTGTAAAGCGCGTTCTTGTAGTCATAAAAAGATCTTATTAATTAACAGCTCATATTTATGTCCCCACCGAGGGGCTCGAACCTACCCTGAAATTAGGGTGAATAGGCTTTAGTCGACCAAGATGGCTCAGTACGGCTATATCTAAATTTAAGTCGTTGATCTCTTTCGTTCATATGGGAATAGAAAAGGATGGGAGATGAATGAATTTAATATTTAAAATAAGCAGCGCACCTGTCAAATTCAGCTTAATTTAGTCGGGATGTTTTTAAATTCTTGCTAAATTACGAGTAAAGTCGATGTTTGACGTCTCTAAATGTTGGTTGGCAATCACCGTTGGAACGTGCGTGAAAGGGACATATGGTTTTTAAATTTAAGTTAAAGCGTAATATGTAGAATCGGGCCCATTACGTCGTAAATTTGTGTAGTTAAAACACTGTTGTGACGTTTCATAAAAAAGTTCACTTGACCAGCCATATTCACATTAGGTACTTCTTTCAAACATTTAAAACATGAAATCAAAGACAAGCAGACTGTATTTGCCGGTACAATGCCCTTTCTGAATCGACGTTGATTTGTTGAAAGTAGTAATTGCCGCAATGGTTACGGAATTCGGCATTTACTCTCTTTACGCTGCATACACAATGACAGTAACGAATTTGATTTACATTGGCGTTCATCAATTTTATTACCTGGGGAGTTTTCACGTAATTCTGCCACGTAGATAGATAGATAAAAAATATGTAGCAAAATTGACACGCAATATATTGAAATAATAATATTCTTCTTCTTCTTCTTCTTTCTCTTTTCCTTATCCCATTACGGAAATAATAATAACATTAAATAAAAAAAATTAAAAGCCCCCGCCATAAAACCGTTTGGTAAGTACTTGATCCTTTCAACAATTAAAAAATAACTTATAAATAAGAATAATACATAGGCTACTTTTTACCGCGGGAAAATACCTTATTCCCACGGGAAAATCTGTTAACGCGGGCGGAAAGCTAGTGATATTTGTACACGGTGGAAATCATTGTATTAAAAGATGCTCTTATTTTTGCAAATGGCCGCCGAACAATAGAAAAAGAAATCACCCTATTGGAAGATGCTCTCACTGTTGCAAATGGCCGCCGAACAACAGAAACAACAGAAAAAGAAATCACCCATCGTCAAACAACATCGGATGACGTCTTGGGATTTATATAAATACGAGGGGATGAATGTTGACAGCGCCAATTGAATACAGCTACAATTAGCGCAAAAACTGTAAGACCCGATCTGTTTAGAATTCCGGCCGCGAGTGCGGTGCTCTTTGTTATCTCGCCGGGAAAAGGCTGGGGACACACATCACTACATAGTAAGTATAAAACAAAGTCGCTTTCTCTGTCCCTATGTCCCTATATCCCTATGTATGCTTAAATCTTTAAAACTACGCAACGGATTTTGATGCATTTTTTTTAATAGATAGAGCGATTCAAGAGGAAGGTTTATATGTATAAAACATGCATAATATACTTAAAGATAACCCACAATAACCATTTTCCCGTGCGGAGCCGGGGCGGGTCGCTAGTACATGTATATAATAAAACTTTTCTTAGACTGGCTTTCCGCCCCGCGGCTCCACCCGCGTTAACAGGTTTTCCCGTGGGAAAGAAATATTTTCCCGCGATAAAAAGTAGTCTATGTATTATTCTGATGTATAAGCTATACTTATTATTGTAAATTTGCATTAAAATCCGTCCAGAGATTACAAACAGACAGACAGACTGAAAAAAGGTTTTTTTTTTCAAATCTTGTATTTTTGTGTTCAGCTACACTCCCTTTATCATCTAAAATCAGTTTTTTGAAAAACAAATCAATGTAAACACACGCTGATTCTTCAGTTTTATTACAGTACTAGCTTTCCATAAAGACTAGATTAAGAATTTTTGAAATCGGTTCAGTAGTTTTTGAGTTTATTCATTACAAACATACACACACTTACACACACACACACACGCACACAAAAATACAAATCTTTCCTCTTTATAATATTATTAGTATTAGTATTCGTATGAAGTATGATAGATAGATAGATAGAATCTCAGTGTGTCGCAGACTCAACTGAGATTTTGTTTCCCTTAATTTAAGCCGAAGTTAAAGCAAACAATTCAATGGAATACGAAATCTGATATTGCGCGCGTTTTTCATATTAATGAAACGAAATTCGTCAGAGTAATACCAATGTTGGAATTGTGTGTGGCATTTCTTATTTATTTCAATTTACGATTCGGATATTTCTACGTTTATATAGGTAAAAAGTTCTGCGTAGAAACGACGGCCATTGGGGCAGAAAGGTGCTCGAATGGCGAAAAGCGTCGCGTGGGTAGGTCTCCCACAAGGTGGACTGATGATCTAGTGAAGCCACTGGATGCGAGCCAAGCAGGACCGATCATTGTGGAGATCCTTGGGGGAGGCTTTTGTCCAGCAGTGGACGTCTTTGTAAATGTAAAAAATATTTACTAAAACGTATTTATATGACTTGCAATTACTCCGACCTGGAAGAAGGAAAGGGGTAGCGCTACGACAAGAGGGAAGTTGTCAAGGCCAGCCCGAAAGATTTTTCAGGTGAGCAAAATTTAATAGACTGTGGTGGCCACGGCGCGGGAAACCTAGACAAAACGTCAAATGAAAAGGCTTGTGTGTGTAACGATCTTCAATATACTTACTTTTTTACAATTTTAGCTAAGTTAAGCTGACGGGCAAGTTCAAATGCTTTTTTAAATCGATCTACGCTTGTTTTACATATTAATAAGTTTAAGTTTTATTATAAGTTTTATCGTAGATCGGAGGGCACGAATATATCTATTTTCTTTTTACGAAGACAATAATTTAATTTGTATTTCTTTATTTACAGGTAAGCGGAGTAAATGAAAACGTCATGAAGTTGTAAGTTATCTAAAATTGTCTGAAAGCCAAGTTAATTTACTGTTAGCGTGACAGTATACAATTTTTATTCTTTATGGGAACAGTGTTCACATATCAGTAAATATTTTTATGATGTTGTACAATGGTACGGTTGAGGGCAGATTTCTAACCTCTCTAGCCAAGAGCAAAGGATTTGAACTGAGATTGAATCTTTATTATATTATACTAGCTTTCCGCCGCGGCTCCGACCGCGTCAACAGTTTTTCCCGTGGGAATGAGGCAATTTTCCGCGGTAAAAGGTAGCCTATGTTTCTCACGGTAAATGTAGCTTTCTAATGGTGAAAGAATTTTTGAAATAGGTTCAGTAATTTCGGAGCCTATTCGATGCAAACCAACAATCAAACCTTCCCTCTTTATAATATTACTATAGGTTCATTAGATATATCTATCTATGGATATGATATCACAAAAGTAATATAACCCTAAAAGGTAATGCATTGGCATTGGAGCGGAGCGGTGAACGACTGTAAGTAACTTATATGAATAAACAATGTGTGCATTGGCATTACCTTTTAGGGTTATATTACTTTTGTGATATCATACGAATTAGCTACACATATTGTTTATTCATATAAGTTACTTACAGTCGTTCACCGCTCCGCTCGTTACCAACGAAGTCCTTAGCTATTTACAGAATATTCTATCAACTAAAAGGGCCCTATTCGACGTTATCAGATTCGGCCTAAATAGTACGGAAATGGGCATTTGATGGGACAGAAGCGACGCCTTTGGAATATTAATTCGATTATCGCCGAAACAATAAGCCAGGATATAAGCTATTTGGTAAAACTCCTTTGTGTTTTGGGAAAATTAAAATAGGGTCTGATTTATTTGTCATGGAAATAAGAGTAGTTTTGTCGCAGTTCTGCCACAGAATACGAAATAGTAGACTGTACAGAAGGTTCACTTAGCGACATAATTTAAATAAATAGCAACCCTAACTCTGTTACAATCATGAAGGAAGAAAAAATTGTACGTGTAAAATTTTTTCTTCCTTCATGGTTACAATAAAGTACAATTCAAATCGCACGGCACTAGCTAAAAGCACAAAGTAGCTGCCTCCCTTTCCGTCTCCGTTTATATATAAAACAAGCTTCCCGCCGCGGCTCCGCCCGCGTTAACAGTTCTCCCATGGGAATGGGGAGTTTTCCCGCGGTAAAATGTAGGCTTTGTTCCTTTTTAAGGCCTATTTTATCTTTGTAAAAATTTAAATTGTTTCAGTAGTTTCGGAGCCTTTTCAATAATTATTAGGAATATTTAAGGTATTTTTTTCATTGGGTTATATCATTGCAGTTTTATTAAGGATCGCTTTTTTGAAAATATTATTATAGCCTATATTGCCTGGGCATAGTGTAGCTTTCCAACAGTGAAATAATTTTTGAAATCGGTTTCCTAGTTTCAGTGCCTATTCAATGCAAACACACAAACAAATATTAATTTATTTTCTTCTTTACAACATTATTATTGCTATAGTATATGTAGAAGTAATAGATCACTACATAGTATAAAACAAAGTCACTTTCTCTGACCCTCTGTCCTTATATCCCTATGTATGCTTAAATATTTAAAACTACGCAACGGATTTTGATGCGATTGTTTTTAATAGATAGAGTGATTCAAGAGGAATGTTCATATTTATAATACATTCATAATATGCTTAAGGATAACCCACAATAACCATTTTCTTTTGCGGAACCGAGGTGGGCGGGTCGCTAGTAAAAAATAAATAAATATGTGAGAAAACCTCACAACTAATATACATACATAATTATATGAATATTAAGTCAGAAGAACAAACATACCTACCGACTGGCAAACAAAGTGTGATGTTAATGTAGAGGTTTTTGTTGACTTTAATCGTTTTTGTAACACATATCAACGTCTGACTAGAGACTAATAAACCCTGCATGTCGAGGGAGGGCGTCATTAGGGTTTGGTAAATAAACAAAAGAGACCCCTTATCTACTTAACAGAAGGTACCGTACGGCCCCTAAGGGCTGGTTCACACTGTAAGGCGTTGTCCTAACGCACGATCGCGCGGTTGTGAAATGTATGAAGAAATCGTTCTATCGCGCGATCGTCTATTAGGACACCTATTCGACTTCAATATGTTTATCGCGCGAATACGCGATGGTCGCATCGCTCGCATCGTGCACGCGTTCTATTAGGACAACGCCCGAGGTGCATTGCATGCTACCTCGTTGCCTCGTTTCTACTTCATTTCTCATCTCATTTACCATTTCTTTCTCTAAATTTAAATATTTAATTTTGGAATTCAATCGACAATCATCCGTCATATCATTCATTTTTTATTCACTTTTGGATTTACCTTTCAACGAGCCGGCGGTTACTTCAAAATTGTCAGTCTTTCGTGCTAATTATGTGAAATTCTGTATCTTTTATCTGTTTCTGCGTTTAATAAAATCAATCCAGTTTTATTACGAGTTTTCATCGAATCCAATAATCAAAATGGATTGCCTGTCTGCATTTTCGTGTTGTCGCCTTGCAGGCGCGCCTAAGTCCTGGGCGGTTTCTACAGTTTCAACAATACTGACAGAATACCAACGCTGCAGACTCGTTCTGCAGCATTATGCCGCCCTTTTGACTGACACAGTGCTTTTGGTGCTGTGCATGCAGTAGCAACTAAATGTTTTCGCATTTATGTTGTGTTCTATTTTCTGTTTGTAAGTGTATTGTATCTTTTAATTTTTCTTATTATTTTTTGTTTGTGTTAGTCAATAAAGTTCTTATCAATCATCAATCAATCAATAATATTCTGAATGTTAAAGTTGGTGAGTATGAATGGATGGGTGTATGGATGGATGTTTGTTACTCTTTCGCGCTAAAACTACTGATTGGATCTTAATAAAACTTTACCATAATATAGCTTATACATTAGAATAACACGAAGGCTACCTTTTACAGTGGGAAAATCCTTCATTCCCAAGGGAAAATCTGTTAGCATAGGCGAAGCAGCTGGTCACAAATAAATGTTTCTGTTTGTTTTCATTTGTTTTTTATTTCATATATGTCCCCACCGAGGGGTTCGAGACTACCCGTTTTTTAAATCTAATCTTACAAAACTTTTTGCTGTAAGTGTGGTCGAGGCTTTACTTTTCCAGCAAATAATAATATTTACACTTTAATCTTTCGAGATAAAGTTTCATTTTGAATGCGCTGACTTTAAGAGGAAATGACGAAGGGTATCTTTTGATAAATCTGGGTTCATTAGGAAATTAATGTAATTACCTGACCCACGAATGTTTAGAATAACTAAAACAGGTCTTGATATTTTAAAATCACGTATCTCAGCTACTACAAGCTTTTAGCTCATCATATCATTCTCTCTCTTTCTTTCATTATCTTTCTTTCTTACAGTTACAAAACCGGTTAGTGTGAGTTGAACACGCATGGAGAGAGTACTGTACATACTTGATCCTTTCAACAACTAGAAAAAAGCTGATAATCTTCAAATGGCTGAAGATATTATCTTGGATAATAGCTAAAAATACTCTCGATAGTGGCACCATGAAAACAAAAAAAACTAGATCAAAATCGGCGCATCCGTTTAGAAGCTACGATGCCACAAACGGATAGACAGACAGACAGTCAAACTTATAACACCCCTCTTTTTTGTCGGGGGTTAACCCAACCGGTTTCGTTCACATAAGCATCATCAGAGAGAGTATGATGGAGTTTCACCAAGCGCCAACAATCGCAAGTATAAATTAAATCATATAAGGATTAGGCTTTTTTTGTGTTTGAAGTACTGAACCCCAAAAATATTTTTTTAACTAAGACTCATGCTACTAAATAAATAACAAAAAAAAAAAAACGATAATACATCACCAAAGAGCCAAGGATGCTAATACTGGTAACTGTTATAGTAATGTGTATCCATTCGTTTCGGCGAGGGAAGTGACTTGAAGAAACCGGTACGGAACCGTAATTAAGGGTCCTCCGTTACGGTAATGGAGCAGAATATCATTTTCTAAAACAGTTCTGAAGATATTATAGCACTAGCTTCCCGCCGTGGCTCCGCCCGCGTTAATAGTTTTCCCGTGGGAATGAGGCATTTTTCCGCGGTAAAGTTAGCCTATATTCTTCCGCAAGGTCTATTCTTTCTTTGAGCTAACTCCGCCCGTTTTTTATTATTTTTTCCCATGGGAATGAGAAATTTTCCCGCGGTAAATCGTAGCCTATGTTCTTTCCCAAGGTCTATTCTATCTTTGTACCAAGTTTTACCAAAATCGGTAGTTTCGGAGCCCATTCATATTTAGGAATATTTTAGGTATTTTTTTACACCTTGGGTCACATTATTGAAGTTTTAGTAAGGATCCCTAATTTTTTTGTAAATAAAATATAGTTACTCAGGGTAAATGTAGTAGATATTTTTGAAATGAAGGTGAAGTCGGGCTTTACGTAAAATACTTATTAATTTA
Organism: Teleiodes luculella; assembly: GCA_948473455.1. Classification (NCBI taxonomy): domain Eukaryota; kingdom Metazoa; phylum Arthropoda; class Insecta; order Lepidoptera; family Gelechiidae; genus Teleiodes; species Teleiodes luculella. Next base: position 1,369,673 of record OX419604.1, read on the forward strand.
TAATCGAAGCGAAAAATTTAGATTACAGGCGTCATCTGTTGAAAAATCAATAAACTGTAAATTGTTTTTCAATTCCCTTAGCCGCTCAGAAATGACTGGCAGCCGATCTCTGGAGATACTTCCACGGGCGTCGTTTTATCTAATACTGAACAGCTGATTGACGGATGTACTCTCGGCGCCGATCTCTCAAGGATTTCAATTCCTTAGAGGGTTTTGTTCAGCAGCTCAAACGAAAAGTTATTTGAGAAAAATGTATGAAAATGTTTTGTATCTTTTGTACTGCACAGGACTATTTGATTTGAAATCGAGCGATTATCACATTGTGTCGCTTGCCGCGACGACAAGCAACACAGCGGAGTATGAGTCCTATAGCCATTAAAGGTTGGAGCACACCGGATGCGTACCTATGCGTGCACGCACCACTGATTTGTGACACCTAGTGATGTGCCATCCCCGGAAACATTCCCACCATTCCCAGGATTCCGTTCCCAGGAATATTACCAACGAAATTTGCTGTTCAAGCTGGCATGTGGTAGACCGGGTTGGTGTTTTCCGGTTAGGTACCTAATGACCCTTAGATCTCCCCTAGATCGGAAAGTAGCATTCTTAGTGTGGGAATATTCCATCGATTTTGTTACCAGGCTAGGAAAGGGCGTTTATCGCCCTTTTTCACAAGTGCTGTTTTTTTTTAATTTGACCTATGGTTGTGTCGAAAAAGTACGACCAATCAAGCTTCACCGGACTTGATGTGCTGTGTGTTTACTAAAAGTGTTTGTCAGAAACCCTCTAACGGCACGCTTAAATCGCATTTACAAAATGCTTAAAAAACATGAAAAATTAAATATTATAACGAAGAAAAAATATTTCATTCCAATAAAAAAGGAGACTGCTATTCCAAAAAAAACTTCAGAAGTTGACAATAATAGGGCCGAGCATTTAACCGACTTTACGAAAATGAGATTTATATCTGGAAGGCGGTAATTGACAAGACGGATAAATTCGATTCAAGCTGCGGCCGTACTTCCATAGCCTTAGGTATTTTAATTCAATAAATTATTACGGTACTTGTCGCGAATATTTTTGGATTGAGTAAACAAAATAACGCGGCTTAGTTTAAACTCTCTAAACATTTACTATTTTAAAGTATAGGAGATGAGATAAATTTCAGGTATGTTTTGAAAGATTCTATGGATGATATCTTTGCATTTTTCTTTAGACATATAAAAAATTAAGCAATTATTAATTATAATCGAAGCGAAAAATTAAGATCATTGAGCTCGGGCGGGGACTTGAACCCGCACCTCCTTGGCTATCCGGGCAATACACAAGCACTACCAATTGTACCACCAAGTCTCCGTACAAGCCCAACGAAATAATTTAACGCTTCTATTTTTACTATGTGCTTCAGAGTGCACAAATTAATTTTTCGCTTCGATTATAATTAATAGTACCTATATATACGCTAACAGACGTCATCTGTTGAAAAAGCAATTAACTAAAGCAATTATATTTACAAAACGTAAACATGAAACATGAAAAACTTAATACATGAAAAATAAACATCAACCACCGAATACCGAATAGTTGCTTCAACTTACTTATGAATACTTCAGTAACAAACTTATGAGTACCTATTGAATTTATTTATAAACAAAGACGTACGAAATCGAAATGGAAATCCCCTTTTCGTATTATTAACTAAGGCAAAGGAAATCCTTGATATTTAATATCCAGCGACGGGCGTCATGTGGTCAATATCCTTCATAACAAAAGGACACATACACAAAAGAATCAAATCGGGTACAGTAAAGATATATTAGACTACACACTAAACACAGTTTGAACAAGAGTTGTGACGAGAGCCGTCCTTTGTTTGAGCAAACGTTATAACTTCATTAGTTATGACGTCGAAAAGTGATTTGTAAAATCTTACTTCGAATAAAACTTTTTGACTTTGACTTCGATGGAAGAATCTTTAGCTACTTCGAACCCACAGACGGAAAAGAGCGGGAAAGCGCGGGCTGCGGAAACGAGTTTATATGCAGCTTGTAACAAAGATTGCGCTCGCTCTTTCTATGGGACAGACAGCATATAAATTCGGATTCCGTCCCGCAGCAGCAGTTTGAATAAGTTTTAATACGTAAGACGTTAATAGAGACTTCAAAATTCTTCCGTTTCTTTTTTTGGGTTTAATTGTTGTTGTTCAGACTTGTACATTCGTTTGAGATGACAGCCAGCTTTGGTTTGAACGAAAACTATGTAAGTTATTAAATGTTAAAAAAAAAGTATGTTAACAGCTCATAATCAGCTTCTTCTCTGGGTATGTACTTAACATTACTTTTCTAATTTAGTATGCTTGACATTGTATTAACTTCTTTATACTGTGCCGCGGTCGAAGTCGGTGAACAATGGCGGATTATACCGTTTTCTTACAACACTTCAATAACGGAAGACTGAAAAAGAAAAAAATGAATAAAAGATGACAGACAAAAGAACGGCAGATAAGTTTTAGTCAACAATAATGGTTTAAATAACTTGTACTCTTTTTGTGATACATTTGAAATCAGAAAATCAAAAATCAGAATTTTTTTATTTGTTTTGGACATCATAACACTAAAATTACAAACAAAAATACAGAGATAAAACAACAAAAAGTAAAAAAAGTAAAGTATTTGAGTAAAGGCTATGTAAAAATTAGTAACATAATATAATATCTACGACCGGAACTTGCACACATCTGCGAAGTAATTCAAAAGTTGTGTGTGCACTAAGCGCGGTCGACTAAGGCCTGTTCACTCTGATTTATAAGGCAGGCCCCTCGGTGAGAACATAAAGTTTGGCTATTGAAATTAAACAATAAAAAACGCGGCAAATTTAAAACAAAAATATCGTAACGACTCGAATTAGTATCATTCTATGGATTTACCTGATTTGATACTTGATTTTTTTTTTTGTCTATGTAACTGTGTTGCCAGTACAGTGTTTTCCAATTTCATCGATTGTCTACTTTCAAGCCCAACTTTAATACTTAATAGCTGTTAATTATGAGATAGGGTTCCTTTTGTGCAATGTTCTACATTTTCAACCGAAACATCTATTACTAAAACTGTAGAGATCGAAAATCTGTACATAGAAAAAAAATGCTTAAAATCGATTCAAGGGGATGTAAGAAGTGATATAGAACATAATATCCTGATTTTTTTCAAATTTTTTGTTTGTCTCTTTGTCTGTTTGTACGGGCTAATCTCCGAAACTACTGGACCGATTTAAATGAAATTTTGTATGATGGTACCTTATATCCCCGGTCAACATCTTGGATACTTTTCATCCCGGGAAATTAAAATTTCTTTTTTTTTTGTTTCTCTTACTGTTTATCTGTTTATACGGGCTAATCTCCGAAACTACTGGACCGATTTGAATGATATTTTATAGGGTGGTTCTTTACATCCCTGGTCAACATCTTTGATATTTTTTATTCCGGAAAACCAAAGGGTACTTTTAATCACGGAAAATTAAAGAGTACCTGTGGGATAGTTAAAAGTTACTACAGAAAAGTCGTAAAACAACGCGGGCGTAGTCGCGGGCAGACAGCTAGTTAAGTAATAATATACATTCGTGTACTTTTATAGTTTGTCTGAAGGCGTCCTAAGTGGAATTCAAGAAGTTCAACCTAGTTGAATAAGTGCGCTTGAAAAAATAAGCGGATTTATTTCTCGCAACCCACTTGATCTCTCCCGGCTCTAATAAATGGCTCACCAAGTGCTTTACGAGGATTTTATGACGAGACTATTATATATAGTTAGATATATATTTTCAATTTAGTTATTTCTATGTTTTAGTTCTATTTTTCAATTTCACACAAGTATTTCTGATTTTACAGACATAAGTATAAGTATTTAAAAAAATTAAGTAAGAGGACTACCTGCCAGATAAAGATTTTCAAAAATTCATAAGACTAAGTCAGACAAACAGACAGAGTAACATTTTTGCATGAAAAATATTGGGTCCAATTCTACATATTACGCTCTTGCTTAAATTTGAAAACCATATGTCCCTTTCACGTTCTTAAGACGGAAAAGGGACAGGACACATTTAATGAAAGATTTTACGCTTAGTTTGCACTAACTAGTTTAGCTGGCATGCAAAAATATCCCGACTAAATTAAGCTGAATTTGAAAGCTGCGCCTGCTTATTTTAAATATCATTCATTCAAAATTAGATTCATTCATCTTTCATCCTTTTCGATTCCCATATGAATGAAATAAGACCAACAACTTAAATTTAGAGATTTTAGTTGCCATGCTGAAATTGAGCCCATTATGTGACTAAATTAGCCGTCTTTAGTTGTTAAAACAACTTTAAAATAATAATAACATCGAGGTTGCCTGGTAGAAATTGCTACTCAGCAATAAGGCCGCCAACATGTACGCTTTCGTTCTTTTTTTGTGAATTTACTGATCCTATTGTTTCTAGTGTGCAATAAAGTATATTCTATTCTATTCTATTCCATTAGCAGCTTGTTTACAACTATGAGTCGGCATGTTATTGTTCACCTAGACAAATAATTATCAGTCGGCTGGAACTATCGGACTGTGACATAAGTATAAGTTGTCTTCAGTCCGATACCTGTAATTCTTCACAGACAGGCTTAAGTCTGGAATTCTAGACTTAAGCCTGTCTAGTGTGCAGCCGAGTTGGAACATTCCAGACGATTAGGCCCTTTCTGTGATCAGTTGGACAAAGGATCTAGATGCACTGTTAACGAAACGAACTGATTCTACCTACTTGTCTTAATCCTACTATCTATATACATATTATACCTACTAGCTTTCCACCCACGGTAACAGTTTTTCCCGTGGGGATGAGGCATTTTCCCGCGGTTAAAGGTAGCCTATGTTACTCAGGGTGAATGTAATCTAAAATATTTTTGAAATCGGCCCAGTAGTTTTTGAGTTTATTCATTACAAACATATACACACAAGAATACAAAACTACAAATCTTTTCTCTTTATAATATTAGTATGGTTATAATTTATAAAAATGCGAAACTGTCACTCAAAAACTACTAAAGGGATTTTAATAAACCTTTACAATATTATATAGTATAGCTTATTATACATCAGAATAACACATAGGCTACCTTTTATCACGGGAAAATCCCTTATCCCCACGGGAAAAACTGTGAGCGCAGGCGGAGTCGCAGAGTGGAAAGCTAGTGTTATCAAATGAACAACTTTAGCAAGCGAGCGAGGGTGAGGAATGAAAGCGCCATCAGCTTCAATTAAAAACAACTGTGATCCCCAAATCACCTACTAAATTAGAAAAAACCTTTTTTCGACTTTTTTTATAATTTACCTATGCTTCTGTCGAAAAAGTACGACGAATCAAGCTTTACCGTACTTGCGGGGGAGCGGAAGACTCTACCCTAAAGTAGTCATGTACCAACGCGTCTAGGGGCAGCTCGAGGGAGCCTCGGAACCTAGGAACCTAGGCCTAGCGCGTTGATACGGAAAAATATCGTGAAGGAGACGACGCCTGAAGGGCTCCGTCTCTGATTATTAGATTTGATTTTGGCTTCAACCGCGCCCCCGCCGGCGGGTACGGGCACTGTTACTTGAAGGGATTTTTTTTCGACGTCGAATGTTTATGTCTAGTAGTTTTGATATGTCATATAAATAGTACATATTATTATTATTTCCATTACTGATTTATATCTAAGCCCAATAGTAAACTCAGATGAATGTCTAGTATAAATTGACACGCGTTGCCGCGAGCGATGAAAGCATAGCGAGACCTATTTATACTGGTTGGTTGGGGTTCTCGTTGGCCGTACAAAGGCTTTAGTTGAAGCAAAGATTAAGTCCACATGCATTATGTATTGTGCTGACGTTCTTAGCTTACGTATACATACAGCTGGCAAGTTTAGTTAATAACAATAATAATAATAATATATGATAATAATAATATGTGGGGACACCTCATACACGGCCATCTGACCTCAAACTAGGCAGAGCCTGTATTATGGGTGTCAGACAGCTGATATACATACATATATAAATATACAACATCCAGACACAAGGCAAACACAAGTGCTCATCACACGAATGTTTGCCCTGGGCGGGATTCGAACCTGTGCTTAGTAGGCAGGTGTACTGCCAACTAGGCTACGGGGCCGTCAATCTAAGCATATTATATTTTTAGTGTTATCGTGTCGTCATCATAATTATAAAGACCTGCTAAAGAATTAGTTCATTTTATCCAGGTCACGCTGTATGGCAGTGAAGAAGAGGAAAAGTTAAATGGAAAAACTATTTTGCATATTTTTTGTGACTTACATAGTGATAAAGGGAATATTCCCACACTAAGATTGCTACTTTCTGTTTGTGGCCAACTAGGACGAGTCAGTGAGATCTGTAGGGTCGGTCGGGTCGTTAGGTACAATATTCCCACACTAAGAATGCTACTTTCCGTTTGAGGCCAACTAGGACGAGTCAGTGAGATCTGTAGGGTCGGTCGGGTCGTTAGGTACAATATTCCCACACTAAGAATGCTACTTTCCGTTTGAGGCCAACTAGGACGAGTCAGTGAGATCTGTAGGGTCGGTCGGGTCGTTAGGTACAATATTCCCACACTAAGAATGCTACTTTCCGTTTGAGGCCAACTAGGACGAGTCAGTGAGATCTGTAGGGTCGGTCGGGTCGTTAGGTACAATATTCCCACACTAAGAATGCTACTTTCCGTTTGAGGCCAACTAGGACGAGTCAGTGAGATCTGTAGGGTCGGTCGGGTCGTTAGGTACAATATTCCCACACTAAGAATGCTACTTTCCGTTTGAGGCCAACTAGGACGAGTCAGTGAGATCTGTAGGGTCGGTCGGGTCGTTAGGTACAATATTCCCACACTAAGAATGCTACTTTCCGTTTGAGGCCAACTAGGACGAGTCAGTGAGATCTGTAGGGTCGGTCGGGTCGTTAGGTACAATATTCCCACACTAAGAATGCTACTTTCCGTTTGAGGCCAACTAGGACGAGTCAGTGAGATCTGTAGGGTCGGTCGGGTCGTTAGGTACCTAATGGGAAAACACCAACCCGGTCTACCACATCTAGCCAGCTTAAACAGCATATTATTTCGTTTGTTGCCCGTTTCGTTAATTGCTCGGGTTCAAACCTCAACACCTACCAATGTGTATCCGATTTTTTTTCATCATAATGTACTTTTATTCGATACTCATTACGGTGAGCGAAGGAAAACATCGTCAAAATTTGTGTGTTAAGTCATCCAATTCGCACTGGTCTTTGGTCGACTAAGGCCTATTCAACCTTATTTTTAACCCCTGACGAAAAAGAGGGGTGTCATAAGTTTGACGTGTGTGTCTGTCTGTGGCATCGTAGCTCCTAAACGGATGCGTCGATTTTGATCCAGTTTTTTTTTGCTAGGTGTCACAATCGAGAGTATTCTTAGCTATGATCCAAGAAAATATCTTTAGCCATTTGAAGATTATCAGCTCTTTTCTAGTTGTTGAAAGGATCAAGTAACGGTTTTTTGTCGGGGGTTATTAAATTTTTTAATATAGTGTTTATGGAGATCTTTAGGGGAGGCCTTTGTCCAGCAGTCTTTAGCAATCGACGTATTTTGGCCCAAAATAATGATGATGACGAGAATTAATTTTTGATTTGTTGACCATCCTAAATAGCTGTGTGTAGTCCGTCAGTTAGTTCCACATAGTGTTGTGCTGTACCTGACTTATTGCGCCGTATTACCGTATTCAACTATGCGTATAGGTAAATAGCCTGCCCGCAAACCGTACTCCCGCCTGATGAGAAACGGTATAAGGCGGTTTTAGTTAGAAATGGGGAAAAAGATTGGAAGTATTTTTATTGAAGCTTGCTTTACTTTTGGAATTTCAATAGGAATGTTTTTATTGAAATGACAGGTTGTAGAAAATATAATCTGTCTAGTAACTAACCGGCTCGTTGCTTTGATTGTATATTTGAAGATTTAAACAAATTTGTATCCCTAATTTTACATTTTGTTCATATATTTTTATTACTGACTAGCGACCCGCCCCGGCTCCGCATGGGAAAATGGTTATTATAAGTTATCCTTAAGTACATTATGCATGTATTATACATATAAAACTTTCTCTTGGATCACTCTATCTATTAAAAGAAACCGCATCAAAATCCTTTGCGTAGTTTTAAAGATTTAAGCATACATAGGGATATAGGGACAGAGAAAGCGACTTTGTTTTATACTACTCGTATCGTATTAGTGATTGATGGATAATAATGTCTTCGACCATTTTCTACGATGGCGACCATTTCAACCACTATTGATGGATGTGAATAGCAGAATATTTTAATGGACTTTGGGGATCTTATCACAATAAACTTATTACATAAGTTAAACACCTATAAAAAAATTATGTATAATCTTAGATTTTTTTTCTACGAAATATTTTTGTAATACCTAACACTGTATCTATTCTTTTTAATCCATTGGCCCGATAAATATTTTTTTAAGGTACTCCGTTTTGCTTCAGGCCAAAAGCTTGCGTTAAATTCCGGCTAAATGTGTTTTAGATTGTTTTCAAAAGTAAGTTTGTTGCACCTGCATTAAGCTTAGGAAGGATTTAGATGCATTTTGTGTTTAAATTTAATACTAAAGTGAAGTTATTGTTTTCTTCTATACTAGTCTATCTCAAAATTATTTTATTTATCAATTTTCTCTAACTAGCGTATAGATTGGCTGGAAGAAATCTCTGCATAGAGATAAGCTCGCCTTTGTTGTGAAAATTCTGACTATTGTTGTTTTTTATGTGTGCAATAAAGTATAGTTTATATGTATATATATACATTTTTACGGTTTTACGGTTTTTTACGGTTTTAATCCCCTAGACGGAGAGGGCTGTTGGCTTCCATTCGGAAGTTCGCGGGTTCAAGTCTCGGCACGTACCAATGTGTTTTAAATTTTCGAATTCATCGCCCGCGTTAACAGTTGAGGAATGAGGTATTTTCCCGAGGTAAAAAGTAGCCTGTCACTCTTCATCCTTTCAATTAACTCTATGCCGAAAATCAAGTCAATTGGTTGCTCAGTTAAGGCGTGAAGGAAGGGCAAACATACAAACAAGCACATTTCGCATTTATAATATTAGTATGGATGTTATGTACTTACGGTGAAGGAAAACAAAGTTTGTGTGCAAATTAGACCAATTCTGGACCATCGTGGTCGACTAGGCGGAGGCCTACACCGAAATGGTTGAACACGGCTGAGAAGAAGAAGAAGAAGAAGAAGTGGTCGACTAAGGCCTATGCACCCTGATTTCAGGTTGGATTGAGCTCCTCGGTGGGGACATCCTAGCGCTATTGAAACTATAGTGACCATTCGTAATATCGATAGTTAAAATTGTTCGATATCGATATTTATTTATTTACTAGCTTCCCGCCGCGGCTCCGCCCGCGTTAGTAATCGATTTTTCCCGTGGGAATAAGAAATTTTCCCGCGGTAAATCGTAGCCTATATTCTTTCCCAAGGTCTATTCTATATTTGTGCCAAGTTTCACCAAAATCGGTTAAGTAGTATCAGAGCCTATTCAATAATTAGGAATATTTTAGGTATTTTTTTTACACTTCGGGTTACATTATTGAAGTTTTAATAAGGATCCCAATTTTTTTTGAAAATCTAATATAGCCTATGTTAATCAGGGATCATGTAGCTTCTCAACAGTGAAAGAATTTTTTAAATCGGTTCTGTAGTTTCGGAGCCTATTCGATGCAAACAAACAATCAAAACTTTCCTCTTTATAATATTAGTATAGATTCATACTAGTTAGTGTTCATTTATTTAGTAAATTTTGTTATTATGTTATAATAATAAATAATAAAAAATAAATAAATAATCCATTTATTTCAGGCAATATTTACATATGTAGATGTTAAATATGTAAACAGAGGCTCATATCATAAATACCTTACAGACTATCATACATATTTATTATAAATAGGTACTTAATCTAAAACACTAAACCACACTAAGCTTCGGCACATTGCACATTATCATGAAAATTCAAATTGTTCGCGTGGGCACTTGGTCTTTTCGTCCGGATAGTACTTACCTACATTTTTATGTCATGAAGTTCTTAATAAAAAACCTCCATTACCCTTTTTCGTGTCACCATTCTTTTTATGTTCTTATCACACTTTTTTAGGGATGGGACTATCCAGCACCCGTCATTCGTAACCAAAAAGGCCGGTAAAATCACAAATCGTCGTCCAATATTAGTGTGCCATGTCCCGACTATCAATTATCATGCATTGTGGACATATGTCCCGAAATTATTACGGGACGCGAGCTAGCGTTGGGACTGTCCTTTATCGATATCCTGCTGAATATATTATGTTTTGTAGTGTGAAAGTGTGAATAAGTTTTCTGTAAATACTTTTATGATATAAAACAAAATCGTAAAAAAGTAGTAGAAAGGAGAAATCGTAGGAAAATACCGAAGTAAGTTATCAAATAAAAACAATTTACTCATAGACACTTACCACACAACTTTTACCCTCTTTTCCTTTACTCCCCTTTCTGAAGAAGCTTTTAAAGAAACACAATCAAGTCAAATTCGAAACATGTGGAATTAGGTATTGTCTTTTTTACACAATTTATCTGTCCCTAACCGTTCTTAAAATGTTTGAACCATGGACAGTCTGGTTCTTGGTTAGCTTTGACGTAGAAAATTGATTTTGTTAATCTTGCTTTGAATAAAACCTTTTGCATAAACTAAGAAAAAATACCTTCTGACTTTGACACTAACACCTATAAACCTATTGTTTGAAATATATGGGGCTAGGTACTCAATGCATAAATGATTATAATAATAAATTCCTTACTACTTACGTCATAATTTTATTTTTGTTTTCATTTCCATATGTAAATCTTTCTGTATTAGGTATCAATAAAGTATATTGTATTATAAATCATTAGTTATCGATAAAATCATTTTAAATACAATAAGATGATCCCATCCCTAAAATGGACAATGGTCCCGGTTTTTTGTGTAGTGAAATGAGGTTCCCATAGACTGACATTTGCGTTGGGTTGTCAGAATATGCTAGATTACGTAGTTAGGTAAAAAAAGGAATTGTGAAATTGCTAAAAGCTTTCTAAAAACTATATGTTGTTGTTGTTTTGTGATGTTTTTATTTATACTTCTAACATGAACAGTACACTAACTTGTCCAATTAGGTACTTCTACTTAGGTACTACTACTTAGGTACTAATAGTATATTATTATGTGCTTAGAATAATACAATGTCATAAATCTACTTTTCCATATTTTCGTTTATGTTGAAACTTCGCAAGTTTAGCAAAGTCACATTGTTAAACATCATCAGATTATTTATTTATGCTGATTGTGATGATAAATCGTATAAATATACGTTAAATAAAAAAAAAGTTTTTTTTTGTAGGAAGATGAACATCAAATTGAAGTCTAAAATTGTGTTTTTGAGCAAATACCAATAACTTAAATGCATTATATTACAATACAATACAATACAATCGACTTTATTGAAAAAAGACACAGTATTCAGAAAACAATACAGAACAAAACAGAAGAGTCAAAAGGCGGCCTTATTGCTAAGGTAGCTATTTCTACCAGGCAACCTTTAGGTATGGAAAAAGTGTAGATAAAAGTGATGCGGGTTGGTGATCTAAACAGAGTAGGTAAACTGACAATAATAAAAATAAAGCATTTAACCGGTGGTGGTATTGCATTTAGTATAATAAACGTCTTTTGGCTTTACAGAAGGTTACTTTCACAATAAGTAAGAACACTAAAAGTTCTAAAACGTATCTAAAAGGTTGTACAAATAGTATTAGGTTTAACAACGATGTAATATAAAACATTGACACAGAAAAGGAATGACATCTAGAAATGGCACTGTAAAAGTGTTACAAAAGCTGCTAGCAGTTGACCGTATTTCGACGCGATAGCCGATATACAGGGTGTTATATACAGGATGCAAGAGACAGCTTGCTTAGCAAATACTAAAAAATATACTCAGCCAATGGTTTGAGCAACTGGCCAAAGATACTTTTCTTGGAAACGATAATAAAATTAACTTCTCCTCGATTAAAATTACTGTTCTGTTTCGGGGCCTCGATTTTTTTTATAGTTAAGAGCAAGAAAAGTTTTTTCTTGGGATAAGTAATTGGTAAAAATTGCTACCTTACCTTACTAATAATCAGACTTTGTACACTTTTGTTTTAAGTTGTTGTAAAATTGTTCGCTGTATCTTGTGTGCAATATAGTTAAATTTATTCTATTTACATCTACTCTAATATTATAAAGAGAAAAGATTTGTATTTTCGTGTCTATGTTTGTAATGAATAAACTCCAAAACTACTGTGCCGATTTCAAAAATTCCTTCACCATTAGTAAGCTACATTCACCCATAGGCTACCTTTCACCGCGGGAAAATGCCTCATTCCCACGGGAAAAATTGTTAACGGTGGCGGAGCTGCGACGGAAAGCCGGTTTGTAATAAAAGTTGTGGAAAAAAATTACTGATTGTCCTTTCAGTATAAGCCAAGCCGTTACTAACGCCCTGTATAAGCTTTATATATAAAAGCGTATAGTTTATATATACAGGGTCGTACTAGCCGCCCCTTTGCGAGTCACTCGAGCTTGTAATAACCTGTCCATCTCCTAATAGCTTACATGTAAGCTGGAACCAGCTTTAGGTACCTACATACTAGGTATGAAGATAGAAACTATTATTTATGTTACGTCACGATTTTGCAGTTATACACAAGTTTCATTCATTTATATCAAATCGTATACGCGTTAATTAAATAATGCAAAACCTCACAGGTGATAACTCAGCTCATGAAACTGTATTTTTTTTAATGTATTAGCTCCTTTTAATAAGTTTTGAAATAGCTTGTATCAATCATCATCATCTTTTAAGTCGAAATAAGTCAACTGGATTAAGACCTCCCCAGTGATTCTTCGGGCTAAGTCAGGGCTAAGTAGTTTATGTGATCCACATTGTCTGTCCTAGCAACTCTTTATGCCTCGACTTTGTATAAAATGGAAGCCTGGAGTCCTAAAATACAAGCCTCGGCTTAGTTTAGGCTCCAGTCTCCCACAAATACTAGTGATAAGTTACCTGATAATATGTCATTGTATCTTTGTGGTGAGAAAATAAACAAATTATTATTAATATTATTATTATTAACTTTCATTTCACACAAGGTTAGAGCCTTCCGCTCCCCCGCAAGTCCGGTGAAGTTTAATTCGTCGTACTTTTTCGACACAAGCATTAGGTCAATTAAAAAACAGACTCGTTTTCCGGCGGATCTAATTATTTCAAGGAAACTCCAAGCATAGGTTTGGACATAGCGATTATCAAATACAAGGTTCTAAATAACTGATGCATTAATTCTGCCTTGTAAACATTATTACAATCAATGTAATTGCTAATTATCTCGCTGAGACCAATCTTAGTGTAGCGGTTGGCTGCGTAATCGCTGAAACCAAGGGCTTTTAGCCTCGCCCGGCCGTTTCATCTCCAAATTGATAGCTAATCCGTATTGGCGTCGCTGGTAATACTATGTATAATCAACTTTGAACGTATACAGGGTGACTTACATATGCGAACGTCAGTGGCCGCGTGACTAGGGCTGGTGACTTCTATTCGGAAGTTTGCAGGTTCAAATCAAATCAAATCAAATCATTTTATTTGCAAAAATACATTATTCAATAGATGGTTATAAAAATAATAATATTATGTTACAGTATTCTGCTTGTGTCAAGCGTGCAAATATTTATAAATTATACAAATTGTCATTATAAAACATGCTATATCATTTTAAAATGTCCAAAAAAATAATAATAATGACTTAAAAATAATGTACATGTCAAAACACTCATTAATATAATAAAATTAAGGTAAAAAAACAAAAACTAGGTTGTTAGTTATTCTATAAAAGTCAACAAATTCAGCGGTAATATAAAAACATTTTTGTAACAGCCATCTGTTTAAATTAGATTTGAATTTAATCACATTATCTATATCTCTTAATTCAAGTCTCGGCATGTATCAAAGTGTTTTAATTTTCGTTTATTTAACGCTCTTTTAGTGAAGGAAAACATCGTCGTCAGGAAACCTGTACACACCTGCAAAGTAATGCAAAGGTTTTGGGTGAAGTTTACCAATCCATGTTTGACCAGAGCGTGGTCGACTGAGGCCTATTTTCCCTGATTTTCAGGGTAGGCTCGAAGGGACATAATGAGCTTTATTTTGTATAATTACGGGTCTTAACGCGATAATTTTAAATAGGTATGCTAAGCGCGAAAGCCTCAAACAAACATAATGAGCTTTTACCGAATGTGATTTCTGACCCAACGAAAAGGCAACAACCCCTTGTTGATAAAGAAAACCGGTCAAATGCGAGTTCAACTCTCTCCCTCTCTCTCTCTCTTATACATTTTATTAAAACACCCTGTATTAATGACGTAAACAGGGTGTTCGTGGCATAGACAACACAAACCAATCAAGCAGCCATTTTGATATTAATGCGCATAATCTTCGGGACGTCAGCGAGAATGGATACGTGATCCCATTTGACGCGTATGCGAACAGAAATTACTGTGCGGCGAGTTCTGACGTCATACACGTCAAATGGAATTAATAAAGGCTTTAAAATCAATATGATCTATCTCTATCTGTAGAGGTCGAAAATCTGTATAAAATATGCTAAAAACCGAGTCAGGGGGATGTAAGCAAGCAGAGATGTAGAACTTATCCAGATTAAAAAAAAAAAATTTCTCTGTTTGTATGTAAATACTGGACCGATGTAAATGAAATTTTGTATAGTGGTAGGTTATGTTTTACCTTATGTTCCTAAAGAATTTTGAAATCGGTTCAGTAGTTTTTGAGTTTATTCTTTACAAACACACACACAAATACAAATCTTTCCTCTTTATTATAATACTAGCTGTCCACCCGCGGCTACGCCCGCGTTGTTTTTAGACTTTTTCATGCACAGTTTGCCGTAGGAATGTTGACTGGGGATATAAGGTACCACCGTGCACTATTTCATTAAAATTGGTCCAGTAGTTTCGGAAATTAGCCCGTACAAACAGACAAACAATAAAAAATTAAAAATTTGGATATGTGCTATATCACTTCTTGGGATGCCCCTGACTCGATTTTAAGTATTTTTTTTGTATGTACAGATTTTCGACCTCTACAGTTTTATTAAATAGATATGAAGTATGATAGCTGCTAACACACAGTGAAACCGATGCAAAAGAGCTATATATCCAATAGCTATTTAGCTTGATTCACGAGTTCACAGCAAGCCGCGAATAACGCAACAATAACGTTAGTAACAGAAACAGGCCTAGCCTCCCTCGGGTACAATCGAATAACCGAGTGAGTTACAATCACAAATGAGCGCCGAGCTATACTCACTAGTACTCACAAACCCGAACCGCTAGTGATGTGCTACATTTATCGATACGCAGCCCGACTGTAGCGGGTCCGGCCGTTAGGGCCCCATTTCGGTACGCGTATGACAAACAGATTTTTGATTGTGGTGGCGTCACGGCCGGGGCGTGACGCCACCACAATCAAAAATCTGTTTGTCCGGCGATTGCAGTGGCGTCGCGGCCGGGAGCGTACCGGAATGGGGCCCTAACGGCCGGACCCCATATATTATATCCCCACCGTGGGGCCTGAAATCAGGGTGATTAGGCCTTAGTTTACCACGCTGGCCCAGCGCGGGTTGATCAACTTCACACACAACCCTTAAATTATTTCGCAGGTGTGTGCAGGTTTCCTCACGATGTTTTTCTTCACCATAAGAAAGTCGAATAAACGACCATCTTGTGCCTGCCCATGCTAAGTTTAACCGCGCGGCCGCCATTTAATTTATTGTTTGCTTCAACCTTCCTTATCGTGTGGGTTTAAGGTTAAATTACCTCTCTAACCCTGGTGTCGGAATTATTGAGCAGCCTTAGGCTTCAGACATGGCTCCTATAACGACTACATCCGTAAATAGTAGCCGGGACCAACGGCTTTACGTGCCTTTCGAAGCACGGAATCGTCTTTTCGGATAATCTGGTGATTCAGTCTGCAATGTCCTAACCAAACTTAGTACAGTCTCACAAAGTGATATGTTTGACGGATGCCCACCGGTTTCGAAACCGGAACCTCCGTAAAGTCAGGCGAGCTTTTGACCACTCTACCACGGAGGTTTGCTTCAACGGCCGTCGGTTTTACTACTACGGGAGTACTACAGCCGAACAAAGTATAAGTGAAATGTGCGGAGTTAGGGAGACAGAATAACACGACAGTAGTTGGTAATAAACTGAACATTTATTAAGTAAAATACAAGGGTTTATATATTAATTTTTCGTGTCGTTGAACTACAGGCTTTAACCCTGACATTTACCATATCTAGGATAGTATAAAGTTAGAATGATATTTAATACATTGTTATTATAAACATCTTAACTAGGTTTTACATATAAGTTACCGTTATGGTAATCTGATATTCAATGTTTATCTAATAAAATATTAATTCATTTACTTTATCATTTTCCTTATATGGTTAAATAGGACATACCTTTGTACCTACACTATATAAGTTCTATCGATGTTCTGCTTGAGCACATCACTACGGAAACTTACAGTGGCCCCAACGCATAACATTAAACACAGTTAGTCGGTAACTTAGTTGGGATCCTGTTGGACGACAAGTGTTGCCATCCTGATTTGATAATTCAATCATATCCGCCCCACTACTGTTCCTATTAAAGTTTAAGTTATTCATTAATTTCATCTTGCTTATATTTATTATTACATACTATTATTATTATTTTTCCTACACAGTGAAATTTTACTGGTCGTTTATTGGAAACACAGTGGTACCACTCATGAAACTGAATAACTTTCCCTAAATGCTCCTACTGCACGAGCGCTTTCCCTTCTCAGTGACGTTGCTGCTCAGCACCATGATTTCGACATTAACGTTGACACTTTGCGTATAGTTCTGAACTATTTATGTAAATTTTGGACATGTAATCATTTATAATTTAAATTATTTTTAATTGTATTAATTTATCATCATAATTTACTATCGATTATTATATCTATTTCATTGTTATTATGTAATATTGTGCTTTCTTGTGTTTTGGTCTCTGTACTGTTAGCAAGTAAGTTGACTGAATAAATAAATAAATAAAGAGCATAGGTTGCAATCCAAAAATTAAAAATCAACTTTTCATACAAAGCAGCCGGTCACGTGACTGAAGTTTGTATAAAAAGTTGAAAATTATTTTTGATATATCAACCTACGTTTTTTAAGGAAAGTTGTTTAGTTTCATGGGTAGTGGGTGCTACATCTTTGTTGCGGATTATCAACCAGTTAAATTACACAGTATATATAGTATTAGCTTTCCGCCGCAGCTCCGCCCGCGTTAACAGTTTTTCCCGTGGGAATGAGGCATTTTCCCGCGGCAAAAAATAGCCTATGTTACTCAAGGTGAATGTAGCTTTCTAATGGTGAAAGAATTTTTGAAATCGACACTTACTGTTTGAGTTTATTCATTACAAACATACAAACAAAAATACAAATCTTTCCTCTTTATAATATTAGTATGATTTACCTATAATTTACAGAAGGCCCAAGCCCCTCTGAAGGGTTTAAGCTATAATAAACTTCATTATTTCAAACTACCACCAACTCACTTGTTGCATCCTTCATCTATCACTATGTTTATGCAAATTTAACACATTGTTAGTAACTATTTCCTTAACCAACTTAGTTAGTACGGTGGGCAACAATGTTAGTATAACTATCATATTTATTAGTATAGATGAATAGCTTTATGATAGAAGAAATAATCTAAATATAATGGTTTAAACAAATTAACTTAATAACTACTACTAATTACAATTGAAATTTGATAATAATATAAAATTTGCATACTAAGAACTCTACTGGTTAAGTGTGTGAAACTGAAATATATGTATGTGTATAATAGCTTTGTAAAACTACATTTATTGCAAATAAATAAATTCTTTCTTAAAATATTTATATTGTATTGTATATAACTGCACAAACATACCCTAGCCTAAAATTATAAACCAAACTGTCAACTTTACATAATCTGTAATATCGTAGCGCTAAAAATCATAGTGACACTTAGCTACGCCGCCGTAGTCCACTCGTAGTCTTGCTCGTGCTACGCTTCGTAGCACCGCAGCATGTTGTCTTCCATAGACGTAGCTGATAAGGCCACGTCTATAGAAAATGAAAATGAAAAATGTTTTATTCGAAGTAAGATTTTACAAATCACTTTTCGACGTCGAGGCGGGTTCACATTATTTCATCATAGAAGACAACATTCCACCAATAGAATCACTGGGCTAGGAAAATAAAGTGATTGTATTGGTGGATTTTTTCCTAGCACACCGCTTATCTACCTCGCACAGCTCTGGTGGAAAAACAGCCTAAGACGGCTCCGTAGCCTAGTTGGAAGCCTTTAAAGCACAACAGGGTCGCGGGTTCGAATCCCGCACAGAGCAAACATAGACATAGACATTATTTATTTCACAGAACACAATACAACACAACAAACAGTAAGAAAAATTAAAGAAAAACAAAAACAAACTGTGCACATAGATAGAAATAATGATAATATAAAAAAGAGAAAAAGAAAAACGTGATGTGTGTGTGTGTGTGTGTGTGTGTGTGTGTGTGTGTGTGCGCGTGTGTGTGCGTGTGTGATGAACAATTTTGTTTGCCTTGTGTCTGGATGTTGTATGTTTATATCTGTATGTATATCAGTCTGAGACCCAGGCTGGGCCTAGTTTGGAGACAAATAGCTGTTTATGAGATGTTCCGTATGAGTATCAAGTATGTCTGCTGTCTGTACAATACTGAATACAGAGTAAATAGAGAAACTTGTGCATGCTCCGGGAGTTTAGTATGGTAATTAACATTTCTTGCCCCAGCCATAGTTGGACGACAAACGATAGTACTTGTGTGAACGATGAATGGTATACGGGCATGGTCCAAGAAAACAAGTTCTTGCAATTAGACCACGTTATTTGTATCGTCAATTTCAAAGTCGACAAACATGGCTAAAATCAACGATTTTTTTTTAAATTTTCTATCAGTTGCCTATTATGAACCGCCGCCGCAACAAAATAAAGTAACAAAAAAGTTCATTTGAAAATAAGTGCTACAAAAGTGCTACAAAGGTGCTACGAATTGCTACGAAACCGCTACGAAAACGCAAAAAAAAAATAAGGTTGCAAAAATTGATAAAAAGTGAATAGGATGATGAGGCCGTACTACCTATTCAAATAGTTTCAAGTTATTTGTAGCGTCAAAACTGCTGGCAACTGGATGATGACCTTTTTTATATGAGCCCCGTCCCCCCTCCAACAGATCTTTTGTATGTGTCAATAGGTTCTTATGGATCTATAGAAAGGCTAGTAACTAGTTTTAACTTCATGATCAAGGGGATTTGAAAATTGAATGCTTACAATCTGTTATTTTGGGTACCAATAATAATAGCAAAACGATTGTTTTTCGGAATATCCCGCGTCTTTGAAAGATGTCGCCATAGTAAAAAGTAATCACATAGCTAAGACGCATATACTGAGATACATTTCAAATCTGTTGGTCGATGTTATTTGTTTTTTGTTTTTTGGGGAGACGTTTTGACACATCATCCTTTCAAAGTCGACTTGTCTATTAAACGCATTTGACAAGGATGAATAGGCAAAATGACGTAAAAATGACGTAGGCTCGTGTCAGTCACGTGGTCTAATTGCAAGACCTTGTTTTCTTGGACCATGGTATACGGGTATGTAAAGCCTGTGGAGGCAAAGGGAAGATCTTCCTTGGGGCAGATGGTGAGCCCGGGGACCGCGGTCCAACTGTACTTCGTCGGAACTTGTATTTGTTCAATGTCTTGCGAAAACTCCGATAGCGCGTTTCAGGCCTCGGCTTCTAATTGGTCGCTCTTCTAATGACGTAGTAATGTGGCGCGGCGCCACAAACCTTATTTACGAGGCAACAAAAAGCAATAGGGTCGCATGCTACATAATAATAATTGTAGAATGTGAAATATTGTAGTATGCTACAAATCTATAATAATGAAACTGTAGCAGTCAAAAATTTGTACACAGAAAAAAAATGATAAAAACCGAGTCAGGGGGATGTAAAAAGTGATATAGAACACACCCGTTTTCTTCAAATATTTTGTTTCTCTATTTATCTGTTTGTTTGGGCTAGTATCCAAAACTGTTGGACCGATAAGAATGAAATTTTGTATGGTGGTACCTGATATCCCCGGTCAACATCTTATAAATATAGTTTTACCGCAGGCACAGAAGAAAATAATAGTACTACCCGCAGGTAAGTAAATAAATAATAATAATAAATATTTGGGACATCTCACACACGGCTGTCTGACTTCAAACTAGGCAGAGCCTGTACTTTGGGTGTCAGACAGCTGATATACATACAAACCTATTATAAGTTCTCTAAACGAACGATGCGTTTTGTGTAATGCAATAAACGTTTTACTTACTTACTTTTCCTAGCCACAAAAACCGACACTACTAACTAAATATATAGTCCAGATTTTAACACAAAAATGTTCGACAAAAGTAATAATAGCTCTCGAATTGCATCCCTGGTCGCGAAAACTGAAACACGGAAACTTTTCCCATCACTAGTCGTACCTGCACGCAAATAGTGCTGTAGGACACAAAAAACGTGCAAAACGGTTTTTCCATTTAACTGTTGCTCTTCTCCACTGCCATACCGCGTAACTTGGTTGAATTTAAATGACCTAAAATGACCTAAATAAACCACATTACCACAAAAAAGATAACCACGTATTGCGCGCATTTAAAAAAATCTTCTATGATATTTTTATATGAGACTTTTTAGACGAGCGTTTAACGTTTTTGTGGTAAGGCGGATAGAGTTTTATTTTAGTTTTAGGGATTTTCACCACGTTAATAAATTGTTCATATCCCAAACGGTCGCAATTGGTTACGTTTTGACTGAACTTATTTGAACAAAACTGAATAACGAATAACGAAAAAAAAAACGAAAAGGAAAAAAAAGTGTTTTTAAAAAATTATGTTCGTCCGTCCAGCTGGATGTTCAGTGTTTTCGCTATAATTTTTTTTTTTTACAAATATTGCCCTGAAAATAAAAAACACAACAAAAAATAATTATCCAATTCGGCCGTTCTCAAGTGACACGCGGACATACCTTTTCAACAACTCTGACACAAGAATTTGTGGGATTACTGACAGACATGGACTAGTCTTCATTCCAACTAGATTACGAAGTAGCCTCTCTGTTTTACAATGCCAGCACACTGTACCTGTATTTTTAGAATATTCTAGAACACTCTACTTCAGGTTGTAACGTAGAGTGCGTTACTGTGTTAAGTAATTTTTAAAATTCAAAACAACGGTTGTTTTGACTAGCGTACGTTCACGTTTTTCAACATGAAACGAATAACAGTAACTCTTTTGGGGTTGAATGTTTTATGAAGTGCATAAAAGTTTAGACAGAAGTGGAATTTGATGTCCATTGCTAGTCAATTCGTCTCAAATGTGAACCACAATGTATGTACAAATATGCTTAGAATTAATTGTAGGTTTAGGACTCAGCAAAATGTTGGACACTGCGTAGTAATTCAAAGGTTGTGTGTGAAGTTGAAAAGAGCGAAGTTATAAGTTTGACGTGTGTATCTGTCTGTCCGTCTGTGGCGTCTTAGCTCCTAAACGGGTGCGCTTATTTTGATCTAGTTTTTTTGTTTGCAAGGTGTTACAATCGAGAGTGTTGTTAGCTATGATCCAAGAAAATATCGTCAGCCATTTGTAGATTATCAGCTCTTTTCTAGTTGTTGAAAGGGTCAAGTAACGGTTTTGTGGCGGGGGTTGTTAATGCTAATGGCGATTTTCAGATTCAGTGATTTCCAAAACTCCTGCAAAACACTATGAGCAACTTATCACAAGATTTGCCTCTGACAATCACAATTCAGAGATAGTTTCCCGCCCATGAAGGAAAAAAAAATGTACGCGCCCAAATGGAGTAGTAATCAAAACGTACTATGGGTGCCGGCTGAGACATATTTTTTGGACTCACACACACATTCACACTCATTGGCTCGGAATTTTTTGTTCCTTCATGCCTCCGCCAATGACATGCATTCAACTCGCTAGGCTGTGTTCACACGGCGAGCGACAGTTTGACGCGCGTCGCCAAGTTTACAGGAATCAGCTGGGGAGCAACTTAAATTCAATACCATTTTCATAGAGATGGGGCATAACCACAGTGCATAACAGACAATATAGGGACGGACGTACGTTTTTTATGAACTCGCTCTCTAACTATCTCCGCCCGCGTTAACAGTTTTTCCGGTGGGAAGGAGGCATTTTCCCTCGGTAAAAGGTAGCCTATGTTACTCAAGGTAAATAATGTACCTTCCTAATTGTGAAAGCATGTGTGAAATCGGTTCTGTAGTTTTTGAGTTTATTCATTACAAACATACACATACACAAAAAAAAACTTTCCTATTTATAATATTAGTATGATTAGTATGATTGAACGTTACGTCATCATCATGCTGTTCATCCTTGTCGAATGCATGTTAATAGACAAGGATGAACAGGATGATGAATATCTGTATTTTGTATGACGTAGGCTTGTTCAAGTCACGTGGTCCGAATGCAAGACCTTGTTTTCTTAAACCATGCTTCCGATTCAACGTCAGCGTCCATGACAAAAGTTCAAAAGTTCAAAATGTGTTTATTCGAAGTAAAATTTTACAAATCACTTTTCGACGTCGAGGAGAGTTCACGATTTGGCTGTCTTCTGTGGAGAAAAACTCTCCGGAAGAAACTCCACAGGCGTTGCGTCTTTTCAAAATATTTTTACATAATTATTATTTTATACAATTTGATTAATGTAACAAAGAGTGCAAACGAAATATGCAATTAGAGGAAGGAAACCAGTCAAAGTAGAAACAAAGTGACTGGTTGCTTATATTGCATTCGCCAGTTTTCTTTTCCCATCCCTAGTGTACACCCGACAACGTCACGTATCACCAAGTTTGCAGAAGTTGCATGCGGGCGCTGCTCGTGTGAAATCAGCTTTATTTAGTTGATGGAACTATAAGTTTTCGATCAAAAATTTTTTCTACTCTAACGTCTACATCAAACGGTTTTTTACATGAATATTCTCTTCCTTAACCCTGCTAATATTAGACATACGAAAGTTACTCTAGTCGTCTGTCTGTTTATTGTTTGTTACGCTTTTACACCAAAAACACTGAACCGATTTGGATGAAATTTCGTAGAAACGATCTCATTCCCATGGGAAATACTGCTTTAACGCGGGCAAGAATTAAATAAATTTATTCTGATAAAAAATATATAAATATTTATTTCAAAGGTTTCTTTTGCCATTAGGTAAATATTTCCTTCAAAATAAAAATCGTGTAAATTACTATAAATTAAACTAAACTATTAAAAACAATACAATACAAATATTCTTTATTGACACCAGTAATAAATAGGACAGTTACAATTTTCATAAGTGTGAAACAATGAGCCAATAGGCGGCCTACGCGGCAAGGCGGCAACCAAACAATAATTAAAACTCACTTTTATACTACCAAGTGAGTTACTAGTGAGAACTCTTAGTAGCTCCTAGACGATTGTATGCACCCGAGATTGAGTTTGGCTGACTTATAATATACTCCGTGGGATTAGCTCGCGGTCTTGCATATCTCAGGCTATTCATACATACTCGTATTTTACTTAGGGAATTTTACGACAAAGATATCTTGTTAGGACTTGGACGAGATTTCCAACTTGAGAGATGGGATTAAAGTACGGATGAGTGAAAATTATTTTGTGATTTCATAAAACCGAATTAAATTAATTACAAATTTAGAAATAAAAGTATGCTATGGTATACGGTTTTTTTAAATAGACATAGTGATTCAAGAGGAAGGTTTATATGTATAATACATGCATAATATACTTAAGGATAACCCACAATAACCATTTTCTTGTACGGAGCCGGGGCGGGTCGCTAGTGTATAATATTTGACAGTGATCTCAGTGAGAACCATTGGTAGTTCCCGCTGATTGTATGCCTCGTAAATTGAGTTTGGCTGAGTTGTAGTTGTGATATGCAGCATTAGCTGGTAGTCGCTCCTTTACAAACTAGTAGTCGGCTGTAGATGTACTTATACGGAACTTGATGAAGTAGTATCCTAGAATTATATTACCCCTAGCTTTCAGCCTCAGGATTTCCCGTGGGAATGAGATATTTTCCCGCGGTAAAAAGCGACCTATGTGTTAATTCAGGGTGTCAGCTAACTCACAACAAAATTTTATTAAAATCGCTTTAGCCGTTTTGACGTGAATAAGTAACAAAGATACACCCTCACAATCTTTCACCTTTATAATTTTTGTATGATGTGATGTTTTGGTAAATTCTATTTGATCTTCAGGCGTCGTCGGTGGCTAAGTGGTAGTGGCCGTTGATTTCCATTCGGAAGCTCGCAAGTTCAAGCCTCAGCACGTACCAATGTGTATTCGATTTTTGAGTTTATATGTACTACGTTTATTCGACGCTCTAACAGTGGTAAAGGAAAACATCGTGAGGAAATTTGCACACCCTTGCGAAGTAATTCAAAGGTTACGTGTAAAGTTGACCATTAAGACTAAGGCTTATTCATCCTGATTTCAGAGTAGGCTCGAGCCCCTCGGTGGAGACATTATGAACTGTTAATATTTTTATCTTTGTCCATTCATTTAGACAGCTTGCTTGTTTATTTTGTGTTTCATTAAATAAAACCCAGGCACCATCTTTCTTTGCTGCTTATCTTTCTTTTCCGATAATTGAGCAGCCAAATGCTTCTGACATGGCTCGTTTAAGAGAACATCCGTAGACAGTAGCCAAGACCGACAGTTTTACGTGCCTTACGAAGCACGGATTCGAACCCGGAACCTCCATAAAGTAATTAATTTATTAACATACACACTATTTGTTACAGGTATGTCATACACACGCATTGATTTATTATCAATGTTGCCACGTCGTCAAAATGAAGGTTAAGAAGGTATATTATTGTCTATTGTTAACATACGATTATTTACCACTTGCAATATGATTACTCTGAAAAATGTCAATCGGATATTTTTCTAAGCGATATAATTATCATAGGGGCATATTACATTATCAAATATATTTGATCAATTACATGTAATATATCGAATATATGATCATATATTTGATCAAATATTTGATAATGTAATATGCCCCATAGAAAAATTAGAGTGACGTTGCTTAGAGCTTTTACATAAAAAATCAATTTAATATACTGTTACTTTTTTTTTGAGGTTATGTTTTCGTAACCAACCCGCAATGGGCTAGTGTGGTCGAATAAAGCCTGTTCACCCTGATTTCAAGTTTGTTCACCTCTGGAGACATATTCGACCTCGGAAAAATAGTGTTTTCTTACTTCAAAAATTAAAACGAACGCAAAGCCGTAAAGCACAAAGATAGGTAAGAAAAAACCGTTACATAAAAAAACTAGACTCTCTATAAAAACTTTTTATCTTACTCTAGTTTAGTTTAAAACACTAACTCGAAACGTACTAAAACGAAGTCTTGAAAGATAATCAAAACGCGACTAAAACGGTGAAACTTTAACATTAAACAATTTGGAAACTAGCGAAGTTCTAGGAAGTTCTAGTTCTTGCAGCGTTACGTAAGTGCTTAACCTGGAAACGCTTGCAAACGTAACTTGCTGTGACACCTCAAGTTTGAGATTGAGCTTGCAATGTTTTTGCTTAATGCTTCTCTGACATGGCCAATATTACTTTCATTTCTACTAAAACCTAATGTATTCTTTGGCATATTGCAAAACAGCGATGCATTCTGTAAAATGACGAGTTCTACGATTTGCCGTTAAATCTAAGATTTTATTTTTAATTGAACTTAATGGTATTAAATGCTAACAGAAAAACAGCGCTGCACATGCTGAGTTGGTGCCTAGTTAGGGGGCGGTACACATACTATTTAAATGTATGTTTTTTAGCTGTGTTTTTTGTATTTAAATTTTTGTTATTCTCTTGTTCTGTATTTATGTTGTATTACACATACAACATAAATACCTTCTTTCTAATTAAACGTTTTTCTATCTATCTAAATCGTGAAGATACTGACATTCTACTGCTGGACTCATCATTATCATCATCATCATCATTTCAGCCTGTAGACGTCCACTGCTGGACAAAGGCCTCCCTCAAGGATCTCCACAACGATCGGTCCTGCTTGGCCCGCATCAAGCTGCAAACCGCTACCATCACCAAATCGTCGGTTCACCTTGTAGGGGGCCTGCCCACGCTACATACGCATTAAAATCATATAATAACATAAAATTAAAAGTTTATATAGCCCCCCGCCACAAAACCGTTGCTAAGATCCTTTCAACAACTAGAAAAGTGCTGATAATCTTCAAATGGCTGAAGATACTTTCTTGGATCATAGCTAAGAACACTCTGGATTATGACACCTTACAAACAAAAAAAAAACTAAATCAAAATCGGCGCATCCATTTTGGAGCTACGATGCCACAGACAGGCAGACTGACACACGCATCAAACTTATAAAATCCCTCTTTTTCGTCGGGGGGGTTAAAAATGAGTCTACGTGATATTATTATAAATTCGAGTGATAATTTTATCTTTCTCCTATTACTGAATCATTTTCACTCTAACCTCAATTACAACCTAAGAAATCTAAGAGAGTGGTTCAACCAAAAATACTACAGAGATTACGATGCCAAATAAATAGTAATAAAGCCATTGAACTACTGTTTGTACTAGCGTACATAGAAACGACTCCCGCGAACTGCGTATCACTATCATTATCACTACATAGTATAAAACAAAGTCGCTTTCTCTGTCCCTATGTGAGATATAGGGATAACCCTATGTCCCTATGTATGCTTAAATCTTTAAAACTACGCAATGGATTTTGATGCGGTTTTTTTAAATAGATAGAGTGATTCAAGAGAAAGGTTTATATGTATAATAAATGCATAATATACTTAAGGATAAACCACAATAACCATTTTCCCGGCGGGTTGCTAGTAGTATAATATGAGGAGGTCGCAAGCTCTAACATCTAGTTTTTTCCTTTCCCCGCGCACTCCGCCCGCCCCCCGCTGCCGCCTATTGGCGCATAGAATTCAAATTCGAAATGTTTTATTCGAAATATGATTATAAAATCACTTTTCGACGTCAAATTTTAATGAAGTTTCTAAGTTTTGCTCAAACTAAAGCTCTTATCTCACACTAATGAAGGATAAACAATTTAAGGGGCCTACAGGAGCAAAGTGGCGCCCCCACATTTAAAAAAATAATAACTCGTAAAATAATCAAAATTTCAAAAATCTAAAACTGCGAAAATCTAGCCGGTGTTTTGTAGGATATATTGAAGCCATTAACTTTATTTATTATATCTTGCTAGTAGTTATTGATGGAACTATTGCTAAAAGTGGCCGTTTTCCGCAATCTTTCCATCAATAACTACTAGCGAGATATAAAGTTAATGGCTTCAATAAATCCTACAAAACACCGTCTAGATCTTCGCCGTTTTAGATTTTTGAAATTTTGATTATTTTTCGAGTTATTATGTTTTTAAATGTGGGGGCGCCACTTAGCACCTGTAGTCGCCTTAAAGAGGCGATGCGATATTAGTTTGAACAGAACTGGCAGGATCGCGAAATGTGCGCGCTGCTGTGGAGAAGAACCCGCCGAAGAAACTCCACAGGACCACATCTTTTATTCTTACCTCTTTTGAAAAATAATAATTTAAAATTACAACATTGCTCATTATTATTTACTAGCGACCCGCCCCGGCTCCGCACGGGAAAATGGTGATTATAGGTTATCCTTAAGTATATTATGCATGTATTATACATATAAACCTTCCTCTTGAATCACTCTAACTATTAAAATAAACCGCATCAAAATCCGTTGCGTAGTTTGAAAGATTTAAGCATACATAGGGACATAGGGACAAAGAAAGCGACTTTGTTTTATACTACGAGTATGTAGTGATAGTGATTAATTTGTATAACATAGAGTGCGAATGAAATAATATACAATTAGAGAAAGGCAACCAATCAAAAATAGAAAAATTTAGATGAGATATTAACCAATCAATCTAAATTGCACAATTGGCAATCGACTATTAGTACAGACCAGTCTTCACAGTCAACACCCGTTCACGAGTTTGACGCATGGGTCAGCATTGGACCATGGTTTGTCCAAGAAAACAAGGTCTAACCGTTAGACCACGTGACTGACACAAGCCTACGTCATTTTGCGCTGTTC
Organism: Teleiodes luculella; assembly: GCA_948473455.1. Classification (NCBI taxonomy): domain Eukaryota; kingdom Metazoa; phylum Arthropoda; class Insecta; order Lepidoptera; family Gelechiidae; genus Teleiodes; species Teleiodes luculella. The sequence continues at coordinate 1,398,145 of OX419604.1, forward strand.
ATCCTTGTCTATTACACGCATTCGACAAGGATGAATAGGCAAAATGACGTAGCCTCGTGTCAGTCACGTGGGGTTAGACCTTGTTTTCTTAGACCATGGAGGGAACCCAACGACCCGGCCCACTTTGATTCATTGATTATATTCGAGGTATCTTCTCTGGTACTTGTACGAAATTCCTCAATGAATTAAGCTAGATTTTATCGGTAGAGTGTCTCGTGCGTCGGGAGCCACTCACTCCCACACTTTAATATATCTCGAGAAGGGCTAAGGTCAAGAACGTGGACGATAAACGGTTTAGTTCTGGGTGGTTCTAGCTAGCCTTTTGCAATATATTTTCCTTAGAGAATAAATATACATAGAGCACGCGCATCGCTCCGCTGCCTTTATGTCAAGCGTAAGCAAATTTTGGCAGATTTTGTATGGGCGGTGAAATCAATAACATTTTTCTTTTTAGATTTGTTCGTAGAGTCATGTTTGCAACTTATCACTCCATATTTTAAAATGTTCTCCGATTAAATTTCTTATCTTCTTAAACTAATCAGCTCCGATAACCATTTGATACTAAACGAACGCGTTGAAGATATTCGGACTGTTCATATCCGTGCTTACGGTTCATACTCGATTAGGCGTACTCTATCCCTCCCAGAAAATTTTCTATTTATACTCTAAGATATTTTCATTCATAATACCGCAAAGTTTCCCAAAAAGTACTTACAACTGTTTTGGTGCTCGATTTTTCTAGATATCTAAGTGGCTAGGGCTCATAGATGCCTCCATCGAGGGGCTTAAGCCTACCCTGAAATCAGCCTGAGTAGGCCTTAGTCGACCACGCTCGCCCAGTGTGAGTTATTTGAATTACATCGCAGGTGTGTGCAGGTTTCCTCACGATGTTTTCCTTCACCGTAAGAGCGTCGAATAAACGTACATAATGAATTAATTAGAAAATCTAAAACACATTGGTACGTGCCGAGGCTCGAAAGAGGCGTTGACCAGTGTGGTTATCATTGAAACTCACAATGTCAATTAAGGACTTTTCAATAAATACATTTATAAAATAACTAGCGACCCGCTCCGGCTCCGCACGGGAAAATGGTTATTGTGGGTTATCCCTAAGTATATTATGCATGTATTATACATATAAACCTTTCTCTTGAATCACTCTATCTATTAAAAAAAACAGCATCAAAATCCGTTGCGTAGTTTTAAAGGTTTAAGCATACATAGGGATATAGGGACAGAGAAAGCGAATTTGTTTTATACTATGTAGTGAAGTGATATTAATATGTCCCCACTGATAGAGTGATTCAAGAGAAAGGTTTATATGTATAATACGTGCATAATATACTTAAGGATAACCTACAATAACCATTTTCCCGTGCGGAGACGGGGCGGGTCGCTAGTGTTATCATAAGCTGTTGTCGAACCAAGTCTAGTCCAGCAGTGGGATGTAATATTGTTTAAGTAAGTAGTAAAGAGAAGTCTTACGCCACAGTCAGCTTACCTGGAGTTAGGCATCCTAAAGTTGCGGAACTATCGCTGGAGTAAATTGCTAAATTCTTGTTACTTGGTAGTTAAGTGAACTATCTCGTACACGTGAGGTCGTTAAGATTTCAGATAGTCGGTGTTTACTGAATCATAAATATAGAATACTCGTACTGGTTGTTATATATTTTTGTACTTTTTTTAATAAACACGCAATATTATGCTGTTAAAATAGAGACAATATTAAAGGTCGTTTACAAGCTGTTTATGAAGTAACTAACCCAGCACAGACTTTAAGTCTATTTGGGCTGCTACTATTAAAAACCATTTATGGAAATACTAGCTTTCCGCCCCGCTAATAGATTTCCCGTGGGAATGTGGTATTTTCCCGTGGTAAAAGGTAGCCTATTTACATTCTGATGTATAAGCTATATTATTGTAACACATCCATACATCCATCTATACACACAAACTTTCGCCTTTATAATATCAGTTGGATGTATGTAATTTGCTTTTTAGTTTTTTCTTTTGCTTTTCATTAGTATTTGACCATTTATTTAGAATTCAGAATCAAAAAGAAGAATTAAGTTAATCTTCTTTCTTTCTTTTTTTGAATTGACCTTAGCTTGTTTCGAAAAGGTACGACCAATCAAGCTTCACCGGACTTGCGGGGGAGCGGAAGACTCTACCCCAAAAAAAGGTCATATACCAATGCGTCTTGATAACCAATAATATTCTAAAGGATATCGAAGGTTAGACTCCTTGTACAGTCGTTTGAAAAACTCGTTCTATCACATCACATTAAGGACGAGTCTCACAAAACACACACTTATTGGGAAACAGAAATGGCAAACGTAATATAATATATTTTTAATGGTGTCAATTTCTTACCATGGATGAAACGGAACCAAGTATACGCGTTTTCAATACGATTTTATTTGTTTTACTTGTGAAGTTATGATTAAATCATAAATAAACTAGTTTCCCGCCCCGCGGCTTCGCCTGCATAAACAGTTTTCCCGTGGGAATGTGGCATTTTCCTGCGGTAAAAGGTAGCCTACATCCTTTTTCAAGCAACATTCTATCTCAGTACCAAGTTTCATCAAAGCCGGGTTCAGCGGTTTTTGGCGTTACAGCGTAACAAACACACTGACTTACTTTCGTATCTATAATACAGGGATAGGAATTATACTTTGCATACACAAGTACTTATACCACACAAAATGATAGTTTTTTTCGACATGATGACCCTGCGCTACTAAGGCAAGCGTAATTTACCACAAAAATAGGTTGCAAAGTCATGCCTAAGTAATAATACATACAATTACGCCTCTTTTCCGGAGGAGTAGGCAGAAACTTTCCTTTTGTTACGATCTAGACATACTTCTTTCACTTCATCCACATTCATTAATCTCATCTTGCAAGTTCGTCGGTTTAGAGTACTCCGGTTGTTGTGCTTGTAATAGATTTTTTGGTTATATAATTTAGTTTTTCTGCTATGACTGGTTGCCTTCCTCTAATTGTATGTTCGTTTGCACTATTTGTTATATTAATGAAATTGTATAAAATAATAATTTATAATTTTGTAATATTTTGAAAAGATGCAGCGCCTGTGGAGTTTCTTCCGGCTTCGGACAATTTGGCTCCAAAGAGGACAGCCAAATTGTGAACTCGCCTCGACGTCGAAAAGTGATTTGTAAAATCTTACTTCGAATAAAAAACTTTGACTTTGACTTCCTGACCTGACCTTTTGTCACAGCGTTCCCAATTTGAGCCCGAAACATTCGCCTTGGTCTTCCCCTTCCAACACTTCCTTCCACTCTCGCCTTAGTCTATCTCTCTTCTTTCATTCTCTCCACCTGACCAAACCAATTTAGCATCCCATTCTGAATTCTCGTCACATCTTTTTTTCCACATGCTGAAGTACACATCTATATACCTATATTATAAGGAGGATTTTTTTGTGTGCATTCAATAGGCTCCGAAACTACTGAACCACGTTTAAATTCTTTAAACCAGTTGTAAACAGTGGCACGAGATGGGGGGGGGGGGTTCATCGTGAAAGGCCAAACGAAGTCTATCCTTTCTTGTTGACTTAAATGACATCGGAAGTCATGATCTGCCGACTGAGCACAGGGTCGCGGGTTCTGAGCACTTCTGTTTGCCCTGTGTCTGCATGTTGTATATTTATATATGTGTGTATATCAACTATCCGGCACCCATAGTACAGGCTCTGCCTAGTTTGGGGTCAGATGGCCGTGTGTGATATGTCCCACATATTATTATTATTATGATTTTAGTAAAATTTGGTAAAGAGATAGAAGACCTTGAAGAAGGACAATATAGGCTACCTTTCACCGCGGGAAAATTCTTAACACGGGACGAGATATCCAATACATGGTCTTCTCAAGTAGCCTTAGGGGAATATGCTACATGCGACGATTGATCAGATCAGATGCTATCATCATTATTGTATGACGATATATGACATACATACATACATACATTAAGTGCGAGTTGCATTAGTTGTTATTAGAGAACGGTACAGTCGGTGAAAACTGTAGGTATCTGTTAGGACTTAGACAATTGGTCTCTTGGAAAATTGCTGCCATAGTCGTAAAAATATACACATGGCGCCCCCAGAGCAGGTTTTTTATTTCTTTGGTCAGGCTTTAAGTCAAATTTACATTTTTTCTAGCGTAATAAAAGAATTGGCAGTCTTCTGTGGAGAGGAATTCCTCGAACGAAAATTCACACTTTCATCTTTCTACTAATGAGAAGATTACTCAGTTTCATTCAAATTAATAACACTTGCGATCACGACTGTATTTTTCATTCATGGCAACACAGTAATGACATTGTAATCTCAGTGGACAAGGTTGTGGACATAACTAGCTATTGAATCGCTTTGATGTTTGTGCTGACGCGATAAGCTATGTATCAATACGAGTTAACACGATGCTATAATGGAACATGGCTTTGACAAGATATTAGATTTCAACCTGACATCTAACCGGTGATACGACTGTTATTTTGACTTCAAAGGGAGGGTTATGTTTTTCGAGTACCTATTTATAATTCTTTGGCATGCTTTGCAGCTTAAACTTCTAAATACATTTTGACTTGAGGGGCCTACACAATTGCGAAAAGTGGCCGTTTTCCGCAATTGTTCCATCTTTAACTACTTGCGAGATATAATAAATAAAGTTCATGGCTTTTACACATCCTACAGAACACCGTCTAGATCTTCGCCGTTTTAGATTTATGAAATATTGATTATTTTTCGAATTATTATTTTTTAAAGGGTGGCGGCGCCATTTGGCATCTGTAGGTTAAGAGGTTTCGTTAGGTTCTTTTCAACAGTGCAAGAGATCACTCTCTAGCCGGTCTTGGTTTGAGCAAAGCTTATTAACTTCAGAAATTACGTCATTAAGTGTTCTAAGGGAGTCTAATAATGAATTTTTTTTATATTGATTTTTAAAATTTTTGTATACCAATCTTTAAAAACAAAATAGCGGTTTATTGGCGCCAAATTATTCGATGTCAGTTTTTTTTTAATCCTTTCGAGTGGGGTACCGAAATAAAGAACCTTATGTGAAGCTTATAAAAATTTGTATTATATATGATAATAAATCATGTATTATGTGTCGTGCAAATGTAATGTAAAATAAAAAATAAAATAAAAATCATACAGTCGGTCTTTTTGCTTCTATAAATATACATTTTTTTCTTTTTCGTTTGTGAAAGCTGCTCAAAACCATTGACTGAGCATGTTTATTCAGCATTTGCTTAGCCGTTACTCACACCTAAGTCTTACTTGCGACAGCAAGTCACGTCTCTTCCTTCTCATTTCTATGGAGTTTCTCACACGAGATATAATGGATGGTAATAAAATTCATAACGTACTCAATAAAATTAGGAAACTGCCACCTCGGAGGGCGAGTTTCATAGCCTGTTTTTGTCGTACTTACTCATATCACTCTCACATATCGCTTGATAAAACTTGGAGTTCTCCATTTCATACTAAACTAGCTTTTCGCCGCGGCTCCGCCCGCTAACAGTTTTTCCCGTGGGAATGAGGCATTTTCCCGCTGTATAGGTTGCCTATGTTACTCAGGGTGAATGTAGCTTTCTAATGGTGAAAGAATTTTTGAAATCGGCCCCGCAGTTTTTGAGTTTATTCATTACAAACATACACACACACAAAAATACAAATCTTTCCTCTTTATAATATTAGTATGAATGATGATGGTTGCTTTAGCGGAAAATATAAAACCTTAATTTCGCCGAGACAACAACAACATACAAGAGTTTCGCGTGCTACATAATTGTGGCATGCGATATCTTGTGGCATGCCACAAATAGAAAACATTTGTGGCATGCGGCAGCCGAACGTAATGGCGATAGAACACACCTGAAAAGATAGAAAATTAAAAAAATAGCTTTAGCTTAGCTTTACCTCGCTCAGTTTCCTGAAAGAAGTACAAAAACATCTTTGTTCACTTAACTACACTAAGTAACATCTTAAAACGTTGGCTCTACTCCCCGGGCGTACATTTTAATCCCGACCATATTTCTTGGCAACAAAGTTTCATTTAAAACGGTGCCATAACTATCAAAACTTTATTGGGAGTCGTTGCGCACTTATACTACATCGTAATTTATACCAAGAACTTTGTATGGACGCGTTAATAATAGATTTTATTTATTGCCGTAGAGGGTGTATACCTATTTGAATGCCAGTTTAATGCTTTCGGTAAAATGTGTTGGAAAATTTTAGGAAGTTTTCACTTATTTATCTGATTTAAGTCCTTATTATGTTAAGCTTAAAAAAATTCACTTTTCAACATTTTTACGGATTATCCTTCTAACGCATAATTATAGCAATAATTTTAGATTTTTTATAAAAAGCTTATCTTATTACCAAGTAGTAATAAATAATAAAAAAAACCTTATCTAGGTACTAATACTGACTACTAATCTTGACCCTTGTCGATTTGGCTCATAGTGATATAAGTGTCATAGTAGTTCTGTAATTCTGCCACGCTTGGCACTTCTTCGAGTATCTCGCGCGTTGCATGGTGATCTTATTGTAGTCATGTCACGTGCATGTCATGCTGTAACGAATATTATAGATACTTATTTTTAATTTTAATGGCTCCACACCTCGCATTTTCCGTCATCATCATTTCAGCATGTAGACGTCCACTGCTGGACAAAGGCCTCCCCCAAAGATTTCTACTTGGCCGGCATCCAGCGGCTTCCCGCAACATTCAACAGATCTTTTTTTACCTATGCTTGTGTCGAATAGGTACGACCAATCAAACTTCACCGGACTTGCGGGTGAGCGGAAGACTCTACCCCAAAAAAAGTCATATATTAACGCGTCTAGGGGCGGCTCGAGAGAGCCTCGGACCTAGACCTAGCGCGTTGATACTGAAAAACATCGTGAAGAACTTCACCAGATCGTCGGTACATCTTGCCTGCCTTAAGCTACGTGGCACGTGGCTGCCATACGAGTACCTTTTTTCCCCAACGGCCGTCAGTTCAACGCGTAATGCGTTTCAAAAGACTTCAGCCGCGATTAGACTAGGTACACAATTTGTAGTACACTTTTTCAGTTAGGTTTAAGGACAAGTGTAATTGCAGTAAGGCTCCGATAATTAGGACACTAACTGCAATTACACTTGTCCTTACTAAGGAACTTAACTGAAAAAGTATCCTACAAATTGTGTAGTCTGTATCGCGGCTTTAAAAAAGACGCCCACTTCCAACTAATCCCGCCCAATGCCACTAAATTTAGCGATTATTTTCGCCATAATTCTCTTAAAATCTCTCAGACAAACAATTGACACATCCAAGTTTGAAAAGTGAATAAAGCGATGGTAATAACTCGTATTCCAGTCGGAGAGCGTCTTCCCGACGTCTCCGAGACGAAAATACGTGTCGGCGGGTGAAGGAATTTCATATTTCAGCATTCTTGAAGTCGGATGCAATGATGTCGGGGTACTGGATGAAATAGTGAAATGTTTTTGAGGAGGCAATTTTGGAATGTTTTTATTTTTTTAATTTTTTTTTTGTTTGTAAAGTGGCCTGTTATTTGAATTATTTCCTAGTAGGTACCTAAATTTTTTTTTCAGATAAAACTCCTGTAATGTAAATATTTATAAGGAGTAACGTTAAAGACCTTATGAAAGAAAAAAATAGGTTTCTTCCATAAGTTCTTAAGTTTTACAAGAAAGATTTGATTGCTTGTTCGTTTAAATTGAATAGGCTCCGAAACTACTTAACCGATCTTATTGAAACTTAGTACAAATATAAAAGACCTTGATAAAGGATATATGCTACCTTTTACCGCGGGAAAAATCCCACATTCTTATGGAAAAAGCTGTTAACGCAGGCGAAACCGCGGGGCGGAAAGCTTTACCTAATGTGATAAATTATACATACCTCTCCTTTACTCTTCTCCTCTCTCATTTTTTACTTCGCCATAGCCGGAACAAAACATCATAATTTTTTTTATGCCAATACAAAACAGAACAAATGAACGAACACACTACTTCAAACAATTTTAACATGGATGAATGAAATGCGATGAAATTAAGCTACTATAATGTTATTTCCAGTTCACAAAACTCGGTGGTACACCAACCTTAGCTTCGCCAATCCGATCAAATGCACCCTACTGCATTCTCAATGCATTTTGAATGCAGAAACGTCACATTCACACGTTATTACTCCCCGCAGGCGAGTGCAGGCGTGTGCAGGATTTTTCAAGTTTATTCTTTGACAAATATACTGTGAACTGACACGGTAAGATATTTGAATGTGCGACAGACATTTTATATGAGATGGGAATTTCTATTTCTAGAGTTATACTGCTGTTACAACACTTCTTGGGATCTATCATGGTCCTAGAAAACAAGGTCTAACAATTAGACCCCGTGACTGCCACAAGCTTACGTCATTTCTACGTCATTTCGCCTGTTCATGCTTGTCGAATGCGTGTAATAGACAAGGATGAACAGCGCAAAATTACTTAGGCTTGTGTCAGTCACGTGGTCTATTGCTAGACCTTGTTTTCTTAGACCATGGAATCTATTTAAAATAATAATTCGTCAGATAGACATTATGAAGTATATTACAGTTCCTATTTTTGTTATGGCAAGGATCCTTATAAATTGATTTTTTACGGGAAAATACCATTCAAATATTCTTACCACGTAGTTACAGATATTATCTCATGAGTGTAGGCAAGATATCCTTGTGTGTGTCTTGTGTGTGCACATTGTGTTGGTGTGCGTAGCGCTCAGTTTAGTGTCTCCCGGCCGGACTTCGACTTCCGTGGTCAATCTGGAAGTCTTTAAACAGACTTCGGACCCAGGTTGGCCGAAGCAAAGAAAACATGTTCAGGTGGGGACTCTCTAATGATCCAAACTTAGAGTGTATGTGCGGAGCAGCAGTTCAATCCATGGCTCACTTGGTGTCCTGTCCTGCCTGTCCTGTCCTGCCTGTCCTGTCACCTGTTCTCAGCAGGACCTGATAGACGCCACGGATGGTGCAGTACAGATGGCCGGATTCTGGGCGGCAAACATTTAGTTCGATTTGTCATCGACTCGCAAAGAAGAAGAAGAGTTTAGTAGTACGCACACAAGAACGCGTGTCTCTATACGCACACAACTACAAGTAAGGCTCGCCTGCACTCGTGAGATAAAATAACTGTACGCTTAGAGAATAAATATACATAGAGCACGCGCATCGCTCCGCTGCCTTTATGTCAAGCGTAAGCAAATATTGGCAGATTTTGTATGGGCGGTGAAATCAATAACATTTTTCTTTCTGATTTGTTCCTCGAGTCAAGTTTGCTACTTATCACTGCACATTTCAAAATGTTCTCCTATTAAATTTCTTATTTTCACCGGGAAAAATAATCAGCTCCGATAACCATTTGATACTAAACGAACGCGCTGAAGATATTCGGACTGTTCATATCCGTGCTTACGGTTCATACTCGATTAGGCGTACTCTATCCCTCCCAGAAATTTTTCTATTTATACTCTAAGACTGTACGCTTTTCTGAACAAATTATGGTGTGGTACAATAGCTTAATTATACAATAATAAGGTATTGTGTTGTTTAACAGCCTCCGTGGTGTAGTGGTCAAAAGCACTTTCACGTTACGGAGGTTCCGAGTTCGAATCCCGGTGGGGATCCGTCAAACAAAATATATCACTTTGTGAGACTTTCCCCAGTATGTTTAGGACATTGCAGGCTGAATTACCTGATTGTCCGAAAAGAAAGATGATTCCGTGCTTCGCAAGGCACGTAAAACCGTTGGTCCCTGCTACTATCTACGGATGTATGTAATTGTTATAGGAGCCATGTCGGAAGCCTTAGGCGGCTCAACAATTCCGACACCAGGGTTTGTGAGGTAGGTTAACCTCGAAACCCACTCGATAAGAAAGAAGAAGAAAATTGTGTTGCTTTGTATCTTTCAGGGTTGCTTACTTTGTTAGAAAATTTCCTTCTTAAAGAAAAATGCACATTCAGCTACGTGCAAAGTTAAGAGTTTCCTTTGTAGTTTGTATGTTTTGAAAGTTGTAAAGTTTTGGCGCACTGTGTCACATTGTATATTCTATGTTTGTATGGTACACAAATTGCTTGCTTTGTACCTATACCAAGTATATTGTACTTTTTCACTTCCTTATACAGTACAATACAAATACAGTGCATGAACAACTTAGTACCTACAGCGTTAGGCAGAAGGCAGCCTTATAGTAATACAATAGTAAGAATGTTGGTAATTTTAAGTTTCTTCATAGTTATCTAACCGGATTATCGAACATTATTTTTTGTGAGAGTTTCCATAGTTTTGGTTCATGTACCTTTTTGCCTGGAAACAATTATTATTTCATGCTTTGGAAGGTACAGAAGCCAGCACATGCGGTTGGATATTCGCTCTACGAAATTCAACCCTACCGCTACGGAATACGGGCGCTCTCAAGGTCAACATGTCCAGCCGCATGTGCTGACTACTGTACGTTAAGCCGTTGTTTGGTCCCGGCTAATATGTACCTACGGATGTAATCTTATATATAAAATTCACAATTTTCGTTCCCATACTCCTCCGAAACGGCTTGACCGATCTTTATGAAATTTTATATGCATATTCAGTAGGTCTGAGAATCGGCTACTATCAATTTTTCATACCCTTGAGAGCAGGCGGAGCCGCGGGGCGAACAGCTAATTCTCGTGTCACAGTTTTCGTTCCCATACTCCTCCGAAACGGCTAGACCGATTCTCATGAAATTTTGTGAGCGTATTCAGTAGGTCTGAGAATCGGCCAACATCTACTTTTCATACCCTTGAGAGCGGGCGGAGCTGCGGGGCGAACAGTTAGTTGTGATATAAATCATGTTAGAAGCTTAAGGTACCTAGCTAAAATATTTAAGATGATTGAAAAGGGCGACTAAGGTTTATTGTTATTAAATAGTTTCAACTTTCTGGCGTAGGCAAGTATAACAATAACAAGGATGAACATTCTTAGATTTTCGCGGTTGTTAACTGCACTAACACACATTTTCACTGGTTTTCTCCACGATTTCGTTTTAAATTGAGCTTACCGATATTTCGACCCATCTAATAACAAGGATATTCCCACAAAACAGCTTATTTTCCTTCGAAAACTTTAACATGTAGATATAATACGTGACGCGTTCGTCTGGCGCTGAGACAGCGCGGTAAATGATTGAATGCAGGCGTCGTGCGTCGTCGTTCGATCGAGATGATAGATAACGGCTCGAGGAGTTTGTTTGAGGTTTTTCATTTATCTATTTATTTTATTATTAATTTCATAATGAAACACGTTGTTGTCCGTGACGCGACTATTTTAGGACCCACGGAAGACCAGCGCCGTAGCCCAGCCGGGCCGCGGCTTTCGCTGAGTGGGGCCCTTTTTGTATGGGTGTCGCAACACAGGTGGATGCTTTTAGTTGATATAAGTATCGTGTTTTGTTTTATATTTTTGTCAAGCAGTTATTTATTTGTCTTATTTATTGTTTTCTGTGTTGTGATGTCCTGCAAATAAATGTTTCTATTTCTATTTCTATATATTTATATAATAGACGCTCTTACAAATCAATTAGGCCACCCGGAGGCGCGTTGCCGAAACGCATTAGACTCAGCGCGGCGGGACGCGTATTGCCACATCGCCACTGAGTGCTCTCTCTCATAATAAATGTTTGGAGGATAAGAGGTTTGTCACTCAGTTATTATGATTTATTGTGACACTCTGTGGTTCTTTAGGACTGGACTATAAGACTATACCTACTGTGGATCTCGTTCTATGCGACCATGGTCTAAAGCGTTAGACCACGTGACTGATACCAGCCTACGTCATTTTGCTCTGTTCATCCTTGTCTATTACACGCATTCGACAAGGATGAATAGGCAAAATGACGTAGAAATGACGTAGGCTCGTGTCAGTCACGTGGTCTAATGGTTAGACCTTGTTTTCTTAGACCATGTATGCGAGCGTCGGTGGCCTAGTGGCTAGGCCCGTTGACTTTCATTCCGAAGTTCGCGGGTTCAAACCTCGGCACGTACCAATGTGTTTTCGATTTTCGAATTCATATGTACGTTTATTCGACGCTCTTATGGTGCAGGAAAACATCGTGAGGAAACCTGCACACACCTGCGAAGAAATTCAAAGGTTGTGTGTGAAGTTGACCAACCCGCACTGGGCCAGCGTGGTCGACTAAGGCCTATTCACCCTGGTATCAGGGTAGGCTCGAGCCCCTCGGTGGGGACATATATGAGCTGTTAACGGTATGCGACTAAGACGTAGCTAAGTTGAAGGATAGCGCAGGGACAACCTCCGTGGTCTAGTGGTTAAATAGTCACCTTACATTACATTGTGAAGGTTCCAGGTTTGAATCCCGGTGGGGCACCTGGGTTTGTGAGGTAGTCAACCTCGAAACTAAGCGAGCAGCAAAGTTCAGCAACAATTTCGATTCCTATTTTGCCGAATAAATATCACCATCATCAAAGGTTGCCCGGTAGAAATTGCTACTCAGCAATAAGGCCGCCTACATGTACACTTTCGTTCTTTTTTTGTGAATTTACTGATGCTATTGTTACTAGTGTACAATAAAGTATATTCTATATCACTTTGTGAGACCTTCCGAGTTTTGTTAAGACATTGCGAGCTGAATCATCTGGTTGCCCGAAAAGAAAGATGATTCCGCGCTTTGGAAGGCACGTTAAGCCCTTGGCCCCGGCTACTGTCTACGGATTTAGTCATTAAAATAGGAGACATATTATTTGAAACTATAGACGGCTGGATAATTCTAACGCCAGGGTTTTTGAGGTTGGTCAACCTCGAAACCAAAACGATAGGCAAGCAAGCAAAGTTCAATAACAATTTCGATTCCTACCGTACTTGAAAGTAATCTTTGATTCAATTCAATTCTTTGAGGGGGACCCTGGGGGAGGAGGGCCCTTTGTCCAGCAGTGGAAGTCTACATGCTGAAATGACGAAATTGTCAATTAGAATAGAATAGTATTACAGTGTGTGAAACTGACTTGTACAATACAACTGTCTGTATGTAATTTACCACATCTAATGCAACAAATGATTTATGATTTTAAAAAATAATAGTGAAAAACTGAACAAATTTTGTTTAACAGGTGGAAAATATTTACATACTTTTTTATGTTTTATTAAAATTCCAGATTTATTATTTCCTCAAAATAAAACTACAAAATCAGACCCATAAAGAGAGTGCCGTTGTAAAAAATTAAGATATTAAACCAAAAAAACGCAGCCATTTTTCGCAAAATGCTCCTTTGCGCTGTAAAGAGTGCCATATTGAATTAAATTTACTTTGTAATGCAGATATACATGAGCGCGGCAATGTTACTGTCGACCTTTATAAGTAGGTCATCATAATTTTATTTACTTTTTGATATAAAATGAGCTTTAATAATTGTATTGTAAAAATCGTGAATAAAAAATAAATAAGTTTAAGAAAGATTCTCGCAAAGCAAGATTGTGTGCTACCTTATAGTAATTTATTGCTATCGTTTATAACTTTCGACTGGATTTTAAAGACGACTATAAACTAAAGAACACAATAAAAAAAAATACAATTTGAAATTCCAAATTATTTAGTAAGTAATTATATTTTTTTAAGCACATAATGTTAAAGTATAATTACCTCATACAATGAATTGAATTTACGCAAATGTTGAAATAATACAATTTTTTTTCTGTGACATAGGCTTCTTTTAAATTTAATATCTAAAGGAAAAATATTAACGCAGGCGAGGCCGTGTGTGGAAAACTAGTTAAGTACTTAAATCTTATACAGGGTGTGAAACAAATAAATAAAGTAAGTAGCGGCTCAGCAAATACTGAAAGGACGTGCTCAGTGAATGGTTTTGAGCAATTTTCACAAAGAAACTTTTCTCCAAATGGAAAAAATAATTCGCCACTTCCGTACAAAATACAAATTTTAATCGGACAGTTTGTATGGAGAAATCAAAATTTCTATTGACTGCGCATTTCCTTTTAGTATTTGCTGAGCAGCCGTTTACACCCTGTATACAATGATAGATAAGAAAATACTATGACACTTTTATTTATTACACTTGCAAATTTTACATCCTTACGAAATATTTATAGTCAATAAAGAGTTATCTTAACGACTGAGCAAGCACAGATATAACTCATGCAAAGATATTATAGGGTGGAATCATTGACTACTGTTACACTAGCGTACATAGAAACGACACCGCACTCAAAGTAATATCACATGGATTGGAGGTAGTGTTTTTCAACTGCCATGTCGTTTGTCTTTTACTTTTCTTCTCCCCGCGCACTCCGCCCGCCTCCCGCTGCCGCCATGTCGGCGCATATAAATGTATTCGACAAAGAGGTTGGAAAGGCCGCGCTTTGCTTTTGATAGAGAGAGCCTTGTCACCCTTTAAGCATTTCAAGTACATTGTCAAAATAAGCACCGAAGACACACTGGGTGTCCAGTAATGCTACAAAATTATAGAGTCACCAGTCTCTCAAGCTTTCAAAGTGACAAATGACAATCATCATCATCATCACCATCATCTCAGCCGAAAGACGTCCACTGCTGGACAAAGGCCTCCCCCAAGGATCTCCACAATGATCGGTCCTGCGCTGCCCGCATCCAGCGGCTTCCCGCGACCCTCACCAGATCGTCGGTCCACCTCGTGGGGGGCCTGCCCACACTACGTCTTCCGGCGCGCGGTCGCCATTCAAGAACCCTTCTGCCCCAAATGACAATATAATGTCATTATTAATTTAGTCTTTTTTTTTTGCGATTTGAAAGAGGAAACACTACTGAAATATTGACATCCTGTCAAAAGAGGGGTTGTTTCACTCTGACATAGAAAACAGTCAAAAGAGTAAATAGGATAGCTCTCCGCGAAGCGTTGCGGATTTTTATCGCTCCTTCTATCAGTATTCTGATGTATTATTATTCTGATGTATTCAAAGTGTCTTCTCTAGTACTTGTACGGGATTCCTCAATGGGTAGAATAAAGTTATTTGATCAGATTTGACTCAGGGGGCCCATGGAATGTATGGGTGGCATTATTTTTAATGGACATGGGATTTGATCCCACTTTGACCTACATTCCGTAAGGCAAATTCAAGAAAGGAAAATTTATTCATCCAGTTTCCGATATCGTCCCAAAATTGTATGAAAGGAACTATGGGATTTAAATTTAGTATCATACAAATGAGCGTCGGTGGCCAAGTGGCTAGGGCCGTTGACTTCCATTCGGAAATTCGCGGGTTCAAGCCTCGGCAAGTACCAATGTATTTCCAATTATTGATTTCATATAATATGTACGTTTATTCGACGCTCTTATGGTGAAGAAAACATCGTGAGGAATCCTGCAAACACGTGCGATGTAATTTAAACCCGCACTTGGCCAGCGTGGCTGTTCACTTTGATTTTAGGATAGGCTTGGCTCTTGGGACATATTGAGCTGATAAGGGGCCTACAGGTGCTAAGTGGCGCCCCCACCCTTTAAAAAATAATAACTCGAAAAATAATAAATATTTCAAAAATCTAAAACGGCGAGAAACTAGACGCAATTGTTCCATCTTTAACTACTAGCGAGATATAATAAATAAAGTAATGGCTTATAAATATCCTACAGAAAACCGTCTAGTTCCTCGCCGTTTAACATTTTTGAAATATTTATTATTTTTCGAGTTATTAATTTTTAAAGGTTGGCGGCGCCACTTAGCTCCTGTACGCCCCTTAAGTTATATGTACAGATAAATGTACCCTACAATACAATACTTTAATACACCAAATTTATTAAGGGTAAAAATGCAACTTGTGCGACTGAAATAAAATAAATAAAATAAAAGGATTACTTGGACCATAAACTTTTGCATAAACTTTTTCATAAAATATTTCACATAAACCATACAGTAATATTTTCCTCACATACGTCGTCGGAAAGCACGAAATAATAAAAGCTTTTTATGTTATAACTTTCCGACCTTAATACGGAAAGTCCCAAAACTGACATGACCGAGCTCGCTGTACCTACTCTCATAACATTCCATAACGAATGTTGCAAAACATTTCGAAATGTTGAAGATACAAGGAGTTTGCTTCTGTATGAAATTTTCAAAATTCAAAATGTTGCCCGCGTTTTTTTCCGACTTTTCCGTAGTAATTTTTAACTCTCCCACGGGAACTCTTTAATTTTCCGGGATTAAAAGTATCCAAGATGTTGACCAGGGATGTAAAGAACCACCATGCAAGATTTCATTTAACTCGGTCCTATAGTTTCGGAGATTAGTCCAGACAAACAGACAGAGAAACAAAAAAAAAAGAAAACTGTCTGGATTATGTTCTAAGTATTTCTTCTTACATCCTCCTGACACGGATTTTATCTTTTTTTTTCTATGTACAGACATTTAACCTCTACAGTTTTATTTTAAAGATAAGATCAATTTTCGACGTCAATTTTTAATGAAGTTACTAAGTTTTGCTCAAACCAAGTCTGGTTCTCGTCTCGCACTAATAAAGAATAATACTCTTAAATATGTCCCCACCGAGGGGCTCCAGCCTACCCTGAATACAGAGTGAATAGGCCTTAGTCGACCACGCTGGTCCAGTGCGGGTTGGTCAACTTCACACACAACCCTTGAATTACTTTGCAGGTGTGTGCAGGTTTCCTCACGATGTTTTCCTTCACCATAAGAGCGTCGAATAAACGTACATATGAATTCGAAAATCGAAAAAACATTGGTACGTGCCGAGGTTTGAACCCGCGAACTTCCGAATGGAAGTCAACGGGCCTAACCACTTGGCCAGTTGTGTTTAATACACAGCTTAAAATAATCCATTCAGTGGATACATACACGATACGAAAATGAAATAAATTTTATTTGCATAAAACATTGTATAAAATGGTAGTAGATTATGTTTGTAAAAGTTCAAAAATATTTGCTTACTTTTAAATTCGCAAGCAAAATGACATTTTATAGCATAAAGAGTAAAAAACAAACCTCTTAGTTTTCAAAGTCTAAGAAATAGGTCACGGAACTGAAACTTTACTTCTACAAAACCTAAATTCCTTGGCGCTGCCAATAATATCCTACAATTTATTATTTTATTCTCTGTAACGTAGAGTTGAGATTTCCCTGGAGGCCCATAGCTAGTTACTCCCTGCGGCTTTGCTCGCCTTTTCGCCGGAAAATAGCGAAATCGGCGAAAGTATTAAGTCGGGAATCGACGGTAATCGGTTTATAAAAAATGTGTATTTTTCATTTTTGTCTTCAGTCACTTTTTTTATTTTTAGTGAACAAGTTTCAGTGGCGTTTGTTAATAATATATTTTTTACTTAAAGCTTATTATGAACAAACTTTCCGCCGCGAATACGCGCGCGTTAATAGTTTTTTCCGTGGGAATGAGGCATTTTACCGCGGTAAAATGTAGTCTATGTTACTCAGGGTGAATGTAGCTTTCTAATCCTTTTCATAATATTAGTATGATTGGTATGAAGTATGTATTTAAAGCTTTTAAATGAATAACAATCTGTAGCCATTGTTCACAAAGAGATTTGCTAGTTGAGGGCAGCGAATTTGTCTAGCAGTAAACTTCTACAGGCTGATATCACGATATTTATAATTGCGCCGAAATTACGAAAGCCTTTTTAGAAATAAAATCTAGCTTAATTAATTGTCCCTTCACAACACTAGCTGTAAAAATTTTTTTTTCTAAAAATGTAATCTAGTTACATCAGTTTTCACTACATAAAATTGCCTTTATCATTTTCGATAGCAGTAATATTTGCTTTTGTGTGAAACGTCGAAGTTTGATTACGTTTAATAATCAAGCTAAATCAGTTTTCACTACATGAAATTGCCTTTATCGCAATTTTCGATGATGTATGAAACGCCGAAGTTTGATTACGTTTATAAACTCTCGATGATATTGAAAACGTAAACAGTAAGGAAAATATATGACAACAACATGTTTGTGTTATAAACCTTACAAACTCGTTACTGCAAGCCTGTACCTTATTAAATTACAAATTTTCGTTTAGCAATACTCGAGAATTAAATAAGATTTTGCTGACAGAAGAAAGTTTGTTACCTCCATGCACAAAATTATCAAACTTATTCGTCTGTTCAATAACTTGTCACGTAAGAATAATTAATTTATCACTTCCCCAACATACCCTACCAAGGGAGATTTACCCCAAAAGTAGGGTAGATCTACTCTGAAAGGTGGGGGGCAAAACCCCCCTTCGCAACTTAAGTCAAGTGTGAACGCGCCGAAAGAAACTTTTGCGAGTCGAAATGAGTTGACTAAGTTTAAGTGCTGACAGTAACACGTATTGTGCTGAGACAGTGGTTCACAACATTTAATCTCATTACCCCCCCCCCACTTCCAAAGCAACAAATCTATACAAACACACTGATGCAAAAATAAACATACACACATCTAAAGATACTTATTATCGGGTATAATCATAAAACTGTAGAGATCGAAAATCTGTACATAGAAAATAATGCAAAAAACTGAGTCAGAGGGATGTAAGAAGTGATTTAGAATGATTAGGAGATTAATCAAATAAAACACATGTAAACGTATTAAATTGCGCAATGGAATACTTTGTTTTACTAAACAAATCTTATAATTGTGAAACTCTTTAAACATTAATTATATAATTATAATATTATTGAAGTTGAGTGAGAAGCAAATTAGGAAATTCATATCGAATACAAAAAAATACATAGTTTAAAAAACTAAAAAACACGCTTCCTGTCCGCCACCTTGGACGTCCGCCATATTGGATTTAAGTCACGTGACTTTTTTTTTCGTATTCCTGACAGCAAACCCTTTCATTTGATACCCATATCATGGGGGTGAATTTCAAACAGCCAGTTCGCCATCTTAGGGAGGCCGCCATATTAGATTTGTAATGACGTTTCTTAGCTAGTCATGTATTGTCATCAGAACTCAGAGCGTGTGCAAAATTTCATCCTAATCGAAGACCGGAAAGTGGGTCAAAATAAGATTCCAAGATTTTTTTAGATACAATAATGGGAAGGCCGCCATATTGGATTTGTAATGACGTTTCTTAGCTAGTCATGTATTGTCATCAATGTCATCATAACTCAGAGCGTGTGCAAAATTTCATCCTAATCGAAGACCGCGAAGTGGGTCAAATTAAGATTCCAAGATTTTTTAGATACAATAATGGGGGGGCCGCCATATTGAATTTGTGATGACGTTTCTTAGCTAGTCATGTATTGGGGCTAATTCGGTATTGCACCCGCCTTATCTTAACTAATTTTAGTTCATTTTTGACAGGACTTAACAAATCTTGACACGATTAACGTTTGGATACACATTATCTTGCTCTGTGTACGCTCCTGCAATATTATTTTTTTCAACAGAAAGGCAAAGGTATAAAGTCATGCAACCTTAATCCGCAATAAAGTGAACGTTCGTGAATCGAACGCACGCGCAACGAAACGCAACTTAGTATGTGTTACGTTCCGTTTGAGTTTCGGAAATTAGAAATTTATATTTATTCTGCGTAAAACAAAAACGAAATTGCAAAAGAGAACTTATGGTCGATTTGTTGTACAGTAAGCAGCACATGCGGCTGGACATTATAACCTTGAGAGCGCCTGTATTCCGTAGCGGTAGGGGTGAATTTCGTAGTACAAGTGTCCAACCGCATGTGCTGGCATCTGGAAGTGTCCAACTGCATGTGCTGGCTTCTGTGAAGGTTAAGCTGGGCCAACGCGATTGCGATTCTGTTCCTTATTCGATGGACATAAGAAAGGTGCAAAATTCAAAGTAATCTACTTAGCATGCTCTTGCTTGTACGATTGATGGAGTTTTTAGCTGAAAGACTCGACCGACCCTGCTGACCTGACTGAGGATGAGTGATTCAGTAAATATCCAGGATTAACGAAAGTAGATTGGTTGAAGAAACTCATCACTATTTAATTTTTACCTGATTTCCTAGTTTGTTAAGCTCAAAACTTACAAAATATACCTAATAAGTCAACACCTAAAAATACTGAACTAAATTAAGACCATTTTAAGTTCAAAACACCTAAAAATGACAGATAACGAACTAAAAATGACAGATGAATGGTCGTTCCCGAATAGCTAAATGGCGTTAGTTCAACTTATTTTTAGTCCTGTCAGATTCCATACAAAATTAAGTTAAGTCGTGCGTTCCGAATAGCTAAATATGTCATCTGACACATCTTAACTAAATTTTAGTTAAGATTAGTGCATTGGCCAACATCGAATCGACACCATTGTCATCATAACTCAGAGCGTGTGCAAAATTTCATCTTAATCGAAGACCGGGAAGTGGGTCAAATTAAGATTCCAAGATTTTTTTAGATACAATAATGGGGAGGCCGCCATATTGGATTTGTAATGACGTTTCTTAGCTAGTCATGTATTGTCATCATAACTCAGAGCGTGTGCAAAATTTCATCCTAATCGAAGACCGGAAAGTGGGTCAAATTAAGATTCCAAGATTTTCTTACATACATATGCATAACATGAGTCTGCGAGTACAAAAAAAATAAGCACAACATGATACACTATTCATCGATTTTAAACACGTAATACATTGATTTATCTTGTAAGTAGCACAGAATAAATAATAGTACTAGGTTTTGTAGTAAGACCGACAATGTGAGGCTTGGTTATCAGCTCATATATGTCCCCATCGAGGGGCTTGAGCCTACCCTGATACTAGGGTAAATAGGCCTTAGTCGACCACGCTGGCCTAGTGCGGGTTGGTCAACTTCACACACAATCTTTGAATTTCGTCACAGGTGTGTGCAGGTTGCCTCACGATGTTTTCCTTCACCGTAAGAGCGTCGAATAAACGTTCATATGAACTTGGCCATGAGGCTTATACTGGTAAAAATATATTTTTTTCCTAATTTTACAAGAAATAAACAGTGAAGACGACTAACACAGTTTGAGAATCGCTGTTCGCAGGAAAGTAATAATGGCGGGGCGTCCACAGACAATAATAAAGGAAGATCAATCAGTAGTGGTTTAGTTGTAATTAGGGAGTTGTTTTTGTTGAGTTTTCTGAGAGGCTATCTGTTTGCATCTGCTGGCATGAAGGAGATAACAACGATATGAGAATTGACAAGAAGGTTTTACTTGGACATAGGGCTAATTCGGGCGTAGCCGCAAAAATCTCTAAATTTAAGTTATCGATCTCTTTCATTCATATGGGAATCGAAAAGGGTAGGAGATTTGTGAATTGAATTTTGAATAAGCAGGGCTGCTGTCAAATTCAGCTTAATTTAAGAAGAGGGATGTTTACATTATGCCTGCTATAAAACTAGTGCTAACTACGCGTAAAATCTATGTTTGACGTCTCTAAATTAGAGTTGAGAAAGGGGCATATTCTGGTCGCACAAGGACAAATTCTCAATAAGACAGATGCTCTTATAGACAAAGTGCAGTTAAACTGAAAAGACAATAAAACTTTTTTGAACTTTTTTAGAATTACATTTAGAATTAATCTTGTGTCAGAGGCTTTGAGCCACCGAAGTAAGTAAGTAGCACGTAACATTCATATACTTTCCTTGCTTTTTGCTAAAGTTTACAATCTTCGCATAACTTTAATCATCCCATCACAGAAACGCCGATGTTTACCCCATAAATATCCCCCGAACCGTCGATTTTGACTGACAGTTACCCTGCAACTTGTCACAAAGTCAGCTCGGTAGAAGCTTGCGGCGGACTTGGCAAGTTTTGACAGGTCCCTCCTGAGCTAACAGAAGGTCGCCGAAGATAAAACCCACTCAAATCCTTTAACTAAACTTGAGTTTGCTCAATGGGCCAGTTGGCCACACACAAGGTACCTATTCGTTTATAGAAGGTTTTAAAATTTGCTGAAAGTTAACTCTACTACATCACTACATAGTATAAAACAAAGATGCTTTTTTTGTCCCTATTATGTCCCTATGTATGCTTAAATCTTTAAAACTACTCAACGGATTTTGATGCAGTTTTTTTTAATAGATCGAGTGATTCAAGAGGAAGGTTTGTATGTGTAATGCATGCATAATATACTTAAGGATAACCCACAATAACTATTTTCCCGTTTGGAGCCGGGGCGGGTCGCGGGTTTAAGTATATTATATAAGTTGCGGGGGGATTAGCTAGTGTATATCCATCAGTAGAGTGTGAACTTTTCTAGTTGTTGAAATGATCAAGTAACGGTTTTGTGTCGGGGCTTATTATTTTTTTTAATTTAGTGTTATAGCTCCTTTTTATATAATAATGTCCCCACCTAAACCCAACTCTAACTCAGTGTGAATAGGCCTTAGTTGACCACGCTGACTCAGTACAGTATTGACTAAATTTCACACAAAACTTTTCCAAATTTCTCCAAAGGTGTGTGCTACTTTCTTCCAGATTCTTCCATTGTCGAATAAACGCTCATAAGAATTTGAAAATCGAAAGCACATTGGTACGTGCCAAGGCTCGAACCCGCGAACTTCCTAATGGAAGTCGACAGCCCTAGCCACTTGGCTACCGACGCTCAACAAAATCAGTATGAGGAATTATGTAGGTACAAAGTTACATTGTTTCCAATCAAATCCAAGTCAGAAACTATGTACAAATCAACAGAATTCTTGAGGCATGAAAATCTCATTTCCTAGAGCACTTGGCAGGCCTAGACACTCAAACGAACACTTTAGGGCCACTAAAGGAGCGTGGTTTCCTCTGTGTTCGTAAACTTGTTCACTGAGATTTGAACTTGTTACCTTTGCTCTTTATTATTTGAGGTACGGTCGTTTGGATGAGTTTTGTATGCCTTGTTTTAGAGTCAAAAAACCGTGACATGGTTTAGTAAGAGAAAAAATATAGCATAATATTGATACCTCACCACCGTAGTGTAACAAATTAATTGTACCGGTTTAGGTTACCTTAACTTTGGATTTACGACTATTTAGAAAACTGAAACCAAAAATCAAAATGAAGTAACAAATGAACATGAAAAATTATAAACAACAAATAATAAAAAAAAAAAATGAACATAACAATAAACAATGGACATTTTATTGCTCCTTTGTTTTCTAAGCATTCCTAAACTATTGATGAGATTATAATAAAAAATTGGTTTAGTATTATAAGAACACCAATGGGTTACTGTACAAAAAATATACCTCTACTAGCTTTCTGGCTCGCGGCTTCATCTCCGTTAACAGATTTTTCCCCAAGGGATGAGATATTTTCCGCGGTAAAAAGTAGCTTATATCCAATCCTATTTAAGATCTACTCTATTTCTGTACCTAGTTGCATCTAAATCTGTTCAGTGGTTTTGGCGTGAAAGTGTACTAAACAGACAGACAAAAAACAGAGTTATTTGCGAATTTATGATATTAGTAGGGATTATAAATAAATAAATGCTTTGAGAATGATAAAGTTTCTTGGGTCAGAGATGTACAGCCTGATTCAGAATTAGGTATCCACCCCGGCAAAAATCTATGTAATACTCTACAACTGCCACCACCGAACTTCGCAATGAATTAATTACAAAGTGTACGTCAGACGTAACATTATAATATACGTGTGTCGAAAAATCATGTACGTGTCCTTAAAAACAGTAAAAAAAATGTGGCGCAGCTGGGTAGCAATTTCTGCAGCGGACTGTACCCTTTTCATAAATGTACCCAAAACCAACTTAACCGACCATACTGTATCTACAAACTCTCTGATTGTCCTAAGATCCAAGTTTATTCGTGCCAACATTTATTTTGCTTAAAGAATCCGCTCCCTTCGGGAATCGGGGTAAGGATTCGAGGCATTCGAGGTAAACAATTTGTTGACTCCAACAGTAAATTAAGTTTAAGACGGAGTTTAAAAATGCTTATTACGTTAGGTATTCGGTATATTTTCTAATTACTTTTTATTTTAGGAGCCGCTGGATGCGGGCAGCGCAGGACCGATCGTTGTGGAGATCCTTGGGGGAGGCCTTTGTCCAGCAGTGGACGTCTACAGGCTGAGATGATGATGATGATAGGAGTCTGGCCAATGGTTAGGGTTGTTGATTTCCATTCGGAAGTTTGCGGGTAGCCTCGGCACTTTTTCTTTGTGGACATTAGACGCCTAAATCCGTAACAAGGCATTTCGCAAGAAATAAGCTGTGCCTGTTGTGTCTGTTTTTTTTAATGTCCATTATTTGTAATTACATTTATGTACAATAAATGATAAATCTATACTAATATTATAAAGAAGAAAGGTTTGATTGTTTATTTGTTTGTTTACATCGAATAGGCTCCGAAACTACTGAACCGATTTCAAAAATTCTTTCACTGTTGAGAAGCTACATGATACTTGAGTAACATAGGCTATATTTTATTTAGAAAAAAAAAAGGCTCCTTACTAAAACTTCAATAATGTAACCCAAGGTATAAAAAATGTACCAAAAATATTACTAATAATTGAATAGGCTCCAAAACTACTGAACCAACTTTGGTGAAGCTTTGCACAAAGATAGAATAGACCTTGGGAAAGAACATAGGCTACGATTTACCGCGGGAAAATTTCTCATTCCCACGGGAAAAATTGTTAAAGCGGGCGGAGTTGGCACAAAGATAGAATAGGCTTCGCAGAAGAACATAACTAACCTTTACCACGGGAAAATTCCTCATTCCCACGGGAAAAACTATTAACGCGGGCGGAGCCGCGGCGGGAAGCTACTAAATAAAATAAATGGGTATTTTCCGATTTTGAATTCATGTGAAAATTTTTAAGGTTAGTGCATACAACATTTTCACATAAATAAATATGTAGCGACATATCTCCCACCCACCTGTTCCCATACAAGGTAGAGCACATACTATGGGTATCAGACAGCTGATTACATACTTATATAAATATACGACATCCAGACACAAGGCAAACACAAGTGCTCATCACACGAATGTTTGGCCCGGGCGGGATTCGAACCCGCAACCCTGTGCTGAGGTCGTCAACAGAAACAAACAAAATAATTTGATGGCCGATGATGTTAATGGCAAATGCCGTTCCCATTGTCCAATAAAACAGGGTTTAAGTGCTAAACCAATCACGACGCTGTAAAACTGCACTAAACGCTACATTGTATGCAATGGAGACGGTCCATTAAGATCCTCGTGCACCACAAAAATATAAACGCGGTCTTGGTAGAAATGGCTTTGGTAATGTCACAGAAGAAAAAAATAGTACTAACCCGTACAGAAAGGACACTAACCCCCCCCCCCGGCAAAATAAGTTTCTCGCCCGAGACCCCTAACACTAGCGTCATTTGAGCGTCGTCGTCATACAAGCGACCGCGTCCGTCTTTTGTTTCACTCGCCTTGCTGCCTATGATTGTATGCGCGACCACGAGCATGACGCTCAAATGACGCTAGTGTAAGGGGTATCTGAAGCCTCATTTACGCTGTGGCAATAACATGCAACAGTGGTGCATGCCATATAAATTAATAACCATTATTTTACATTTTTATTTCATTCCTTTTTTTCAGTAACTAAATGATCAGATCATAGAAGTTGTAGATTTCATTTCTGTTATTCTTTGAACATTATAATTCCTTCCAACAAAGATATAGAAAAAACTCCATGATAATATTCACTCATACTTTTTCGTGCAACTGGTTTACAATAGAGAGAAGAAGACAAGTACGGTCAAATACAAACTAGTATTATAAATAATCAAACATATTTCTCATCATTCCATTTCTAAATAAAACTTTACTTTCTTCTGTACAAATACGTTTGCCAACTGCAAGCGTCGAACGGTCTATTAAAATCCAAATAAAATACATTGTTAACAAAATTAAATATGTAACATAGCGAGACCTTCATTATTTAAAACGTTTTGTAGAATTAAAAGTTTATTTATAAATTTAAATAAAAAGAAAACTAGTAAATGAAATAAGAATTCATGAATAAAATTTTCGACACAAACAATCACAATTTTATGTCTGAGTAACATACTACCTTTTACCGCGGAAAAATCTTTTGATTCTAGACGCGGCCATTCAGTAAAGTTTTGGAATACATTTCCTCTTCTATCTAATATAATTTCTGTGCTATTGTCTAGTAAGATCTTATGAGATACACTGAAAGGGAATGAATTTGGGGAACTCGGCGAGGAATTAATGATTCGGAACGTTTTGTTCGCTATCATTGTGAATATAAGTAATCTGGGAAATAAATTGTGTGTCCGTTTGATGTACACTTAAAGTAACAGTCCATTTCACTTGCAGAATAGATTTCACTAGATATTTGCCCGTGGATACGTTTATGTTTTTTTTACTTTTACGTAACTGTGAAACGCGATTTTGTGCAATGGTTAAATATGTAGTAAAAAAGGAATTTAAAAATTATTAAAATGATACAAAAAAACAAAGAAAACGTAGCTTTATTAAAGTACTAGCTGTCTGCCCGCGGCTACGACCGCGTTGTTTTTCGACTATTCAGTAGTCATTTTTAACTATCCCACGGGAACTTTTTTATTTTTCGCGATTAGAAGTACGAAAACTATCTTTTGAATGTTGAATATAAGGTACTACCATACAACATTTCATTTTAATCGCTCTAGAAGTTTCGGAGATGAGCCCGTACAAACAGACAAACAAAAAAATAAAAAACTTCAAAATAATCTGGATATATTCCATATCACTTCTTACATCCCCTGACTCGGTAATAGGAAAAAAATTTCTATGTACAGATTTTCGACCTAGCTACACTAGTTTTATTATAGAGTAGCGACCCGCCCCGGCTCCACACGGGAAAATGGTTATTGTGGGTTATCCTTAAGTATATTATGCATGTATTATACATATGAACCTTTCTCTTGAATCACTCTATTAAAAAAAACCGCATCAAAATCCGTTGCGTAGTTTTAAAGATTTAAGCATACATAGGGACCTAGGGACATAGGGACAGAGAAAGCGACTTTGTTTTATACTATGTAGTGACAGTGATGATACACGCACCCATATAACATTGAACGATTTTCTAAACAATATAATTTTTTATGGTTGCTTTCCACCTGAAGTTTCAAGGAAGTGTAACTGTAAAGTTAGTAGCAAGTATAGCTACATTTCGAGCGTGGCATATTCAGATGTGTTATTCTATGTTTTGTTTACATAATTTACATGCTGGCGTTGGTGCAGTGAATAATATATCCTCCTAAAGCTGGGTTTATGATGTGCGAATTGGCAGACGAAATTTAATGCTATTTACAATGAGTTTTATTGACTGCTATATCGGGTTTTCGTATAATCTCTTCTTCACATTTAAGAGCTGCTCTCTTGTCGGTGGAGTCTACACCAGTTCTGTCTTACTTACTCTGTTTGATCTCTTGATACGACACGACATCTATTACTTCCTTAATTTGGTCTATAATGTCCTTCTAAGTCATCCTCTTTTCCTTTTCCCTTATTCAAAATTAAAAAAAAATAAAATGTGTTTATTCAAAGTAAGATTTTACAAAGAGAGCGTCGGTGGCCTAGTGGCTAGGCCCGTTGACTTCCATTCCGAAGTTCGCGGGTTCAAACCTCGGCACGTACCAATGTGTTTTCGATTTTTGAATTCATATGTACGTTTATTCGACGCTCTTACGGTGAAGGAAAACATCGTGAGGAAACCTGCACACACCTGCGAAGAAATTCAAAGGTTGTGTGTGAAGTTGAACAACCCGCACTGGGCCAGCGTGGTCGACTAAGGCCTATTCACCCTGGTATCAGGGTAGGCTCGAGCCTCTCGGTGGGGACATATATGAGCTGTTAACGAACGAAAGATTTTAGAAATCACTTTTCGACGTCGAGGAGATTATAAGAAGAAGATTATCTTCATATAATACACAGTGAAATTTAACTGCATGTTTGTTTATCTGCGACATATTGGTAGTACCTACTCATGAACAATAATGTAAAAAAAAATTTTAGGAGGCATAAAAACAATAAAAATATCGCTCTCCGACTTCACGTGACGAGTAATGTTTTGACACTGAATGCGCGTGATGATATTGTATTGAGGGTATTGTTCATATATGTGCTTACAGTTCATATTTCGTACTCTATCCCTCCCATATTTTTTTCTATTTATACTCTAAGCATAGAGTTAAACAGACTTTTTTCTATTTATACTCTAAGTCACGAACTTTCCCTAAGGAACATAGGTTGAAATAAAAAAAAAATTCAACTTGTCATACAAAGTGGCCGATCACGTGACTGAAGCTTTTATTATTTTTGAGTTTCAACCTATGTTCCTTAGGGAAACTTTTTCAGTTTCATGAGTAGGTACTACCACTTTGTTGCGAATCAACAACCAGTTAAATTCAATTATACACAAAGCTTTTGCAAAGTTTTTTCTAAACTGCTCGCAT
Source organism: Teleiodes luculella (assembly GCA_948473455.1). Lineage (NCBI taxonomy): Eukaryota > Metazoa > Arthropoda > Insecta > Lepidoptera > Gelechiidae > Teleiodes > Teleiodes luculella. The sequence goes on from OX419604.1 coordinate 1,426,585, forward strand.
ACCTATATTATAGAAAAGAGCGGTTTTTTTTGTATCGAATACACAAAAACTGCGCACATATTAGTAACTTCATGTTCATAAAAGTAATGTTTATTTTATTCATAGCTATGTAGTCCGTATTAAAATTATCGGATTGGTAGAACGCCAAAACGTTTTGGTTTTTGTATTGCTAGTAGAATTAATTGGATCTCATATATTTTTTGTCTGAAGTAAAATGGGTAGTCCAATTTTTCTAATGAAGCTTCCACACAGAAAATTCTCTAACCATCTTTTCCACCACCGTGTAGGTTGGCTGAAAGAGATTTCTTATTGAAATAAGCTCGCCTTTGTAAACTAGTTTTGAGGTCACTATCTAAATAAATTGTGCTACAATGAGGAAGTGTCCTAAAAAAATCTAATTAGTCCGTCAGTTAGATTACTAAAAAATAATGTACACGTATTTTTTTTTTCGTCTGGCAAACGAAAAATGCCGACGATACAGCACTTTGAAATTTCCAGTAACGACACGCCGCCATACAAATTGTACGAAACAAGTGACGTCATATTACCCTTCTCATACATTTTGATTCGGTAAATCTTCGTCAAATTGAAAAAAAAAAAAATACGTGTTAAATTTTTTTCGATAATCTAACAAAGGGATTAATTAGAATCGATTATTTTTTTCCGAGGACACTTCCCTATTGAAGAGGCATTTTATACGAGTAAGTAAGTGTCACAAGGCATAGGTTTTTCTGTTTCATAAATAAAAGTTAGTAAGTAAAAAAACATACTTATTATTTATTTCATTTTCACAAAGATCTTACAATACTAATAGCAGGTGTCTCCTATAAGGCTCATCGCCTAAGTTAGGAAGCACCGCTCCTACGAACGAAACAAAAATAAAAACAGAAACAAAACAAAATAAGAAGACTACAGATGAAAATATAGATAATATTGTATAATACTAGGATGAGTGTGCGCGTGATTTGTAAGTGTGTATGTGTGCCCAGTCATTATGTACAGTAAATTATTTATTTCATTTACAAACAGTGACCACAGAGAGCTTGTGAATAAGTTTGTGTTTTCATATAACAAACGAGTCTAATTTATGTAATTTTGTGCGATAGGACCACACACTAGCAGCACACTATTGGTCTGTAGAACCAGGAAAATGTTGCACCCACATTTATGACATCTGATGCTCAGATTCTTTCGTATGACATTCATAAACAAGTTGGGTTAGTTCAGTTACCAGGAACCACCAGCTTATACGTTTTTTTTTAAATTAATCTCCGTTTATCACCAGCCTTGCGGAGGAGTGGAGAGCTCTCTCTATCTCAAAGTAGACAGACGAAATTTAAGAGACCAGAGACTAGACTAGCGCTCTTCCAGCGTCGTCTAGGTGCGTCGCGCATACATTCATAGGCAGCAAGGCGAGTAAAAAATAAGACGGATTGGATAATATTAACGTACCTTAGAGAATAAATATACATAGAGCAAGCGCATCGCTCCGCTGCCTTTATGTCAAGCGTAAGCAAATTTTGGCAGATTTTGTATGGGCGATGAAATCAATAACATTTTTCTTTTTTGATTTGTTCCTCGAGTCATGTTTGCAACTTATTACTGCACATTTCAAAATGTTCTCCTATTAAATTACTTATTTTCACCGGGAAAAACAATCAGCTCCGATAACCATTTGATAACAAACGAACGCGCTGAAGATATTCGGACTGTTCATATCCGTGCTTACGGTTCATACTCGATTAGGCGTACTCTATCCTTCCCAGAATTTTTTCTATTTATACTCTAAGTAACGTACCTACCCAATTTTGTCGAATTATATAAACATGAAGGAAACGTCGTCGTCGCAATTTAAGCGAACTCATGAACGTACCCTATTTCACCTAGCTTCACTTGTAACTATGTAGCCGTATGTAAGAAAATCTTGGAATCTTAATTTGACCCACTTCCCGGTCTTCGATTAGGATGAAATGCACACGCTCTGAGTTCTGATGACAATACATGACTAGCTAAGAAACGTCATTACAAATCCAATATGGCGGCCTCCCCAAGATGGCGGACTGGCTGTTTGAAATCTACCCCTATGATATTGTTATCAAATTTTAATGAAAGGGTTTGCTGTCAGGAATACGAAAAAATTGTCACGTGACTTAAATTCAATATGGCGGACGTCCAAGTTGGCGGACAGGAAGCGTGTTTTTTTGTTTTTTAAACTACTATTATTTATTATTGTTGAATTATATCAATATGAGTCTATTTACAACTTGAAATATTCCTATAACAGAAAGCTTTAGTTGATGCATCGGAACGCATATAAATTTTATGCTTGCATTTTATTGGTGCACGTAAATGCTGGCTCGAATGACGCAATGGCATTAAAATATCAAATGCACGTAATATTTTTATTGTGCTAAGAAAATTACTACCTTTAAAGCTAAAACAAATTGGAAAAGACGCGTCTAATACATGTTTTTGAACATTTACTATGTCGCAAGTGGACTTTATTTATGAATTGAGGCGCTGAATTACTAAAACTAAGCTAGAAATAAGACGATTTTGTAGAATAGAAAATTACTGTATTTCAATGTAGAGATGAAGTGACAAGAAAAGTATTGCTAAAGGTATTGCTATTATAAAATAATTTAAAATTAAAAAGTTAATGTTGCCATTGCAAAATGCTTCTGTTATTATTTAACATGAAAAGGTGAATTGGCTCCAAAAGTCACCCTATTTTTAGCCAACCAAAGGTTGAGATATCGAGATTTGATATGCGTGTTTATAATGGATTTTATAACATAGATCCAAATACATAAATTGTGCAACAAAAGACAATCATTATCGTTTTTCCACTTCATCGCTTTTTTGTTGCAACAAATAATATTCAATTATATCTTCTTCTTCTTCAATCTTACTATAATAAAACTGAAGAATCGGCGTGTCTGTACATTGATTTATTTTAAAAAAAACTTATTGCAGGTGATAAAGTGAGTGTAGCTGAACACAAGAATACAAGTTTTGAAAAAAAAAATCCGTCTGTCTGTCTGTTTGTACACACTTATCTCTGGAACTACTGGACGGATTTTTATGAAACTTTACAATAATATAGTTTATACATCAGAGTAACACATAGGCTACTTTATACCGCGGGAAAATACTTCTTTCCCGCGGGAAAACCTGTTAAGGCGCGCAGAGCCGCGGGGTGGAAAGCTAGTTTTAAATTCAAAACTAGTTAAACAGCGCAGTAAATCTGATTTACCGTGGCGCTAGTGTCGCATATTGGGCAGTGATATTGTGGTGATATATAACTGACGTATTTTAAATTGAATTTGCGGATGTAAATCAAACCGGACGGACCTTTTCATAGAGGTGGCAACACTGGCAACTTTCCGCAGATATAATATGAAAATATTGTACGAAAAATGTGGCGAGTTTCAGTGAAATATGGAGGTTAGAAATTAAAATATGTACATTTTCTGTTGGAAGAGTTGGGTTCTGATTTCAAAAGCTAGTGTTGGTTTTATATTTTTTAATCCTTATATCGATGTTTTTAGTCACTTGTAGGTACATAAATCCTTCTTCTTTTCGTTAGGGGTCGTAAGGTTATCGACCTATTCGATTAATCAAGCAAGTGAATAACTAAAGAAAGGAAATATGTAATTAGTTTAATTAGTAAGACAAGTCGCAAAATATCCAGTAGGTACATGAAATAAAGATTTTAAGTAACGGGTCAATTAGTAGATCTGTATTTTATAGATAGTTAGCTTTCTGACCCGTGGTCCTACCCGCGTTAATAGATTCTCCCGTGGGAATAAGATATTTTCCCGCAGTAAAAGCTAGTCTGTTCTTCTTAAAGATCTATTCTATCTTTGTACCTAGTTTCATTAAAATTGTTCGAGTGGTGAAAGCGTAGGTAATAAACAGACAAAGGGACATTCGCATTTATAATATTAGTATTCAAGATATTCTATTCTATTCTATGGTTTAAAATTTATGCATCGTAAAATTTTATTCGGATTATTTTACTTCTGAATGTGGAAATCTTATAATCGTGACAAAAATAATAATATTATCATCTGTCAGATTCTCGAATCAAAATAAATGAAACAGATTTAGTCGTTGTTTCAAATTTCTAATAATTATTAAGTTGAATATAATGAACCATGAACCCTTCAAAACATCGAATGTGAAGGGGTAATTTAATGGTATATTATTTAAAATTTCACTTCGCTATAACTACATAGTATAAAACAAAGTCGCTTTCTCTGTCCCTATGTCCCTATGTCTCTATGTATGCTTTAATCTTTAAAACTACGCAACGGATTTTGATGCCGTTTTTTTAATAGATAGAGTGATTCAAGAGAAAGGTTTATATGTATAATACATGCATAATATACTTAAGGGTGGGAGCCTGTTGTATTTCCTAATGTTTATAGTCCTAAAGTCGATTATCCGAACATCATTTTCCTAATATTCGATTGTCCTAATGCTCGATCATCCTAAATATTGATTATCCTACCGTAATACTTGTCCTAATATTCTTTAGTCCTAATATTAATGTCACTAAAGTTTTAAATTCCTAATTTTGATCCTCCTCTCTTATATACTCGTATCTAAAAAATCCTCGGTAGGTTAAATACACAGAACATGGTTAAATAGTAATAAAAATCTTATTATTTCTCAATTCACACGCCCAGTAGTAATTACCGTTATGTATGAGTTCTATTTTTCTCGTATACATTACCGTTCACATTTAACTTTAATTGTAATTGTCTTTTAATTAGAACACTTAATTATAGTTATTATTATAATTTTGTATTTTAGTAAACCATTTATTTCTTCCTACAATACAGTTTTATCTTTGTGGCTGGCCAAAATAACACCAAAAGTTGTCATGTATAATTTGTTAACTTGTCTTTGCTAGTTTTTTTTTATTTATTTAGGACTATACGTTTTAGGAATATAAAGGATTATAACTATGGACATTAGGGCTTACCATCATTAGGATGAAAAAAAATAGGGCATTGAACAGTAGGAGTTAAAAAAATAGGACTATGATCATTAGGACAATCGATATTTAGGACTAAAATGCTAAGGAAAATAAAAAGTAGGATAACAAATTTTAGGGAATACAATAGAGAACCCTTAAGGGTAACCCACAATAACCATTTTCCCGTGCGGAGCCGGGGCGGGTCGCTAGTTTTATTAAATGTTCGAGTTACACCCTTCTCGTTGTTACTACATAATGCATTAGCTCTCGTTGCAGTAACGAACTGGACATGATATATGGTGCCATAAATATTCCGTGGTAATGTACGTGGATAATATTTTTACAATAAAAATTTTCACCGCGTTTATTTTTAGCACATTGCCCTAAAAATCATTATCTTTTTATGGAAGTTTTACTTGCTATGCTGGTGTGCGTTCACCCTTTAGTTTGTCTTGAATGTTACCAAGTAGTGATTAGGCTTGGGAAAAGGGAAGAACTAAAAGAAATTGCGGAGAGGATGACGTATTATGAATAACGAAGGGATTCCAATGAGTTGGAAATGAGGTTGTAAGCACCTTTACAAACCCAACCGACGTGAATAATATGTATCCCCCTTGTGTGTCTTGACATTTTCTGGTTTTAGGCAGTACCCGCCCTATGCACAGAAGCACGAAGATGGGACTCGGTCAGCGTATCAACACAAGTTGTAACCATCGCCAAAAACATGCCTACCTTCCACGCCACCAAAAGTAACGTAAAGGACATAGCAAAGGTGACATAAAAGACAAACCAATAAATTAATACAAATTGCTTCTAGTTACATCCAATTTGGATTCGATGTAAACTTATTAAAATGAACATTTCACGGACAAACTTTGCGGGTAACTACGTCCCAATCAAGTATAATCCGGATAGGTTCCGCGCAAACCGGTCGAAAGCGGTTATATCCAGTTAAAAGTGCCATTTTGCCGAGTTTCGCGGTTTTGCGGCTAAGTGTTTCGGTTTAGTGTACAATAATTAGGTAGTTGATAGATTTAATATTTTTATTACAGTTGTAATGGAATTATGTTTCGAAATAATCGTCCGCCATACTTATTTTCATAAAAAAATATTTCGTACTTTTAGTAGAGACAGACAGACAAGACAATACAGTAAAACAACATGCATTCATTCATTTTTTTTTAGAATATTGTGTGTTGTATGAAATGTCTCAACTGTTTTAGAAAACCCTCATTTTCTATCAGTCTGAGCCCCCCCTCGAGTATTTTCAGCGCATTTGAAAGTCTCTCAAACGCATTGCTGAATTGTTTAAATTGTTCCGCAGAAATATTCCGGAATCCGAATTTCTAGGTTATTTCAGGGTTGCGCAAAATGTGCGGCTAAAACATCCGGTTAGTATTTGCGTTTTAGAGTTCCATATCAGAAGAGACCATTTTTGATTCAGATTTTATAAGTAGCTACTATTTTGGCAAGGTGCAATCAAGAGTGTTCTTTCTTAGCCATTATCCAAATAAATATATTTAGCCACTTGAAGATTATCAGCTGTTTTCTAGTTGTAGAAAGGATCAAGTAACGGTTTCATGGCGGGGATCTTTAAATTTTTAAATTTAATGTTATATGTCTTCTATATACCCAAAAGTTTGCCTATTAAACAATACTACCAAAGCTATGGCTGGCAGGCTGTTGATTTAACTATTATTAGTTTGTATGTTTTGTAATTCTTTATTTTCTGGTGTTGATAACAACGATTTGTATTTTTAGGGATTATGGCATGAAATAGATCAATTAAATTAAGGAATTTAATAATAATGCACTGTTTATTGTTAATTGTTATGAAATTGTATTTTTTGTTACATTAATGAATTATTTAAGCTATAGAGTATAATCTAAACGATGATACTGAATTTGTCGTATACAATTCCAATTTGCTCTTTTCAAATTTTCACCTCTTCTAGTGTTCCGAAAGCTCCGTGTATTTTAGTTTAGTATTTCAGGAACATTTCAAATTATAATGTCCCCTTTTCGCAGGCGTGTGCTGGATTTCTATCAATGTTTTGCTTCAGAAATGTTTCAAAACTAAGCTTTTAAAGTGAACGCTGGACTATTAAAACTTGGCTACGAAAACTAATAATAAGACTTGGTATGATAGAGCGTCGTTGGCATAATGGAAAGGGTTTTTGCATTCTATTCGGGAAGAGCGAGTTCAAGTCTCGGTATGTACAATATGTTTTTGATTTTCAAATTCCCATATGATGATGGTTTTAGTGGAGAGGGAAAAGGCAATAGATACCGAAAGACCACTGCGACCTAAAAATAATCTTTTGTACTCAGCCCTCATCGGCTTTATAGACTCTTTGAACAAGCTGACGGTTTTGGTGGGATTTAGGGTTCGGGTTTCTTGGGAGACAAGCTTGTGCGCTCCCAGCACTTGATTCCTTTTATTGTAATCAGAAATCTGAAATATTTATTTGTAGGACATCACGAATATTGACAAGAGAGAGACAAATTCCTGTACTTCGTTTTTTCGACGCTCTTACGGTGAAGTGAACATCGTGCGGAAACCTGCACACATCTGCGAAGGGATTCAAAGCTTGTATGTGAAGTTGTTCAAACCGCACTGGGCCAGCTTGGTCGACTGAGGCCTTGGTCGACTCAGGGTAGGCTTAAGCCCCTTGATGGGGATTTATTGGGCTGTTAACAAAGATAATATCATTGAGCTATAAGTAAGTAGTAAAGCTCTTGTTTCCTACTGGATCACAAACTAAAATAAATGATGTAAGCTTTCTTATACTGCATTTACAAGAAGAGACAAAATATTTAGTTTAAGAGAACAATGATCAAGTTTGTTGAATGTCTAATAAATTTTTTTTTTTTTTATGTTCAGACAATCTTTTATGCAATTTCTAAGAGAAATAAACTTAGGACGTATTATTTTTCATTAAGCTTAGGACTTAGGACGTATTTTTTTAACTAAGCCAATCATGAGTATCTTCTCATAGTTTGCCTGAACGGGATTCAAACCTGCGTTTCAATGCTTGGAAAGCGGGTTTTTATAGCCATTCCTTTATTTTTAATTTACCTATGCTTGAGTTGAAAAAGTACGACGGATCATGCTTCACCGGACTTGCGGGGGAGCGGAAGACTCTACCCCAAAGTAGTCATATACCAACGCGTCTAGGGGCGGCTCGAGGGAGCCTCGGACCTCGACCTAGCGCGTGGATACTGAAAAACATCTTGAAGTAACTGAAAAACATCGTGAAGGATCAGTGGCGGGATCTTCATACAAGCCAATAAGCCCGGCATGCCCTAGACCCTAGGTCCTAACGTACCTATAAATTTCCCACACAATTTAAAAAGCGCGCCTCGCCGCCAATACTTCGCGCCGCCGCGCCGCAGCCGCCCGTCTATTGAAACATGAAAACATCCGTCCGAGCGACAAATCCGTCTATCCATACATCGATGTGTTAGATAGTGTCGCTAGTTCTGCATTATGTCAAAACAAGCAATGTACTCGCGCCTTCATTGCGCCGCATAACATGAAATAACATCATTGCTGTCTCGCTTGCACGCATGGGCTTCATATTTGGCTTGCGTTGCGCGTCTCTTTTCTACGCTCAAATGTATAGAAAAATTGGCTGTGTGTGCGTAGCCAACATAGCAGACCCACACACGCGCATAGCAGATTTTGTATGAGAAAGAAGCCGGGCATGCTGCAGTGTGAAATTCGTGCGAAATGCGAATAAACTGGCGCCATGAACCTAGGCTCATCATTCATAATGGTAATTGACATTTGACGAGTTTTCTTTATTTGTTGTTGTGCGGGTGAGTGAAATTAGTGCAGTTTTTATATTTTTTGTGTTACAACTTGGATTTCACTAAAATGAGTGTCGATACAGTTCCCTGTAATAACACGAACTGTGTGAGTGTTTTATTAAGCGGAGGAAAGGCAAAATCACTTAACTTTGCCGATAAAAAGAAAATAATTTCTTCGCCAAAACCGACACCAGATTTGTGCATTTCACAGACAAGTAAGTCCCATAATTTGACATCATGCCTTCAGTGCGCTTTGAATAACTCGTCAAAAGTCATCGCCAGCTGATCTCATATGAAAAAGGAAGAGGCTTATGAAGAAAAACAAAAATATAAGGTAAAAAATCTACATCATATTATCTGGGCTTGCCCAGTCGTTAGACCCTAGGCACGCCACTGTGAAGGATAGGTTTTTATAACCAAAGTCATTGAGCTGTTAAATTTATTGTAATCACGAAGTACGTACTTTAACTGAGTGTAGAGTAAGTTAAATGTTGGGCTACTTTCATTTCGTTTTGCATTATGTATGAAGCAGCTAAAGATTTAACTTACCAGCCCCTCTAACATGCCCGGTCCACGCTCGACAGACATAATTTTGTCGTGCGTTGTCTCTTATCCTATTGGAGGATATTTTAATATGGCGGGTTTTTGACAGTTAAGTGCGACAAACTTTTGTAATAAATAGCACTGCATGTTACAGGGGCAGTATTATATAGTTTCCGCAAGGTGACATTTTTTATTTTAAAGCATTAATACAACTAGTGGTAATTTTTGCATTCGATACTTCCTGTAACTGAAATTTTCACCATCAATTTATCTTGTGAAAAATAAAATATATTCTAAATCCTATAAAAAAAAGTACCTAACTCCCGTATCTAGAAACATCTTCAAACATCAAACATCATCTTCGTAATACGGCAAGTGGATTCGACAGATGCCGATCGGACGATAAATCATAGAAAACAATTCCATATTGTGCGAGGTCAAACGCGTCTACCACAATGAGAGTGACGCGTATTGATATAGTCCACATTTGCGATGGAAACATTTTGGGAGTGACTTGACTGATCATATAATTCGGCCATATCATGGTCATTTATTGTCGAGGGTTAGGTTATTTTTTCGGGATGTGGACTATTAAACATGCTTGCATGCTTGTGCTTTTTTTACCTTTTCCGAACTCGTGCGTTCTCTTTCCCAACTGTCAAAATAATGTAGGTATATTAAAAAAAACCAACAAAGAAGTTTTTACTAAAAAAATCATAGAAGTTTTTATATTCATGCAAATACGGATATTTCTGAAAAGAAGCTACTAATTTGTTTCAATATCGGATTTAATGATTTGATTGAATGAGTTAGTTTAGGTTTCATTTCATTTCATATCAATAAAAAAAATCTACTGAAGACTTGGCTGTATGGGCATAGTTCCCTTAGCCTACCGGAATGGGTGAAGAAAAAAAGTTAGTTGAGTTTATTGTGTTTTTATTATTTTATTAAATTGATTCATTTTTTCGTAACTGTATTAAGAATAGTCGTTCAGTATACGTGCGGAACCGTCATTGCAACTCGTTCCGACTGTCAACTCTCGCCTTCGGCTGCGCCTCGGCTCGGGTAGACATTTGTCGGAACTCTTTGCAATGACAGCCTTTCCGCACTTGTAATGACAAAATGAACAAAAGATAAAGTATGCAGGCTTATCGTGTTGGTTTCTAGGTTAACCTACCTCACAAACTGGGATTATAGAACCGCGTTAGGCTTCCGACATGGCTCCTATAATGACTACATCCGTAGATAGAAGCCGGGACCAAGGGCTTTACGTGCCTTCCTAAGCTCGGAATCATCTTTCTTTTCAGACAATCAGGTGATTTATCCTGCAATGTCCTAAACAAACTGGGGAAAGTCCCACAAAGTGATATTTGTTCGACGGATCACCACCGGGATTCGAACCCGGAACTTCCGTAACGTCAGACGAGCTTTTGACTACTCGACTACGGAGGTTGTGATTGATGACATAATTCGTTAACATCTCATATAAGCCCCACTGAGGGGCTCGAGCCTACGCTGAAATCAGGGTGAATAGGCTAGCCCACTGCGGCTTGGTCAACTTCATAATCATAATCATAATAATTTATTTTATTCGTCATTGTAGGTTACCGAGATGGTTAGGTTAGGTTAGATTAGATTACACAAACCTTAAACACACACAACCTTTGAATTACTTCGCACACTTGCACACACCTGCCATGTTTCTCACGATGTTTTCCTTCACCGTAACGTACATATGAATTTGCAAATCAAAAATGCAAAAAAAAAAATGTGCCGATGCTTGAACCCGCGAACTTCCGAATGGAAGTCAACAGCCCTAGCCATTTGGTCACCGACAACGCTCCTTAGTCCTAAGTGAAATACTATAAGTACAAATTACCCAATACAGCAATTGAGCAATGGATTTTTAAAAATCCATTGCTAAAATTGCTCTTGAGACGGGACAAGTTTTTCGAGTCACAAATAAATAAATAAATATGTGGGACATCTCACACACAGCCATCTGACCACAAACTAGGCAGAGCCTGTACTATGGGTGTCAGACAGTTGATATACATATATATATAAATATACAACATCCAGACACAAGGCAAACACAAGTGCTCATCACACGAATGTTTGCTCTGGGCGGGATTAGAACCCGCGACCTTGTGATTCGTAGGCAGACGTACTGCCAACTAGGCTACGAGGCCGTCTCTAAATAAAGGTTTACAACATTTTGAGCCTCAACCTAATCCTAGAAACGCATACATTTAGATTCTAGATTTAAATGTTTAGGGTTTCTGAACCATAAATCCTGGCATCAGCAGGTTTAGACAGATTCAAATAGTCATTAGCCTCTGGAATCACAGTTTGATTGGATCGGATTTGTCTGGGATACCGCACTAATTGCCTAGGCACAAAGAACGCGTATTGGGTGCAGGCTTATAGCTGTTTGCAGTTCAACGAACTTTGTTTAAGATATTCTTATGTTTCGAAAACAATACAAAATACAATTCAAATATTTGTTTTATTCTTATCGTGTGGATTTCGAGGTTAACTTACCTCAGAAACCCTTGTATCGAAATTGTTGATCTGCCTCAGGCTTCCGACATGGCTCCTATAGCGACTACATCCGTAAAAGCAGCTGGGACCAGCGGCTTTACGTGCCTTAAAAAGCACGGAATCATCTTTCTTTTCGGACAATCAGGTGTTTCAGCCTGCAATCTCCTAACCAAACTGGGAAAAGTCCACAAGGCGATATTTGTTCACCCGTAACCTCAGTAACGTCAGTCGGGCTTTTGACCACTCGACCACAGAAGAAAATAATAGTACTAAACCGTACAGAAAGGAAACTCACCCCCCCGCGCCAAAATGAGTTCCCCGCCCGATATAGCGCCCCACGCCCCACACCCTGCAGGCACCACGGGACTCCGCCGGTGGTGTTCGGGAGTGTTTTACATAGCGCCAAGCTTGACTTGAAGTTGATATTCAATTGTTATTCAAAAAGAAGCAGGTTGTCAAAATGCGTTTTCTGTATGGAGTGACCGAACTGCGACTCGACCACGGAGGTTGACTTTAGAGATGTGTAGGTAATGCTTATGATTTCACAAAAGTAATAAATATCACTCTAAAAGGTAATGTAATATCACACATTACGCGAGCATTTTAACCAGTATACAGTTCACATCACATTAGCTATTATATAAAGAAAAATCAACTGCAGACTGCAGTCGGGTCAGTTAGTAAAAAAATAAAAACAAAAAATTCTAATTATGATTAATAGTATACGCTAACAGGCGTCATCTGTTGAAAAAACAATAAACTAAAAAATACTTTTTTTATGTGTGCTTTCTATCTCGAGTAATGCGGTCGCACGTGGGTAATGTAATGTTATATTTAAGTAATATGTGCTGCTACGGTAGGAATACTACAATAGAAAGCATTTCTTCGCACTAAGTGATAACTTTCATTCACATTTAGGGTAATGTTTAGGGTGATGTGTAATGGTACGGGGAGATATCACCTTTTTGAAAGTAATGAGTAATGTGATATGGCATTAAAACGTACTGTTTTGCGCATGTCTAGTTGACTTTAATAATATTCTGTTTGTTCTATCCCCAGGCCGTCGACTACTTGAAGAAGCGAACGCCGGCGCGTGCGGCGCTCATGATCGCGGCTGTATGGCTGATGAGCGCGCTGGTATGTCTCCCGCCGTTACTGGGATGGCGGGTCAAGAGGGAGACAGAGCAGTTCCCACAGTGCAAGGTTAGTTCGTCGCGTTTGTTTCATTACTCATCAAAGCACTAACAGACGTCCGGATCGGTGCGCTCCGTACCGTGACCTTGGGTTCCGTCCGGCCAATCACAGACTACTAACGTTCTTCTAAGTAGTCTGTGATTGGCCGGACGGCACCCAAGGTCACGGTACGGAGCGCACCGATCCGGACGTCTGTTAGTGCTTTCACAGTGCAAGGTTAGTTCGTTGAGTGTGCACCCTACGTCTGTCTGTACAAGTAGCGGCACGAAACTCCAGGTTTGACCGTCATTGCGCAGAAGTCTAAAATAAGGGTCGCGGGGGAGTTAGTGTGTAGTGTGAGTGCCGCTACCTGTACGACACTCTAAATTTTGACAGTCTACATTTTTAGCCATAACCATGGTCTAAGAAAACAAAGTCTAACACTCCGACCACGTGACTGACACAAGCCTACGTCATTTTGCGCTGTTCATCCTTGTCTATTACACATATTCGATAAGGACGAACAGGCAAAATGACGTAGAAATGACGTAGGCTTGTGTCAGTCACGTGGCCGGAGTGTTAAGCCTTGTTTTCTTAGACTATGGCCATAACATTACGTAGTAAATGGTATAGTCGTTTGTGAGGGTCACAAGAAGCCACTGGATACGGGCTGAGCAGGACTAATCGTTATGGCGACTTTGGATGAGGTCTTTGTCCAGCAGTGGACAGGCTGAATGAAGATGACGGATTGTCATATCATCACTCTGTTTCCATCGAGAGCATGGTCAAAGAAAACAAGGTCTAACCATTAGACCACGTGTCTGACACGAGCCTACGTAATTTCTATGTCATTTTGCCTATTCATCCTTGTCGAAGACGTGCGTGTAAAAGACAAGGATGAACAGCGCATAATGATGTAGCTTGTGTCAGTCACGTGGTCTAACGGTTAGACCTTGTTTTCTTAGACCATGATCGCGAGTAAATCAATGACTTATGTTCCAAAAGCAAAAACAACTAGGCATTTATTTTCATTCCTGAAATATTAACAGTCTGAATACTTAAAAGCAATTTGCTTCCAACTTCTAGTTTTGTATTGAGAGAATAAAAAAATCTCCCAAAACTCTAAAACATACAACATTATCACCTCAATAAAATCCAAGTGAAACTAGACTCCTACGTTCGTTGCCGTAGGTTTTCTATACAATTTGTTTTTAACGGCTGAGTTTGTACTTAAATTAAGTCGGAGATAGGGAATGAAAAATTTTACTAATTTCTAATACAAGTTAAATAGGAAACAGTATAATACCTACTCGTGTAAGAGTTCAGTTAATGGATGACCCTACAATCCATACGTGAAAACTACTTTTTTTGTTGTTTTATATGAGTATACGTATATACTCGTACTTTATCTATCTATATTTATATGCGATAGATCTAAGATAGATTAAGTTTTGATAAACAAAATATTATTGTTATTATGTATATTTTATAACATTTACAGTTCAAAATCAAGTCCAGAGCTATCATTTATTTTATCGTATTTTAGTTATTAGACATAATTTTTTTAACAAATTACAATGAAATAAAAATGATACAATAAAACAAACAAAATATTAAAAACTACATTATAAATCTTATATCATAACTAGGTACTTACTCGTATTTATACATTTTACATTGGGCATCTTTGGGTTGAACTTGTACACTAACTACTGTTGCTGACTTTACCATCAGCGCTGCCGTGCTCTCCTGAGGCTAATGCTCGTTCAAAATGCATGTACATGATTAAAACTATGGGCCAAGTTCCTCTGTAGTTGCCTAGTTAGCGCTCGTAGCTCTGATTTCATACGAAATCTGGAATGTACGCTTTTGTTCGTGTAACTTTACCCCCAAATTAATACAAGGTTTAATTACAATTTGAATGTTGTATCAAAACTATAGTGTTGGTGGCGAAATGGTTATTATAACCGTTGTATCAAAATTCAAAATTGTTTTATTCATCATAGGTTTCTTAAAAATGACATCATATAAGAAGCTAAAAAGCTTTGCCCAAACCAAGACCGGCTCTCGTCTCATACGAATGTACAAGTCTAAACAATTTACAATTTTAAACACAATTTGTTTTATTTAAATAAACAAATTATACAGTTTGAGGTGGCCGATGCATGCCTGCCATTAAGTTTTTAAAAATCTGTGTCGGGAAGTCTAAGCAATAAAAAAATGAAATAATCAAACAATCTAAAAAGGGCGAGGCATAACTGGCAGGTTCAAAAACTACTGAATGGATTTCAATGAAACATTGCTATACATATAATAGCTTATACATCAGAATAAGACATAGGCTACCGTTTACAGTGGGAAAATTCCTCATACCCACAGAAAAAATGTTAGCGCGAGCGAAGGCGCGGTACGGAAAGCTAGTACGTGACATTGTGTGGCTTGAACCCGCAAACTTCCGTATAGAAGTCAACAGCCCTAGCCACTACGCCACCGAAGAGTGCTCAGTGACTCAGTGTCAGTTAACATATAGAAAGAGACAGAAGCATAAACAAAAAGAGAAAGATATATAATTATATACAAATGTTTGCTTGCCGAACTTACTAACTTTCTTAATAACTAATTCCTGTAAGCGCTCGCAGGACAAACAAGCATTCCATCATATTTTCCTAATACTTATAGATAATCATATCTCGGAATATAACCGGGTTACCGAGAATGTAACTCAATTCCGAAACTGCTAGGGTGACCATCTTTTAAAAGTTGATTGAGATATTACCTATATAAATAAAAATGAATTGCTGTTCGCTAGTCTGCTTAAAACTCGAGAACGGCTGAACCGATTTGGCTAATTTTGGTCTTGAAATATTCATGAAAGTCCAGGAAAGGTTTAGAAGGTAAGAAAAAAAATGGAAAAAAAAACTACGCGGACGCATAGCCGCGAGCGGACAGCTAGTAAAAAATACAGAAGAGTGACTTTTTTTACTGCTGGTTTTCACACTGATTTCAAGTTTCCTAGTCATTGTTTCTTAATAATTAATTTTATTTCGTAATATAATACAATGCACTTTATTGCACATAAAAAATACAAGATAAAACACATTTTAGAACAACACAAGATTGTGATACAAGTGTATTAAAGCGGCTTTATTGTTATGGTAGAAATTAATACCAGACAACTCAGACTTATGACACTTAGAACTCTGAGTATTGCGACGCGCTCTAAAATTAAAACAAATGCAAATATATTAAGTGGCTTATAAAGACATGGTACCTAAAAAAAAGGAAGTCATCTTTGGAAAACTGTCCCCGATAATCGGGGCATTTTGTGGTCACCACAAGAACTCCATAATACATCTTGTACGGACTAATGCAATAAGCACAACTAAGAATTCGTCGAACGTGCCCTCGTTTCCGAGTAACTGTTTGAATTGTGGCCACCCTTGTAGAGGTTTTCAAGTTGGTATTAGTTTGTCAATACAAGTTCGCTAAACACATTTAGATTATTTCGCCGTAACTTAGGATGGTTTTAATAGCAAACTTACTAATCGTGTGGGTTTCGAAGTTAACGTACTTCACAGAGACTGATGTCTGATGTCAGAATTATTTAGCCACCCATGGTCAAAGAAAACAAGGTCTTACAATTAGACCACGTGACTGACACAAGCCTAAGTCATTTTACGCTGTTCATCCTTGTCTATTACACGCATTCGACAAGGATTAATAGGCAAAACGACGTAAAAATGACGTAGGCTCGTGTCAGTCACGTGGTCTAATTGCAAAACCTTGTTTTTTTGGAGCATGATTTAGCGTCCTCCCCAGCGGATTAGAGCGTAGGTACTTGAAGAGTAATTGCTTGCTTGGTTTTCGGTTTTTTAAGCAAGCAAGGTTATTGTTTTCTTGGACCATGTAGGTAGCTACCTAAGTGGTAGAACCTTCCACTACCCCGCAAGTCCAGTAAAGCTTGATTGGTCGTACTTTTTCGACAAAAACACAGGTCAATTAAAATGTAATATAAATAACTTTACAATAATATAGCTTAAGCACCAGAATAACACAGGCTACCTTTTACTGACGGATAATCCCTCATAACCGCGAGCTTAACTGTTTGAAAGCTAGTGAATTTAAAAAACGTCCAAGTGTGAGTCGGACTCGCCCATGAAGGGTTCTGTAACAATATAAAAGTTCTTGTAGTTCGTTGTAATTTACTTAGGCACCTATTACGGAATTATTGTAAGAAAATAATGGTTCACGGTTTATGCATAAGATTTATGTTTATGAAATTTAATGTTTTTAGGGTTCCGTAGCCAAATGGCAAAAAACGGAACCCTTATGGATTCGTCATGTCTGTCTGTCTGTCTGTCTGTCCGTCCGTATGTTACAGCCACTTTTTTCCGAAACTACAGGAACTTTACTGTTGAATTGAAACTTAGTAAGTAGATATATTCTGTGAACCGCATTAAGATTGAAACAAAAAATAAACAATAAATTGGAGGTTCCCCACACTTAGAAAGGATGATGACCATTTTTATATGAGCCCCGTCCCCCCCTTCCAACAGATCTTTTATGTGTCAATAGGTTCTTATGGATCTATAGAAAAGCTAGTACCTAGTTTTAACTTCATGAACAATTAGATTTGAAAATTGAATGCTTACAATCTGTTATTTTGGGTACCAATATTAATAGCAAAACAATTTTTTTTTCGGAATATCCCGCGTCTTTGAAAGATGTCGCCATAATAAAAAGTAATCACATAGCTAAGACGCATATACTGAGATACATTTCAAATCTGTTGATCAATGTTATAGTTTTTTTTTTTGGGGGGACGTTTTGACACATCATCCTTTAAACTAATTTTTTTTTTCGTCAGTACTATACGTGTGGGGTATCTATGGATAGGTCTTCAAAAATGATGTTGATGTTTCAAATATTTTTTTTTCTATCTGTAACTTCCGAACGCCACTGACGCTTACCGAAACCACTCATTACGAAATCAAAATGAAAACATCATCATCATCATCTCAGCCGAAAGACGTCCACTGCTGGACAAAGGCCTCCCCCAAGGATCTCCACAATGATCGGTCCTGCGCTGCCCGCATCCAGTGGCTTCCCGCGACCCTCACCAGATCGTCGGTCCACCTCGTGGGGGGCCTGCCCACACTACGTCTTCCGGCGCGCGGTCGCCATTCAAGAACCTTTCTGCCCCAACGGCCGTCGGTTCTACGTGCAATGTGCTGAAAAATGAAAACAAATCAGGACAATCAATTAGTAAATATTAGTATAGTGGTTCTCGTTTGGTAATCGCATTCCCATTGAGGAATTACGTACAAGTACTAGAGAAGACACCGAGAATACATTCTATGCGCCAACATGGCGGCAGCGTGAGGCGAGCTGAGTGCGGGGGGAGAAGAAAAACAAAAGACAAACGACATAGAAGTTGGAGATCGCGACCTCCAATTCATATTACTACGGTAGCCATTACACGGTCAGTCTGGATCGAGATCTCACCAAGGTCACGAATATCTAAATAATAAATGATCCGCCGCCGTGAACCGTCAATCCGACATATTATCACAGGTCGGACACTCCATACAGCAAACACGTTTTGACAACCTACTGCTTTTTGAATAACAACAGAATATCAATTACTAGTAAAACATTGAAACGCTATAAATAACACCCCTGAAAACCCTCTCAGGGGGTGCGGGACGTAGAGAGCTCGGGCGGGCGAGGAATACATTTTAGTCTCACCAGAAAAGATAATTTAAATTACCTACTCTTGACGATTCCGATCCGTCGACATTGAGATCGGGCGTTTCGTACTCTTGAATGCCACACTAGCGCCACCTTGGTTTCATATTGGGCGAATATTGAGTGAAATTAATGAAATCGCACATTTGTCAAGTCTTGGCGAGCAGATTTTCAAGAGTAGCGGTCTAAAACATTGGGTTAAAATCGGGATCGATATTAATGTCTAGAGTAGAGCGCCTGGACTAACCGTATAATGGCCGCCTATGAATTCGCGGGTGTCGTCTCTATGTACGTTAGTAAAATAGTAGTTCAGTGCATTCCCATCCTTATTGACCGTAAGTAAATATTTACCGGTTAACCGATGTCATGATGGCGCTGTGTTTGGAATCACTAAAGCGGCCAACAGGTGACAGTTTCAGCACATGTGGCTGGACATATTGACCTTAAAAGCGCCCATATTCCGTAGCAGTAGAGGTGAATTTCGTAGTGCGAATGTCCAGCCGAATGTGCTGGATTCTGTATAATAATTTGAACTAGCGCGTCGATACGGAAAAATATCGTAAAGGAGACGACGACGCCTGATTTATTAATTTTGATTTTGGTATTGGCCGCGCCCCCGCCGGCGGGTACGGGCAATGTTACCTAAAGGTTACGTCACAAAAAAAAGTCAAAGTTTTATTCGAAGTAAGATTTTACAAATCACTTTTCGACGTCGAGGCGAGTTCACAATTTGGCTGTCTTCTGTGGAGAAGAACTCGCCGGAAGAAACTCCACAGGCGTTGTATCTTTTCAAAATATTTTTACAAAATTATAAATTATTATCTAATTATCTAAATTACAAAATTATAATATATTATTTATATTATTATTATTATCACCTGAAGGCTATCTAAGCTGGAAAAGATACGACATTGCATTTGCCCTGCTCACTCTTTCAAAAAGAATATTGTGACGTCATAATATCTTTCAGAACACCACAGAGCTTCATGCATAATTCACGGGAGAGATTACAAAACGTGACGGATAATTTAATACAAGGATTATGAAATTTGAAGAATTCGTTACGTTTCAAATTAATTGTTTGATTCTTATACATTTATATCTATCTATATCTAGTCTATACTATACTATTACTATAATCATACTATTATTATAAAGAGGAAATATTTGTATTTTTGTGCGTGTGTGTATAAATGTAATGAATAAACTCAAAAACTACTGTGCCGATTTCTAAAATTATTTCACTATAGCTATCTACATAGATAGCTACATTCACCTTGAGTAACAAAGGCTATATTTTATTCTCAAAAAAATTAGGGATCCTTACTAAAGCCGCGATTAGACTACACAATTTGTAGGACACTTTTTCAGTTAGGTTCCTTAGTAAGGACAAGTGTAATTGCAGTTAGTGTCCTAATTATCGGAGCCTTACTGCAATTACACTTGTCCTTACTAAGGAACCTAACTGACAAAGTGTCCTACGAATTGTGTAGTCTAATCGCGGCTTTAATCTTCAATAATGTAACCCAAGGTGTAAAAAATATATAGCTAACATATTCCTAATAATTGAATGGGCTCCAAAACTACACAACCGATTTTGGTAAAACTAGGCTCAAAGATAGAATAGACCTCAGGAAAGAACATAGGCTAACTTTTACCGCGGGAAAATACCTAATTCCTACGGGAAAAACTATTAACGCGGGTGGAGCCGCGGCGGGAAGCTAGTTATTTGATAAAACCGTTAGATTTACTGTCATCTAAACACTTTAAAATACTGATACGACACGTACCAATGTGTTTCCGATTTTAAAATTCATAATATGCAGTTTTATTCGACGCTCTAATGGTAAAGAAAAACATCGTGAGGAAACCTGCACACACGTGCGAAGTAATTCAAAGGTGTGTGCGAAGTAGACCAACCCACCAATGTGATCGACTAAGGCCTATTCACCCTGATTTTAGGGTAAATAGGCATTAGTATAAATATGTAAAAAAATGTTTGATTGTTTGTTTTTTGCATTCAATAGGCTCCGAAACTACTGAACCTATTTCAAAAATTCTTTCTATTTTAGGAAGCTACGCATCCCAGTTAACATAAGCTAAGTATCTTATAATAAAAAAGGTATCCTTACTAAAACTTCAATAATGTAACACAAAGTGTAAAAAAATACCTAAAATATAAGCTCCGAAACTACTGAACAGATTTAAATGAAATTTACCACAAAGATAGAAAAAACTTTTGGAAAGAACATAGGCTACCATTCAACGCATGAAAATTCCTCTTTCCCCGGGAAAACTGCGAACACGGGCGGAGTCGCGGCGGAAAGCTAGTTCAGTGATAATATTACAGAAAGTGCGATTAACACAAGTGGGTAGTTCTCGTAAATTAATCCCGGGGAGCCTCACAATGATGTATTATACCTTAATAGGATGTATTACGTGTGAGAACTGCTTGATTTATATTCGAGAATGTTACTTGGGTTACTTGGGAAATCTTGTTATAAAACAAGAGTTTCATACCTCATGTTGTTAACAGCTCATATATGTCCCCACCGAGGGGCTCGAGCCTACCCTGATACCAGGGTGAATAGGCCTTAGTCAACCACGCTGGCCCAGTGCGGGTTGGACAACTTCACACACAACCTTTGAATTTCTTCGCAGGTGTGTGCAGGTTTCCTCACAATGTTTTCCTTCACCGTAAGAGCGTCGAATAAACGTACATATAAATTCGAAAATCGAAAACACATTGGTACGTGCCGAGGTTTGAACCATCGAACTTCGGAACGGAAGTCAACGGGCCAAGCCACTTGGCCACCGACGCTCTTCATACCTCATACTATATTATTATAACTAGCGACCTGCCCCGGCTTCGCACAGGAAAATGGTTATTGTGGGTTATCTCTAAGTATATTATGCATTTATTATACATATAAACCTTTCTCTTGAATCGCTCTATATATTACAAGAAACCGCATCAAAATCCGTTGCGTAGTTTTAAAGATTTAAGCATACATAGGGATATAGGGACAGAGAAAGCGGCTTTGTTTTAAACTATGTAGTGAAGAGGAAATATTTTTATTTTCGTGTGTGTGTTTGTGTGTATATGTTTGTAATGAATAAACTCAAAAACTACTAAACCAATTTCAAAAATTATTTCACCATTAGAAAGCTACATTCACCCTGAGTAACATAGGCTACGTTTTACCGCGGGGAAATGCCTTATTTCCACGGGAAAAGCTGTTAACGCTAGTCTCTTATAAAAACGTTAAATCCGACTGTTTAAGGTGATATTTGATTTCGACTTAACAGTACCTACTAACGTATGTTTGTATGTTTCTTTGGCACGCCCTGTAGAAAAAACACCATGTTAGTAGTACTTATAACATCTTTGCCCTAGGTATATTAAAAATATCAAAATCAAAATGGCGGATTTTGTGCGCCAAATTATAGTCTGGCAAAAAAATCGTGAAACGGAACTAAAGTTACTTCTCAGAAATATCCATAAGTTAGAGTGTGATAGCATGATATAAAATGGCAACACCGTAAAGGAAGTGACGCTTTTCTTTATTTTCACGACTTTTTTGCCAGCCTGTATGTCTTTAGTCTTTTTTTAATCTGTCGTTTGGACTAGTATTAAATTTAATTGAATTAAAATTTCCAGTGTAGTTTTTATCCGACTACCGGAGAAGGGTTGTGTTTTTCCAGTATAACTTACACTTTGTAAACCTTAGATATAAAATTACTGTACTGTAAATGAATGTACTAAATGTATGTATCTATGTACTTATACATTATACCTATACATATATTATACCTATACATATATTTGAGCTTACACCAAATTATACTAAAATGTTGTTACTAAATGTACTTACTTTAGTTCCTACATTATTCTTCGTTTCCAAACTGACCTTTGTGCTTGTGGGACTATAAATATATTATGGAACTAATGTACAAAAATAATTTATCATACAAAATTTTTCGTACATTTGAAGACCTTGTGAATTAGCTGATGTAGAAAATAATACTTTATATTTTCCCTAGGGAATAATATATTTTCCCGCTACTGCAAAAAGTCCACACAAACATTGTTCTAGCAGTAACAAACACAACTAAATAAATCAACTCGTTTACCCAAAGTAACTGAAGTGATGTACAGAAGCCAGCACATGCGTCTGAACGCTCGCACTATGAAATTCACCCCTACCGCTTCGGAATACGGGTGCTTTCAAGGTCAATATGTCCAGCCGCATCTGCTGGCTACTGTACTTTCGCGGTCTCTCATGCGTGACCACCATTAAGTCTATTTTTGCTTGCACATGAATAGTCCCTACCGGCACATAGCTAGTTGTCTTTCAACTGATATGACGAAAAAGATTAAGTTCTTTGGGAACCTATGAGTGCTGTAAAAAGCCTGTAAGAAAGGTTAAAAGTCAAGAACCAAGGTTGAAAGAACAAGAAAAAAGTTAAAAATTAGTAACCATGTAACCATTCTCATTATTCTAAAGTGTATCTTAATGAAACTACTTTTAAGGCTTATTTTCCCATCTACCTAATTCAATTTCGGGGTTTCCCCTTAAACATGATCACTTCATCCTCTTAATCTAGACCCTAAATTAAAATAATGATGGCGGAAGCAAATTTTTCATGGCCCCCATTACACTGGTTGTTATAATTTTTAATTAAACATTTTTCACGGCCCCAATTTATGGAGGTCTCACTCCGGAATTAAAACAGACATTTATCTCATAAAATTGCATAATGCGAATGAATATTAATAGCCATTTATTAATAAAACTACGCAAAAATCTATTCGTTAATAATTCATAATGTCCCCACCGAGGGGCTCGAGCGTACTTATTTATTTATTTTTTATTTTATTATTTAGACGGACACAACAGATAACAATCAACACAAGATAACAAGATGTGTTCAGTAGCCTAGATCTAGATTGCTAGCCAAAAATGTGAACGTACAGCACGAATGATCAATAAGCACTACGTATTACAGTAAAACAAGGAATAGCATTACTGGATTGTTGTAACAATATATAAAAAGTGAAAACCAACTAATATTGGAATATGTTACTACTAATTGTTATAATATTATTATACTATACTAGTTATTACAATATGGTACTTACTACTAACTATTAAAAATATAATACTACTAATTAAGATTACTTGAGGTTGAGGACGTCTGCGATTGACTTTCGGAACAGGGTACTTTTACAATTAAAAACATCAATATTTTTATTTTGAATGATCAGGTCATTATAAAGACCGTACGTACCTTGAAAGTACCATTGGTCGACCACGCTAGCCCAGTGCGGATTGGTCAAATTTACACACAACCTTAAAATTACCCCGCAGATGTATGCAGGTTTCCTCGCGATGTTTTTCTTCACCGTAAACACATTGGTACGTGCCGAGACTTGAACCTGCGAACTACCGAATGGAAAGGTCAACTTCTGGACAAATACTGCACTTCTAGTCCGGTTCATTTTAGACCAAAAGTGCTCTAGAACTTGAGTTTCATCTGTCACTCCTGTAAATGGCAACGACTCCTACCGTTGGATTCGTCTTGATGTCCTGAACGTGAAACTGTCGGTCGTCAAGTGCTAAAGTGGTGGAGGGATGAGGGGGGGGTAATCAAAGATCGCTGGATTTTACGTTGTAATTTGAAAACTAGTGGACCGATTTCTTTATTATTAGTATTATTTGAACGGGTATAACATTATCTACAACACGTTCATATACATCGAATACGTCAATGCAGTGGTTACCGCGTAATAATACGAAACATAATAAAAAATAATTGTGTTTAAATAATATCACAGATTACGCTAAATCTATAAAGTTTTTGTGATAAAAATGTTGCTTACTTTAATTCTACAACAAATTACCTAATCAAAAAGGTAACAATAATTACTATAGGATTTATGGTGCCTGAGCTAGAGTTAATTAACTAAACGTAGTCGCAGGTCAATATACTACGAGTACGCAATAAAAAATTGTTTTCCGCGTTAATTGTTACAAATTAAACTGTACTAACATGTAATTGTATGTACTGAATTGTCTAAAATAAACATAATTATTTTTTTATTTTTTTTTATTTTTTTTCGACCTAAATTTCTTTTATTTTTATATCATGGGTAGATATTACCAATATATATCCCCTGGCATAGTTTTTATCCTGTCAGGAACTTTAGGCCAGGGGCTACAGGCAAATTAAAAACTACTATAGTGAAAACTAAAAAAATGTTTTCTGCGTTATTTCGACGTAAATTTCTTTTATTTTTTTATCATGGTTAGATATTACCAATATCTATCCCCTGACATAGTTTTTATTCTGTCAGGTACCTCGGGTCAGGTGCTACAGGCAAAGTCAAAACTACTATAGTGAAAAGCTAAAAGATTGTTTTCCGCGTTATTTCGACGTAAATTTATTTTATTTCTTTATCATAGGTAGGTGTTACAGATATCTATCTTCTGATGTAGGTTTTATCCCGTCAGGTACCTTGACTCAGGTGCTACAGGCAAAGTTAAAACAATTATAGTGAAAACTAAAACATTGTTTTCCGTGTCATTTCGACGTAAATTTCATTTAATTTTTTATCATGGAAAGGGATTACTAAAATCTATCACCTGACATAAGTTTAATCTCGTCAGGTACCTTGGGTCAGATGCTACAGGGAAAGTCAAAAATACTATAGTGAAAACCTAAAAAAATGTTTCTCGGGTTATTTCGCCGTAGATTTCTTTTATTTTTTTATCATGGGTAGGTATTACTAATATCTACCCCTGACAAAAGTTTTATCTTGTCACGTACCTTGGGTCAGATGCTACAGGCAAATTCAAAACTACTAATAGTGAAAAACAAAAAAAAATTATCCTCTTTATTTCGACGTAAAGTCTTTTTTCAAGGTATTATTTGAAAAATGTAAGCTTGAAATATATAATTAAAGTAATATGGTGATTACTTACCCATCTCTTCTCATTCATTTACTTATATTTGCGTACTCGTAGTATAGTGATCCTACGACTACGTTTCGTAAATTAGCTCTAGCTCAGGCACCATAAATCATATAGTAATTATTGTTACCTTTTTGATTAGGTAATTTGTTTTAGAATTAAAGTAGTCAACATTGTTTCCACGAAAACGTTATAGATTTAGCGTAATCTGTGATATTATTTATACACAATTTCTTTTTTCAATGTTTCGTATTATTGCGCGGTAACCGCTGAATTGGCGTATTCGATGTATAAGAATGTCTTTTATGTAATATTATACACTTTCAAATAATACCAGTAACAAAGAAATCGGTCCACTAGTTTTCAAATTACAGCGTAAAAACAAAAGTACAAATTCGCCAACTTTGATTACCCCTCCCCTCCTCCCTCCACCACTTTAGAACTTGACGACCGACAGTTCCACGTACAGGACATCAAGACGAATCCAACGGTATGAGTCGTTGCCATTTACAGGAATGACAGATAGAATTTTTTCATTCAGTACTGGAGCGAACCGGACTATTCATAGTGTCGCCAAAATGTCATGCTTAGGTAGTTTGGGGATCGTAGTTGTAGTTAATTATGGAAGTGGTCACCCTATCTCCATAATAAAAATTTCATTGGTTATCTAGTTACGATAGCTTAAGGCCGTAGAGTAAGGAATTTTTTTTTGAGAAGTCTATAGACGTTAACAAATGCAAATGACAACCTTATCACTTTGTGAGACTTTCATCAGTTTGGTTTGCTTAGGACATTGCAGGCTGTCACCTGATTGTCCGAAAAGAAAGATGATTCTGTGCTTCGGAAGGCACGTAAAGCCGTTGAACCCGGCTACTATCTACGGAAGTAGTCGTTATAGGAGCTATGTCGGAAGCCTAAGGCGGCTCAACAATTCCGACACCAGGGTTTGTGAGGTAGGTTAACGAAAGAAATTTTGTTAACTAAATATTTAGGGGGGGGGTGTTTTCTCAGCTTTCTATTGGTTGAAACTGACAAAAAACAAGAATATATCAGTGCAAAATAATTACTACTACTACTACTGGCTAATGTTATAGACTAATTATTACATAGTATCAATGCATTTAGGATAATTTAGGGTAATAACATTTAATAAAAAATAACTCATTAGTTTCACTGTCAGTCAACTTACAAAATTGAAAGATAAATAGATTTTGACTTGCTAATATAAATTTACATAGAATATTATTAAGAAGTATGGACTAAGTTTATCAAAATATTATTATATTAAAGTTTCAAAGAACTTAATTACAGCTTTTGTTTGAACAGGTGTTAAAATCTACAAAATGTAAGTAAACTTGGAAATTTTGTGCTAATATTTATTAATAAGATTTGGCTTAAGATTATTAATGATTACAATTTTAATTGTCTTTATCAAAGAGCTTCAAATCGAGGAAGTTCTACTAAGGTTAATGAATAATTATGTCTTTGTGTTCTTACTATTATTATTTTCTTAATTCGTAGTTTAATATGTTTCTTAGTAGTATGTCTGCCTGCTTCCATAAAAGGTCTCGAGGTCGAATCCTGGCCAAAACAAACAAGTGTGACGATTACGTGTTTTATTTTATTTATTCATACAATTATGTGTTTATCGTGGCTCTATTTAGTTTTTTAACAGGAATAGTTGTTTATAAGTGCGCCAAATTGGATAATTCTTTTATTGTCTTCGTTATGGTCAAAACAAGATTTATAATGATGCAGGCAAAGGCTGGCAACTAGTTGGTTAAATAACAAAGTTGATGGCTCATTATAAAGTACCTAACTCCTAAAGTGGCCATTTCGCTTAGCTGTAAGACACACAAAAAGCAACTTTAATGCACCACAATATCGATCATTATTTCGCAGAAACAATCAATCACCTTTTTCTTGAGAATCAACTCGATCGCTTACAAGAATTTCTGCTTTGTGGATTAATAATTTAAAAGAAAGAAAATACCTTTCGAAACTCTACCAAGTGTAAGTCGGGTTTCTGTGAATAAATATTTAATCCCTACTAATCACTACATAGTATAAAATAGAGTCGCTTTCTCTGTCCCTATGTCCCTCCCTATGTCCCTTTGTATGCTTAAATCTTTAAAACTACGCAACGGATTTGATTCGGTTTTTTTAATAGATAGAGTAGGTAATTCAAGAGAAAGGTTTATATGTATAATACATGCATAATATACTTAAGGATAACCCACAATAACCATTTTCCCGTGCGGAGCCGGGGCGGGTCGCTAGTATATTATAAATGCAAAAATAACTTTGTCTATTTGTTACATTTTCACGCCAAAATCATTGTACCGATTTTGATTATTTATTTATTTATTATTTTGATGATATTTTGTGCAGAGGTTAGAATAGCCCATAGGAAAGGACAAAGGCTACATTTTAGGGGGGAAAAGCGAAAAATCACTTGAGATATAAAATAGAGTACCTACCTACTTAAATGTGCTTAACCCTTAGGCTCTACGAGGACCTAACTTATATGCAATAATACTTACTTAGTTGTATTGTAAGAAAGTAAGTTTATATTATTTCTGTACAACATCCTAAGTGCTAATATTATGCTTCTTAATACTTAAATAAAAATAAAAATAAATCTAAATATGACAAATTTATTTATACTGTGACAAATTTGTGGTTGTCATACCACACCAGACGTTTTTTTGGCTATAAGCAATAAACCGCTTAGAGTCCACAATACACAGCGAGCCAGAATTACATTTTAGTCATAAACTTAAAACTTTATGGCATTACTGAGCGAGCAGTAGGTCCAAAAAATTGTCATCAGAAACAGAAACGAAATAATCTTCCCTCCAATTCCATTAGAGAATACCACAGACCATAAAAGACAAGACTTCACTTAGGAAATTTTAATTCTTACGTACCTAACTTGCTAAATAATCAAGTTAAATAAATATCACTACCCTGATTAATGAATCATTAAAATTACACCAGTATTATTAATGGTGCATTATAAAATCGTGTTTATTGTTATTGTGATAAAAATATATGTTTTACTGCTTGCTGACAAATATTCCGAACAGATCTGGCATTTCACATATCTGACATTCATCCGTCCTGGCTTTTTGTTTTCACATGATTAAAAACAATGATTCGCACATTGCTTCTTCACGAACAAAACTTTTTGTCAAATTATACTTCAATAATATAGGAAATAAAATTGATTAAACAAAAAAAATATAAATTTTCTGATAATCAAGTTAATTTAGTCCTCAAAAGCTTCTCTTGTGTTTCAATAATCCGTGAACAAAACACAATAAAACTTCAGAAATATCCAAAATGTTGGCAACTTTCTCAAAATGACACAATAAACAAAAGTTGGACGTTTTGCGCCAAGTTGGGGACGGAGTGCAAAAGCGTTTTGCCTTAATCAAAACGAACGACTTGGGGACTCTGAAAGGTCATTAAAATGTTTAATATCGTTGCGGGTTTAGTGGCTAGGGCTTCTCAATAGGGGATATGCACGGAAAAATATCTAAAAATCCAAAATTTATTTACAAATAACATTAAATTAAAATTTTGAATAACTCCCGCCACAAAACCGTTACTTAAAAAGAGCTGATAATCATTTTCTTGGATCATAGCTAAGAACATTCTCGATTGTGATACTTTGCAAACAAATAAATCTAGATCAAAATCGGCGCATCCGTTTAGCTTTAGGAGCTACGATGCCACAGACAGACAGACAGACACACACGTCAAACTTATAACCTCTTTTTTGTCGAGGCTTAAAAATACCACAAAAATACATGAATACTACGTAAATAATAATATTATGTGGGACATCTCATACACGACCATCTGACCCAAAACTAGGCAGAGCCTGTACAGTGGGTGTCACACAGCTGATATACTATACATACATATATTATATAAATATATAACATCCAGACACAGAGCAAATACAAGTGCTCATCACACGAATGTTTTCCCTGAGCGGGATTCGAACCCGCGACCCTGTGCTTAGTAGGCAGATGGGGTACCAACAAGGCTACGGGGCCGTCAAAATGTTTGTACCAAGTGGCTCTATGTATGCGCTTTCATTTAGGTTACACCTTACAGAATGCCCTTCTGTCACTTCTGGTAGTGAATATCTTTTGATAATAATTAACCTTGCTTTCAAAAACCGAAAACCAAGCAAGCAATTACCCTTCAAGTACCAATGCTCTAATCCGCTGGCGGTGACGCTAAACTAAGCCTTGCATTTCAAAAATGAACATATCCTTCTCAAACACGTATCTCACTCTCTCACTTAACATCTCACATAAACCCGAGACACGTACCGTATCATCACTCATCTCCACGGCTCATAAAAGTCGTAACCCCATTCAGGCCAGTAATTATGAGCCAGGAATCGAACCAACGACCCGTGGTGCACAGTTGGGAGCGCAGAGCCAAGCATGGCATATTAGAGGCCGTTTCAGACGTTGTATGCTAGGAATGCTTGCCGGCTTTTATTTAACACTGCTGGTGGAATAAGGAATGAGGGATCGGCGATTAAAGTTTAGCTATTAAAAGTAGACAATCGAAAACATTGTACTGGCAATAAAGTAACATTGAAAAAAAAAGTATCAAATTAGGTACTTAAATCTATAGAATCGGCGTTGCCGCGATGATTTTTTTTTTTGTATCTGAGACAGAAGAATTAAAAAAAAGAATTACCTATTTTAAAACAAACACTATCGTTATAAGGGTCCAGTAATTTCCTTTATCAACAATCTCCTAAACCCATAAATAGTTTAGTGAAAAAAGATAAAAATGATTATCATAACTTACAAAAATTATTTATGTTTTTAAAACGTATCAATTTGCATCCTAGAAATAGTGACTTAATTTCGTTGTTTTCCAAAATGCAGCTGTAGATGTCATGCATGTAGCCTTAATTGAAACAACATCAGATACGTCAAAACGATATTTTGAAGTGATCTATTTTTAACGATTCATTTAACGGATATTTCAGTACAAGTTTTTATTTTACTTTTCCGCCAGCAATGGGTATAGTTTTTAGGTGCTTAAAAGGATTTTTAAAAGATTGATCGCTACATCTTGTGTTTGATACCGCGGCGCAATAAAATAAGGAATGCGAACAAGTATGCCGCTCATAGACTGGGCTAAGGGTGGCTCAGACAACGGCTAATGTATTTTTTGACAATTGCCCTTTCATTTTAAAATATTCTCACTAAAGTGCCATAAAAAGGGAAATCGAGAAAGGCGGGTTTATTGTTTCGTCCTTTTGAAAATTAGTTTTCCATGGTATAATTGTTGTCTTAATATGGTGGAATTAGTGCAATAATGTGCCGTTAACGAAGAACTATTCAATAAAATTAAGAAATAATGAGTGTTTAGCTGTTTCTGGTTTGATACCCCGCGTTAAACTCCGATGTCATTGGAATTTCAGAACCACCCTTGCATTCCAATGATCCCGTGACAAGAAATGAAACTACTGAAGACGTTCAACACCGATGAAATAAGTGCCATAAAAAGAAAACATACAATACAAATAATTCTTTATTGACACCAGAAATAAATACAAGTGTTACGATTTTTTAAATTTATCTGTATCACTTTGTTGATATTATTAGCAAAAATAGCAAAGTATTAAATAGCGCAGGTTGGTGGTTCCTAACTCAATTTATCTTGTTATTATTGTCGATACTTTTGTAGTAAAATTTTCAACCTGTAGAATGAAAAAAAAACTAACATTTTAGGTTTAGATACCTTTAGATAAATAGATGAAAATAAATAAATAAGTGGGGACATCTCACACACGGCTAACCCCAAACTAGGCAGAGCCTGTACTATGGGTGTCAGACAGCTGATATATCAATATACAACGTGCAAACACAAGGCAAACACAAGTGCTCATCACACGAATGTTTGCCCTGGGCAGGATTCGAACCCGCGACCCTGTGCGTCGGAGGCAGACGTACTACCAAATAGGCTATTTGGCCGTCAGATAGGGGCTTTAATAAAAAAACCGTCTTATCACAAGGCCACTGTATTATGAAAATTCACAAAATCAAATTTCAGTATCCGTGTCACTCCCGTCCGACCGCTTACATTTATTTCCGACCCAAAAATTCTTGATCCCATCGGATCGAGCATTAAAACTTACTTGGAGGTTTCACTGGTTCCTCTCCCCAAATTGATCAATCAACTCAAAACTCCCGGCCGTTTATAAACCGGCAATTTCGTGTGAGCAGCCAAATCTTGTTTCGTTTCATCATTTTGTATTACTTTTCAATTTAGATGTATATCGCTATCAAAAGGACTCGTTAGGGAGGTGTGTGGACGATATTTTGCTTCTTTTCAGAACAAAATCCTTTTGCGAGTCTGAGGCACTTTGTTGATTCATGCTGTTGATAAAATTGGACCTTTTTAGGTGGTGCAGTAAAATTATATAATAAGGTACTAGCTTTCCGCCCGCATTAACAGTTTTCACGTACAATGAGGTATTTTCCCACAGTAAATGCTAGCCTATGTGCTTTTCTGATGCATGATCTATATTACTGTAAAGTTTTATTAAATCCATTCATTAGGTTTTGCGTGAAAGAGCAACAAACGTTCATCCTTGCTTGCTTTTAGTGTGGGTTTCGAGGTTATCTACCTCACAAACCCTGGTGTCAGAATTATTGAGCCGCCGGCTTCTGACATGGCTCCTGTAATAACTGATGATCTACGGATATAGATCAAAGCTGGGACCAACGTCCTTACGTGCCTTCCGACGCACGGAAACATCTTTCTTTTCGGACAATCAGGTGATTCAGCCTGTAATGTCCTAACTAAACGGGGGAAAGTCTCACGAATGATTCGAACACAGAACCCCCTTAACGTCAGGCGAGCTTTTGAAAACTTGAACACAGAGGCAGTTACGTTCATTCTTCAATCCATTCATCCTCACAAACTTGCGCATTTATAATAATTAAAGGTTCAGATTAGGTTTGACTCATTCTCTTCTCCGATGCGTTTAAGTTTTATTTTGATGGTAATGTGTCCGAATATTATTACGGGTATAAGTTTTTTTTAAAAGTTTCGATATTTTATATTAGTTGGTTTGCTTTATTAAACAGATTTCTTCCAGGATCAGGGACAATTGTTATGAAGACCTTAAGCCTCATTCATGTCACAAAAAAAATAAATAAATACATTTTACAGTACGATAATTCGAAAACTATCTAGCCGCGATGTTGCCTCTGCCAGGCCCGACGTACTCTGCGCCAGAGCTCCATAATATACCTACGCCGCGCCGTGCGGCCTCATATATGAGGCCGATTAGTAGGAAACGCGCGCGCTTGTGACGACGCTATTATATATTCTGTGGTAATACGGACTCTCGCAGCGCGGTCTTAAGGTGCATTTTGTTTTAATACGAGCGCAACGACAAACGGTAGGCTATTATAGCCAGGGTCACGTTCGACGCGTTCAAAGTAATTTGAACGTTAGTGGCGCGGTAGCCTAGAATTAATTTCGCACGTTTACTATCATAGAGTGCGCCTTCTGTACTTAGTACTATTATTTATTCTGTGCCTATGCGATAAGCTGCCGCTTGCTGCAAATGCCGCAAATGTTTTCTATTTGTAGCATACCACAATATGTTACAATTATGCAGCATGCGGCATTGTTGCATGTCCTTGCCTCAACTTATATTATATGGCTTTACAATTCAACGAATTAAATTTACCCTTTTCGAGTCAGCATTAGAGTCGACGACATAAGGTGTTGCCACCACCAATTCCGAAGCGCTCAACCCGATAAAGTCAATTATGAAGTGTTGCCTTACCGCGGGTAACGCAATTACCCCGTTTCCGGGGTAATTTCGCCCGTCTCGGGGTAATTCCTCAGGGGTCGTTAGGGGCACGTTACTAATTATTTTCATAGAGATGTTGATTAGGGCAGTTTTTTGGGGTAGCAGTCTTAATTACGATGTTCTACAAAGAAAACGTGCTGTCTTAATGACGTAGCTTAAAATCCTCTTTTGGGATTCTAAATAGTTTTCTTGAAACACCTTAGTATAAAATAACGCCTTTTTTATTCCTCAGAAAACCATCCAAGATTATAGATTTTGTATTAATTTGTTGACATCATGGTTTGATAGAAAACAAGCAAGAACGAATTTTGGCGCTGCCACTATGCCCTCCGTGGTGTAGTTGGTAGCACGTTGGCTGCGTATAGGCCGAAGGTGGGTTCAAGTCCCGCCGGAAGGTTTACGTTGTTGGTTGTTTTCGATGAATCTAAAAATATTTACTAATTTGTTGTTAGCCTATGTTTAAAAAAAATGTATAGCTTAATTTAATAAGGTCGACCGATGACCCTTGCTACTGCTACCCACACGAAAGTCAAATTAAGAAAGGAAGATTAAAGAAGAAGAATTAAAGAGACACTTTCAAAGTGGTAAAATGTGTCCCCCCCCCTGTAACTTCTAAAATAAGAGAATGATAAAACTAAAAAAAAAATATGATGTACATTACCATGCAAACTTCCACCGAAAATTGGTTCGAACGAGATCTAATAAGTAGTTATTTTAATGCGTCATAAATCATAAACCTAAAATTTACTTTTCACTATAATTAATACATCGATCAAAGTTACAACAAACTACAAGAACTTTTATATTATGTTACTTGCTGCCACGGAACCTGTCTGACTCGCACTTGGCCGCTTTTAATGGCACTCACACAAAATAATTATAACGGTAATTATCCCGTTTTAAATCTTAATAGTTATGAAAGCTAAGTAAGCTTAAAATTCTCATAACTCTATGAATCGTGGAAGATTTCTTAAACATTAAACACCATTCACTATTCTATTAAACTCTGAAAAGTTGTTCCTGAATGCAAAACGGCTAATAAACACAGCGGAAATAAAGTTAGGTCATGAATTTCATGAGTCCAGCTGAGCGGCTTCGCTTAATGGACGGCTTAAGCTAAAGGTTTGATTGGATGTTGTTTATTTAAATAACTTCCTGTCTAATGGTAAACACTTTTGGTTGCAAATTGGAAAGTTCCTGGTTTGAACTTGGGGTTTTTTCTAGAATTTGTGAGACGATCTGGTGAGGGTTGCGAGAAGCCGCTGGATGTGGGCAGCGCAGGACCGATCATTGTGGAGATCTTTGGGGGAGGCCTTTGCCCAGCAGTGGACGTCTACAGGCTGAAATTTTATTTATGATGACGATAAAATGTGGTGGTGTGTTGTATAGTATGTCTGTGTGTGTGGTGGTGTGATAATTATTTGTATCGTATTGTATTTTAGATAGCGGTGGGACAGAGAAAGGGAATGAAGAAAGGTTATGCAATCTTCATGAAGTTTCTTTAAATTTACTATCACCTAACTAGCCATATGGAGGAAATACACGTTTTATACCTAAATATGCGTCGTCTGCTAAGAGCTTAAACAAACTTTAAGTTGAAGTCATCATCATCATCATCATCATTTGAGCCAGTAGACGTCCACTGCTGGACAAAAGCCTCCCCAAGGACCTCCACAATGATCGGTCCTGCGCTGCCCGCATCCAGCGGCTTTCCGCGACCCTCACCAGATCGCCTGCCCACACTACACCTTCCGGCGAGATGAAGTAATATATTTTTTAAAAGTCATTAAAACGTCCTAATCCGAGTACAGGTAGCTGAAACGAATCTAAAATGGTTAACGTTAACCGAGTGTCTACTATTGAGGGGGTGCCGTCTGCAAAGCGATGAGATCGGCCTTTAGGAAATTAAATCTTTTCGGAGCTTCCCCAGGATTTTACATTTTAATGCGGACCGTATTTATACCGATGCGTAAGGCTATTTTTGCACAAAACTTAAAATAATTTAAAAAACTCGTCTGACCATTATGTTTTTTAAAAAAAGCCCCCTTAGATTACCTACTTGAAATAAAAGAACAAATTCATTGTTAGTTTCCCGCACCGCAACTTTATGACAGTTTTCCTGTGGCAATGAGGTATTGCACAATTTAACAAAAAGGTGATTGTTATAATACTAGTTTATAAAGGCAAGTTTATCTCTATAAGAGATCTCTTCCAGCCAACCAACATAGTGGTGG
This sequence comes from Teleiodes luculella, assembly GCA_948473455.1. NCBI lineage: Eukaryota > Metazoa > Arthropoda > Insecta > Lepidoptera > Gelechiidae > Teleiodes > Teleiodes luculella. The sequence goes on from OX419604.1 coordinate 1,462,474, forward strand.
AAAAGGAGAATGCGGAGTAGACATAGGAAAATGCAAAATACCTACATAAAATACATACATAAACAATAAGTCTATACTATTACATATACATACATACATAAACAATTATAATAGAAATACGTACAAATACATAAATAATATATATATATATTTATAAATTATACAACAAACAAGTTTTTGGGATAGGATTAGGTGTTTTCTATTCGTTTTTGTCTAACTGTCGCTGACAAGATGAAAAATAAATTATTTTGAACCCTGTTACAGCACGGCGTAAGTAAAGGACTGGGTTAATGTATTTTCGCGAGGCTTGTATTAAATGACTCAGTAAAATTATATTTTTTCCTCTCACTCTTCCCATGTTCTGTCTCTTTCGGGATGTGTTACAAACGATTGTGAATTTTCAATGAACTTGGAAATTAGGTCAATTCCACTTCGGTCCCAAATGCGTATCTGTATTGGTTTTTATATGTGTAAAGAGTCATTACTTTTTGAAAAATACAAGTTAGTAGTTTTAACAACTTTCAAAGGTCGTTAAAACTAGAGTGGCGATGTTTCTAAACCGGTTACTGTGTTAGAGACCGTAAAACAACCATAAAGCAATATAATTCTAGTTCCTATTTTAAAATAATAGAGCACAAAGTCATAATAACGCCGCGGTTTTTTTGTGAAAACGGTTTTGTAGACCGAACTTTTCTCTTTAAAAATCAGTAAGTTTACGTAATCAGTAAACTTACGTAGTTTCATTCTTTAGTTATAATAATTAAACAAATAGTAAAGCGATTGAAAACGTACGCTACGCTAGTAACTTAGGTATTCAGGAAGCACTATCGTTCATCACGTTCTCGATTTTGTATTATTATTAAAACTATTGGTGAATTAAAACATCTTAGAAAGATCTGTTAAAAAGTTTTGAAGTTCTCTATACAATGTTGACTATACAACATCGATTTAGTGAGGCCGTATTTAAGTGATAAGGTGTTATCTCTTTAAAGCGGCTACGAAGCAAAAATACTTACAACGTTTGCATTAAAGGCAGGCGTTTGCGTAGGCATTTAATTTTAATTTAAGAAAGTATTTACCTTGTTTTCGGGTTTATGAGTATTTAGATTATTATGATCAATCAATTTATATCTGAAAATCATAATATCTACTTGTACGTAATAAGAGGATCATCGAATAAAAAAACCTAAAATTTTCAAAGTGCTGCCTTGAATCGCGGCGTTTTAAAACCATCGTGTGTTAGCGTAAGTTGCAACAACAGCACTAAAGTTCGCGACATGTCACTGAGCGATACATTTTTATAACTCGCAGCGCATAGCAGTACAGAGCCAAGTTTCATATCAAAACCACGAGATCTTTTTACGACTTGACATAATTTTTAGAACCCGCAGAAAATGTGCAAGCTAAGACTGCACTAACGCAAAAGTTAAACATAAAGTTGAATTTTCTTTTTATTGTGTGGGTCGCAAGTTCAATGACCGATTTTGACCGTTTTTCGTACTGATGTCTTAGTTATAGAGTAGAATATTTTTCTCATAATGACTTGTGTACATTTTTATATAGATTTTTTTATCTCTACGTTTTGATTCGTAACGTTTCGGTCAAAGCACATCTTGCATTACTAGCTATATTTTCATTACTAGCTTTTACGCTCCGCAGCTCCGCCCGCGCTAACTGTTTTTCCCGTAGGACTGAGGGATTTTCCTGCGGTAAAAGGTAGCCTATGTATTATTCTGATGTATAATCAATAATATTGTGAAGTTTCATTAAAATTCGTTAAGTAGTTTTTGCGTGGAAGAGTAACAAACATCCATACATACAAACATCCATCCATCCTCACAAATTATTATACATTACAGGTACTCCGTTTCCCTTAATTTATGTCTCTTAGTTGTCTGAAAGAGATCTCTTACAGAAATAAGACCGCTGTAGGTGCATATTCTAGTTCTAAGGTGTGTTTTGTGTTCTTTGTGCGTTTGAGATAAATCGTTACTTACTTAAATTCATCGACCAGGCCTCGGAAAGCACGGATCCATTTTAATTTTCGAACAATCACGTGACTCGTCCTGCAATATCCTAAACAAACTGTGACACGAAGTAGGCAAGTGTAAATAAATGTCAGATTCTTGAATAGACTTATAGGCACTAAACCACACCGAACAAAATCAGGTCAACAGCGCGATCTCATAGAATAATGCATCCGCAAACAAACGGCGGCTTACAAAGACTAAATAATAGTTTACAGACGAGACAAGGGTACTCAGCTAGAACGTTTCATGGTCTGTTCTGTTTCATATAAATCCGGACAAAAGTTCATTGACTTCTTTCTTTTCTTGAAAGTTATTATAAATAATGTAACGACAAAGTGTCTGGCAAGGTCACACACTCAACCCGCCTTCTACAACGGTATGCCCTTAGAGTATAAATAGAAAAAATTCTGGGAGGGTATGCCAAATTGCGTATTTTGCGATAATTTCCTATAGTTTTATCGTATCCTTTATCGTATCGTTTGAAAAAAATGTGCGCATTGTATGCAGGCGTCAATGACCTTTTGTCCAGATTAATATGAAACAAACCATATGAAACAATAGAGTGAGAGTCGTAAGAAGTCGCCATAGAGTGATGAAGATTACCCTTCAGGTAACAACGCCCGCACCCGCCGGCGGGGGCGCGGCCAGAACCAAAATCAAAATTGAAAATCAGAGACGGAGCCCCTCAGGCGTCGTCTCCTTCACGATGTTTTTCAATATCAACGCGCTAGGCCGTGGTCCGAGGCTCCCTTGAGCCCTTGACGCGTTGGTAGGTATATGACTTTTTTTGGGGTAGAGTCTTCCGCTCCCCCGCAAGTGCGGTGAAGCTTGATTGGTCGTACCTTTTCGACACAAGCATAGGTCAATACAAAAAAAAAGATGAAGATTATTATTTTTTGTAGTTTGTAGTATAAAGACATATTATAGGCGACTCGATCCTTTCAACACATACAGTCGGTCAGAAAAATCGTGAAACGGAACTAATCTTACTTCTCAGAAATACTCTTAAGTTAGAGAGTGACATAAGCTATTCCACCTAACCCCAGTTTACTCTTTGGCCGCGGGTAAATATTGCAAATCGATACTCCTTATCAGGCCGGATGGTAATGATATTAAATTACCCACTACCCCTGCCTACCCTACTGCCAAACTTTACCCCTTAATACCCTAGAAAGGTCCACAAAGACTTTTAGGGAGTGAAATTTTATTTTGGGTCTTTCGTGTTTGTGGTAAATGGGAAAATAAAAAGGTGCATTGAATTGAATGGTATTCCTTTCAGGATAATTTATTGAAATTTGATTAAAAAACATAAACTAACAAGACAAACTTTGTGCTTGCTTTCTTTTTTCTATCAGAAAAAAAAAATTGCTCGGTAAAAAATATCCCAAATATCTCTTTCAATATTGTTTTATGTATACTACCTTTTCGCCACGCGGTTCCGCCCGTGCTAATAGTTTTTTCCCGTGAGAACGAGGGATTTTCCCGCGGTAAGACTATGTAGCCTTTGTGTTATTCGAATGTACAAGCTATATTATTGTAAAGTTAAATTAAAATCTATTCTGTAGTTTTTGCGGAAAGGGTAACGAAACATCCAAATCCATCCTCCCAAACTATCGCGTTTATAATATTCATTTATTTATTTATTTTTATTGGATAATCAACGTAATACATTAAAATCTGCGGTAATTAACAGTTAATATGCATCACACTTATGCTACCACAGCATGCTAAAAGTACATTATTAAAAAAAAATGCACTATACACTAAAAATAAAACAGAAACTGAGTAATAATAGTAATAATAATCTTTATTTCTTCAAATAGGGATTACAATTTGTTGTCAGGGTCTCCTGTTAAGTTAAACTTGTGTTAGGAGGCCCTGCTCTTCCTAATGACAAGTTACATTTTCAGTCCTAAATGTAAAGAAAAGGTAATTAAATAAAATTCATGAATAACAATATACCAAAGCCTATGTGTGAGTATGTGAATGTGTGTTTGTGTGTGCGTGCGGGAGTGTGTAAACTGAAACAGAAACAAATCCTAAAAAGTAGGATATTATACAGGTTTACCTACTTTTATTTATTTACTAACTACCTAAAAGTCTTTTATTTACTAACGTTTTATTGCACACATAGACAGAGAAAAGATAATCCTACCAATATTATAATCGCAAAAGCTTGTGACGATGGATGTGTGGGTGTCTAGCATGGGTTTTGTTATTTTTTCACGCTAAAACTAGTGAATGGATTTTATTGAAACTATGCAATAATTATAGCTTATACATAATAATAACACTTAGGCTACGTTTTACCGCGGGAAAATACCTCATTCCCACGGGAAAACCTTTTCACACGCGCGGAGCCGCGAGGCAAAAAGCTAGTCATAAATAAGAGAGACGGCACAATATATCTTCTTATTTCGTAATCACTACATAGTATAAAATAAAGTCGCTTTCTCTGTCCCTATGTCCCTATGTCCCTCCCTTTGTACGCTTAAATCTTTAAAACTACGCAACGGATTTTGATGCGGTTTTTTTTAATAGATAGAGTGATTCAAGAGGAAGGTTTATATGTATAATACATGCATAATATACTGAAGGATAACCCACAATAACCATTTTCCCGTGCGGAGCCGGGGCGGGTCGCTAGTTACCTATAATATCAGTAACGATTACTGTCACAACCAAAAAGCCATTACCGATGAACAAGAAAAAAACCCACTAATGATTTGCCTGGAAGCCGGAAGTCGTCATTATCGCCAACACGCTAGCTTCCGCCGCGACCGGAAACCGGTGTCGTAACCGCTTCCGGTACGGTTTTTCACCGGTAACTTGCTGAACGAGCGATTGTGATTATTGATGGTAATGTTGAGATTCGTATCGAATTTTAATTGGATTTGTTTTTCGTTTTTATTATAATGAGTTATTGTTATAAACGAGAATGTTTTATTTTGTTTCCTGCCCAATAATGAAGAACAATCTATTTTCGAATAGGTATTCGATTTCGTTAGTGTACTTTTTTATTTTCATAAAAAAAATTCGGCCATTATGTATGTATTAGTATGTTTATGGTTATTTATTTATATTTTTGTTTTATGTTTAGGTAATATAGGTACCATTATTTATGTAACAGTTTAAGTATTCTTAGTACCTCTTTATAAGTATTGTATGAAGTTAATTTATATTAGTGCCATAAACAAATAATGACTAGAGACATTTTTATTACGTTTAACTTTTTTTACAACTTTAAAGAACTGAATAAAAAACATATTATTATTTTATTGCTATATCAAAAATTTTTAAGTCCAACTATATTTTACAAAACTGTATCTTGTTTTACGGAAACATTTTAGCTCGCTCTACTTTCAGTTCAAAATTACAAAAGTTTGACAAGTTCTGTGTTTCGAAACTTCATCTTTTTACTCACTGACGCATGAAACTACAGTAATACGGCTAAGTCCAGATTAAGTCCCGACAGTTTCCTTAAATACTAAGGCTTTTTCTAGTTACTTAAATTTAAAAAGCATTTGTCCTTTTCTCTCTCTTAAGAAAGAAAAGGGACAGGTGATTGTCAATTTAAATATAAAGACATTTAAAGACGATTAAAACCATAACTCATTTGTCCTTGGTGGCGTAATTTTTAGCTATCATTCTGTTTTTACTATTATTTTACTACCATAAAGAATAATAAAACCGTTACGTGAAAATTAAAAAAACACAACGCAATGACTTAAAAAAAATAGCGGCTTCATTATAATTTTTGACACTTCGATTGCCGATTCGAAAATTTCTTTGACAGCTGTCAAAAAGGGCGCGGATTGTAGTAATAATGAGATTGACGTTAAATTCTTACAAAACTCAACTTTTATGAAGTTATTAAAAGTGACGGAGCATAATTTTTGGTTTGATCAATTTCAGTTTTTGTTAATCTTCTTATTGGTCTGGTACACACAGAGAGAGGAAAAATCTTATGTACCATATATGGAATTACCTTCATAAGCTATTGTATGAGTATTTTGTGACTTAGATTAGCAGACTACATATCAAAGCAGATGACATAATAATATTACAAATGTATTACGTTTTATTAGATATATTAGATACTAGCTTTCCGCCGCGGCTCCGCGCGCGTTAGCAGTTTTAAGTATTCGTCGCGTTTAAAGGTAGCCTATGCTAATTTTTGAAAGTCTATTCTATCTTTGTGACAAGTTTCATCAAAATCAGTTCGCAGTTTCGGAGCATATTCATTGCAAACAAACAAACATACAAAGAAACAATCAAAACTTTCCTCTTTATAATATAAGTATAGATAACTAGATAAAGTAGGTAATATTAAAAACGAGTCAGGGGGATGTAAGAAGCAATATTATAGAACATGTTCAGATTTTCTTTTAATTTTTTTTTCTTTTTTACTGTTTATACGGGCCAATCTACTAAACTGAAGTTTAGATGGTAGTACCTTATATTATCCGGTCAACATCTAATATAGTTTTTACCGCGGGAAAATATCTCATTCCTACGGGGAACTGCACGGAAAAGTCAAAAAACAATAGTAGCCGTGGTAGGACAGGTAGTAAAAAATATTAGGAAAAAAGTAAAAGTATACTCGTATCTATGTAGCGTAAGTATAGCGTAGTAGTAGTGTGTGTGTGTGCAGTAGTGTAAGTATTTTGTATTGTATTGTATTGTAAAGATACACACACTCATGTAACTTTTTATTAGAAAACTTGTTAATAAAATTTTAGTATGTTCTTTTTATTTTATCTCATTTTATTTTTGTTTTATTAGTTTTCTAAACATAATTACTGTGTAAGCCTGATTAAAATCTTTCGAAACAAGAACAAATTTAATAACAAAATCAGCCCCCACACGAAACTCGGGAAGTGATAAATTACTTATACACCTGAGGCTACGGCCCTGAACTGAACTCAACTTGATATAGAATAATTAATAAACCAAGATACGATACATATTTATTGCATAAATTATTTCTCGGATCTACCCAGTTGGTTTTTAACCCCCGACGAAAAAGAGAGGTGTTATGAGTTTGACGTGTGTGTCTGTCTGTCTGTTTGTCTGTCTGTCTGTGGCATCGTAACTCGTAAACGGATGCGCCGATTTCGATCTAGTTTTTTATATAATATATTTGCAAGGTGTCACAATCGAGAGTGTTCTTAGCTATGATACAAGAAAATATCTTCAGTCATTTGAAGATCATCAGCTCTTTTGTAATTGTTGAAAGGATCAAGTAACGGTTTTGTGTAGGGGGTTTTTAATTTTTTTAATTTTGTGTTATGTTTACCCCTCATCACTAGAAGTACTTTCTTCTTTGAGGAGCACACCATAGACCATTTGAGGGCTAAGGGCCGCGCCAACTAGTAATAATAAGTATGGTTTGTTTCATATTAATCTGGATAAAAGGTAATTGACGCCTAAATACAATGCGCACATTTTTTTCAAACGATAAGATGAAACTATAGGAAATAATCGCAAAATACGTAATTTTAGAGCGTCGGTGGCCTAGTGGCTAGGCCCGTTGACTTCCATTCCGGAGTTCGCGGGTTTAAACCTCGGCACGTACCAATGTGTTTTCGATTTTCGAATTCATATGTACGTTTATTCGACGCTCTTACGGTGAAGGAAAACATCGTAAGGAAACCTGCACACACCTGCGAAGAAATTCAAAGGTTGTGTGTGAAGTTGACCAACCCGTACTGGGCCAACGTGGTCGACTAAGGCCTATTCACCCTGGTATCAGGGTAGGCTTCGAGCCCCTCGGTGGGGACATATATGAGCTGTTAACGACGACGACGACGTAATTTTAGTAGTAGCGTATGATCTTGCCAGACTTATTATTTTTAATAACCTTCAAAAAAAGAAAGAGGTCAATGAACTTTTGTCCGGATTTATATGAAGCAGACCATAGCTGTCTGTTGTTTTTCAACTCAATTACTAATATTTTATAGTGTAATGCTAGTCTAATGCCAAACCAGCCTAACTAAAAACTTATACAATTGAAAGAAATTGTAAAAATGTATGAAACAAGAGATGGAATCTGTAGTATAAATTAAGAGGCCTTTACCCTCCCTCTTTCTCCCCTGGAACGGGGTGTCGAGTACTTTTATAAAATGTGGGTAGATGACAGTAAGTCCTTGTAAAGTGGTCCCAGTTATAGATATTATGGCACTTCTCCTTTGAGGTACGGTCGGGAGGACGTTAGAGGTGTTTTTGAAATAGACATCTCAGATTTCATTTATTTGTAAAGATTTATTTATTTTGTTCATCAATCGAGCGTTTTTTTTTTCTCTTGATGAAGAGTTGGTAGTATTGTAATTCAGTAAGCAATAATAGTATCGACAGTTCATGGGCTATTTTTAAGCGACATTTTTAAAACTTATAAAATAGAATTGTGTTAAAAAAATGACAATATGATTTTAAGAAATATGGACCTAGTTTAATTTTCTTAGCAAATTACACCTAATTTAGTCAAACTTTCTGTTTTAGAGGCTATTTATTGAATTAATTTTACTCCAGTCCTTAAGTTGGTTTAGATAATCAAAACAAAAATGATAATAAAATAAAAATAATTAGGAGTCAGTATCAAAACTATTTTGTTACTTACTTACTTTACTTACTTAATATTTACTTGTACAAAATTATAGAGATTCTAACTTTATTCAGGCAGTACAAACGATGAAAGTAAATAGGGCATAATATTTTTGTTTACCTACTTTTTCGGAGATAAATATTATGTTATAAGAGCATATTTTTTATTTAAATATACTTTTTAATCATGGTTGTCGTAACTTTATGTTTTTAACTTCAAAAAAGGAGAATGTCCCCAATCGCCCTGTACGTTTTTTTGTGTATGTTACAGGATACTCGTATCTCCTCCAATTTAGAAACATAAAGGCGCTGGTTAAAAAGTCGTATATCAGCGAGACCGATTTTCCTCATTCGTTTAAAGTCGTCTATATCAGTCATACCAACTCAAATTGCTATGAAACCGAAGACGGATGTGCCCAAATCCGCCGCTTCAAAGTTGCAAGCAAAACTTTTTCACTTTCACCGAACGACTCGTTTCTTAGAAGAGATGAGTTAGAACGTTTTACGTCGCGTCGGATCGACAGAACCGGGTAAAACAATCGATATTGAACTCCCAAACGGTATTGTCCTCTTTACGGACAAAAGACTTGATTTGACGTTTGGTGCGAGTGTAAGGCGTCTGACCATAAAACGTTATGCCGGCTACACATGCGAGCTCACTCTAACGCATAACTGCGTCTCGCTTTATTTGGCAAACACGGCACGCGTCTGTAGCTGGCATTAAACCCTATATACAACTAACTACATACATACGTACATTATTTTTTTGTGATCTAACTGACGGACTAATTAGATTTTTTTAGGACACTTCCTTACTGCGGGAGAAGAGGTAGCGCACACTAACAAACAGAGTATAAAACTCAAAGTCCTATACACACATACTTATACCACTAACTACTACTACATGAAATGTATCGTGAAGGTCAAAATTACACAGGAAAATGTTAAATTTTGTAATTGATAGACATGTCGTGTTTTTTTTTCGGATCAGAAGTTTTTTCGTATTTTAGCCTATGTAAATTATATAGTTTCATCTAAAATATTGTACGCCAACAAATTTACAGTTTATTATTTTTTCAACAGATGTCGTCTGTTAACGTATATTTACTATTTATAATCGAAGCGAAAAAATTAAATAAATTGAGCTTGGGCAGGGACTTGAACCCGCATCTCCTTGGCTATCCGGGCCGTACACAAGCACTACCAAATTATACCACCAAGTCTCCGTACAAGGTGGTACAAGCTCAACAAAAATTTTTAACGCTTCTTCCCTGCCCAAGCTCAATGATTTTCATTTTTCGCTTAGATTATAAATAGTAATCTTACCAAAAACCAAACGCGCGTTAATAATATTATCTTACTAAAATATAAAGAGGAAAGATATAAATTTCTGTGTGTATGTTTGTAATGAATGAACTTTAAAACTACTGGGCCGATTTCAAAAATTCTTTCACCATTAGAAAGCTACATTCACATAACATAGGCTACCTTCTACCGCGGGAAAATGCCTCATTCCCACGGGTAAAACTGTTAACGCGGGCGAAGACGCGGCGGAAAGCTAGTAAATAATAAATTTACACCCTACATTAGTTGTCCTTGCACCTTTGCCTTGCACCAAACCCCACGTCTGTCCATTATTCCACCCTCTACATTGTGTTATTATATATTGGTGACATCTGTGCCCCTTTGGATCGAAAATTGTCGCCCCGTGGTACAATGGCGTATTTCAATTTGGAAGGGAAAGTCTGGCTCGTTTCGCAAAGAATTTTCTTTGGACTTTTTAGTTGGTATTCGAATAATGTTATTTAAAAAGTATTCGCTGTAAGAGCATCAATGAGAATATACAAATAGAATTAATTAAAACAAGTGCATTACAGAAGAAACGAAGAAGAACGTCGACGCAAATCAAAGATTTTTAGAGCAAAAAATTGCCGTATATTTGTATTTAATTGTTATTTTCGTAATTTCCTGTTTGGTTGCTTGGAAGACATTTCTACCTTAGCAATAAGGCTAAGGCTAAGGCCTATTGGCTCATTGCTTCACACTTATGAAAATTGTAACTGTCCTATTTACTTCTGGTGTCAATAAAGAATATTTGTATTGTATTATTGTATTTATTGTACTTATTCGTATGTATGTATTGTTAAACTTCACTATCACTACATAGTATAAAATAAAGTCGCTTTCTCCGTCCCTATGTCCCTATGTCCCTATGTCCCTCCCTTTGTACGCTTAAATCTTTAAAACTACGCAACGGATTTTGATGCGGTTTTTTTTAATAGATAGAGTGATTCAAGAGGAAGGTTTATATGTATAATACATGCATAATATACTGAAGGATAACCCACAATAACCATTTTCCCGTGCGGAGCCGGGGCGGGTCGCTAGTCTCTTAGAGAGAGCGTAGTTTTAAAGATTTAAGCGTACAAAGGGACATAGGGACATAGGGACATAGGGACATAGGGACGGAGAAAGCGACTTTATTTTATACTATGTAGTGATAACAGCCTCCGTGGTCGAGTGTTCAAAAGCTGGCCTAAAGTTATTGAGGTTCCGGGTTCGAATCCCGGTAGCGATTTGTCTAACAAATATCATCTTGTGAGACTTTCCCCAGTTTGGTTAGGACATTGCAGACTGAACTACCAGATTTTCCTAAAAGGAAGAAGATTCCGTGCTTTAGAAGGCACGTAAAGCCGTTGGTCCCGGTTACTATCTACTGATGTAGTCGTTACAGGAGCCATGTCAGAAGCATTAGACAGCTAAATGATTCTGACACCAGGGTTTGTGAGGTAAATTAACCTCGAAACCCACACGCTAAAGAAAGATAGGAGAGGTGCAGTAGAGATGGCTAGATTCTGGGTCGCAAACATGTAGTCCGATTTGTCGTCGATTCGCAAAGAAGAGAACTTATATAGGTTTTTAGTATAATGATATTATTTAACCAGTTAACATAATTTTTCTGCACGGCCGTCATTTCTTCGTTACGTTTGATACTATTGTCCAATGATTGTCTGGAAAAATCGCTTTTAATCGTTATGGCCGCCACTTGCTCTCTCTTTTAAAGTATAACAAAAAATCTGGATACCATACCGTAGAGTTTTGTAGTGATTCGCTTTTTTTTAAATTCTTTTTTATCGTACAGATTAAGATGTTACTGTAGAATCATTTACGTAATATAAAATAATATTTATAGATTCTCTAAGACTATTAATTCTTCAACGAAGTTTCTTTTCTTATGATCTGAAATTTACCGTTGAGTTTATTCCAAAAGTAAGACTAAACCAATAAAACTCGACACTTGACTAACTTTGAGGATTCCGTAAAAATATGTGTTCTCAGCCTAGATTGGTTAGCCAAGCGGTCACTTGCATAACCAACGAGACTTGCTACCCAAATTCAAATAAATTTATTTAATACTAGCTTTCCGCCGCGGCTCCACCCGCGTTTTTCCCGTGGGAATGAGGCATTTTCCCGCGGTAAAAGGTCTGTCTAAAGGCCTATGTTACTCAAGGTGAAAGCTTTCTAATGGTGAAAGAATTTTTGAAATAGGTACGTAGTTTTTGAGTTTATTCATTACAAACATACACACACACAAAAATACAAATCTTTCCTCTTTATAATATTAGTATGATAGGTTTTATTAATACACTTAATGACGTCAGAACAGAACTTTGGCTTTTGTCTGAAATGTACATTCATGTAGTAGGCAGCACATGCGGCTAGACATGTTGACCTTGAGACCGCCCGTATTCCGTAGCTGTAGGGGTGAATTTCGTAGTGCGATTGTCCAGCCGCGTGTGCTGGCTTCTGTACAACTTTAAACAACCATAAATAATTTTACTATCTAAAAAATAAAGCTTTTGAATTTTTTTTTTTTTAATTTTTTGTTTCTCTGGTTGTTGGTTTGTCTGTTTGTCTGTTTGTACGGGCTAACCTCCGAAACTACCGGACCGATTTAAATGAAATTTTGTATGATGGTACCTTATATCCCCGGTCAACATCTTAGATACTTTTCGTCCAGGGAAATGAAAGAGCTCCCGTGGGATAATTAAAAAACTTAGTAACTTACATACTGCTCAGTACATTGTACGGGCTAATCTCCGAAACTACTGGACCAATCTAAATTAAATTTTGCATGGTACCTTAGATCTCCAGTCAACATCTTAGATAATTTTTACCACGGGAAAATATCAAATCCTACGGGAAAGTCGAAAAACAACGCAGGCGTAGCTAGTATTTGTATAATGTTATGTGATGTGCCTGGAAACAAACCATATTCTTCCTATAACTAACCACTGTACCACTCTTGACGCTTTCAAAGCCCTTTTCCACGGAACCACAATAGTCTGTTGTTTTTATGAGAGGCCCGAGAGAATAAAGCCATAATTCTCTAAGAATTAGTACGAAGAACACCATATATTATTGCGTAATCCTAAACTTCTCGCTCTTACTGCGTAAGGCTGCTTTCGCATCGAAACGAGTCTAATACATGAGTTATTATGTCGACGCCCCATAGCTTAGACCCTTAGACGGTAGTGTGTCTATCTTCGACACAAAGGGTTGCGGGTTCGAACCCCCCCCAAAGCAAAAATTTTTTTGATGAGCACTTTTGTTTGCCTTGTGTAGAGATGTTGTATTATATTTATAATGTTTTATATTTTTATGTATTTATGTCTGCTGTTTGATCCCACATAATTAGGTATTCTTATTTACCTAATGGCGGTTTTAAATAATAAAAAAATTCCACACAAAATCGTGGTTTGCTTGAACTTTCATAAAACATTTATTTATATTATTTATCAAATGCATAAAAGCAAAGTTTCATCTTCACTAATGATGACCTTTCAAACAAATTTTCAAACCCTATTTTTTACGTTAAAAGATGTTGCCTATGTTTATATGACAACAATATATAATTATAACAGATATATATTTAAAATTTTCAGGAAACTAAAAAAAAGTGGCTATATATTTGATAAGCTTCTTATGTTTACTTCTGGTTTTAGTAGAGAGAGTATTTGGCAACTCCTAATCCTTTCAAAACATGCAAGTAAAGTATAATTTCATTAAACACCGGTTTTCAGAACCCAAATGCGATCTCTTTTCAATATGGGGACCCTTCACATTGAAAAAGCGTGTGAAAGCGTGCAAAGTAAACTATTTAAAATAAAAGCCCAACCAACGCCTGCCATCTAAAGTAGACTTTATGACCTGTTTACTTAAGTCCAGTTCTGAGGTTATTTGACTTAAATAAATCTAAATAGACTTCTATAAAATAGCAAGATTATTTTTTTAAATAACTGACTTGCAAGCAAATTAAAAAAGATTGTACGATATGCTCGTTAGGAAATTCTATAAACACTGTTTGTACATATATTTTATTTTAAAAAGTCTTCGCACAGCGATTAAATTACTTGACTCACATCTCGGAGGTTCCGGGTTCGAATCCCGGTGGGTTACTCTTTAATCAATTATTTCTTTGTGAGATTTTGCCTAGTTTGATTTGGACATTGCAGTCATTTTTTATTCATTCATTCATTCAAAATTTAAGAGCAGGGCTCTTGTCCGTGGAGTAATTGCCACCTCTTTCTGTCCATAGCCAGTTCCTTGACTTCCTGGTGCGACACGACTTCAACTTTTTCCTTCACTTGGTCTAAAAATGTGCGTCTTGGTCTTCCACGTCCTCTCCTGCCATCTATCTTCCCTTCCATTATTGCTCTAAAGAAGTTGTCATGTCGTATCAGATGTCCCAACATTTTTCCTCTTCTATTTTCCATGGTCCTTAACAAATTTCTCTTTCCTCCTACCATCGCTAGAACCTCCTTATTTGTCCTTTTTTCCATCCAACTAACCCTCATCATTCGTCTCCAACACCACATCTCAAATGCCTCAAGTCTCTGTCTGTCCCTCTGTGTCAGAGTCCAGGTCTCGCTGCCATAAAGCGCAATGCTCCAGATATAAGATTTTATAAGGCGTTTTCTAATGTGATTTTAAATGTTTGAATGATTTTAGTAGTGTGCGTTTATTTATACCATCTTTTTTTATATCATTTTTTATACCATTGTAAAAATGTCTATAATCTTGTAGTATGTGATAAAAAACTAAACTAAACTACTAAACTTACACTCTTTAGGCCCTCAAAAATAAGCTTAAAGTTCACCTAAAATAAGATGCAATTTTGCTCAATGAGTAAAGTAAATAAATGATACTACTACAGTTTACTCTACCCTCGTGGCTTACTAGCCTGATGTAAACAAACCTTTAGTCACTACATAGTTCGACGTTCAACGTCTACAAGCTAAAACATCTTAAGCGACAAACTTGCAAAACGAGATTTTTTACCCAACAACAGCTACGTTTTAAGTTCGGAATGTAATAAGACTTTTTAAACAGAAATTAGGTTTTTTACAAAAGCAAGTTTTCTGAAGGCAGGGAAAAAGCTAAAGTTTGGTCTGATATTGTGATTTCTTACGTCAGAAGTTTTGGTATCTTATCTTATGACTTATAACCTAAGGAGCTGGGGACACGTAATTTTGGTGTTCCGAGGACGTCTTTAGTAAAATAATTTTCGGAGTTTTTGTAAGTCACAGTTGAAGTGTGATTGAGCCAGAGCTTTTTTACATTTTGTCAAACAAAACGTTTTGTAACATTTTGTAGGAAAGTTTTGTCCTTGTTCAGTCTGTGTATTATCATCAGCATAATTTTCAATTTTCTACAAAAAATATTTACGATGAATAATGCGATGAGTTTTGGAATTAAAATTATTTAACTTTTGTACATCACATCACCAAGTGAAATAAAGATACATTTAGTGGAGATTTCACTAAATAAACATGTGCAGTCTTTTGTGGGAAAAATATTTTAAAAATAAAATAAAAGCTAGCTACAACAAATGAGGGTATCTTTAAGTGCTTTTTCTAAACCTCATTATTTCATTCATCATTAACAGCTCATACATGTCCCCACCGAGGGGCTCGAGCCTACCCTGAAACCAGGGTGAATAGGCCTTAGTCGACCACGCTGGCCCAATGCGGGTTGGTCAACTTCACACACAACCCTTGAATTACTTCGCAGGTGTGTGCAGGTTTCCTCACGATGTTTTCCTTCACCGTAAGAGCGTCAAATAAACGTACATATGAATTCGAAAATCGAAAACACATTGGTACGCGCCGAGGTTCGAACCTGCGAACTTCTCAATGGAAGTCAACGGCCCTAGCCACTAGGCCACCGACGCTCTTATTCTAAACCTATGATGAATTAAATATTTTGACCTTTAGTTTGAATAATATTTCTGTAACTTTCGGGCATATTTTATTGATTTTTACATTGTAACAGATACCGAAAAATGAAAATCTTTGAGCTTGGGCAGGGACTTGAACCCGCATCTCCTTGGCTATCCGGGCCGTACAGGCACTCAACCAATTGAACCACCAAACCTCCGTAGAAGCCCAACAAAATTCTTAATCGCTTCTTACTAAGTGCTTTAGAGTGCACACCAGCTTCAACTATCGTAGTTTATACGAACTATTGTACATTTATAAATATTTTTTAAATGGTAGCGTAGCCACTAAAATGTATTTTTTACAATGTCATTTAAAACAAAAGCAATATAATATGTTAAAACAACACAACTCCACTTAATACTTTATGTTCCATCACCGAATACCAATTTGTTAAAATGATCCATTGTGTACAGTCGGCAAAAATATCCGATCACAAATATTTCCGGCCCAAATCGGCGGTAACAAACTGAGAGGAATTAATTAAAAGCCTGAACTCTGCGTTACTCTATCCCACTTGATATCGAGTCTGATATGTGGCGGCGGCAAAAAAATATTTTTTGCTATTCATTTCGCCACTCGCTGTTGAATTCTTACATGGTGCTGATTGCTGATACAGAATACTATAATAGTAGTAATACAAACAAAACCATCGCCTCATGATGTTCAAACAAGGTGCTTCTCTCCCAAATGTATTATGAAGACGAGCGGCCCAGTCTTGCGGAGAGAAAGAGGACTTTTAAATGCAAATGATAACGCAAATGTAATAAAAATGAAAAACGATGCAACGCCTGTGGAGTTTCTTCCGGCGGGTTCTTCTCCACAGAAGACAGCCAAATTGTGAACCCGCCTCGACGTCAAAATATGATTTGTGAAATCTTACTTTGAATAAACACTATTTGACTTTGACTTTGACTTTGACTTTGACTTTGACTAAATAAAAAATCATCGCTTTAGAATATTTTTGCCTTAATTCCATTTTTGTTGCGTACGTAGAATTTTAATGTGTGATAAAAAACAATTGACAAAAGATTTCTCGCCAATTTTTTTTTATTACTAAGAAAAAAACTTTTAAAATTACTTTGTGCCCCATGTAATAAAAGAGGCAGAAGTTATATTTTACACTAAAGGATTTTCGACAAGAAATAAACTTTGTGGTTATGAAATGTAGAATTTGGCTTTTTAAATCATGAAAGTATTTTCAAACATGTCGACCAGTTAGATGAGGTAGGTCATTTTCTTTTTAATATATTTTCTGAGTAGGTAATGTTCTAGATTAGCCATGTTATAATTTCAGTCGCTGAGAAGTTTCAGTAACTTTTTTATTCAAGGCTGACGCTGTTTTTCTCCCTTTGCGTGAACAGGAAACAATAAATTAATATTCTGTTTGAACCAAGAGTATGTTTGACCAAGCTGGAGGAAAAAAATAATGAACCGATTTTTATATTAAAACACTTTTTATTTAAATTGTGCACTTACGCTCTTAATATGATATCATATTCATATCGTTATTTTGTCTCTTTAAAAAAATTTAGTACGAATCCCGCAATGCTCATTTTGTTTTATCTGTTGTGTTGTGATGTCCCATAAATAAAATATTCTTTCTTCTTTTCTTCTTTCTTCTTTCTCATCAAAATATTTATTTTCGTCATCGCTCATATACTGGCAAACCTTCATCGGGAACAGATCTCGATTATCGACTCTCTGCTCGGTCGATAAAGTTTTATTTTCCATTTATTAAAGAGGGCGGGTATAAATGCAAGTAAAGTGCAAAAATGACTATTTTCGGACTGATTAAATGGCTTTAAGTACCACTTTTACTAAGTGATGGCTGGTGTCGTCGTACCGGATTAGTAGTTCATTTGTTTTTTTTTTTTTGCTTATGGTGCCATAGTTGTCAGTGTTTTTTTAGATTGCATATGAGTAATATTCCACTTGTCACATATAGCAGCATCCATGAGTAAAATCCTCTAAAATAAAATAAAAACATTATATCTATATCTGACTGACATTTTGTAAAATTCCAACAAAAGTTTTTATTTTTTTAATCAGAGATTTAGCGTCTAGTCCTATTGCACTGTAGCTTGAATTTAGCAAGTTTGTAAATCAGCTGTTAAAAAATAAACAAATAAATATGTATTAATAAGCTGTTTATTTTTTTAGTTATGAAATAAATAAATTTTAAAGTTACAAATAACAATAATACTATCCATATTAACCCTACTAATTTAATAAATACGAAAGTGACTTTGTTTGTGTTTGTTATGCTTAAAAGCACTTAGCCGATTTTAATAAAACTTGGTAGAGAGATGGATTACCTCACCTAAAATGTATTCATATAATGTTGCCTTTTACAGTAATACCTATTTGAAGTATTTGACAAAAACTTTCCCTTTCAGTCCACTTTTTAATCAAATCCCAGTTTTTTCAATCCGAATTTCCAGTATTCCTCATTTCACCGAAAAATCTAAAATCAAAAGCAAGCAAGTTCCTTTTTACCATATTTCATTTGGTCGACGTCAAATAGAATTGAAAAAACATACGGAATTGATGAAGTCCGCGTGTAGGTGAGGTTAGATTCTGTGTGTTGGTACTATGCAATCACGTGTACGTACTGTTAGATTCGTCATGTTGGTACTATGCGACATGGGTTCTGTGAAAAAGTTATTTATTGCAATTGATTCTTTGTTTAGGAGACAGATACGGATTACGTTGTATGTACAATATTTTTTATCATTTTTATATTTTTAATATTATGTAGGTAAGTATTTTAAAGATTAAAAATAAAAATTACTATTGCATAATTTTTTGGGGAAGGCTACTGGCTGAAATTATGTTGATGATGATTGCATAATTTCGAATACACTTTGAGACTATGATATTATTTTAAGTATTAATTAAAAAACGTTCAGATTAAAAGAACAATAAAAATTATCCCCAAAATATACATATAAACGCCATAGTATACTTTTTACCTAATCATAATGATGAAATTGCTTTAAGCAAATTCATAAAACCTTTTTTAAATATAAGTTGCAATATATTTTTACACTGAAATTGCTAACGTCCTTTTTTTCTCTTTCAGGTACTTAAATACGTCTGGATTATGCTAAGTCAGAAGTATTTATAAGTCACAGCAGTATCACTTTTTGTTTGTGAGTTATAGTGATATAAAAATGCGATTGAGAGTTCTAAATGTTTTTGTTATTTTTCCTACCTCAAAATATCAGCTCTGTAACTAGATATGCTTGTAGCGTAACACCTATATTGTTATGAAGATCCTTGTTGGCTTAGGTTTTTGTTAAGCAGTGGACGTCATTCGGCAAAATGATAATCTTATCTAATTTTTTTTCAATTTTTATTATATTTACTTACTAGCTTTCCGCTGCGGCTCCGCCCGCGTTTACAGTTTTTCTTGTAGGAAAGAAGCATTTTCCCGCGGTAAACGGTAGCCTATGTTATTCAAGGTGAATGTAGCTTTCGAATGGTGAAAGAATTTTTGAAATCGGTTCAGTAGTTTTTGAGTTTATTCATCACAAACATACACACACACACGCACACACAATAATACAAATCTTTCCTCTTTATAATATAATAAGTATGATTACCAACCCATAGCAACATCAACATAGCTTTTCCCTGTTTATATTTTCTCAATAAACTAATCACTCGACTTTTTTACGTATAAGCTCCCATGTTCGAGTGACTATAAAATAAAATACGTTATTATATATTTAGCGTTCTGAATGCGTGCCTGGTATATTCTGGAGTTCCACGTTCGGTTGTCGAAATGGCGCGGACGCTGCGGAGTATTGTGTTCGAACAATAAAAACTTTCGCGATATACGCGCGAGTTTTCTTTTCATTTGACAGGTGAAAATTTTAATGGGCGTTCTTGTTTTTGTTTTAAATTATTACTTTTTTCTTATTTGGCACTGAAGTCGGATTTGGCTATGTAGGTACCAGCTACATTACAAATTAAGTAGGTAATACCAACTGTATTTATTTACTAAATCTATGATTCGCCAACATGTTTAAAGCTATTTAATTTGAAAATAGATTTAGAATTTATTGGAAGCCAATAACCTAGCTTACTAGGCAACTAGCTTTAGAATTTATTGAAAGGGTTATTAGCTTTCAATAAATTTCTAAGGTTAGTAGCCTAGTTGGTAGTAGGTCTGCCTTCAAAGCACAGGGACGCGGGTTCGAATCCAGTCCAAGGCAAACATTCGTGTGATGAGCACTTGTGTTTGCCTTTGTGTCTGGATGTTGTATATTTATATATGTATGTATATTAGCTGTCTGACACCCATAGTACAGGCTCTGCCTAGTTTGGGGTCAGGTGGCCGTGTGTGAAATGTCTCATACATTTTTTTTTTGTTCCACATTTGAAAGTAAAATACTAGTTTTATAGTACTTTTTATGCACCAACTGTCGACTTTCCCGTGCTAGTCATAAAGCACACTTTAGTACGCCAGAACGGGTTTTATGACGCATTATATCCACCCGACGAGCCACCAACTTGTCTTACTGAGTGAATTATAGTCTTCATGAACTGAAGATCTCTTTGTTACATTGACAATCTTCTGTTTGAACCATGGACTTAGTAACATAGTTACACTGTTTGAACAATGAAATTAAAAAATAAATTATATTGCTTATGCTTTTTTTTCCAGTAAAATGTTCTTTTTCATCACATTCAAGAGCCGCGCTCAGTCAAATCATACTTATTATTTTAAAGAGGAAAGATTTGTATTTTTGTGTGTGTGTATGTTTGTAATGAATAAACTCAAAAACTATTGAACCGATTTAAAAAATTCTTTCACCATTAGAAAGTTACGTTCACCCTTAGTAACATAGGCTACCTTTGATCGCGGGAAAATGCCTCATTCCCACAGGAAAAAACTGTTAACGCGGCGAAAAGCTAGTGCTACATAAAAGTTTGGTTTTACACGGACTCTATAAGAACGAGTACTATTCAGTGCTTATTAAATACAGTTTTTAATAAAAAAAATTCTTAGCCTAAAAATAGGTTTGCATTACTTACTTATTTCTAAAATCAGTAAAAAGAAGACTTAAGTAAATCAAAATGATATTAAGTGTATAATAGGATTTGGGATGATAACATTTTAAACATGTTCGAACTTTAATGTTTTTATACATAAAGAGAAAATAATTTTAAATTTTAACTTATTTAAAAGTTTAAGCATAGGAATTAAAATAATTCAGTTTTATCTTAAATAATAAGTTAAAAAGCTATTCTGATTCAAAGGAAATGGACATTATTTCTCACTAGCTTTCCGCCTCACGGCTTCGCCCGCGCTAACAGATTTTCCCTTGATAATGAGGTATTTTCCTGCGGTAAAAAGTAGCCTATGTGTTATTCTGATGTATAAGCTATATTATTGTAAAGTTTCATTTAAATCGCGATATAGACGTAAAGAAGTAACAAACATACAAACTTACACACTTACAAACCTTCGCCTTTATAATATTAGCGTGATCATTTCTAGCGAACTTCAGTTGTTTTGGTGGCCGTTCGGGGATGTGGCCCTTTGAGGAAACGGTTGGTGGTCGTTCGGGTATGTGGCCCTTCCAGAAAATGATTGGTGGTCGTTCGGGGATGGGGCCCTTCAAGGAAACGGTTGGTGGTCGTTCGGGGATGTGGCCCTTAGAGGAAACGGTCAGTTCTGGTGGTCATTCGGGGATGTGGCCCTTAGAGGAAACGGTCAGTTCTGGTGGTCATTCGGGGATGTGGCCCTTCAAGGAAACGGTCGATAAATGGTCTGGACGTTGAGGAAAGTGGGCGTTCGCGGAATTGGACGTTCGGTGCCGGATTGGTTTTATTGACTTACCACTGAAATGCATTTCCAATTTCTGGTGCGGATCTCTAAACCAGTCGGGAGCGGCAGACCGAACCATTTCCAATCATCGAAAAGTTTATTAATTCTGCCGACCAGTCGTGTTGTGTGAGAAAAACATCGATTTCTATGATTCATTAAAATTTTAAACACTGACAAACATTTTTCACCCCCAACAAAAAAGTTTGACGTGTGTGTCTGTCTGTCTGTAGCATCGTTGCTCCTAAACGGATGCGCCGATTTTGATCTAGTTTTTTTGTTTGCCAGGTGTTATAATCGAGAGTGTTCTTAGCTATGATCCAAGAAAATTTCTTCAGCCATTTGAAGATTATCAGCTCTTTTATAGTTGTTGGAAGGATCAAGTAACGGTTTAACAAAGCCTAAGGCGGCTCAACAATTCCGAATCCACACGAAAAGCAAGCATTTAGAGTAACAACAAAATTGTCCTCATTTGTTTTAGCTTTTGCGTGTCAGCTGATCAAACATTTTAAACACGTTTCCTTAGCCCTTCCCCTTGTATATTCACCCTGGCAACACAGTGTTTTCTTCCCTTGGGTTATGCAAAGATGACGTCACCGGAAGGTGACCTTGACTTGTTGGAGGGTTGCCAACTTTCTGTTTGTGGGCCCTGGGAAGCCTCAGGGGGTAACTTTCATGAGGGCGCGGTATATATAAAGGTATTTGTATAGAGGGATATTATGTTTCATTGATATTTATTACTAAAACTGTCCTTTTGTATCCGAATGGCAATCGATTTGTTTTGCCGTTATTGACATTGAAATTTTGTAAACACACCATTCTATAGGTACCTTATGTGCTTTTTGAAGTTACTTTTAGTGGCCGGGACCAACGACTTTACGTGCCTACCGAAGCACGGAATCATCTTTCTTTTTCGGACAATCAGGTGATTCAGCCTGCAATGTCCTAACCAAACTGAGGAAAGTCTTACAAAGTGATATTTGTCCGACGAGTCTCCACCGGGATTCGAACCCGGAACCTCCGCAACGTCAGGCAAGCTTTTGAACACTTAGGCTGTTACCCTATAAATAATAATTAAATTGAGCTGTGTCAACAGTCTCAATGTAAATTTGCAAAAAAAAAAACTATCATACTAGTTTCCTAGGTCAAACAATGACAGTAGTAACGCTATCAAAATAAATTGTAGGTTATCTTGAATTGTAGGTGGTTGCAGGTCTGGTAGAGATTGCTTCAAGCGATAAGCCCGCCTTTGCGCACTATGTTCCCCAGTGTTGTCTTTACATCTGTTATTTTTGCGTGCAATAAAGTGTTTTTACTTACTTTCCTACTTACATCATTGCCATAGGACACACCCATATAACCCCGCCAAATTACGTAATACCCCACTAAAGTATCACTGCGTATGTAATGTATGTAAGCAGATATAGAGCACTGATTAAAATACAGGGCTGGGGTAACATTGGCACTCGGCAGGGCTGTCCAAGGTCTTTACTTTTACCCTGAGATTCCCCTAAATACCTATTCGCCCTTTTAGGACCCATTTCACTTGAAGAATTTTTCTTTTACTTTTTTAGCAGATCAAAATACAGATTGTTTTTGGAGGAATATGATTGTAGAAATAGTTGTTGTAAAATTAATCGTAAAGGAAATATTTAATTTTGGAAGGGCTTAAGCCTATTCAGTAGAAATTGATAAATCAAATTTTAGTCAACAAAGTCTTAAAACAATATGTTCAAGTCCCAATGCTATTTAATTATTATGCCTGCTAAATTAGTGCGAACTACGCGTAAAATCGATGTTTGGCGTCTCTAAATTTAAGTTGACAATCACCTGTCCCTTTTCGTTCTTAAGAATGTGAAAGGGACATTATGATTTTTAAATTTAAGTTTGAGTTTAATATGTAGAATCGGGCTCATTAACACAGAGAATTTATTAAAATATATTGTACCTATAACATTACATATTAAAAAAGATATATATAATTTTTGAAAGATGTTACGCTTGTGGAGTTTATTCGGCGATCTCTTCTCCACAAAAGACCGCACATTTTGCTTTGCTGAACTCGCCACTAAATGTAACTTTATTTGACTTAACTAAGTGATCAAAAGTGTCCAAAAGCTAAAAATAAATTAATTCAGTTCACTTAAATTTTTAAAAAAAAGTAGTAGCGGCATCTGTCACCAAACTTCCACAGCCACAAAACATTACCATAACAATATCAAGTGTGAATACTCAATTGGGAGTGAAGTTCGTAATACTGTAAAGCTCAAACTACACAGAGTTAAAACTTGTATCAGATAGAGGCGGCGGGAAACAATTACTTGCCGCGTTTTAATGCGGCTACGACGGCGACAGCCGACTGAATGGTTGTATGGATTAGGTTATAGGAGACCAGCGGTGAATCATTGTTCTTTTTATCAAGATTTGGATTTAACAGCTTCCGTAGTCGAGTAGTCAAAAGTTCGCCTGATGTTACCGAGGTTCCAGGTTCGAATCCCGGTTGGGATTTTTCCAACAAATATCACTTGTGAGACTTCTATTAGTTTGCTTAGAACATTGCAGGCTGAATCACCTGATTGTTCTAAAAGAAAAATGATTCCGTGCTTCGGAAGGCACGTAAAGCCGTTGGTCCTGTCTGTTGCTTATAGGAGCCATGTCGGAAGGTCCATAGGTGATATTTTACCACGCTTTCCCGCCTCTTAATTTCTACGCAAATGCGTACAGGTCCCTCTTGATGTTTTCTTTCACCCTAGACTCTAGCGTCGAATAAACAAACATATTAATTCGAAAATCGAAAACACTTTGGTACCTGCCGAGGCTTCGACGCTCGCCTACCAAAAGGTAGACAAAGGCCTTACCAGTAGCTTGAATTAATATTTTAAAAAGCATACGATCTGATAAAAAAGTACATTGTTTTATCGAATTGAAGCTAAAATTTAATAACATGGACCATTGCCACCAAGTTCGTGTAAGTTCCAACTACTTACACACGCGCGTTATGCCACGTTCAAACAGCAGTTGTGCTTTGAACTTTTAATACTTGATCGCGCATCTTAACAATATACACTTTGAACCTTTACAAGGCCACTATATATTGCCACCTTAATTTTAACCTTAAACCCTCAACATAAAGTCGAAAGCGAATGCATTTTATAAAGTTGTTTTGCCTGATAAAGGGTTAATATCTTTTCGCTGTTTAATTGTTGAACGTGGGTCTGTTATCAGCGTATGTGGCCAAGTTAGTAGGCCCGTTGACTTCCATTCGGAAGTTTGCAGGTTCAAACCTCGGCACGTACCAATGTTTTTTCAAATTTCGAATTGATATGTAACGTTTATCCGACACTCTTACTGTGAAATAATAGATCGTAAGGAAACCTACACACAACTGTGAAGTAATTCAAAGGTTTTAAGTTAAGTTGATGTAAATTTTACACGAGCGTAGAAATAAAAATAAGCTTAATAACACTAAATTAAAAAATTTAGTAACCCCAGACACAAAACCGTTACTTGATCCTTTCAACAACTAGAAAATAGCTGATAATCTTGAAATGGCTCAAGATGTTTTCTTGGATCATAGCTAAGAACACTCTCGATTGTGACACCTTGCAAACAAAAAAACTAGATCAAAATCGGCGCACCCGGTTTGGAGCTACGATGCCACAGACAGACAGACAGACACACACGTCAAACTTATAACACCCCTCTTTTTCGTCGGGGGTTAAAAAAGTAAACAAAACCTGCTTTTTGACCAAGACTAAGCGGCTAGATCAATACTATATAAACACTCATAATTTAGTTATTACATATAAGCAACATGAGAAGATCACACAACAACACACAACACAACAAGCAACAACACATCAACAATAACTTAAAATAACTTAGGAAGAATGACCTAGCTACCCATAGCACAGGGTATCCTAGTTTTGGGGCTAGGCACACTTTTGTAAGATAGGTATTATATGTTGCAATAATCATTTTTATTCATTTTATTTTTACTTTTACATCCTCTGTAAGATTTTCCACTCAATTTTTAGACAAACGTTTAACATGACTTTATCTTTCCTGTGGTAACACTCACGGTTTAAACGTAGAAATATGCAAACGCTTGAAGTTGAGTGCCGTTTGGCAACGTCGACGGAAATGGCGTTCCGTTAGCTGAAACCTGCTTCCGGTGACACATATGAGACAAGTTCACACGAGCCCTATTACAAAAACTGAATACATAATAATAATATAAATATCAGCGTTTAGATGTTTGTTATTTAATCACATAAAACCGGCTGAAGGACGGAAGAAGAAAAATATCGTGAGGAAACCTGCGTACACCAGTGCGAAGAAATTAAAAAGTCAAGACTACGAAAAATAAACACTAAAACAGAACAAAAACCAACAACTTATTTCTAAACCAAAACTAAACCGAACCCAAACCAAAATAAAGGTACTTATTAGTAGTTCTTCTTATTAAAAACTAGCTTTCCGCCCGGCGGCTTCGCCCGCGTTAAAAAATTTCCCGTGGGAATGAGGTATTTAAAAAAAACTCTCTGTAAGATCCATCCTTGGACTTCAACAAACAATACAAACATTTTAAAAAAAGAATTGGTAAAATTGGTCCAGGCGTTGTTGTTGAGTTATGCGCTTGCCGTTGCATTTTGCCATTCATTTTTATATTATAGATTAAAAATAAATAGATTTAGTGGTGCGTTAGTAAATTGATCTATCGATATATTATATCTAACCAAAGTTTATTAAAATCAGGATTACATTATAAAGTTTCCTTAGTAGAAGGAAACATTGAAATTTTTTTTCTTAAAAACAGCTGTAGACTAAACAAACAACAACTTGAATATTAAAAAGATCTTTTCATAAAATTGTTAATCATTATCTTTTATGACAAGAAATGTTAAACATCATAAGGATCCAGTATAAATGGCTGGTGTAAAAAATAAAACTTTATTCAATAATATTTGTAAGGCGATAAGTCACTTCCTTTGAAAGCCTTTTTACTAAATTTTGGAGCTTTAACCTGTGTTAGATGTCTAAAGATTACGTAGCAAATTTTGGACAAACAAATTGATTACAAAAGACGAAAACCTTGCTGCGTATTTAATCTTTTATTCCCAAGAGTATAAAGTACATTTCGTAAAAACAACTTGTCTTTCAGTTGAATAAGCTTTTTGATTATCAATGAAGTTTACATAAAATAATTTCTCATTTATCACGCAATTTTCTCTGAAAGATTCTGTGAAAATGTAATTGTTTTAGTTTCTTTGGAAATAAAAAAAATATTTATAATGTCCTTTTTTCACTGCTCATTATTAGTCCAAAAACTTGAGACTATTCTCAATTCGAGAGAACAGGAATTAGTCAATCGCGTTGGCCTAGTATTGATTTTTCGGTTTCAAACAAAATATGTCCATTTATTTGTAGGTTGCATACACTTGCATTTGATTCTTAAAGCATTAAAGAAAGATAAATATAAATTAAAGAACCAAAATAATCGGTATTTTTTACTGCAATTTTAAGAGAAAAAAATGCGAGTAAAGTCACGGTCTGGCTGCTAATATTATAATGAGTATTTATTTAATAATTCCAGAAATCTGTTTCAAGAAATACGGAATGTTGTTATTTCGTAAATAGGGAACTATTTCAACTCCGCAGCAGCTCAGTTAAATACTTTCGCGTAGACGTTTGCTACGGCGGCGGCGGCGTAGAGTTTACGTAGCAAAATTCTACGAAATTTGTCCAGTTTATAGAAGAATTTAAAATTAAATCAAATGTACGTAATATTATGCCAGTTTGTAAAATGTAAATAAACAGTCTAAGTGCAAGTCGGATTCAGGATAGTAGTCAGTCATAAATTACATAAAAATCTAGATTTATTTTCTTAGAATGTAGAAATGGCTAATGAATGGAAGCGCCTCAGTCTCGGCTGTAATTTATCATTGAAAGAACAAAAGGTATCCGGCTAATTTGCTATTGTAATACCTTATTTTTGAAGTTAAAACCATAATTATAATGTTACTAAGACCCACTTTGGGTCGCTGAGCCACTCTAGTAAGTAATGTTACTAAAAATATTATTTAAAAATCATATTAGTTGAGTTGAGTAAAGAGAAATTAGTTGGTTAGGTATTCTGTGGGTTTCGAAGTTAGCAAGACAAACCCACACATCAGTTAAAATGATTATTATTAAGCTATGGTTTATTTCATTATATTCGGAAAAAAGGTCATTGACACCTGCATACAATGCGCACATTTTTTTCTAACGAAACGAGAAAACTATAGAATCGCAAAATACGTAATTTGGTATACCGTAGTAGAAGGCGGGGTGAGCGTGTAACCTTGCTAGACATTTCGGCGTTACATAATGTAAGTTACATTATTTTTAATAAACAAAGAGAAAGAAAGAGGTCAATGAACTTTTGTCCGGATTTATACGAAACAGACCATAGCATTATCTATTCTAACAAATACTTCCCAACACCGCGTATAAAAATGTTCCAAAATATCAAACCATTTATTTCAATCACCCAATCCGTCGGCTTCTATTCCCGAAAACCGGAGTAAAAGTATAATAAATCTGATAAAATTGCTTCCAGTATTTTTTTCATTAGTCAAACAAAATCCACACACCTATCTATCTCGATCAATGCTTTGTAATGAAAAAGAATCCAAAGGAAAAGAAGAATTAAGCCTTGAACAAATACTTGGTGTCTGATATCTTAGAAACGTTTTTTTTTAGAACGTGGGTATAATAAACTCTATTGGAGTAAAATGTCATAAGCAGCCATTATATATTATAACATCACAAACGCTTCGAGAATAAATATACATAGAGCACGCGCATCGCTCCGCTGCCTTTATGTCTAGCGTAAGCAAATTTTGGTAGATTTTGTATGGGCGGTGAAATCAATCACATTTTTCTTTTTTGATTTGTTCCTCGAGTCATGTTTGCAACTTATCACTGAACATTTCAAAATGTTCTCCTATTAAATTTCTTATTTTCACCAATCAGCTTCGATAACCATTTGATACTAAACGAACGCTCTGAAGATATTCGGACTGTTCATATCCGTGCTTACGGTTCATACTCGATTAGGCGTACTCTATCCCTCCCAGAAATTTTTCTATTTATACTCTGAGATCACATGCTATGCTATGACTAGAGGTTTATAGCTAACAATTTGTGTTATATAAAATAGCAAAAATGTGGTTTATACAGGGCGTCCCACGGCTATACCTCATGGAGGGGAAGTAGGTACCTTAAATATTGTAGATAGAACATTTTATTGGAAGAAGACTTTATCTTAATTCTAAAAACTAATAAAACTGCATCCATACATTTTTTAATAATTACATGGTTGAACCGGGAACCGAACCTGCTACACGAGAAAAAAAAGCACCCTGTAGTTTTATCATACCGATCGAAAGGCTTCATCATAAGGATTATTTTATGCTAAATAACATAGTGTCGGAAATAAAAGGAAGACCAAATTAAGCATAAAAATCTTTTCTGTTTTGCTTTGTCCTCGATGTTTTCTTACCTTCGTGTTCTCAGATAAATTCTCGAAATACATTCGCTCCAATTTTCATCTCAGTTCGATACAGATTTCTTTCTTGATTCTTTTTAATCACGAATCGCAATAGAAAGCTGATCTGCCACTTTCTATTGACTTTTATTTGCTTAGATTTTTAGGCGTTGTTTTGATAAAGCATGAAGAGTAGAGCTTTGATAAATTCATTTTCAACTTTAGTTTCTATTCTTTTACGAATAAATTTCAATGCATACCAATACTAGTATTTTGCTCTGCGTTTTCACCAAAATTTATTATTATTTTTTCCTCAAAAAAGTTCATATAAAGCTTATACGAGTAATAGCCAATACGTCAAAAATCATACTTTGTGCGGCCAGTCTGAATAAAAATAAACAAATTTAACGAAATTGAAGTTCACACATTACACATCAGCAATTTGTTTTCAATGTAAACAAAAATAAATATGTTCGTCTCAATAATGAGAGTGACTAGGTATATCAATATTATATAACATCAATAAATCCGTTATTGGCGGCAAATTATTTACTTATTTAATTTTTTTCTTTAATCAAATCTACTCGTATGATATCAAAACTAGGTTTAAATTAAGGTTAATGACACTTGTATGTGGAACGAGAAATAAAAGAAAAAAACTGTAGTATATATATATATAATAACCCTGTATTTTTTAATCAGTGCACATATTTTAGGTAGGCATAGATTAAAGATAATAAAAAACCCCGTTTATTTTTATTTTATCACGTTTCATACAAAATAATCGTAATATCGCCATTTTATGCATAAAATTGGTATCAAATTTTGTATGGGAAGAAATTTAATACGCGCCAATTTTCTTGAAACCTACTTCGTATAAACACTCATTGACATAATTAAGGTCATTGGACACGTATTCTGGCGTTTTTTGAAATTTGTTCCCTAAACGGGTTAACAATAGTGTCATAATTTGTAAAAAAAAATTTTTTTTTTCGTCTCATGTGATCTAGTAATGATAATGACTGTTTACACAAAATATGTGCCCTGATTAACAAAGTAACCCTGTATAACAAAGATTTTCACGCAGTCGGGTTTTTATTTCACATTTTGGCCCAAACAATAGCAGTGAACTCAAATTTCATCTTTAATTTTAACAAAGGGAAGATAGGGATTTGACATCTATATAATATTGAATAACAGAGTACAATAAATTCACGTGACGACACATAAAATCATGCCATAAACAAATTAAACGTGCCTATCGGAAAACGATTAGCAACGTTGCCGATCCAAGCTGACCACAGACTGTAAAACTTGTGGAACACGCATGGTCCAAGAAAAGAAGATCTTACAATTAGACCACAAATCGTCAATGAATCGTCGTGGAGATCTTTGGGGGAGGCCTTTGTCGAGCAGTGGACGTCTTTCGGCTGAAATGATCATGATGATGACAATTCGACCACGTGACTGACACAAGCCTACGTCATTTTGCGCTGTTCATACTTGTTTATTACACGCATTCGACAAGGATGGCGTAGGCTCGTGTCAGTCACGTGGTCTAATTGCAAGACCCTGTTTTCTTGGAAAATAGGAAGACGCTTGCTTAAATCCTCTCTATTATTAACTATGAATGCTTAAAACGATTTCATAATGTTTTTTAATGAATGAAAAGCCTAGATTTCTGCATATAACTTTTCGGAAGAACGATGCAATGCCTTGAGAGACGGAAATAGATTTTGATTATTATCCTAAATGTCAAATAACACAATACATGTTTCAGGTTAATTCAACACTTTTAAGCTTTGTTGATCTTTTGGGTCGGGTAGGCACTCGTCAGTTTCCTCAATTCGCCTGTTTCTTTAATTCGTCATTTTCATATTTCGTCAGTTTTAAGAAATTCGTTCACTGGTCAGTTTCCTCACTCGTCAGTTTTTGTTAATTCGTCATTTTACATAGATCGTCAGTCTAGGCTTTTGACAGGGACCTTTTACTTCGTTTTTTTTTTACACTTAAACTTAATTACATGACGCATTATTATTCACTACTTTTGTCAAAGTTTTTTAGGTTATTGCAGAGTCAATATGTAGTTTTCTTGTCTGTGGTTCCAACCGATCTTCGCCGATGATTGCCGATTGGCTAATGGGCGAATTTGCTAACTTGCGGATATCGTAATGCCCATCTGTTATGACGACTCCTGCGTTATGTGTTCCTGGTAATCTACCGTCTGATTTTGCTGTAAAAATGTGATTTACTTACTAGCTTTCTGCCTCGTAGCTCCGCCCGCGTTAACAGTTTTTCCCGTGGTAATGATGAATTTTCCCGCGGTGAATGGTAACCTATGTCCTTGCCCAAGGTCTATTCTATCTTTGTAACAAGTTTTATTAAAATCGGTGCTGTAGTTTCTGAGCCTTTTCAATGCAAACAAACAAACCTTTCCTATAGTATACCTAAAATAAATATTTGAGAAAAAAATATATTATAGAGAACCTCCTCTATTTTTGAAGTCGGTTGAAAATAGTACTGTAATATACCCACCTACACATTTATCGACAATGGGTATTTTTATAAAGAGTTTAAGTGATAGCTCAGTAAATACGTCAGAATTAGTCAATGGATTTAAGCATCTTTTCCAAAGAAACTATTCACAGAAATAAAAAAAATTAACCTTCTATACAAAAGTGTACGGAAAAGTAATTGTTTGAGAAGATAACTGACTGAGTAAATTTTAAACTTATAATAGTATGGATACCTACTCGTTTTACATCTGCCGGATCGGCAAGCAAAAATAACAACCGAAAACGATTCTTTCAACATATTCAAACAAATACTCGTCCGCCATTTGACAAAAACAAACGCCCGACGCTAAACAGCATCACAAAATGGCGGACACCGAAAATGGTCACGTGGAAAAGGGTTCCGTAGGCACGCGTATGGGCGAGATAATCCCTCGCACTGAATGGGTACCTTTGAATGGACGAAATTGGAAAATTAGAGCGTTTGGTTCGTCCCTTTCCGGACTAAGCGAAGCTGAAGGTAAGTTTTAATTTGTACATTATTTGGGACTCCAGGCTCCTTTGAACAGCTTAGCTGAGTTAAGCGAGTGTTGGTCTTATTATCCTGTGCTAATATTACGACAAATGTGGAAGTAGGTACGTCTGTTTAAATGGTTTTCACAGTGAATCAATTACACCTATTATTGTGGTATTTCTTATGGAAAGCAACAACCATTAGTCATTTAACTACTACGTACTAGCGTACATACATAGAAACGACACACGCGAACCGGACTCTTATTCTCAAAAGGTCACACTCTCACCCCGCCTTCCACTACGGCTTGCCAAATTACGTATTTTGCGATAAATTCTTACAGCTATAGCGTATTGTTTGAAAAAAAACGTGCACATAGTATGCAGGCCTCAATGACCTTTTGTCCGGATTAATATGAAACAAACCATATCAGGACTTCCATAAACTTTTAGTAGCGAAAAAAGAGACCTAAAATTTCCTAGCCGCGGGGCGGGCAGTACGGTCAAGCGTGGGTCAAGCGAACACGCGTACGCGAATCTATTCCTTATTCAGCCTTCACGGTACAAAGTCCAAGGTGTTTTATCTTAGCGCGCGCTATTGTGAAATAATTTTCTGTAGATAAAAACCAAATTTGTTGGAAGCAACAGATTTCCAGCCAGCTATCTATAGAAGAGATCTGCCGCTTCCCGCGTAATTATGAACAAGGCATTATGGGCGTGAAGCTCTTTGCCACACGAGCGCGCGTTTAGTTTTTAAGTTGTACATTGCCAGTTTGTTTTAAGTATGTTTTGTTGGCAGTAGTGTAAAAAAAGTTATGTATGTATGTACGTACATGTTTAGTTTAGTTTTTATGTTGTACATTGCCAGTTTGTTTTTAGTAGGTACCTATGTTTCGTAGGCAGTGGTGAAAAATAAGTTATGTACATGTTTAGTGTTCGCATTTTTGCTTATTAAAAAAGTTGTTTACTGTTGCCTTAGTCGACCACGCTAGCCCGGTGCGGGTTGGTCACGGACAAATTACTTCGCTGGTGTGTGCAAGTTGCCTCAGGATGTATTCCTGCACTGTAAGAGCGTCGAATAATCGTACACATGAGTTCGAAAATCGAAAGCACATTGGTACGTGTCGAGGCTTGAACCTGCCAACTTCCGAATGGAAGTCAACGGCCCTAACAACTTGGCCACCGATTTTCTTACCAAATCGTTTAATAACTATTACCTTTTTAACTACATAAACATGTGCGTAGGCTGCCAGTAAGAAAGCGGCCTGTGTGCAGTATAAATAGTGCGCCACATTACCTATAGAGGTAGATTTTTATACGCTACCTGCCACAAGCAGCATTGTACGTTAAAAAGTTTTTAAAACACCATTTCGCCAGTACTTAGAAAGCAGCAGTCTATACCGCACTCCTCAATGTCGCTCAAGGGAGTAATTTTGGCTTTACAGGCCGATACCGAATGTGTTGAGAAATAAAAAGGATTTTGTTATGCTTAGATGAAAATTTTCATGTAAGGTAAAATAATGTAATCTTGAAATTTCATGCATTGTTTGAAAAAAGTAGAGTTGGCTTAGGTATACGAGTAATATTTCGTTTAGAAATACAATAGTATAAGTTAATCACATTTTCTCAATAACTTGAATCACTTTTATTTAAAAAGTGTTTAATGATAATTTGTATAAGCACAATTATTATGATTATTTAATCAATAGGTACAAATCTTTACACAAATGTTAACATTCCTTCTTTCGAATTTCGTATATCATGAATTAATTAACTGTTAATTATCATGAACTTTGACCATTGCACAAACAACTCGGTACAGAGTGGCGTAAATAAATAAAAAAATAAAATAACGCAAACAAATAATCAAACCTTTCCTCTTTGTAATATTAAGTATAGCTAATACATTTTTGAAACAAAAATTAATTTTATTAAATTATACATTATACAGAGCCTATAAGTACGTCAGCAAGAGCAATAACCTCGTCTACCTCATACTTCGGATGCCAGCACGATTTGTCTGCCTGTAATTTCAGTTCTCTACTCAATTCCATACCGTCTTCGATCGAGTACTATACAACGTGTTAATCAAAAAACGCAAAACCTCTGGGATGATAACTCAGCACATGAAACTGAACAACTTTTGCTCTGGAAGTTTTCTGAAATCGCTATTTTTATTACTGTTTTTAACAACCTGTATGAAAAGTAAAATAAAATGTACTTCGATTTTAGAAAACTTCCAGAATAAAAGTTGTTCAGTTTCCTTAGCTGAGAGATTTTGCGTCATATTAACACGATGTATAATATACTCCTATGTGTTGATTCATTCAGTTTATTCACAAACATACATACACACACCCTACTAACCCCAATGAAGCAGAAAAACTGAAGTTACTATTTTCAAGGACGGTGGGAGCTTTCCATATTCTTTAATGTTTTATGAATGCTGGTTACTGAAATATATTCCTTTTATTTTATTTTATTTTTTCAGTTAGCTTCGGTGGCCAAGTAGGGCTGTTGACTTCCATTCAGAAGTTAGCGGGTTCAAACCTCGGCACGTACCAATGTGTATTTGATCTTCGAATTCATATGTACGTTTACTTGACGCTCTTGCGGTGAAGGAAAACATCGAAAGACTTAATTAAAATTTCAAAAAAAAATGAATGTTTTGCTAGTTTAAGAAAATTAATATTACTATGACTGTTTTTATAAAAGTGTATTTTTTTACTTTTTGTTTATTAGAAAAGTTTCTATGAGTTGTTCACAGCCGTAGACAGAGCCTACCATATTTCAGTATTGATTAAGTCTATATTTTGGCGAGGTAGGTTATTTTCTTACTAAATCATATTCTAAGTATTTTTTTTATTAGGTTCATAGTACAATCAGGTTGGTCATAGATTTTAAGAAAATGTATTTACTACTAGACAAGAAATTCTTAAAATACTTATAATTCAATTAACAATTTTCCCCGTAGGAATGAGAAAATTTCTTCTTTTCTATCTTTGTACCAATTTTCATTAAAATCAGTCCAGTAGTTTCGAAGCCTATTCATTACTAACAAACAAACACTCAAATCTTTCCTCTTTTTGAAATTAAAATAGTTATTATATATTATTACGCTTACAAAACACATCAAAACGTTATCTCAGAGAACACGGTTTGGCAATATCGTCGGCACACGGATGACCAATGAGCGGCGAGGCGGAAACCGATGGAGTTCAAATCCAATTCCGTGCGCCACTTTTGTGTTTATGTTACCCCTTTTGGAAGAAACTATACAATATGTCATCGTATTACCTTGGAGTTTTCAAAGTAAGAACATTTAAAAAATTGGGAAAATATTAGTTATAAACTCATATACGAGTATATAATAGCGATGAAGAGGGCAATGCTTGGAGTTTCCTTGCGTGATCGAATCACAAATGATGAGATCCGTAGGCGAACCAGAGTCACCGACATAGCCCGAAGAATCGCTAAACTTAAGTGGCAGTGGGCTGGGCACATTGCGCGTAGAACCGACGGCCGTTGGGGCAAAAAGGTTCTCGAATGGCGACCGCGCGCCGGAAGACGTAGTGTGGGCAGGCCCCCCACGAGGTGGACCGACGATCTGGTGAGGGTCGCGGGAAGCCGCTGGATGCGGGCAGCGCAGGACCGATCATTGTGGAGATCCTTGGGGGAGGCCTTTGTCCAGCAGTGGACGTCTTTCGGCTGAGATGATGATGATGATGATGATACGAGTATGTCCCCACCGAGGGGTTCGAGCCTTCCTTGAAATCATGGTGAAGCCGTTATTCGACCACGCTGGCCCAGTGTACGTCACTGTACGTTGGTCAACTTCACACACAACCATTGAACAACAGTGTGTTGCAAGTTTTCTCACGATGTTTTCCTTCACCTTCACGTCGAATAAACGTACATATTATTATATGAACTGAAACACATTGGTATGTGCGGAGGTATTGTTTCCAATATTTACATTGATAAGTGAAGTCAACGGTACTAGCCACTGTGCCACCGATTATCTATCTCTCCCAGAATTTTAAATACCTTATTCCCACGGGAAAATGGGAGGTCGGGCAGAAAGTTTTAGTGAAACTTGGTACAGTTTCTATTTATACTCTTACCTAAATAAGTACTAGTTAATAGTTTTGTTATTGAATAAGTTTTTCTTAAAACAAACATCTCATTCCAAGATGAAATAAAAACAAAGAAGCCAGAAGCATTTCAATAAAAGATAAAAGGGAAACTGAAATCGAATACATTTTTGTAACGTCATTTTTGTTCAATAAAACGAACATGCTAAAGCGGCGTACTCATAAGAAACACCTTTAAAAACATCGGTGTGATGTCCCGGATATTATGGCGGGATATTCCCGGGATTTGGGCCCGTGTCCCGGGTTTGAAGGGTTTGATCCCATCGGGCGAGCTAAGCTGATGGACGCGTGTCCCGCATTACAATGTTCCTGAAACTAAATGTATAGTAAATAACCTTTATTGATATTTAGTTCAAATTCAAAAGATGGCGTCCATAAATTACGTGAGGTATTTTTTAAATTTTCTATCCCTTCCTTCCCCCCCCCCTGGTGAGATGTCGTGATATTTTATTCAACCCATCCCCCAATCTCACATGAGATTTTTCAAAATGTGGGTTTGTTACGTAAACGATTAAATTGAGCTATTTGATATTTAACAAATATATTATGGTGGTTTGACAGTTAGCAGATGTATGACGTCGGAGTATGAATGAAATTATATCTTAATCGTATCACGATTACTCTTAAGATTAAAATTAAATCTTAAGCATGTACAATCTGGATTAAATAGACCAAAATAGTATATATTTTTTTTATTTCAATCAGAAAAGAAATTGCGTGATAAACGCCAAGACCCCCTCGTTATTCTGTAAAACCTCAAATCTCACGTTTCATCTCGATCTCACATTCACTTCTAATGCAAACAGGTTACATATTTGTTTGGTTAGTGGTTCAAAAGTGGCATTCTGTGGAAAAGAACTAGCAGATTCCAAACCACACTCCAAATTATATCAGTATGTATTTATTACCAAAAATGAAAAATTGAACATATCACTTAGCAATAAAAGCTGAAAACTGAAGCTGTTTTACTTTGATAGGTTACAAAATTTGTAAGTAGGTTACATGTTAGTAAGTCCAAAGTCCAGTTCAAGTCCAAATTAGTGTCGCATCTTTGAATATTTTTACAATGTAATGTCCGTATCTGTAGACGGGGTTTTTTACTGGAAAATTAAATAATTATTATAATTTATCCATTTAGCTCGGGCCCCTCAGTGGGGACATGTAAGCTGATACATCCATATACCTGTAAGGAACATTATTAACAAAAAAAGAAAAAATCATGTATGCATTAAAAAATATTTTTTCGAAGTATACCAAACAAGAGAATACCTGGGTCAAAACAATTTAATAAAAAAGTTGATTAACCAATTTCATTTAATTTTGAGTTACAGAACAGGTGGAAACTTAAACAAAACTCTATACTTTACCAAAAGGTCTGTTCGCCCTCAACTATGACGGACCCAACTACCCTGGCCGTTAAACAGCCATAAAGCCCTAATTCATGATTGCAAGCAGTTACTCTGCAGTTAACCATGAAGTTAGTAGGAGGTTGACAAGCTAACTGGCCATTAAATCATGTAACACGGATCTTAACGTTTATGACGTAGTTAACTTTTAGGAAAGTGCAGGTTGAGGGTTTAAGTTTTTGTTCTTGTTATCATACTATTATTATAAAGATGAAAGATATACTATCATACTAATATTATAAAGAGGAAAGATTTGTATTTTTTGTGTGTGTTTATTGTATGTTTGTAATGAAAAAACTCAAAAAATACTGAACCGATTTCAAAAATTCTTTCACCATTAGAAAGCTACATTCACCCTGAGTAACATAGGCTACCTTTTGCGCGGGAAAATGCTTTATTCCAACGAGAAAAACCTGCCGGGTGGAACCGCGGCGGAAAGCTAGTTATTCATATTATAGTATCACATTCCCTCATCGTTCATTGCTTTTTCGAACCCGCGACCTTATGCTTCGTAGGCAGACGTTCTACCAACTAGGCTACGAGGCCGTCAACAAAAAAATATACCCTGCATGTAATTTTTTTGAGACCTTACCATATATTGCGCTCTACTGCTCTCTAATTAAGCTCCAAAGTACAATGTTTTTCGCAAGCAAGTCGAAACCATCCCATCCCATAACCCACTAACTCCACTTACGTCCAATAAATTAGCTTATGTAACATTGCAAAAAAGTCACAAGTCATTGCATTGCTTAACTCTACGTTAACTAGGCTTAATCAAATTACTTGCAAAAACCTAAATGTTCAGCAAAGGTTAACCTTTATTGATGATGCAAGTAATGGATGAGAATCTGATTAAAATATGGTAATGCGTTTTTCGATTAAATCTATTTTTACGTTAATGGGATAGAGCCTTGCCATAGTATACATGAAACCCTAAAATAAAATAAACGTAGACTTTTTGAGCATAGAGACAGAACGTTCCCACCGAAGGGTTCAAGCCTACCCCGAATTAAGGTGAATAGGCCTTAATCAACCACACTGGTCCGTTGTGGAATGGTCAACTTCACACACCGCCTCTCCATATCTATTTAAAAGTATAAAAATGTATGTATTTACATACATAATATACCTATTATATCATTTATTATACCTGTAGTATTGTAAACACTATTCATGATATGTAGTTATTTTTTAAGTGAGTAAGTAAATAACACAGGACACACACACACACACACACACACACACACAAAACAAATTTTACTAGATTTTTATGTCACTACTCTATTTTTGGGGTCATAATATGAGCTGTTAACAACACTCGATTTTTAGCGGTTTTCTTTTAGATGGGCAATAAGTCTGTTTAAACTTTAAACTTACTGTACTTTCTCGGTGACCTTATATAATATTAAAATTAGTATCGTATTGTTTCGCTCTTTGATTGACTTTGGGCGTCTTTTGAGGCCTACAAAAAAATTACATTTATGTAAACGTACGTTTACACGCGTAACTGTTGCGAACACAATTATAAATCACTACAAATCCCAGTAGCAATTTGTCTCCTCCAAATAACATTAGTCAGAGGACACACGAGACAAGTATGCGGATTGTGAAAGGGTTTTAGTGTTTCGGTGAGCATAGTTAACAGACGCCTGAGGCGATGCCAGGGCCCGGGATGGTGCAAAATGTAGGAGTAAGCGATTTTGCTTTGATTTTACTATACAGGGTGTAATAAGTGACGCCTTAATAATAATAATAATATTTATTTAATTAAGATACAAGGGCTCATTGGTGTTAGTAACGAACAGAGAACCTATATACTATGTTAGTAAACCTTAGCCTTAGCAAAAACTAAAATGACATACGCATCTGATGTTTCTGGAAACGAAAAAAAAAACATTTTCATATAAACTATCAGTTAGAAATGACATTTTGTATTTCATTTTAGAAAAAAAATCTTTGGGTAATTCTCAAAACCATACTTTATTAGTCAGTCAGTTATTCTTTCAGTTTTTGCTTAGCCTCTATTTACACCCCATATAAGCAAAGACAAATTAACCATCACTTTGTGATAGACCGTGATTTAAACATTTTGTCAAAAATTTCATCTCCTTTCTCGCATATTTATATTATGAGTATGTCACGTATTTTTGTACCAGTAAACATTTCATTTTCATCCTGCTTTTTGCATTACACACACCTATTTTCTCAATTTAGTAGGTATGTTATGTGACTAATAAGTGTTATTTTTGTTTCAGGTATGTAAGTACGAGTACGTAATAAATACGTCGTCACTGGAACAATATTTCGAAGGTACCCTTAAAAAAGCTTTAAATATGAAGTGAAATTTATAAAAACTATTTATCTCACATTATTTCTACTTCATTTACTTTTACCAGAAATATAATCGATATTGTATGCCTTGGACCACAGTATAAAATGAAACAAGGGATGTGTACTATAAACGTGCAAGTTTTCGATGGATTTCACTCAAATTGGAGAGTTTGGCATTAGAACTATATTACTCTACTCTACTCTATCTAAAACTAAAACAACCTCGGTGGTCGAGTAGTCAAAAGCTCGTCCGATGTTACGGAGGTTCCTTGTTCAAATCCCGGTGGTGCCCGTCGAACAAATATCACCCTACGAGACTTTCCCCAGTTTGGTTAGGGCATCGCAGGCTGAATCACGTGATTGCTCGAATAGAAAGATGATTTCGTGCTTCGAAAGGCACGTAAAGTCGTTGGTCCCGGCTACTATCTACGGATGTACGAGTAGTCGTTATAGGAGCCATGTCGGAAGCCAAAGGTGGCTCAACAATTCCGACACCAGGGTTTGTGAGGTAAGTTAACCTCGAAATCCAATTAAGAGCAATGATAATGCACCTTTACCACAAACCTTGTAACGTGGTGCATTACATGCTACCTCGTTGCTTCATTCTCATCTCATTTACCATTTTGTAATTCAATCGACAATCATTCGTCATTTAATTCATTTTTGTATTCACCTTTTCATTGTTCTTTCATCATGTCGGCCGAGTTTCAAAATCACTAGTTTCCTTACTCATTTTCCTTATGTTTTTATATTTACCCTAAGTTTTGAAACAGTTGTATTAAGTTCTGAAATTGAGTTGTTACAGTGATCTTTATAAAAGTTCTGTGCCAATTTTGTGTTTCTATTCGTCGTTCAACTACCTTCGTGATAACGCTTCGCAGGCGCGCCTAAGCCGCGGGCGTGCCGCGGGCCTAACAACCTCTTAATTTAAAAAAAAAAAACAACTCGCGTCAATAAATTTAATTACGTCCCTCTTCTAGTCGTCAAACAGTCTGCCTGTCTTGTCTGTCTACACAAAGAGATGATTACAGGTTGTCTCGAACGAGTCACGAATAGAGACTTCTTGCTATAAATAGCTATTATACAAAGCTCAAATTAGAAGTCACGTAATTTGTCGAGCAAAATGTCTTCAATTGAGGCGTTAAAGTAACTAAAGAACTAAATTACGAAAAACGACTTATTGGACTATTATTCGAACAATTCGATTTGATAGTTTTTTAGTTTCTCAATTTTTGTAATCATCATCATATTATAAAGAGGAAAGATTTCTATTTTTGTGTGTGTGTGCGTATGTTTGTAATGAATAAACTCAAAAACTACTGAACCGATTTCAAAACTCCTTCCACCATTAAAAAGCTACATTCACCCTGAGTAACATAGCCTCGTAAGGCCCAACCTAATTTTAGGTCAGTTTAGGTGACGACCCAATGTACTAATAATAGGTTCAAGTGCTTCCGGCCCAGAACTTTGATTTGCGAAAAGAGTCTTTAAATGTATTGCTATTGATATTATTCTTTTATGAGCTATGTTTAGTGCCTAAAGCTGACTATTCCATATGAAAAAGACGTCGAAATCTTATGTACTTTTTTAAGCACTCTGGGACATAGTAAAATAAAAATTTACTAAATACATAAGTTATAAATACCTATAACTTTGTTTAAACTTGTTTTTATTTACATTATTTACTTAATTGTTTAGGCATTAAAAAAATCAACAGTAACTAACTAATATTTTTCAAAATCAGTATAATTTCTAGGAAACAAAGCAATTTGCTTGCAATTATTAGTAGCAATAATAACGAGAGCGTCGGTGGCCAAGTGGGTAGGGCCGTTGGCTTCCATTCGAAAGTTTGCGGGTTTGTACCTCGGCAGTCGGCACGTACCAATGTGTTTTCGATTTCATATGTACGTTTATTCGACGCTCTTACGGTGGAGGAAAACATCTTGAGGAAACCTGCACACACCTGCGAAGTAATTTAACTGTTGTGTGTGAAGTGGACCAACCCGCACTGGGCCAGCGTGGCCATCTTAGGCCTATACACCCTGATTTCAGGATAGACTCGAGCCCCTCGGTGGGGAAATTTATGAGCTGTTGATGATGATGAGAACCCAACGACCTTATTTTGGGACGAAAGTTTTCTGCTTCGTGTAGTATTTGACTAAAAATAGTTTACGAAAAAATTTGGGCGTACTGGCAAAATATAGCATTTCAATAACCTTTTACAGTAAAATGCATCATTCGTAATGCAATGATTGCGCGGATAAACAAGGATTTAATGACCTACTTTTAGCTAGGACCCCGTTCCACACAGTTGACACGTGAAAAAAGCCAGTTTATTTGTTCTATCTTTCAAAACTGCCAATGAGAAGTTCGGATACGTTCAATGGTTTGCAATTTTTTATAGGTGAATTGGAGTTGGCGGGACTATTTGAAGTGTGAAATGGGTTACAATATTATGTCATAATTTTAGAACGCTGGGCCGCAAATTTTTCTTTTAGATAAACATCTTGGGCCGGAGCAGCCAAGTATTTTTTTCTAAAAATAGGACGCTTGGGCCTTACGAGGATAGGCTACCTTTTACTGCGGGAAAATGCCTCACTCCCACGGGAAAAACTGTTAACGCGGGCGGAGCCGCGGTGGGAAGCTAGTTGTTTAATAAAATGAATAGTTCGGCAATTCCAGACTAACAAATTTGATTGAAATCCGTACAGTTAAGGTGTAAAAATAAACATCTATTAGTTCCACGTTTATCTGTGATAATACCTCAATTTTACATTGTGAGAAAGGTTTTCTTTTTGCTATACGTATATTTTATGACTGTCATAAATTTATTATTCGTTTCATCATAGACTTGTTCCTCAGAAAACAGCCATAAATACAGATCAATGTAATCTCATCTAACTTCGGTGAAACGAACGTTACGTAAAACAAATGAGTCGGAAAGTTTGTCCGTTT
Source organism: Teleiodes luculella (assembly GCA_948473455.1). Classification (NCBI taxonomy): domain Eukaryota; kingdom Metazoa; phylum Arthropoda; class Insecta; order Lepidoptera; family Gelechiidae; genus Teleiodes; species Teleiodes luculella. The sequence continues at coordinate 1,505,629 of OX419604.1, forward strand.
TTATCATCATAAAAATATTATGACTATACATTTTACGTTAGTATATTAGTAGGTTTTATAAAACAATAAAAATATTGTAGACTAGCTGATGCCCGCGACTTCGTCCGCGTCGACTTTGAAATTAAAAGAATTTCTTTATAAACGACATTAACCGTTTTTCCGCCTTCTGCTAGGATAAACAGGTTGTTTGGGTTAGGTACTTGCCCGCGAGCAAGCTACATATAGCTGGCCATGGGAAAAACAGTCAGACCTTAAGTCGACACCAGCAGCCTTCAGGGTCTAACCTTGGGATTTGTTTATTGTCATGGCGAAGCAAACGGCTACTGGAAACTGCGTGCGCTTAAATTCAAATGGGAAATTATTGGGGATGAGTGGTATGCGGGGAATGAAAATAGTTTCTCCTGAGCCGAAGCCAGTGAGAATCTGAGCTTGGATTATATTTCTTTGTAGCGCCGCCGTTACCTTTAGTCGGGTTCCGTTACATAATTTAGGGGGATTAAGGTTCCTCAGCAGCATATCGGTACACCGACTATAAGCGCAATTTTGTGCGCAGGAAGACCACTTGCAGAAAGCCAGCTCAGAAACTCAACTGGATAATGTGTGGCATCTTCTTGGTTAAGAACACTGTTATACGATGTATAAACCACTTCATCCCCAACTAAATATTTTTTTTTATTTTTATTAATATCAGCGGCCTGGTCATTCCTAGGAGTGAGTATGGCACGATCACATAACCAATAATTTTCCTGATTTGAAATACTTGACAGGTCACCGAATACAGAACTTATGAGTTCATCTTCTGATGAAACCACTCTGCTAAGTATTTCTGGTAGCGTAATCCGACCGTCTTCTTCAGGGAGAGTTCCCTTTCCAAATTTTAATAAGACGTTTGAAAATTCATGGGCATTTGAATTACCACCGATCTTGACTTTGACTTTGACTTTGACTTTGAAGTGTTTGCCGAAAATCTCCAGAAAAGAGCAGTGTGACGTTCCCCATTGGCCTTTCATCTCGCCGAATGTCTCGTAGCGTTCTGTCCACAGCTTCAATGGCTTTTTTGTTTGCCATTGTACATTCATCCCAAACGATCAGACAGCACAACGATATCGCGTTTTAATATTGAACAGCGATATCTATGGGAATTTATTAGTATGTACTAAATTTCAATATTATTTCAAAAAATCTATTAGGTGCTTTAATTATGACTTAATTTAACTTTTATTTAACCACAATCCGGGCATTTGTAGTTTCTGCTGGACATGGACGAAAGAGATTTTGCAAATTAGCAATAAGGCCACCTTTTTTCTGCATTCATTATTCATTAATTGTTCCTCGTAGTAATAATGTACCTAGGTACTATGTGTATTTTTTGTATTAACTGCCCCTGTGGTGTAGTGATTAGAGCGTTTCGCTCACAATACTGAGGTCCTGGGTTCAATCTCCGGGGGGTAAAAAAAACACTTTTTAAGTGTTTACCCAGTTGGTTAGGACATTGCAGAGTGAATCACCTGATTGTCCGAAAAAAAAAGATCATTCCGTGCTTCGGAGGGCACGTTAAGCCGTTGGTCCCAGTCACTATCTGCTGGTCGTTACTGATCCTAATCTAGGATTGGATTCGGGAACCTAGAGGTCGCAAAGGTCAGATGGCAATCGCTTTGTGTAAAAATCAGCATACTCGTCAAATCCCCGACATTAGGTAGCCAACCCCTTTGAGATACGGGAAAAGGCTAGGAAGATGAGAGATGCCTACTTGTATTTCTTACGTTTCTGCCTATATAACATTCAGTCGAATAAAAAATGATTAATCAAAATCGGTTAAGAAACAGCCCAACTTAAATTTCCTGCCTAACCCCTAAGTAGGGTAGCGTGATTTTGGGTATCCTTATTGTAAACCCGAGTAACTCTGAGTTGAATAAAAAAGTCTCATCAAAATCGGTGCAAGTTATAAAGTAGGTTTGAATTGGAATGAAAATATAACCTCTTAAATATTTAAATCGACGATAACTTTTTTTCTACTTCACCGATTTCGATGAAACAAAGCCTATACACTGCCCTGAAATATGTCAAATCAATTAGTGAAAACCGCATGAAAATCCATCCAGTGGTTACGAAGATGTGCTCGAACAAACAGACAGACAGACAGACAGACAAAAAATTCCAAAAACATATATTTGTGTTCTGTTGGTCTTCTTCTATCGCCCTGACTCCATTTTAGTCAATTACTTTCAATGTACAGACAAACGGGGTTCTACTGTTTTATTATATGTATTGATGATGAGACGATGATGTTTGCTGTAATCAGAATCTCACCAAAAACATTCTGTAAAAAACTAGCCAACTCTCGATGGAGCTGCTTGTTTATCTCTAAAAAGTAATGAAATCTAGACAAAGTCGTACCAAGTCTAAGGTTCATTACTGCGATTTCTTTATTATTATAGTTAATGTTGTGTGACTGGGCCGTTGATTTTCCATCGTCAATGAGTCGCTGCTCTTTTCTGGCGACAGATTGGTGCAATGGAATCATGGAGCACCTGGTTTATAAAACTCCTTGTGTACCCTTCAACAGCCAAGTAACACAACATTAACTATAATAATAAAGAAATCGCAGTAATGAACCTTAGACTTGGTACGACTTTGTCTAGATTTCATTACTTTTTAGAGATAAACAAGCAGCTCCATCGAGAGTTGGCTAGTTTTTTACAGAATGTTTTTGGTGAGATTTCACTTCTTTTTGTAGAAACGTGGGTATATTGATTTATTTTATTAGATTTTCTTATTTCACACAGTTTTTTTTCTTTTTAGAAGTTGTTTTTTTATTATTACAAATCTTTCTTTTCTTAAGCGCGTTTTAAAATACAGTCAGCGCCATCTAACGACGTGTGCGGGTATCACCTCCACTCCTCCATCATATTTTAAGAATTAATATTTTAGTATAATTTGTTTATTTAATTTGTATAATGTTTGAGTAGAATAAAGTTAATCAAATGAAGCGGCCCACCAAGTTGAATATTTTTTGTAAAGGCGGTATGTCTCGATCTCTAATAGTTTGGTTGGGCTCTTGTGTTTTCTAATCAGGGTCACCAGGTACTCCAGATCTTCGATTATCCTAGTTTTTATAGTTTTTCCTTTATGTAGCCATTAAACCCTAACTCTGTACCAAATTTGAGGTCGCTGAGTTTATGGGAAGTACTAGTTCTATTTTGATGATCATAAGTGAGTGTCGAAAATGCGAAACTTTGCTTTCGCTTAACTTCGGAACTAAATGACCTACAGACTTGAAATTTCGGATTTTTAGTATGTGATCATAGCTTAGTGGATGACGAAAATTTCTGCGTTCTGGTCTTATCCAGAGGTTCTCAAATAGAGGCCTGAAAATGCGGCGAAATGGTTCCAGTAAAGATGGTACGGCAGTGTTGCTTCGCGCTCGACTTGGCGGGGGCACTCCCGTGCCCCCAGATTTGAGACTAGAAAAACTATGCGTACGTATTAGAGACAAGGTATTGTATACTACTATAATATACAAAATAAATAGAAATAGAAAATATTTAAAATAGGTAAATAATACGCAACAGAAAAACAGTGCAACAGATAATAATAAACAATGATAATAATGATGATCGAATTATTGGTTTTTACACATTTTTTATATTTAGGTACTTCATTAAACCAACCGTGGTCAATTTTGGTCCTTATTGATATTCATCAGCTTTACACATTTTTTTAAATTTATTTTAATAAACCAACCGTGGTCAGTTTGGTCCTAGGTATTCATTAGCTTTACACATTTTTTTAATTTATTCTATTTAACCAACCGTGGTCAGTTTGGTCCTTTATTCATTAGCTTTGACGTCGAAAAAATAATTTTGTAAAATGGTACTTGTACGGGTATTGCTTTCATACTATAGATAAAAGTTCGAACCCGGTAGGCGAGATGTCGCTAGTACATATAGGATTGTAGTACATAAAAGATAGAGACAGATACGATCAAAGCTTCCAACGGTGTTTATTTATTACTCCCGAAAATCCAGAGCCATCGTATATCCAGGATACAGATATAATAAAGGTAGTTACATCCAAAAATGATTACGGTAAGTTAAAGAATGGGCCGCCACGATCAATCTCCTAAAACAAGGATCGGAGCGATTGATTGATCAGCGCTTCTCGTATCTTCAAACAAGATACTCGCCATTGAAATTGTTCGGGGAAAATTGTAAAGAAAACATTTTTGTCCAGATGCTCCTTTGTTAAACAATAATCTTTTGCGAATACCGTGTGAAAATGAACTTCCTATACAATTTTCCCCGATCTGTTTTTTTTTAACCAGTCGACCGCCCCGCGGTTATGAGGTCCTTTTGCGCCAGACCATTTAAAAAGACCGTATAGGTAACTACTGTAATATAACTATAGATGTAAAAATTCCGTAGACTACCGGTAGTTAACCAAATTTTTGGTCAGTGTTGCCACCTTGCAAATAATTAAATCACTAAGTTTGGTTACCTAACCTTCTTTTTTTCATTTAGACTTATCTAACGATTTCTAGGGAAGAAATTGACTGCAAAAATTCGATTATCTAGTGACTTATAAGCAAACTTACTGATTTAATTATTTGGAAGGTTGCAACACTGACCGAAAATTTGGTTAACTACCGGTAGCCTACGGAATTTTTACATCTATAAATATAACTTTGTTACTTTTTAACTTCAAGGCTTCATTAGTTAAAATGCTGATAGTGACACAAATCTAATAACCAGCTACTCTCTCACTCCAGTCTTTCTTCTTCCCTCTTGAGCTCTAAAAACACGCTTTGGAACGATCCCCAAGGGTTTTATATAATCACCTATCAGCGGATAATGTGCCAGAGGTTGCAAAAATGGCCGTAGTTTCAATTCCACTGGGATACTCTCCCGAAGGCAAGCTAGTGCGTACATTGAGTTGAAGGAGCGTTTAAATGGTTTAGTATGCTGGAATGTCGTGTAAGTGATTTTTTGTTGTGAAACGTCTATAAGCGAGGGTCAGGTGAGGGGTAAAGACAAGCCTACCTATTCGACTGCAACGAAACTTTATTAATTTTAAGGAAGCTGCTATATTCCTTGTTTATTCAAATTATTTTTCGTTTTTATCAGTAAGTAAATAGTTTTTGTTCAAATCTATCAAAGGCATTTCAAAGTATAAGCGAAATAGGTGAAGGGTTCTGTGTGCAAAAGCACGTGTTGCACCTCTAAAAGAGATAAGCTTACCACATTTAGAGTTGTGTGGTGTAGTGCTTCTTGCTGATTTTGTCTAACTCGTTAAAACAACGTTGCAACATTCTGTGTCATCCATTGTTTTATGGTGTGATTCGACAATCCTGCTTGCATGGCTCCGTTCTCATTCGTCACTATGGAAAACTTTTGTAGATCAACAAATATTAAAGTTTAAATTACGAAAAAGAAAATGTCAGCGTTTGAAAATAACTGCAAAAAGCAAAGCGCGTATTTTTTAAAGATTTTTAAAACTTTTACACCTGCAGATTTCATTAGATACAATATTTTTTTTATACTACAAGGGTTCTTTGACGCAATACCTGAAAACAGAAAATTGGTAAGTACAAGAATTTCTACTGAAATGGGTCTAACTAAACGCAGCATCAAGCCGTTCTCACCTGTCTCGGAAAGACCCCGATTTGTAAGAAATACGTACGTGCCGGTCATCGCCGGTGCCCAATGCCCGATACCTATTGTATGGAGTCCATACAATAGGTATACAATAGGGTCCATACTATGGAACCGAAACACACACGCACACAAGGCCACATAAGGCCTGTATTCACTTTGATTAGTGATTAGTGCAGGTAATTAGTGATATATTATTATATTATTCTTGGTCTTGCAAGTTCAGCTTCCAAAAGTTCTTCGGTTTCAGACACCACCGCGTTTAATACTTCTTTCATTACTTCTACCAATTGCAAGCGCGCTTCTCGATGTTCGTCCATACTTGCTGGTCGGTGGCTAACAACTGAATTTACTAAACAAATCCACTAAACAGAATTGGACACTACTCGCACTACATTACTAATCACCTGCACTCGCACTAATCAAAGTGAATACAGGCCTTTATAGCAAATAGTCGCTGCGATTGCATTCGCTGCGACTAAAAATGAAGATGATCAGTACGGAATACGCAACGAATAGCCCTGTCACACCGAGCGAATACTCGCTACGAGTGCCAATTCGCAGCGACTAATCGCTGTGTGTGACCGAAGCTTTACAGCCAGTACAACACTTTTTGATTTTTTTTGTTTATTTTTTCACTATAACTGCAGGGCAAAGGCATCCCATCTGTTACGCTATTAGTTGCGGTCAAGACATATCTGGGCGCCAATCTTTGTGTGTGGTACGCGTTCAAGCTATCACGCCAACGTTTACAATTATTCTACGATTCCACGCCATTATAGACCTACCAAACGTTAGCTGGAAGGAAATCCTTTGTAGCATTAAGTACAGGCGAACTTAATACACTGTACACCGCTTCCACAGCCTTTCGTTCCACTCTCTGAGAGTCTCCCGGCCGGAAACAGGCTTCCGTGGCCAATCTGGAAGTCTTTAAACAGACTCCGGACACAGGTTGGCCGGAGCAAGGAAAACATGTTCCGGTGGGGGCTCTCCAGTGACCCTAACCTGGACTGCATGTGCGGAGCAGTACAGACCATGGCCCACTTAGTGACCTGTCCTGCCTGCCCTGCCACCTGCTCTCAGCAAGACCTAATGGACGCCTCACACAACGCTGTTGAAGTGGCTGAGTTCTGGGCCGCAAATATTTAGGGTTTGTCATCGACTCGCAAAGAAGAAGAAGAAGAATACACTGTTAATGCAATAAATAATTTTTATTAATTAATTCATTCATTCAAGTTTGTTTGTTAACTTACTTACTTATCGTGTGGGTTTCGAGGTTAACCTACCTCACAAACCCTGGTGTCGGAATTATTTAGCCGCCTATGGTTTCCAACATGGCTCCTGTAACGGCTACATCCGTATATTGTAACCGACACCAACGGGTTTACGTGCTTTTCGAAGCACGGAAGTTTGTCAACTATTTTTTATTACAAGGTTAAACCACGTCAAGCACGTGCCTAAAAAAAATTATATTTATTTTTGCTTTACTATAACAAAAGAGGTTGTTTTATTCTAAGATATTTGTAAAATGTTAATCAAATCGGTGTATATTTTAAAAAACATGATGAGAGTTTACAGTGATTGTAAAAATTTGAAAAAGTCACTAGAACGTTCCATAATTAGGTACTTATTAATTACTTACTACAATCTGCTTCGATCCGACGATAGATGTATCGATTACATCTAGCTAATATTGGAAACGCAAAAATAGGTGTAAATTCAGTTTATCAAGCAGTTCAATTGCTCCACTCTAGAATTTCAGTCTTTTTTTGAAGGGAAAACTAAACATTTCTTTAAACCCCAAAAAAAGAAACAATCCCTTTTCCCCCCAATCTGTTTTCCAAACTCGTTGATGAACTTAACCCGAAGCCCTACAATTAATCGCATGGGGTCACTCCGGACGAAACTTTCTCCCTATTTCACTGTCGGCCGTACGTATTGACCCCAAGCGGGCAATTAAGGGTTGACTGTGGGAAAAAATCTAAGCTATACTTCCACAGATAGGGAAGTTACGTTTAGTTTTGTATAAATTGTTTGTATTTTCAGGCTAAATTTTAGAGTTATTGGTCGGTGAAACACTAAATAAAGGCCTATTCACCCTGTTATCAGGGTAGGCTCGAGCCCCTCGGTGGGGACGTATTTGAGCTGTTAATGATGATGAAACACTAAATGAATGGTGACTTAGTTTGAACGATATAGAATATCCTAAAATTCTAAAGTTTGTCAACTTGCACTAAGATCAAGACATCAAATTTTGATCGCACCAAGAAACCAAAACGCAAGTACACACAAACAAAATTAATTCTTTTGTTGCCAAACTTCACAATATTTTCCTTGCCAACGCATATAAAATAAAAAGAGAACAATTCTCGGAACCAACGCTGCTTATCATGGCATCTCCATATCTCCAAAAGGAAATAAACATAAGAGGAACCGACTCAGGACTATTGACATGGACTGGACGCAATGCACGACTAATCCTTGGACTAATGCCAGCTTCCTCATCCGACAATAAGATAAATTTGGTGGAACTGGCGCCTGATGCCCAACAGTTAACAGTCTGGTTGGTTCATAACTTTGACGTCGTGAAATGATATTGCAAAATTTTACTTCGAACAAAAATAAAACCTTTCGATTTTGATGAAGTGACTTGACTAAAATAATAATAATGAGAGGCTCCAGTACGCCATGAGAAGTGTTGAATAGTGTGTAAGCTTTGATCGATTATGAATACCTAAGTATTATTGTAAAAAACCTTACTTCTTCGTTCCTAGTCGACAGCAAACTCAGTCAGTCTCGGCCCAGAAATCAGCCCATCGAATAGCGTCGTCAGTAGCCTTGAAAAACAATATTTAAAAAATAAGAGGCTAAGTATTCGAACCTGAGGAATTTTCTTGGTAAGTTTTTCTCCACAGCAGTGCACACATTGCATATCGTTTCCGAGAAAAAAAAACTTGAGACAAATTACTCTAAAACATTGATTAAGTCAACAGTTACTGCTTGTATGAATATAGCACTTGACTGTCATGTAAATTTTCAAGTTAACTTACTTTACGCCTGGTATCAGTATTACTGAGCCCTAAAGGCAAAAAAAAACAAAATTCTTGTTTATTTTTTAATATTTATCATATCCTTGCTTCTGATATCAAGCATGGCGTTAGTTCAACACTAAATCTCCTCAAGAAAGTGTATTAGACTGGGCAGTGCAGACATACATACAAATATCCCTTCATTATCTATGTAATACTGCGGATTCAATTCTAGATAAAACGAGGCTTTGTTGGTCCTTAGAGAAAAAGGCTTGGCTCACCATCTTTTACAAGTAGTGAAAAGTAAGTTTTTTTTAGTTAGACTAGCTGTCCGCCCAGGGCTCTTTTACATCTCATTTTAAAAAGTAGGTACCTATCTAAGATGTTGACCGGGGATATAAGGTACCATCACACATTTCATTTAAATCGGTCAACGGTTACAGAGATTAGCGTGTACAAACAGACAGATGAACCACAGATCATATAATACTAGTTACACGTATGGAGATAAAGATAACTTACTGTTCTGAGTCTTCTGTGCTGCAGTATTTTTCACCAAAGAACCCCAAACTCCGTCTAGTCTAGTTGAAATGGAAATATAATATACTAGCTTCCCGCCGCGGCTCCGCTCGCGTTAATAGTTTTTCCCGTGGGAATGAGGAATTTTCCCGCGGTAAAAGTTAGCCTATGTTCTTCCGCAAGGTCTATTCTATCTTTGTGCCAACTCCGCCCGCTTTAACTATTTTTCCCGTGGGAATGAGAAAATTTCCCGCGGTAAATTGTAGCCTATGTTCTTTCCTAAGGTCTATTCAAACTTTGTGCCAAGTTTCACTAAAATCGGTTCAGTACTTTCGGAGTATTTTCAATTATTAGGAATATTTTACGTATTTTTTTCACACCTTGGGTTACATTATTGAAGTTTTAGTAAGGATCCCTAATTTTTTGAAAATAAAATATAGCCTATGTTACTCAGGGTGAATGTAGCTTCCCAACAGTGAAAGAATTTTTGAAATCGGTTCAGTAGTTTCGGAGCCTATTCGATGCAAACAAAAAAACAAACAATCAAACCTTTCCTCTTTATAATATTAGTATAGATGAGGGCGAATACTCCTCTTAAAGTGGCCCACATATTCTTTACAATTTGTGTTATCTCGGTCAGTAACTTCATTTGGAGCATAATCAACTGTACCTACAGAGAATCAAGTCAATTGTTACTTGACTTAACTTAGTTAACTTAAGCCTGTAAAGAATAAATTAAGACGTGCATTTTGTTTGCTATTTCTCTTGTAAATTTTTTTGTCAGTGGCTCGAAAGATTAATTGTATTAACACAAAAAAAACATGCGTTACAATAAAAACTAAACAAAATCTTGTATGAAAAATCCCCTTAGGACCCATTGCTAAATTAAGTTCTATTTATATTACGGTAAGATCGTTTTTTTGTATAAAGCATACATTTCATTACTAATATATTTGTATTCATCGTCATCGTTATTTCTCATTTCATACTCTATTTCTCCTCCTATAAAAAAGAGCTAATTTTGACAAAATATTTACCAAACAAATTGTGTAAATCTTCTAAAAAACAACCGTAAAATCTTTGCGAATCACGGGCCGTTTGTAACTCAGTTCAATCCAGCTACATAAATTCAACAGCTTAGACAGCCGAGAGCGTTAAACACAGACATAGCAGCAGAGGAAATAATACAAAATGAAATATTTACAGAGGCAGTGTTGCCAGCTGTAGACTGACCAGTAGAACAACTCATTTACAAAGTCACAAATATGCACAAAATATTACTCTTTCATAGAGATCTGTATGCTTTTTCGGTAATTATAAATTAGATTAAATGTCCGTGGAGTGGGAGCCTGGTGACCTGTAACTCAAGTCTTCGACTTATCTCAGGCTTTTTTTTTTTTATTGACTTATGCTTGAGTCGAAAAGGTACGACGGATCAAGCTTCACCGGACTTGACTTATCTCAGGCACCAATCTTTCACAATCAAGGCTTTTTGATGTAATTATTTATAGGTTGTATATAGTATATGAAGAGCTTTTCGTGAAGAGAAATAAACTATTTTATTATTATTATTATTATATTCAACTACACATACATACCTACATACACACATTTTTGTTATTATCAGACAATAACCTCTCGCTATCTCACATCTCTCACATACAATCTTAGTCAGCTTATAACTCGTATTATTATCACAAGTTTTTAGTAATGGTGATTCCTGACATTTTAGTTTACATTATTTACATTACTTATAGGGACTCCGTTCAATATTATGAACAATCTTTGGTTTGTAATTCTCAAGTACCTACAGTAGCCAGCACGTGCGAATGAACGAACATGTTGTCCTTGAGAGCGCCCGTATTCCGTAGCGGTAGGGGTGTATTTCGTAGTGCGAATGTCCAACCGCATGTACTGGCTTCTGTACATATAATGTGCAACTGTGTAACCAATAGCAGCTGTGATCCACAACCCACCTGCTCAGTATGGAGATTATGGCAAAACCTCCCTTTTAAGGGATAAGTCTTGGTCCAATAATAGACTAAAATACATAGTTTAAAAAACTAAAAAACACGCTTCCTGTTCTCCATATTGGGTTTAAGTCTTGTGACTTTTTTTTCGTATTCCTGACAGCAAACCCTTTCATTTGATACCCATATCATAGGGGTGGATTTCAAACAGCCAGTTCGCCATCTTAGGAAGGCCGCCATATTGGATTTGTAATGACGTTTCTTAGCTAGTCATGTATTGTCATCAAAACTCAGAGCGTGTGCAAAATTTCATCTTAATCGAAGACCGCGAAGTGGGTCAAATTAAGATTCCAAGATTTTTTATATACATAATAATGGGGAGGCCGCCATATTGGATTTGTAATGACGTTTCTTAGTTAGTCATGTATTGTCATCAGAACTCAAAGCGTGTGCAAAATTTCATCCTAATCGAAGACCGGGAAGTGGGTCAAATTAAGATTCCAAGATTTTCTTACATACATAGTTACTTAGAAGTGAAGCTAATATAAAGCGTGTAATAAGCTGTTCTAGTAGTATTACTTGAAATTGGCAATACCACGGCGTACTTTAATTCCCTTAGTGCAAATTAAAGTCCGAGCAAGAATATTTTTGTTAAAATTTAAACCTGGCTCGATTCCAAAACCAGAAAAGAAAATAAGTGAGTTCTTGGTAGAGCAAGGAAGTTGGCTTCATTATTTAGATATTTCTCAAGTCAGCTTTAATAATGTAAGGTTGTTAGTACCGTCAGTATTCCTAAAAGGTTTACGAGCGTAGCGTATGTGTTCAGAATATTTCTGTAACCTGTAACTTCTGCAGTGGCGATGTTTTTCAGTATCGAGGCGCTAGGCCGTGGTCCGAGGCTCCCTCGAGCCGCCCCTAGACGCGTTGGTACATGACTTTTTTTGGGGTAGAGTCTTCCACTCCCCCGCAAGTCCGGTGAAGCTTGATTGGTCGTACTTTTTCGACACAAGCATAGGTCAATAAAAAAAATTGCAGTAGCACGCAGTAGTTACGAAGAGAGCGTCGTCGGTGGCCAAGTGGCTAGGGCCGTTGACTTCCATTCGGAAGTTCGCGGGTTCGAACCACGGCACGTACCAATGTGTTTTCGATTTCCGAATTCATATATAGGTACGTTTATTCGACGCTCTTACGGTGAAGGAAAACATCTTGAGGAAACCTGCACACACTTGCGAAGTAATTCAAGGGTTGTGTGTGTGAAGTTGACCAACCCGCACTGGGCCAGCGTGGTCAACTAAGGCCTATCCACCCTAATTTCAGGGTGGGCTCAAGCCCCTCGGTGGGAACAAAATATATGAGCTGTTAATGGATGGACGAAGAGAAGAGAAAGAGTTATCTCACACCGGGGTTTGTAACTGTTGCAAACAGTTTGAAACTGTTTTGTTTTGTACCCAAGTGTTACCAATGTTATATTTAGATACGTCTGTCAACTGTTTGGAACTGTGGTTTGAATTTGAAACGGTTTCGAACGTTAGAAAAACATTTTTATTATTATTTTATTTACTTTTTATTTTCCATTAACAGTATTGCTTTCACACTTTATAAATCTATACTCTTATCTATACTAATATTATAAAGAGGAAAGATTTGTATTTTTGTGTGTGTGTGTGCGTGTATGTTTGTAATGAATAAACTCAAAAACTACTGTGCCGATTCCAAAAATTCTTTCACCATTAGAAAGCTACATTCACCCTGAGTAACATAGGCTATAAATATATTTTTATTAATTAGGGATCTTTACTAAAACTTCAATAATGACTACGTCATCAGCGTTAGACAAAGAGCGAAATAAATGAATTACCGCACGTGCAAGTAGGATAGCGAGATACGTAAACAGTTCATATACGTACAGTAGCGAGCACATGCGGCTGGACATATTGACATTGAAAGCGCCCGTATTCCGTAGCGGTAGGGGTGAATTTCTGCGAATGTCCAGCCGCATGTGCCTGCTTCTGTACATGTAACCTCGCGAAGCTCGAGCCTACCCTGATATCAGGGTGAATAGGCCTTAGTCGACCACGCTGGCCCAGTGCGGGTTGGTCAACTTTACACACAGCCTTTGAATTAATTCGAAAGTGTGTGCACGTTTCTTCTCGATGTTTTCCTTCACCGTGAGAGAGTCGAATAAACGTACATATGAATTCGAAAATCTAAAACACATTGGTACGTGCCGAGGTTTGAAGCCGAGAACTTCCAAATGGATATTTTCTTGCATAAATAGTGTAAAAAACATGCATTTTGAAACAAGCAGCTATTCAGCTTGCAAGAAACTTCTCTTTACTTTGTATTTGTCTTTGTAACTCTTCTTTGTTAGTTCGTCTGAAGCTATAAAGCGGAGTCAGCTTTGCTTGAAAATTATTTTATTTGTCGCCGAAGAACTGTAACGAGTCGAACTGAAACTAAGTTCTTTTGAAACGATTTGTACTGAATTGAAAATATATTAGTGCTCAGTTATATTCACTTTGCTGATTAGATACTTTAGTTAAAAGATAGATTTTGTAGAATAGGAGGTTTCATTTTATTGTAATCGATCTATCTAAAACTAGATTTTAATATAAACTAGCGACCCGCCCCGGCTCCGCACGGGAAAATGATTATTGTGGGTTATCCTTAAGTATATTATGTATGTATTATACATATAAACCTTCCTCTTGAATCACTCTATCTATTAAAAAAAACCGCATCAAAATCCGTCGCGTAGTTTTAAAGATTTAAGCATACAAAGGGAGGGACATAGGGACAGAAAAAGCGACTTTGTTTTATACTATGTAGTGATAGTGATATCATACGCGGTTAATTTTAATAGGATGAATAAGAATCTCACCAAAAACATTCTGTAAAAAACTAGCCAACTCTCGATGGAGCTGCTTGTTTATCTCTAAAAAGTAATGAAATCTAGACAAAGTCGTACCAAGTCTAAGGTTCATTACTGCGATTTCTTTATTATTATAGTTAATGTTGTGTGACTGGGCCGTTGATTTTCCATCGTCAATGAGTAGCGGTTCTGGCGACAGATTGGTGCAATGGAATCATGGAGCACCTGGTTTATAAAACTCCTTGTGTACCCTTCAACAGCCAAGTAACACAACATTAACTATAATAATAAAGAAATCGCAGTAATGAACCTTAGACTTGGTACGACTTTGTCTAGATTTCATTACTTTTTAGAGATAAACAAGCAGCTCCATCGAGAGTTGGCTAGTTTTTTACAGAATGTTTTTGGTGAGATTTCACTTCTTTTTGTAGAAACGTGGGTATATTAATTTATTTTATTAGATTTTCTTATTTCACACAGTTTTTTTTTTCTTTTTAGAAGTTGTTTTTTTATTATTACAAATCTTTCTTTTCTTAAGCGCGTTTTAAAATACAGTCAGCGCCATCTAACGACGTGTGCGGGTATCACCTCCACTCCTCCATCATATTTTTAGAATTAATATTTTAGTGTAATTTGTTTATTTAATTTGTATAATGTTTGAGTAGAATAAAGTTAATCAAATGAAGCGGCCCACCAAGTTGAATATTTTTTGTAAAGGCGGTATGTCTCGATCTCTTATAGTTTGGTTGGGCTCTTGTGTTTTCTAATCAGGGTCACCAGGTACTCCAGATCTTCGATTATCCTAGTTTTTATAGTTTTTCCTTTATGTAGCCATTAAACCCTAACCCTGTACCAAATTTCAGGTCGCTGAGTTTATGGGAAGTACTAGTTCTATTTTGATGATCATGAGTGAGTGTCGAAAATGCGAAACTTTGCTTTCGCTTAACTTCGGAACTAAATGACCTACAGACTTGAAATTTCGGATTTTTAGTATGTGATCATAGCTTAGTGGATGACGAAAGTTTCTGCGTTCTGGTCTTATCCAGAGGTTCTCAAATAGAGGCCCGAAAATGCGGCGAAATGGTTCCAGTAAAGATGGTACGGCAGTGTTGCTTCGCGCTCGACTTGGCGGGGGCACTCCCGTGCCCCCAGATATAATACCTACTTTATTCGATAAATAAAAAAATGAAATACACAAAAACATAGGCATCAAAAAATGTATATTACTAGCCTTCCGCCGCGGCTCCGCCCGCGTTAGCTGTTTTTCCTGTAGGAATGAGGCATTTTGTTACTCCGGGTGAATGTAGCTTTTTAATGTTGAAAGAATTTTTGAAATCGGCACAGTAGTTTTTGAGTTTATTAATTACAAACATACACACACACAAAAATACAAATCTTTCCCCTTTATAATATTAGTATGATTTGGATATAGCTAGATATGGCAATTTTTTTTTATGGTTTTTTAAAACAACATGACACAATAACTTTGTAGTATCGCAAAATTAAAATCTAAATAAAAAAATGTATAAAGTGTAACGTTTTCAAACGAAGACAAAGTTGTGTGACGAATGTTTCCACTCAATCTCCCCTCGAGCGGCGACCAAATTGAAAAAAGAGATTCGTAGGTATTTTGAATACTTTGTAAACTCCAAGTGTCTTACAAACTTCGCGTGGGGCTGGGAATAACAAGTGGAGGGACCTATGAGCTGACAATGTGTGAGTGCAAAGCTTATTTCGTAAGAAAACGGAATGAAGAATTGGAGCGTTAATTTTATTTTTAATTTATCGAACGTACCCCTCTAACATGCTCGGTCCACGCGTGACAGACATAATTTTGTCATGCGTATTCTCTTATCCTATTAGAGGATATTTTAATATGGCGAGTTTTTTTACGGTTAAATGTGCGACAAACTTTTGTCATAGCACTGCATGTTTCGGGGGCTGAATTGGAATTTATTATTATTATTATTATTTTCGCAAACTAGAATACATTTTTGCCTAAAGATCCCAAAAAGATCTGTAAAATGTTGTGTCTGAAGCTAGTAATTATGCATTACTCAGTGCTTTTCATTGTAATTTGTACCATTTTTCAAATATCAAATCAAATTGTTTGGAGTAAGTATCAGATTTCTCTCAAATAGGGTAAAACTATTTGCCTGTTATATCAGAAAAAATGGTATCTTATTAAAATCTATAAACACTACCATTTCAGTTTGGCTCATTCATGATAAAAAATTGTTTTTTTCTTTACATTTTATTGATTGCATGCTAAGACTTGCAATACAGGGGGCCTAAAAGCGCCGTTATTGAAGAATCATATCGCAATTCGCGCACCACTTTCGTAAAACGGCGACTTGCGGTGATTCATATTCCAATTCATTAAAAGCGTAAAATGGTCGAATAACAGATTCATTTCATATTGTTACAATTGCCATACAAATTCGTAAAATGGTCACTGTTGGTGATTCGTGTAATGAATCTCTTTATGAATTCTAAAATGTTAGTCTAAACTAACATTTTGGAGTTCCAATTTGGCTAAAAATAACTTTTTATGCGTTATATAAAGATTTTTAGGTGACGAATATTCCAGACATTTATAAAAACTACAAAGTGGACTAATAAATGACCTAATTGAGCGACAATAAAAAAAATGGTGACTGAAAGTGATTCGGATTTTTTTGTAAAATGGCCATTTCATTTAGTTCTCTGTCAGTGATATTGCTGTCCTGTCACGTGCTGTCACTCAATCACTAGGAAACAAAATCTTCTTTGAGGTTGTTGTTGTTGTTGTTGACAAGTGACAACCCAGATAACTGACAACAAAACAAAAACAAACGTTTTCTTTTAGTTTTTTTTAATTGAGTTGCCATTACAAAAGAAACATTATCAATTTATCTATTTCAAGGCCAATAACTCGTTCAAAAGCTAGAGTAAACTTATGTAAATGAAATATTTCCTCTATTCTATGACAAAGTGATGCTTTTAATACAAATCTAAATGTTATTTATCTATATAGTACAATACTAGACTGAATGAATGAAATATCTTTTTTTATACTGGTCACACTTCTTCAAAGTAAGATTGACTTTCGGTCCAAAAAATCAGGGATCCAGAACCAGTTTTTTTTTTTTTTTATTGAAGAAAAGAGAATCACTTGCCGAATTGAATTGTAAGTGAATCGTATCATGAATTGACCATTTTACGTTAAATACGAATCGGCTCGCGATTCTCTTAGAATTCAATTTATGAATCCTTTCGCAGTTCACTTTTCTTAAATGGCGCTTTTAGGCCCCCTGCTGCCTAAACCGAAGATTTGTACGACGACCGATAAAATTTTGTCACCCATTACCGCCCTCTGTACTTACACGGGTACAACTAAACAAGGCAACTTTGGACATGTTTTGTCTATGGAATCATTTTTTATTAATTTATTGTTATTACAATAGAAGGCTCTAGTCGTCTATTAGAAATAATAAAATTGGTGGTGGCGCGAAAAAATGAGTATTTTTTTTGTTTTATTTTGGGAATTAATGGGTTGACTTATTTTTGATACGCGCGCCTGTCTTTCCGTGCCCTATGAAGTTTTTGTCAAAGCTTCTGTCGGCAGCAAGTGGCGTCATCGTTAAAATACAAAATAGAATTATATTCAATCGAATTAATACGCTAAGTTGTATTTGTGTTTTCAAAAGTTTTTTTATTGGGCTATTGAAGTTAAAGTAAGTATCGTCTCTATCTCATAGTACAGAAAGATCATTTTCAAACACAGCAACACTGTTGCATGTTGTTGTCTCGTCTGCGTAAATGAGACTCATAGTAGGTACGGTGAAATGCAAGTTTAGTTGAAGACAAACACCACGATTCTGTTCTTTATTCAATGGCCATAAAAAAGGTGCGAAGGTCAGAATTTTCAGCTTAGCTTGCTCTTGGCTGTACCTTTCAGGGTAATCTGAAGTAACAAGAGTCTTTATCTAGTTTAGTCTATACTAATTTTATAAAGAGGAAGGGTTTTATTGTTTGTTTGTTTGTTAGCATCGAATAGGCTCCGAAGCTACTGAACCGATTTAAAAAATTCTTTCACTGTTGGGAAGCTATATTCACCCTGAGTAACATAGGCTATATTTTATTTTCAATAAAATTGGGGATCCTAACTAAAACTTCCATATTGTAACCCAAGGTGTAAAAAAAATACGTAAAATATTCCTAACAATTGAAAATGCTCCGAAAGTATTAAACTGATTTTGGTGGAACTTGGCACATAGTTAGAATAGACCATAAGAAAGAAAATAGACTACAATTTACTGCGGGAAATTTTCTCATTCCTACGGGAAAAATAGTTAAAGTGGGCGGAGTGAGCACAAAGATAGAGTAGACCTTGCGGAAGAATATAGGCCAAATATCCTCATTCCCACGGAAAAAAACTATTTACGCGGGCGGAACCACGGCAGAAAGCTAGTTTTTTATAATATTCTGATAGGGCACAGCATTGCACATATTATAAGCTATTTTAAGACTAGCTTTGCAAAAGTAAATTAAATATCAAAATTCTAATAGGTACCAAAATAGACTGTTAACAAGATACATTTCAGTTAATAAAAGAAAATTTATAATAAATTAAAATAATATCAACGTCAAAGGTAATAAGAGTGAATTATAATTGCTTTTAAAATTGATACTCGGTGAATACTCAGAGTGGATTGTAACTACGCAAATATGGGCCGCGATTTTGGCAGGATTATGTTTTTGAAAATGGGAAGTTTTCCAGTAGAAAGAGCAAAAACTCCTTACAAAACGACTCAACAGATGGCAGTAGTGAATAGTAAGGTAATAAATACAAAGTATTGGATTATTAAAAAAAAAACAACTAATTATCCTAAAATTAATTTCATTCAGAAACATGTAGGTACAATCCGACAAAAATAAAGTCAAAAAGTCTACAACAAATCTCACTGTTCTCATCATTTTACTAGCGCCATCTAAGGAAATCTTAAAGAACTCTCTTTTTTAATTTCAAGCTGTCAGAAAATCTCCCATTCGTATTGAGTACTTAATATATTCTCCCGAAATAAATTTCTGTACAAAAATTAAATTAATAAATAAATAATATGTCTGACCCCAAACTAGGCAGAGTAGGCTCTCAGAGATAGCTGATATTATACATGCATAAATAAAATACACAAGGCAAACGCAAGGTATTCGAATCCGCGACCCTGTATATGTAGCAAAGTCGATGGTTCGTATTGATAAGCTTTGTCTAATAACTGTCTATAAGATTGATTACTCAAATAACATTCTTCTTCTTATTCTCATCATGTCGATGACAAATGGTTTAGATAATTTTGGCCCAGAACTATAATAATATTAATATCCTGTAAAGATAAAAAATATAAAACTGAGAACTTAAAATATTCGGTTTCTGCCTGAATCGCAGTCATAGAGGAGATTAAATTAATTCGAACATCATTTGGTATGCATTAAAGCAATGTAATTATCAGTAAAAGGTTTTTAATTATTATGTTAAGTGGCTGTTGCCAGCATATTAACTGAGTATTTTTCTAAGGGATTTATTTAATTGTTAAAATTATAAAAGTATTGTTTGTCTTTATACAAAATATTATTATTTGTTTTTATCTGTTGCGTATGAAATAAAATGTTAGTGAAGTGTTAAATACAGCGCTGTTTTCATAAATTTTTGAATGGAAATGAATTATTTTTCTGCGGTTCTATAACACTTTAAAGACGAAATTATGTGTTTGCTTTATAATAAAACTAGCGACCCGCCCCGGCTCCGCACGGGAAAATGGTTATTGTGGCTTATCCTTAAGTATATTACACATGTATTATACATATAAACCTTCCTCTTGAATCACTTTATCTATTAAAAAAAACCGCATCAAAATCCGTTGCGTAGTTTTAAAGATTTAAGCGCACAAAGGGAGGGACATAGGGACATAGGGACATAGGGACGGAGAAAGCGACTTTGTTTTATAATATCGCACCTTTGGGATACTAGTGGCACAAGTGCAAAATTTTCGAAAAATGACTTAATGATGCCAAACCATTTCAAAAGGGCAATTTTATTCATAATAACAAAGACATTTCATTGATTCACCCGTTTTCCCATAGAGGGAGCTATGTGTCTTTGTAACATTTGTGCGAATTGGCTTCCATTCTGGCGCGAAAACGTACTATTGGTCAGTTGTGCGGGGCGCCTTGGAGGTGTTCTGGCGCCGTTTGGACTAAGTGTAAGTTGTGCCTTTTGTATTCTTAACTTATTGGAGTAACAAAGGCATAACTGTTACTTGTGCACATCTGTTTGTATACGAAGATTTAATATAGTAACTTTGTATTTGTCTTTAATTTTGATAACTTTGATTATTTTCTCTAAATAAAACAACAGAAATATATAAATATTAGTTTTAGTTATAAACCCTTTTCATATTTGTATTATGTGCACTGCTAGTAAAAATTCTGGAATAACAATGGCATAACTGAGGGGTGTAATGACTTTAAGTGACCATTTTAGGGGGTAGTTCTATTTTTTTTTTAACATAAGCTTCTGTTTATTAGTAACCAATATCCAAACTATCATTTTTGATATAGCATAACATTACACATCTCTTTGAAAGGGCTCAGTAGCCTTAAAAAGATAAAAAAAAACTTTAAACTGCTCTCCTGTAAAATTTGAAAATCGCAAGTTGTGTCAGTATTCTCCCAAAGGTGCGAATATGTAGTGATAGTGATGATGAATTGCTGCCTAGGTTAAAACACGAATCATACTAATATTATAAAGAGGAAAGATTTGTATTTTTTGTGTGTGTATGTTTGTAATGAATAAACTCAAAAACTACTAACCGATTCCAAAAATTCTTTCACCATTAGAAAGCCACATTTACCCTGAGTAACATAGGCTACCTCTTACCGCGGGAAAATGCCTCATTCGCGGCAGATAACTAGTATTTCAATATTTTAGTTTCAACCAACTCGCTCTAAGCAAGCTTAATCTTTTTTTTATATAGATAACTTGCTCTAAATTGCATAACTTAAGACTTCAAATCTACTTGATAACCGTTCCTTATTTCATTCGCCTTTATTGGGGACTAGCGACCCGCCCCGGCTCCGCATGGGAAAATGGTTATTGTGGGTTATCCTTAAGCATATTATGCATGTATTATACATATAAACGTTCCTCTTGAATCACTCTATCTATTAAAAAAATCCGTTGCGTAGTTTTAAAGATTTAAGCGTACAAAGGGAGGGACATAGGGACATAGGGACAGAAAAAGCGACTTTGTTTTATACTATGTAGTGATTATACTAAACAATGTAACTAAGATTGCGCCGTTATTTCTATGGGTTATAAAACGAGTCAATTGACAATTCTCATCCCGAAATTTGCAATCCTTTGAGGTCTGTCTTCATTTTAATAGTAAATATGACAGCTGGCTTTGACATTAGTACGAACATTTTTTAAAAGCTTTGGTTTGTATGCTGTTGAGCGCGGTACCACTTTATCACTTACCTGTGTATACGTTACCTAAATATAAAAATGTATACGGACAACGAACTAGAGAATACCTCCCCCTTTATGATATATAAATTACCTAAAAATATTACTGAAAAAATATTAATATGTACATATGAAAACCAGTGCAAACACATTCTTAAAAAAACTTTACTATAGACAAACAACATGTTACCTAGACCCGTGCGCTTGACGCGACTGTATGTCCATACATACAGATAAACCCGTAAGGGGTAAACGTTCGTTAAGGATAGATTAAAGGCTGCCACACACCGGATACGTCTGCAGCACGACGCGTTGCGTCTGCAGCACCGCGCAACAGAGGCCGTTCACACAGTATCGCAGACGCACGCAGCAGCGCGGTGTCAGTGTCAATAGGAAATCCCGTGTAATACAACCTTATATAACGTTTAGGTCCGCCTTCGCGCGTGCGACGTTCCCGTTCCGCTGCCGCGCGCGCCAATTCGGTCACAAATATAAAGGAAAATGAACTAAAATGCACGATATTTTTTACGCAACTGACATTTATTGATCTGTAACCATGGTAACCCATGTCAGTTTTTGTTGTGTTCGTGCCGTGCGTCTGATGCACGCAGACGTGCTGCATGGCGTCTGCGACACTTTCAGTGTGAACGTTGTATTTCAGTTTAATACATTACAGATCGTGTCGCACGCAGATGCAACGCAATGCGTATCCGGTGTGTGGCAGCCTTAACAATAATGAATTCTAATTAGTTTGGAAATTAAATAAAAACCTACCTAAGGATTAATAACACGTAGAGCACAATATATTTTACTAATTCATATAAATATTTGAGAAAGATAATTCCGGGACATTGCTTTTTGATAGTTGTAGTTAGAACTCTTCAAATGGTTTCAGCTTTTTCAGAAACTAAGTAAAAGAGCTGCGTGCATGCAATATACATGCATAGCAGGTCTCACCTGATTGTCCGAATAAAAGACAATTCCATACTTCGGAGGGCACGTAAAGCCGTTGGCCCTGGCTACTATCTACGGATGTATGAAGGTTTCCTGGTAGAAATTGCTACCTTAGCAATAAGCCTTTGTGCTCTAACTGTTTCGTTCTGTTTTTTCTATATATGTTTGTACTTCTGTTTGGTATCAATAAAGTATATTTGTATTGTATTGTATTGTATTGATGTAGTTGTAACATGAGCCATGTCAAATTTAGAATAAAGACACCAGGGTTTAGTAAAGAAGGCTAACCTCAAAAGCCCACACGATAAGCAAGTAATAAGGGATTTTCATTATGATAGTTCTAAAAACAAAAAAAGGTTTCATTATGGTCATAAGAGATGGCGCTGCACTAACTCTTACGTCAAGCAAAATAGACGTGCTTGTAGGTATTAAAAGAAGTCACAAAATTTTGTCGCAAAAAGGTCACTGGTAAAACGAATAAATAATTTAAACGCAACTCAGCACGCAAAAACACGAAACGAAAATAAAACACAACAGAGTGAGTGACGATTGACGTGACAACAATAGTGTTTCCAGTTTTTTATCTGCCCTGATCGGTTTGACAAGCTCGCTTTTGACATTTTATTTGACATGCACGCCATCTGTTTGAGACAATAGAACCTTTTTTTTTTCTTAAATGCCATCTTGAAAATCCCTCATTGTAATGATGTAAACGGCGCATTCTCAGATAGCAATCGATCAGGCGAACAGGCAGTTTAAGACAATGGCCGTTTCAATCCAAATGTATATCTGTTGAGCTACCACGAGCTTCGAACTCGATGAGAACTCGAATTAAACTTGATGCATTAATTTAGTTTCGTTAAGTCTTGCTGTAGTTTGTCCATAATGATTGATTGATTGATTGTTTTATGATGATTGTATTAAATAAATAAATAAATAATATGGGTATTAAAGCCTGATAGGAAAAATAAAAAAGCAGCCAAGTGCGTGTCGGACTCGCCCATGAAGGGTTCCGTAGCAGCAAGTAACATAATATAAAATTTCTTGTAGTTCGTTGTAACTTTGATCGATTTTTTAATAATAGTTTTTTTTTTATTAACATTTATGTTTATGATTTTTTTTTCTTTTATTTTTATATTTGAGTTCATTGAATTAAATGTAAACAAGAAGAAGAAGAATGAAAGGTAAATTGCGGTTTACGATTTATGATGTATTAAAAAACTTCTTACTAGATCTCGTTCAAACCAATTTTTGGTGGAAGTTTGCATGGTAATGTACATAATATATTTTTTTTAGTTTTATTATTCGAAGAAGGGGTAACCCGTGAGAAATGAGGATTTTTTTTAGACTGTTAACGCGGGTGGAGCCTCGGCGGAAAGCTTTACTTATCAAAACTTTTTCAAAATCCTTTCATACAGACTTTGACACTGAAAGGAAAAAAATAAAATAAAACTTTAAAACTCAATCGAGTCTTGATATCCAACAAGCAACCAATCGTAGTACAGTTTAAAAGTCATTAGAGTGTTCGTTTGTACTGTAGATAGCAAAGAACAAAGAGTGAGCCGTGTTCCGAAAATGATAAAAACGAGATACGATCTTTCGGCAGGCGGCCTTTGTCAGCGCTTGATTGAAATACTTCCCTACATTTAGTTTTGGACTTTGGAGACAGTTTGCTTTGACATGATGTCTGCGGTTATATCTGTGCTTTTATTTTTTTACGGGATTTTCAGTTTTCAAATCTGTCTGATGCGTAATTCGATTGTATTAGAAAACTATGTGATTTTGTCGCACGCGGCTAACTATACCCGACTAAAACCCCTTGTGGAATCTCCGTAAGGTACATTTTGTAAACACTCCCCTTGAAAATCTGTCTTGCGGTCGTAGTTAACCAAAAAATAATAAAATTAAAATGCTTGGAACTACAAGCCCAAGTAATTACTTAGTATTGGTAATTTTTATGATTGAACATTTTTCATGTTTGGACATTAGTAGCGTAAAGGGAATATTTTACTTGACGCATGACACAGCATAATAGGTAGATAAAGTAGGTTTATATTCTTATCCATCCTATTATAATTAACCGCGTATGATATTTATGTTGAAATCTAGTGTTCGTTCTAGCGTTAGATCATTCTAACAAAATGAAACCTCCTTTTCTACAAAATATTTCTTTTGACTAAAGTATTTTTAATCAGCAAAGTGAATAACACTGAGCACTAATATATTTTCAATTCAGTACAAAACGTTTCAAAAAACTTAACTTCAGTTCGCTTTACAGCTTCAGACGAACTGCCAAAGAAGAGTTACTGAAAACATTTGATTATTTTTGTGACGGGAATCGATCCGAACTCATTCAAATAGATACCAGTTCGTTACTACTGAACTAGAAACCCTACTAGTTTATTAACAACACGATAATTAACACTACGTTTGCTTTATAAGGTATGTAGAACGTACTTAGATGTTGTTTTCGTCCATAAACAATGTTAGATTAAGGTTATTAAGTTGATAGAGCTTTCCTATTGTCTTGCTGGACTTCGGTCCGAGCAGTGTTGGGTTGTGCTTTTATCGATATTTATAAAATTTTCATAGCCATCCGGTGGTCCACAGTAGCCAAATACTTAAAGCTCGCCCAACCAAACATTTCGACAAGCCAAGACAGAATTTCTTGGCGCCACAGAACGAGAAGAGCCGACTCCAAATAATGGGAAATAGCTAGGACAAAGAAGAGACCTTTATAAATTAACCAGTTCACTAATGTACCTACTTCCATTTTGTTGTAACTTAAAGAGCTTGGTTCTTTGATTGTCAAATTTGGGGAATGATTATTTATTTTTACAGATAGGCTGTGAAATAAATAAATAGATTTATACCTACTTATAAAAAACATAGTCAAATAGAAAAAAAGTAAAATTGTAATTGAATTGTAAATTTAATAGTAGTCTATATTGATCAGAAATCAGAAATCAGAAAATTTATTTGCCTCAAACATGGTAGATAAGATGATACAATTTATAAATACAGTCCACATGTTTCGCCAATACAAAATTAGCATGCAAATGTCATCAAAAATAGAAAAAATAAGAAAATATACATAGACACCTACTTAAAAAAATTATATAAAATGTCATGATAATAAAAATTCATTTACACTATAAATTGTTTGCTTACAAAGCCATATAAATAATTTTGTCATAAATAAATTAAATTGCAAATTTCGTATGTCAATTGGAATCTTATTGAATAGTCTCACACACATGCCTAAACAATTCTTACTATATTTTTTTAATAATGGGTTATTGCTGATAATCGGCTTGATTAGATTTACCACGTTTATTTAAGTAACTCTTTAATATTACGGTACAAAATAAAATCTCTGTTTATTTACACCATTTACATAAAACATCGAATCCAGAACCTACATTACTCAAGCATACCTTCTGTCTATCTTTTGGAGATAAACTCAATATATCTTACATACTTTATGCTAATAATAATAATGAAACATTGTAGTAGTAATTGTAATAAAAAAACACAAAATTCGTTCTTCAGAGACTAAAGTATAACCTAAGAACATATTTTTCTAAAACATCACAATATTTTTAGCGATGAAATGCCCAAACTCGCCAGTATCGATGATTCCATGCCACATCACTATTTCCAAGGATTTTGGGTAATTACGTAGTAAGTTAGGTGGCTTGGCTATTTGCGTGATTACTTAGAAGAAAGAAGAAAACTGTAAGATAAACTGGTCTCATCACATTAATTACATGTAATCAAGTATTCAGATAATGCTTGTTGGTCTGAAAGCTGAAACATAAATAATATAATAAACTCTACATTAAGTTTTATAATGAATTATCGACCCGCCCCGGCTCCGTACAGGAAAATGGTTATAGTGGGTTATAATTAAGTATATTATGCATGTAAACCTTCCTCGTGAATCACTCTATCTATTAAAAAAATCCGCATCAAAATTCCGTTGCGTATATACTTTTAAAGATTTAGGCATACATAGGGACATAGGGACAGAGAAAGCGACTTTGTTTTATACTATGTAGTGATATCACATCACTCTATCACGCTTTACACTAATATTATAAAGCCGAAAGTTTGTGAGTGTATATGTTTGTTACTTCTTCACGTCTAAATGGCTGGAGCGATTTTAATAAAATTTGGTTAGCTGACACCCTGGCTTAACACATAGGCCACTTTTTACAGCGGTAAAACTTATTAACGCAGGTGAAGCCGCGAGGCGGGAAGCTAGTAAATTGATAATTATAGAATAGGCGGCCATAGGAGCAAGAAGGTTCTTGAATAAAGAATATTTGTATTGGACACTTGAGTTCATTATGAAATATTTATTACATGAAGGAAGAAAAA
Source organism: Teleiodes luculella (assembly GCA_948473455.1). NCBI lineage: Eukaryota > Metazoa > Arthropoda > Insecta > Lepidoptera > Gelechiidae > Teleiodes > Teleiodes luculella. Next base: position 1,532,514 of record OX419604.1, read on the forward strand.
ATTGTACGCTTTTATACGTTACGTTTTTATTCCTTCATGATTTATTAAATGAACTAGACAATATTTTGTATTATTTGTTATCTTTATTAAATTCCTTATTTCTTAGTTTTGATACTTGTACAAACTGAGCCAGCATGATCTTAGCCTAAGACTCAATCACCCTAATTTAGGGTACGCTCAAAATCAGCGTGACGCGTATTAACCAACTAACCCAGTTCGCATGAATCATCACCCGTCTTTGTGAATATCTTCGTAAGCCAAATATATATTTATACAGAAGTGCACATTTCGCTACATTGGGCCCTCCATTAATCATTTACAATTTAGGCTGAGTCGAAACGCGAGTGGAGCCGCGGTAAAGCTATTATATATCTTACCTTACGCGTTATGGCGAAAATTGCGGAATTCTGCTTAATATTTATCTACCTATTATGATTATAACCACGTTGAACAATTAGGTTCAATTATCGTACGTTCTTTATCAAGGTCTATTTCTATTTTCTCTGTTCTATTCTACTTTCTTTGTACCAGTTTCGTCACAATCGTTTCAGTAGTTTAAAATCCTATTCAAATATTAGGTATATTTTAGGTAATTATAAGGTAATTTTTGTATTTTTGGGAATAATTAGAGTTTAAGTAAAAAATCCAATTTTTTGAAAATATAATACCTATAGCTTATGTTTCCCAGAAAAAGTGTAACTTCCCAACAGGGGAAGAATTTTTGACATCGGTTCAGTAGTTTCGGAATCTATTCAATGAAAACAAACAATCAAAATCTTTGCTCTTTATAATATTAGTACAGATAATTAATACGAACCAAACCGTAGCAAATTACGTAAAATAAAGGTATTTATTTTCCAACTGTTCGTTGGTTTGTATTACAAAAAGGTAATCCAATCCCCGACCACTTTTTGCCTACATTCGTCAATCTACAAGTTTTAATGTAGGTAGAAACAAAAACTAGATGCTCACTGGAAACTAATTCCCCTAACGCCTATCGAACTGTGTTGCCAGTCACCGGAAAAACAGTTGTTCAGCGGAAAAACAGTCGATACTATTGGTAAGTGCGAGTTGGCAAATAATTATTTGGGTTTCCCTAGGAAACAACCTTTTCTAGCCAATTATTTATCCAAGTTTGACTGGTAAGGCCGCCTGTTGACCTAATGGTTTTTTTTCTATGCAAATAAAAAAATCATATGGAAACTAAAATTAACTACATTATTCCTATTTGAATTATGCGTATTTTTATGAGCTATTTTATTTTAGTTCAAACATTAGATTAACAAATTTTTATTACGTTTGTCATTGTTGTAACTACATTTTAGGAAACAATTTTTGACGTTCTTTCAAGGTAAAAATAAAATATTCATTCGATTTTTTTTAAGTACCTACTTATACCTACGTACGTTTTGTTTACAAAAATGGTTCTAACAATTTTATTCTCAGATAATTTTAATTGTTTCAGTTTCTTGAAAGACTAATAAATTTAATTAAGTTTTTTTAGATTATACCAAAATACCATATAAGAAACAACGTCGAAACTGAATTACTGTACCGTCAAAAATAAAAAATAAAAAGACCTTATGCTTTCGGAAGGCACGTCAAGCTGTAAGCCCTTGACGAAACGCTATTAACATGTGCGCCTCCAAACATTACGTAACCCTAAAACAATTTACTACTAAAAAAGGCTTTTCCGCGAATTTCGCGCGCGAAAAATATCGCGAAACAAGAGCTGACAGTTATAGAGAACGATCCATCACTTCCCTGGGGCTTCGCAACTAATTACGACAAGGCCCATCAAAGTGCTCACGAAAAATGTAACGGAAAAAAATTGCACAAAAAACGCGTTTTCAAAAATAGCGGATGAAATTGACGAAAGACATTTTGACGGATGGAAATGGTAGCGCGCGAACAACTTCATCATTTTACTCAATAAAGACGTACGTAACTTTACTTATGTTGTATCTAGAATCTTCTTCTTCCACCGCTAGGTTCCACTAGCGGTGGACCCACATCCACCTGGATTTTCAAGTAAGTATTTATGGTCCCATGTTGGTAGTGGAACCAACAGCTTTGCTACACAAGCATACAACTCGACACGTACCAATGTGTTTTCGATTCTTAGTTCAAATATACCTACGTTTATTCGACGTTACGATGAAAAGAAAAACATCTTTAGGTAGCCTGCATACACCTGCGGAGATATTCAAAGGTTGTGTGTGAAGCTGACCAACCCGCGTAGTCGATTAAGGCCTACTCACCCTAAATCGGGGTAAACTCGAACCCTTCGGTGGGGACATAATATATTAGGTTTGTTAACGATGATCTGTAGGTTGAACAAAAAACGTTTTTGTTACCTAATTGGTGGTCACCTAATTGTATAACATCAAAAAAGTGCTTCTAATTGACACGCTTTTATTAGGTCCATTTTGTATGTAACTTTGCATGTAATGTAATCTAAGGTAACTAATTTAACCATCTTCCAAGGGTAGTAGCGTAATGAAATTTGGAATGTATACGTAATTCCGATTACAATACAATAATTTGACACAAACAAGCTGATCTGATGCTGGAGCCGGAAGGTGGATAGTGGAACTCTTCAACGGCTACTAGTAAACCCCCCGAATTTGGGCTCATTTGATTTGTCTAAATACATTTTTTATACCAATTAGGCACCTACTACACGCTCAACGGTTCTACACCTATGTTATAACTACCATACTTTAGTATACGTACCACTTCACAAAATCGTATTTCAAAAGTCGAATCCAATGACGTGACATAATTTTTCACTCGTCTCGCTCATAGACATGAAGTCGCCCTAGTTTGACTAGTTCTATCCCCCACTCGCTACTTAATACCAGTGATCGATCATAACTTCACGTCTAACCTAAATCTTTCACCACTCTAGTCTAGTCTAGTTTATTATGGAACTTTAGGAGACATCGAATCTATCATTTTTAGAATCATAATGTGTTATCTAACTTTTTTAAGGTGGTTTTGGTCCTTGAGAGCTTCCTAAAACCCTGCTCACCTCGTTAGGAAAAAAGGTGTGTCTTTATTTATGTATATAAAAGTAAACAAAATTAAAAAAATTAAAATGAAATTATGTTTTATTCGAAGTAAGATTTTACAAATCACTTTTCGACGTCGAGGCGGGTTCAAAATTTGGCTGTCTGCTGTGGAGAAGAACCCGCCGGAAGAAACTCCACAGGCGTTGTATCTTTCCAAACTATTTTACAAAAATTATTATTTTATACAATTTGATTCATATAACAAAGAGTGCAAACGAAGTATGCAATTAGAGGAAGGCAACCAGTCAAAGTAGAAAAACTAAATTATATAATTCTGAAAAAAAAAACTCAACCTTTATGACCTATCTGCGAGGATTAAATTATTATTAGGTTTTTTTTAATTCGCGATAAACTTATAGCTGGATAAAATCGTTTCCTAACTTAAATTTTAAATCTTTTCTTATTTATAAGAACTCATTATTAAATTATTACCTACTTTTTCAACAGGTGTCTTCTGTTAGCGTACATTTGATAATCGAAGCGAGCGTTTTTTCGCTTCGATTTATAGATAGTACTTATTAATTACTAGCGACCCGCCCCGGCTCCGCACGGGAAAATGGGTATTGTGGGTTATCCTTAAGTATATTATGCATGTATTATACATATAATCTTTCCTCCGGAATCACTCTATCTATTAAAAAAAACCGTACCTAACAAAATCCGTTGCGTAGTTTTGAAGATTTAAGCATACAAAGGGCCATAGGGACAGAGAAAGCGACTTTGTTTTATACTATGTAGTGATTTTGGTGCTCGAGGTTAAAAGCAGCAAAAGATATGTATGTAGTAATGTCGATATGCTAAACAGTTATGCCAGATAACGTTTCTTAAATTTAAAAGTGTAACAGAATAATTATTTAAATAATTTATAAGATAAATTGCCTATACAATCTTTGTCCGTATATCCAGTGAGGCAACCGGGGTAAGAGCGATCATCCATCAACGCGGATTAAAGAGTAATTCGTCATTAGTTGTCGGCTTTCCCCCGGCCTACTTCGGCCGTGTTTGGGGATGCGATTTTCTTAAATACCTACGTTCATTCCGTTAATTTGCTTTAATTAAACTAAGTGATGGGCGTAATCGATAGGGACGCTTGGCTTTCATTTCCAAAGTTCTTAGTTCATATTCCGGTAATAATATTTCCGAAAGAAAATCACTAACATATTATTCACTAGCGACCCGCCCCAGCTTCGCACAGGAAAATGGTTCTTGTGGGTTATCCCTAAGTATATTATGCATGTATTATACATATAAACCTTCCTCTTGAAACACTCTATCTATTAAAAGAAACCGTATCAAAATCCGTTGCGTAGTTTTAAGGATTTAAGCATACATATGGATATAGGGACAGAGAAAGCGACTTTATTTTAAACTATGTAGTAATATTAATTAACTATGGCATGTGAGGGGAGGGGCGGGCTGAAAACTAGTGCTAAGCAAGTGAGCTTGCTTATGGCTTGCTAGCGTTAAACTGAGCCTGACCCTCGCCGCACATTACATTAACTTTTTTTGTACTTGATTATAAATATTATTGTTTGAAATCCGCTTAGATGGTCAGCTATTGTTGCAAGTACCATATATTACTTGTATTATTATAACTTGTAACTTGTAAATGTGTAATGTGTGGTGAAATAAATGGTTTAATTTATTTGCATTCAAATGGTACATTCGATCTTACAACATTGAATACCTATGATGATTATTATTTAATATCTAGTCTAAGATAAAAATACAGAAGTAAAGAGTGTCGGTGGCTAAATGGCTAGGGCCATTGACTTCCATTCGGAAGTTCACGGGTTCAAGGTTGGGCGCTTACCGATGTGTTTTGGATTTTCAAAAATTGATATGCACGTTTCTTCGACGACCTTACGGTGAAGGAAAACGTCGTGAGAAAACTTGGATACCTGCGAAGTAATTCAAGGGTAGAGTGTGAAGTTGACCAACCCGCACTGGGCCAGCGTGGTCGACTAAGGCTTATTTACCCTGATTTCAAGGTAGGCTTGAGAGGTGCTCATATTATATGAGCTATTAAGATATTCTATAACCTAAATGACTTGTCTGAAAAGTAAAATGATCACTTAATTTAGAAAGCCAATTAAAATCACACCTTTTATCGGCGTAGCCACGGTCGTAGCAAAGGCCTACGGCGTAGGTCATATGTGCTACGAACAAGCTACGAAATACTCAGATTTAAAATTCAAATGATGTAGGTATGGCTTTCACATCAGGAAAAGTTTCACAAAGTGATATACGTCCTACAGTACCCCACTGGGAGCTCTTCTGTACAGAAGACAGTCATATTTTTAAACTCGCCAAAAAAGATAATTTAAATGACTTAACTAAGTGATGTAACATCCAAAAGTCAAAAAATAAATTTATTGAATTCTTTGAACTCTTTTGGAATCGAACTTGGCACCTCCGTAACGTGTGGCGATCGTTACGCTACTCGACCACAGATGCTATTTTATTTACACCCTGTATTTTATAGTATCTTCTAAATAATAATAACTAGCGACCCGCCCCGGCTCCGCACGGGAAAATGGTTATTGTGAGTTATCCTTAAGTATATTATGTATGTATTATACATATAAACCTTCCTCTTGAATCCCTCTTTCTACTAAAAAAACCGCATCAAAATCCGTTGCGCAGTTTTAAAGATTTAAGCATACAAAGGGACGTAGATGGGGACATAGGGACAGAGAAAGCGACTTTGTTTTATAATAAGTAGTGGTAATATGTGGGGACACCTCACACACGGTCATTTGACCCAAAACTAGGCACAGCCTGTACTAAGGGTGTCAGACAGCTGATATATCTTATATATAAAATTCTCGTGTCACAGTGTTCGATTCCATACTCATCCGAAACGGCTAGACCGATTCTCATGAAATTTTGTGAGCGTATTCAGTAGGTCTGAGAATCGGCCAACATCTATTTTTCATCCCCAAAAAAAAAAAAGAAAAAAGGAACGCGGGCGTAGCCGTGGGCGAACAGCTTGTATACATATATAAATATACAACATCCAGACACAAGGCAAACACAAGTGCTCATCACACGAATAAATATATTTTTCTTCTTCTATCTTCTTCTTCTATGTTCTTCTTCTTCTATCTTCTTCTATCTATACTATAATAAAATTGAAGAATCGGCGTGTCTGTACTTTGATTTGTTTTTCAAAAAACTGATTGTAGGTGATAAAGGGAGTGTAGCTGAACAAAAAAATACAAGTTTTGAAAAAAAATCCATCTGTCTGTCTGTCTGTACACGCTAATCTCTGGAACCGTTGGACCGATTTAAATGAAATTTTGCATGGTGGTACTTTATATCCCCGGTCAACATCTTAGATACATTTTACCACGGGACATAAAAAAATAAATAAATTAAAACAACGCGGGCGTAGCCGTGGGCAGACAGCTAGTATTTAAATAAATATGACTATATCTCTTAATTGCAACGTTCACCTAACAAAGTACCGATTCTCAAAACCCCGAATAATCAATTCCCATCCGAAATCAAATCAAAACCTCTATCTATCCGCAGCCCAATCGCCCTTAAATACCATAAAAGGGGGATATTTCTGACAATAATCATAAACAAATCAAACCAGCTATAATCCTTTGGCCAGGGAAAACATGTTTACGATTCTGTGATCATGATGGATTGGTGCAGGGGGGCTACCTCACCCCCCGCGGACTTCTGGTTGAATGTCGAAGAAAAGTAACGCTAGATGTGGCATCAATCGTCAATAATCACACTAAATTACAAAGAGGAAAGATTTGTATTTTTGTGTGTGTGTATGTTTGTAATGAATAAACTCAAAAACTACTGAACCGATCACCATTAGAAAGCTACTTTCACCCTAAGTAACATAAGATACCTTTTACCGCGGGAAAGTGGTAAAAGGTAGCTAATAGGGCAGAGCCGCGGCGGAAAGCTAGTATTTTTATATTTTTGTTATTAAAATACCTACTCTGTCAGCATTTACCCACCTTAATAAGCACGTACGAACCGTATTCGCAAAGGCATATTTTTAGATAAGTAGGTAGGTACTTTTAACTTTTTTTTTGGTACTCCGATCATTGTGGAGATCCTTGGGGGAGGCCTTTGTCCAGCAGTGGACGTTTTTCGGCTGAGATGATGATGATGATGATGAGGTATTTTTAATTTTTATGACTTACGTCCATTATTTTTCAAGCATAATACAATAATTTTAGAAAAAATCAAGCAAAACAACTTATCTCTCAAACTCTTCCTTTGTATTCAAAAAGTCTACTTACAATTACACGTTTAAACATAATATGAACAAAATTTTAATTACGAGGATTTTAAACACATTTTTTGCCATTAAAAATGTTTGAAAATAAATAGTACTTCCAGTCATATTTTACATCTGTACCAATTCCCTTCTTCCCCTCATCCGGAGTAGCGGCTTTTGATAAATGCGCGTAAGCCATTTTTATTCTATTTATTCATTTTTTATATCAAATTGGTTATTTATTTCAGTCAAATCTCTTTTCTGTATAATTCATTCGGATTTTCTGGGTCTCAGATTTTTAAGTATGTACGCCCTTTTTTATATCGGCTACTGGCTTTCCACCGCAGCTCCGCCCGCGTTAATAGTTTTTCCCGTAGGAATGAGACATTTTTCCGCGGTAAAAGGTAGCTTATATTACTCAGGCTAAAAGTAGCTTTCTAATGGTGAAATAATTTTTGAAATCGGTTCAGTAGTTTGAGTTGATTTATTACAAACATACACACACACACAAAAATACAAATCTTTCCTCTTTATAATAATAGTATGATTAATCTGGTGTCTGATATATTTGATATTTTGTAAATCCGAGTTAAAAATATATTTTGGTCGTTATTTTTCACAATGTAAATTAAAATGATAATAATAAAAGCAATAATTGTTGAACCGTTCTTTAATAATCATCATAATGTAAATTAGTACAGTTTTTCATACAAATAAGATTCAATCTAAAAGCGAAACAGACAGTGACATCCACACTTACGGTAGTCAAAGACAAGACGAAAGGGACGCAGTTATGCGCAAGAGTGAGCGCGGTGTATTTGTATCTCATTCTAACGCATAAATGCGTCCCTTTCGGCTTTTGTCTTCTGTCGCCAGTGAAATAGGTGCCTAAATTAAAATCCAAAAATTGGCTTCGTACCGTTAACAGCTCATACAAACAGACAGACAGACAGACGGAAATTTTTTTTAAACTTGTATTTTTGTGTTCAGCTACACTCCCTTTATCACCTACAATCAGTTTATTGAAAAACAAATCAATGTACAGACACGCCGATTCTTCAGTTTTATTATAGTATAGATTCAAATATCGAAAACTTATTGGTACACGCCGAGGCTCGAACACGCGAACTTCCGAATTCAACAACCTTAACCACACGGCCACTAACATATAATAGCAAAAACCTCTTATAAGACAAAAGAATCCAAAGTCACAAAGCTGGGCTTAAACTGAAGGAAGTAAGTTAAGTCGAAACCAGATCACTTAACTGATTAAATGGACGCTTAGAAAAGGTTTGCTGAGCAATCCCGTATCGAGTTAGGACATTAGTTAAAGATTTACCGACAAAGAAAGACCATCTATATAACAGAACTGTAGAGGTTAAAAATCTGTATAAAGGAAAAAAATTTGCTAAAAGCCGTGTCAGGGGGATGTAAGAAGTGATAAAGAACTTGTCCAGATATTTTTTTTGTTTCTGTTTGTCTGTTAATTCGGGCTAATCTCCGAAACTGTTGAATTGATTTGAAGGAAATTTTGTATGGTGGTTGGTACCTTATATCCACGGTCAACATCATATATATATATAGGTAGTTTTTACCGCGGTAAAATATCTTTGCTAACGGGAAACTGTACGGAAAAGTAAAAAACAACGCGGGCGTAGCCGCGGGTTGACAGCAAGTTTGAAGAATAAAAGAAAACTTGTTTGAATGGCAGGATTATAAGACCAGTTATAGAAAACTAGCTTTCCCTCCGCCCGTGTTATTGGTTTTTCCCGTGAGAATGGGGAATATTACCGCGGTATTATAGTTTAATAGTAGTATAGTAGCGGTAGTATAGTTTATAGTATAAAAGTGGCCCTAGAATTGTATCGCATTGAGTTTAAATCGGGATCGATATTGATTTCAAGAGTAAAGCCACAGATTGGCCTGATTTTTTGCACAGATGATATAGATTGGACGCTGTAGAGTGACAAAATATATTTTTTACCGCACGAAAATATTCATTCCCACGGGAAAAGCCGAAAAACAATATGAGCGTAACCGCGGACGGCCAGCTAGTTTAAATATAAAATAGCAATTTACATAACAGATTTTTGTTGCCTATTTAGCAAAATTGTTTTATCCATTGGATAGTGTATTATTATTTATTACAAGCTGCTTGTTTTAGTTCATTATAATTTTGTATGTGCATTAAATTTAACTAAACTGTTTTGTGAAATAACATTTTCGCATGCAAAATGTGGCTATGAATTTCATGATATTAATTAAATACAGTTTGGTGAAGATAAATTACAATTAAAATGTAAAATTATTGCGATGTTCAGAAATGTATAATATAATGTTATTATAATTATTCACTTTAATGATCCAACGATAGTACAGAAGCCAGCACATGCGGTTGGATATTTGCACTACGAAATTCACCCCTATTGCTACGGAATACGGGCACCTGAAGTTATCATTAACTAATTCATATAATGTGTCGTTTTCTTTATCTTTATCGTACGAGTATTATATATCATGAAACTTCTTTTTATTTTTCTTCCACAAATTAGAAAAAAAAACCTTTTAACAAAGATATAAACCGCCGTAAAGATGGAAAAGCAAAAAGCTTTTTCTGTTTGTCTGTTTATTACACTTTCACCCGTAAACCACTGAACTGATTTTGATGAAACTTGTTACAAATATAGAATATATTTTAAGTAAGGACATAGTCTAGGTACCTCTTACTTTAGTGAATTTCTAAGAATTGGCAAGAACGTACTATTCAATTTTATAAATAATGTGTTCTTCAGAGATTTTGATGCAAATTCTATGCATTTAAGTAATTCCAGCGTTTCCTATTTGGCATCAAGCTTTCAAATGTCTTCGTATAAATCATTAGAATAAATGAGGAAATTCCTTGGAGACGTCTCTCTTAAATATTCAAATACCTACAGCTACGTCACTGGTTTGGTAGCGTGCTCAGCTCTACTATGACCACAAACCATATAACTGTTTAGAGACTACGCATAATGAATAACTACTTTATTAACATTCTTATATTTTCGCGGTTGTTAACTGCACTAACACACATTTTCACGGGTTTTCACGACGATATCGGTAAGCTCAATTTAAAACGAAATCGTGGAGAAAACCCGTGAAAATGTGTGTTAGTGCAACTACTTTATTGTTGGGCCTCATCAAAATTGTTCATCGTCTATTTCGTATATAATAATTATTAAAATTTAATTCCATACTTTGTTATTTAAAATACTCAGTCAGCATTAAACTACTTTAATAAGCACGTACTAACCTTATTCCTAACATACAGTAAAATATAGTAAATGTTTACCTAGTTTAAGAATAACTTTGTTTACTTAGCGAATTCTTCATTACATTGCGAAGGCATATTTTTAGATAAGTACTTTTAATTATTTATGAATTTATATTGTGTAGTACATAGATAACTTATACAAATTGTATATTAGACTAAGATTTTGAATGAATAAATTTTATCTTATCTTATCTTATTTACTGTTATAATAGGTAGGTCTTTCTGAGCAACAAAGGTATGCTTTACAATGTATGATATCAATGTCTAATTTACTAATTTGTTTTTATATTGACTTTAAAAATAACGTTTCAAAATAAACTATCCTTAGAGTATAAATAGAAAATTTCTGGGAGGGATAGAGTACGCCTAATCGAGTATGAATTGTCCAAATATCTTCAGCGCGTTCGTTTAGTATCAAATGGTTATCGGAGCTGATTATTTTTCCCGGTGAAAATAAAAAATTTAATAGGAGAACATTTTGAAATGTGCAGTGATAAGTTGCAAACATAACTCGACGGACAAATAAAAAAATAAAAATGTTATTGATTTCACCGCCCATACAAAATCTGCCAAAATTTGCTTACGCTTGACATAAAGGCAGCGGAGAAATGCGCGTGCTCTATGTATATTTATTCTCTAAGAAACTATCACTTATCATATTAAATACCTACTTATTTAACAATTTAGTCTAAGTTTTCTGCTGCAACTCAAATAAGTTTTCTGGATTTTTTATTATTATTATATAACGAGAACGACCTACCCAATCTTGACTAAGTCAAATTGTATTGAAGTAACTTAAAAAATACAAAAGCAAAGCGCAAAACTACTGAATGTGTTTCTATAAAACTTCATAGCTTAAACATCAGAATAATATATAGGCTACCTTTCACTGCGGAAACGTCCCTCATTTCATTTCATTGTTAACGCTGGTAGAGCCGCGGGACAAAAAGTAATTAAAAAAAGTTTTAGCCCAAAGTTAATTGTAACGTATATTTTTTTTAAGTTTTGTGATGCCTAAATGGAAATTATGAGTGTATCTTTCTTGAATAGTACTTCAAATTTATAGTCTGTGGTTTAGAGTGTATCTAGACAAGAATGTAAATGGAATAACTGCGGTTGGATTAACACTCCCTGCTTGGAGCTGAATTAATAGCTGTAGATTTTCAGTAAATTTACTCGCAAGAAGATTAGTAATCTAGCACCGCTTTGTTCTCATTCATCTGCGACAACATCGTAATTGCCAATAAACAGCTGTTTTGCTGGAGCGTCGGTGGTCAAGTGGCTAGGGCCGTTGACTTCCATTCGGAAGTTCGCGGTTCAAGCCTCATCACATACCAATGTGCTTTCGATTTTCGAATTTATATTGTACGTTTGTGATAATGTGTGCAGCTTGATCTAAATCAATTTTATTATTATTTATTATTTATTTATTATTATTCAACGCTCTTACAGTGAAAGAAAACATCGTTAAAAACGCAATTTAAACGGTCTTAAATTGATGACAAAATTATATCGTTTACTCAATAACATTATGTTTACCTACATATGACCTATATAATATAGATAAATAAATAGACTTTCCATCTGTGGTTTTTATATAAAATAAATATATCAAGATTTTTTTTGACATCCAAAACCATGAAAGAAAATGGGTGCATATTTTTTTTTCTTCTATTCCTTCATGTCCAAAACGATAATTCAATGTCAATTGCAGCATTCATATCACCAACTCAAAACGAAATTCTGCGAAACGTGTTTCGACGGAAAGTGTTCGTCGCAATCTTATTAAAAATTCTCTACAACAAGTTGAATGTCGGAATGAATACAGCGGAGTCCATTTGTAACCAAATTTTGTTAAATTCTTGTTTCTTTGCGTATCAGATTGTATTTTTATAACAGTAGGGTGATAAGGATAAAAAGATACGTATGGGGTTTCCGCCCAGTAGCTTCGTCTGCGTTAACAGGTTTTCCCGTGGGAAAGAAGTATTTTCCCGCGGTAAAAAGTAGCCTTTGTGTTATTCTGATGTATAAGCTATAATATTATTGTAAAGTTTCATTAAAATCTGTCCAGTAATATATAGAGATAGAAGAAGTTTCATCAATTTATCTATCTTTTTCTATCTATACTATAATAAAACTGAAGAATCGGTGTGTCTGTACATTGATTTGTTTTTCAAAAAACTGATTGTAGGTGACAAAGGGAGTGTAGCCGAACACAAAAATACAAGTTATGAAAAAAATGACCGTCTGTCTGTCTGTCTGTCTCTTTGTACACGCTAATCTCTGGAATCCCCGGATAACATCATAAATATTTTTTATCACGGGAAATTAAATAAAAATACAACGCGAGCGTAGCCGTGGGAGGACAGCTAGTTTAGCTAGTAGTTAACTATAATAAAAAGCTTTCTCACTAACTAAATTTGGTATTATTCTTGAGTCTAATTTTCTTGTTTTCTTTTTTACAGGTAAGCCAATTAACATCATCATAATGAGCGTAAGTAAGTACGTACTGACAAGTATTATTAATATGAAATTATATCATTATATTTTTATGCTTGTTAACTTATTAAGTAATATTATTTCATAATATTTTCTTACAAAATAACATCGAACGTGTAAGTATATAGTATAGTTAATCTGTAACGAATATCAATAAAAGATAACTTTATTTTTCTCTAATGACACTAATGAAAATGAAAATGAAAATGAAAATGAAAATGAAAATGAAAATGAAAATGAAAATGAAAATGAAAATGAAAATGAAAATGAAAATGAAAATGAAAATGAAAATGAAAATGAAAATGAAAATGAAAATGAAAATGAAAATGAAAATGAAAATGAAAATGAAAATGAAAATGAAAATGAAAATGAAAATGAAAATGAAAATGAAAATGAAAATGAAAATGAAAATGAAAATGAAAATGAAAATGAAAATGAAAATGAAAATGAAAATGAAAATGAAAATGAAAATGAAAATGAAAATGAAAATGAAAATGAAAATGAAAATGAAAATGAAAATGAAAATGAAAATGAAAATGAAAATGAAAATGAAAATGAAAATGAAAATGAAAATGAAAATGAAAATGAAAATGAAAATGAAAATGAAAATGAAAATGAAAATGAAAATGAAAATGAAAATGAAAATGAAAATGAAAATGAAAATGAAAATGAAAATGAAAATGAAAATGAAAATGAAAATGAAAATGAAAATGAAAATGAAAATGAAAATGAAAATGAAAATGAAAATGAAAATGAAAATGAAAATGAAAATGAAAATGAAAATGAAAATGAAAATGAAAATGAAAATGAAAATGAAAATGAAAATGAAAATGAAAATGAAAATGAAAATGAAAATGAAAATGAAAATGAAAATGAAAATGAAAATGAAAATGAAAATGAAAATGAAAATGAAAATGAAAATGAAAATGAAAATGAAAATGAAAATGAAAATGAAAATGAAAATGAAATATGTTTTATTCGAAGTAAGATTTTACAAATCACTTTTCGACGTCGAGGCGGGTTCACAATTTGGCTGTCTTCTGTGGAGAAGAACCCGCCGGAAGAAACTCCACAGGCGTTGCATCTTTTCAAAATATTTTACAAAAAACATTATTTTATACAATTTGATTCATATAACAAAGAGTGCAAACGAAGTATGCAATTAGAGTAAGGCAACCAGTCAAAGTAGAAAAACTAAATTATAGTTATAACCAAAAAACAACCGGCAATCGACTAGAGCAGACCAGTCCCCCCAAGCAGCACCACGTTCACGGGTTTGACGCATGGGTCATCCATCGCCGGGCTCAACCATATTAGAGGGAACCCACTATTAAACTATTAACACTATTAAATAAAATTGTGTCTGTATAAAATGTAATGAATATTATATTTGTGTCAAAGTCTTTAGTTTAATTTCAATCTGTTCCAATCATGAAGGAAAAAAAATATCTACGCCCATATGGAGTAGTAATCATGCCTATTTTGTATCGAAACCAATGCGGCCGCTCAGAGAGGTGGGAGGGTAGGTGGAAGTGGGAGACGGGGTTAGTGTTTTAACTCTATCAGTCTCTATCACACATCTTTGAATACGGTACGTTAGGAAAAGATAGAGACATTCATGTTATGACATGCCCAATGAAAAACAAAATATCAATAAAGTATGACATTTATTTGTCTTTATTTGGCATGTAAAAAACATGAAACTTAATGGTTGCTGAATTAGAAAATAGTGATGTGATGTTTTAAGAATCGTAACGTATATTTATCGATTAATTTCGTACATTTTATCACATGGCTACTGGACTTATTTATCGAACCTCTCATAAACAATCAACTTGCAACTTGCAATAATATTGGTAACATTTCGTACTTCCGAATTCTTCTTAACCGAAACTTAATTGACCGAAAACGGTTCATAGAATATTTAGTTCCAATATTTTTCATTTGACATAACTTCATTATACCATAAATATGTTAAACAGGAGTATAATTTTCCAGAAAAACTACAACCATATTATCGAAATGTTATTTTTGGTTTTACCAACTGTTTTACTTCATATATATTAATTATCCTGGAGGTTTATTAAACATAATTTACTTTTCCCATAATTTATAATGGATCTAGTTTTGTAAATAAATTAAAAAGAGAAATGAAACTCTGAAAAATGAAAATCTGGTAAAAATTATTTCGGTAAAACAATAATATGGAAAGTAAAAAAAATGCAATCCGTTTTCGGTAAAAACATATTCGGTATTAAAATTTTCGGATTTAAGATAGGTAACCATTTCCTAGAGCGCAGCGAAATTTACCTAGAGAGGCACAAGGACAGACGGCACCTGATGGTGAGTGGTCACTGTCACAAAATTTTAAACAATAATTTTAATTTTCGGATCTTTTGGAAAACTGCGATAAATAAATGAAATAAAAAAATAATAACGCTAACGACTCGATTCTATATTATTTTTTATCGACTACTTCACATCACTAAAAATCAACAACACAATTTTCTGCTACAAAATTGACCACGAAAATTGTAAAAACCAAGCGGTTTACTACTCACCAGAAAAATGTGATACCAGCAAGCTTTGTAGTTTTGTTTGCGACATGGTTTTGGCACAATTTCACTGCACTATTAACCTTTTTGTGTTATTTATTTATTTTTTTATATTTTATGACAGAACATCACGACATGTCGTGAACGACTATTTGAAAGAAAAGTGTGAATGTGTGTGTGAGTCCAAAAAACATGTCTCAGCCGGCACCCATAGTACGTTTTGATTACTACTCCATTTGGGCGCGTAAAATTTTTTCTTCCTTCATGGTTCCAATCATCTGCCACAAGAGACTTAAAACGCCACATTGTTACTTCAAAAATTAATTAATGAAAATGAAGTAAATTTCCACGACTTCAAAGTCGGTCTTCTACAAAGACAGTTGGTTACTTTATGGTTATTAAAAAGAACCAAGTTATTAAAAAGTTTTTAACGTTTCGTCACAAAAAGCGTGCATTAAAATTTTGGTATTAATCTTGTCTGGTGACTTTTTAATTGTTTCACTTCAATTTAAACTGTTCATTTTAGTAAATTAACATACTTATTACGTGAACATAATATCGAGGATCAGAGCCTACTCCGAAATCAGGGAGAATAGGCCTTACTACGTCGACACGCTGGCCCAGTGCGGGTGTGTCCACTTGAGACACAGCCTTTGAATTACTTCGCAGTTGTGTGCAGGTTTCTTGTCTGTTTGTTTGCATTGAATAGGCTCCGAACTACTAAACCGATTTCAAAAATTCTTTCACTGTTGGAAAGTTTCATGATCCCTGAGTAACATAGGCTATATTATTTTATTTTCGAACAAATTAGGGATATTTACTAAAACTTCAATAATGTAGCCAAAGATGTAAATAATACCTA
The DNA here is from genome assembly GCA_948473455.1 of Teleiodes luculella. Lineage (NCBI taxonomy): Eukaryota > Metazoa > Arthropoda > Insecta > Lepidoptera > Gelechiidae > Teleiodes > Teleiodes luculella. Next base: position 1,549,069 of record OX419604.1, read on the forward strand.
AATTATTCTTAATAATTGAATAGACTCCGAAACTGGTGAACCGATTTTGATGAAACTTAGCACAAAGATATAATAGACCTTGGGAAAGAACATATGCTACGATTTCATCATCATCATCATCATTTCAGCCGAAAGACGTCCACTGCAGGAAAATTCCTTATTCCCACGGTAAAAAAATTTGAATCTAGCGGAGTTCCCACAAAGATAGAATAAACTATGGGAAAGAACATAGGCTACCTTTCACCGCGGGGAAAATTACTCATTCCCAAGGGAAAAACTACTAACGTGGGCGGAGCCGCGGCGGTAAGCTAGTATTTACTATACACATTGATTTTTCTGTATGAAAATGAATAAGCGGCTCGCAGTTTCATTCGCAGGTCTTCATATTTTCCGAGATAAAAGTGACTTATGCATACTATTACCTACCAAACATTCCATTCCATTCCATTTAGCCGTTGTTGTGTGACTGAATAACAAACATCTAAACTCACAAACACATTCTATCTAGACTTAGATATTAAATATTAGAACCTTTGATGTGAAACATTTGTATGAAAAATAATTTGGGCTTATTGTTCATACAATTCTCTACCAATTCATTTTCTAAACGCAATAGGTACCCATTTGTCTTCGTTGTTCGTTATCCATCTGCGTAATTGAAAAATAATAAATTCATCAATTAATTGCTTCTTTGTTTTGTGAAAGACGTTCTTAATCAAAGCAATTCATCAGTAAGTTTTCTGTCAACGGCATATTATAATAACGTAACCGATATAGCTGAATAAAACAGAATATGCGTGATTTTTTAAACAAAAATAATACATAAGATTATTTTTGCCACGGGAAAAACTGTTAACGCGGGCGGAGCCTGTATATAAGGGTCAAAATCAGAGAGGTGAGCATTTAGGTGTCGACAAACTTTTTTATATTAAAATAACATGATATTACTAAAATGATTATTTTAAAATAAAGATTCTGTGCATAATTACTAGGCAATTAGCATATTTATTTTTCTAGAATAGTATTATATTCGATATTGAACAAAAATAGGTCCAAATAGTCATTCCGGGAACGCGTCCTTATACCATATTTCATAATTCAGACATGTCAAAAATGTTTACAATTACGACTTAATTACAACAAAAATTTAATATTAACTTTTAAAATCATCAAACTAAGAATAGACGTACAAATTAGATTAATATTAATTTAATTTCTTCACATTTTGGCTATTCAAATGCTGTCCGGCGTTTACCAAATCATTCCGTGAACGCGTTGGATATCGGTCGATGGAATTAAAACAATGAACGTTATGTGGCGTTAGCGAGCAACAGTGTAAAGTTCGCTAGTTATAGGACCGGAAAACACTAACGGAACACGGAAAAAAATAATTGATTTTGTTTCTAAGTACCTTTTAATTTCATAGTGTCAAGCGTACTTTAATTCCCTGTCACTTCGGGAACGCGTGTTACATTATAAGTTTTTGATAATTTGCATGTATTTTTGCAAAATTCTTATAATTGTTACAGCTCACTTGTTGATAACCGCTAAAACCAATATATAACATTGCGGCGTCAAGCGTGACATGAACGTATCTGTCAAAAAGTCATATTCGGGAACGGTCATTTCGAGAACGTTCTCGTATATGAGCGTTCCCGAAATGACGATTTAGAGGCAAAATAATGCTGTAATGCTTTTAAGTGCATTAATAACCATGAAAATTTTTGGTTTTAGGTATTAATTTAGTACGAGTAACATGCAAAACAATAAAAATAGGGGAAAAAGAAATAAAAAAAAACGACTGAAAGTGGACAGTATAGCGTCTAAAAAAACATCGTAAAAAGGGTAATTCAAAAAAGCGCAAGTTTTTAAACCTGAATAAAAAGAGATGAAGAGACAAAAGTTAGGAAATATAAAAAATAAAATAAAGTTGCATAGACAGAAGAGGCATTTCATCATTTTGGGAACACTCCCGTCATTTTCGGGAACATCGCAAAAACAGCAATTATATCACTAATACGTAATGCTATAATTAAATCTTGCATATACAGCATGAAATGACCTTAAAACTTTTGTACTTATATTATTAATATAGAATGTAGTGCAAAAATGTGTTCAATAAACTGAAAATTTGGAGCAAATTTTACACTTATTGAAAATTTATGGAGAGTTATTTGAAAAATAAGTATTTTATATTGTGAAAATATACAAAATAACAACATTATACGATTTAGGAACAAGTTAAATACAATTTCTTGAACGTGAATCTTAAATGCATTTGTTATTTTATGATTAAAAAAATATTAAAAAGTGTTCCCGAAATGATTTTTAGCCCTGGCATTATTCTTATGAACAGGTAGAATTTCTAAAATATATGTTTTTGTGCGTGCTGCTTCACAGGAAAGATTAATTATTAATGACACAACAGACTCCGCTTGTTAGTTTTCTTCAAAAGTAAACTTAATTTCTCGGATATTTGAAAACCTAAAATGCTCACCTCTCTGATTTTGACCCATAAGCAGTTACGCGCTTTTGTCTGTACCAGTGGATGTCTTAAGAAAGCTTGAAAGAAAAAATCCTTTTTGCATTTTATTTGTAAAAAGATCATTATTTTTAAGTCGTTTGGGTCTACGATTAAAAAGCGGCCTGAAATACCGCTAATTTGTTCGCAAACATCACCCGGAGTGTAATTTTCACTCAAATGGACGGACGTAGACTAAAAGAATCTGTTATTTTTCAATCTTGATGTGACACAAATACCTTTTACAAAGCTATTGAATGAGCATTTCATTTTTCTACAATTGCTTGTTTTTGTACAATCCATTTTGCATTTCGCTGGAATGGTATTTTGAGAATTCTTTTTTCGAATGTCATTCTTTGTGTTTGTAAAAACATTCGTTCTTTTAAATTGTTTGTTTTGTTTTCGAAACCGTGTTATAGAATCTTGTTTAAAGCCAATTTTATTATTTTTATGAACTACTAACTTTTCGCCCCTCGACTACGCCCGCGTTAACAGGTTTTCCCGTGGGAATGAGGTACTTTCCCGCAGTAAAACGTAGCCTGTGTGTTAATCCAGGGTGTCACTCAATACCAAATTTTATTAAGATCGGTCTAGCAGTTTAGACGCGAAGAAGTAACAAACATACACACTCTCAAACTATGGCCTTTATAATAAATATTAGTGTGTTAAGAGCTACGTCTTTTTATAGTTCATTTAAAACATAATTTCTGCTAGAGTATATTCTGTAGATTTAAGTAATTGACTTCGGCAAATAATAAAAAAGTCAATTATCTGTGAGCAATAACATATTCTTGTAAAATTATTTAATAAAATCTTGCAAGCCAATTTTGACCCATTCATAATTTGTAAATTTATTGTCGTATAAAATAGCTTCTCAGTCTATAAGTATATTAAGTTTTACGTATATTTAAATATGATGTACAGCAGAAATTTTATATTGTTTCAACGTTCAAAATTAAAAATTATACCGATACATGTAAAGTATATTAAAATTTTATTATAAAATTTTATCTACTCTCATTCATTGCTTTGTTTCTATTTCAATCAAATTTGCTTTAAAAGTAAATAGTAATATAATATTTGACAGAATATTTTAACGATTTAATTTTAAACTGAGCTTACCGATACCGATATATCTGACTTGGGAACCGCGAAAATCTAACAAAGGTTTACAATATTGTGAGAGTCTATCTTCTTTGGGGTAGAGTCTTCCGCTCCCCCACAAGTCCAGTGAAGCTTGATTCGTCGTAATTTTCACTATTTTTTTTTATCTCCTTTTTTTGTTGTTTATAAGTTTAAATTTCTTCTCTCCTCTCACAATTAATTAATTTCTATCGGCGGAGATTTTTCATTAGCATTGTACTAAATAATTACCAATACACACTATTGTTATTCGTCTGTAAGTCTCCCTAATAAAATAAAATAAAATAAAATAAATAGTATTTTTTGGACTCGAACACAGGTCAATTGACAAAAAAAAGAGAGTCTATATTAGTCTTAAATACTGGGCGTTAATAGATAGATTTTATCATGATCTAAGAAAACAAGGTCTAACACTCCGACTACGTGACTTGACACAAGCTTACGTCATCATGCCGTTCATCCTTGTAGAATAACACGCATTCGAATGCGTGTTAGGTTAAGACCATGGGTTTTTATATTAGGTTTTTTTAAATATAGATTTTAAGAGATAGGAACACAAATTTTTCAACGGAAAGTCCATGGCGCCATTCTCAATAAGCCCCTATTGATCAAAAGATTTTCTAAAAATGTCCGCCCTGCTGAACTCTGGGAATATCTGCTATCGAAACTTCGCGAGGGCAATTTTTCATTAGAGACATCCCCACTCTAATGACACGAGATATAGCACTCCAGTGATTTGTCAGAAAAAGTTTACGACGCCTGCCAGTTGGGACTTAAAATGTCGATAAAATATTATATAATGTCGATTAAAGTATGTCGACAGTAAAAAATCGGTAAAAAATAAAATATAAAACAAATCGACAGCAAAACCGTAAAATTTTGTTAAGTTTTTTTTATTGAAGTACTCTTGTGTTGAGAAATCAAAAATCAAACTTCATTTTCTAACTTCTTCTTTGCGAGCCGATGACAAATCAAACTATATGTTTGCCGCCTAGTTTCTAACTTCAGTAAGCCAGTTGGTAGTGCGTCTGCCTTCGAAGCAAATGGTCGCGGGTTCGAATCCCGCCCAGGGCAAACATTCGTGTGATCAAGTCCGGTGAAGCTTGATCCGTCGTACTTTTTCAACTCAAGAATTGGTCAATAAAAAAAAAAATAGAACACTTGTGTTTGCCTTGTCTGTACCTATATAGAAATCAGAAATTAGTTATTATTCATTCTTTTTTTTTTTTTTTTTTTTTAATTAGTTTACCTAGTTTGGGGTCAGACGGCCGTGTGTGAGATGTCTCATTCTCTGACTCTAAGACTCATTTATAATACACTAGCTTTCCGCGCGTTAACAGTTTTTCCAGTGGGAACTATGGGCATGGGCAAATGAGGCATTTTCCCGCGGTAAAAGGTAGCCTATGTTACTCAGGGTGAATGTAGCTTTCTAATGGTAAAATAATTTTTAAAATCGGTGCAGTGGTTTTTGAGTTTATTCATTACAAACATACACACACAAAAAAATACAAAACTTTCCTCTTCATAATATTAGTATAAAGTATGATATGAAATACAGAAGTCTGCGGTATTAGCTATCTATTCATGTATAATATTCTAGAACTACCAACTGCGGTCATGTAAACCTAACCGCAGAATATCCAACCTTTATCTAATTAGTTCCACCTACTAACCATAATAGTACAGTAGCCAACACATTCGGCTAGACACTTGCTTTGCGAAATTCACCCTTACTGCTACGGAATCACGGTGCCTTCAAAGTCAAAGTGTGCAACCGCTCTTGCTAGTTTACTGTACGTTGTACGTTTTACTGTGGTCATATTAGTGCTATAGGTTTACCCTAAATTAATAATGATTAAAAAAAGTCGATTATTGTTCTCCTTCGAGATAAAAACTATCTGTTTTTATTTCTATATCATTTGTTTCTAAAATGTACACTGTACAGTAGGCAGCACATACGGCTAAACATTATGACCTTGAGAGCGCCCGTATTCCGTAGCAGAAGGGGTGAATTTCGTAGTGCTGTTCTGTACTTATGTAGCGCATTATTTTTGAATGGCTGCACTGTACCGAATTAGATACATTAAATAAATAAATAAATATGTGGGGACATCTCACACACGGCCATCTGACCCCGAACTAGGCAGAGCCTGTACTATGGGTGTCAGACAGCTGATATACATACATAAATATACAACAACCAGACACAAGGCAAACACAAGTGCTCATCACACGAATGTTTGCCCTGGGCGGGATTCGAACCCGCGACCTCGTGCTTCGAAGGCAGACGTACTACCAACTAGGCTACGAGGAGGCCGTCGATTTTGTTTCAACATTATATTTTTTATTTCTTTTTTTTTTACACAAAAAACGCACATTAATTTTGTAATAGCATTTGTCTTTTTATTTAAAACCTTTAGAAATTAATCGACAGGAAAATATCAATTTACTAAATCATAACAACGAATCCTATGAATCTTAATTATTAAAACTGGTATTAAAGTTCAAACCGTTACTGTAACAGGATTATTTTAAATACCTGTTACGGTCACCACGTTTTACCGAAAAGTTCAAAATAGGGGACGGCTAAAGCGTACTGAAGTTGTTTCGGCTTTGGCGAGATTCGGCTAAAAGGTGGCAAAAACTCTTGTGCTTGTTGGCCGTCCCAAACATATCCTTTCCGAACCTGACCACGAAATTACTGATGCAGTTAAAGCCGCAAAAGAATTTATATTACACCTAACAGAATGCCCTTCTGGTAGCGAATACCCTTCAGATAACAATTACCCTTCAGGTAACAATGCCCGTACCCGCCGGCGGAGGCGCGGCCAAAACCAAGATCAAAAATAAAAATCAGAGACGGAGCCCATCAGGCGTAGTCATCTTCACGATGTTTGGCCGTATCAACGCGCTAGGCCTAGGTTCGAGGCTCCTTTGAGCCGCCCCTAGACGCGTTGGTACATGACTACTTTGTCCGGTGAAGCTTGATTCGTCTTGTGCTTGTCTTATCTTAAAGGCGTTGTAATTTATTACTCGTATTACTTAACCTTTACCATAAAGTCGAAAACGAATGCATTGTATATAGTTGTTTTGCCTTATAAAGGGTTAAATCGAAAATAATTTTGATTAACTCACTCTCTGAACATTTTTTTTTTGTTCTTTTATCCCTTAAGGGAAAGGCAAAGAGTTCAAAGCCCATACAGCCTAGTCTTTAGAATCTCCAAAGAACGAACGCTATTTGAATATTTTTTTTGTGGCACTAGCAGAGCTTGCTTTGTGCCAGTGTCAAGTTAACTAATTCTTAAAAGGACAACTGTCAGAAGTCAGTGGAAATCAAAGGAAAATAGTCTTTAATGCTTCATCGAGTACTACAAACACCAATGCTATATCGGGCGCGGAATTCGTTTTAATGCGCAATTTTTTTAAATTGACCTGAGTCGAGTGAGAGAGTAGAGAGAGCTTGAGTCGAAAAAGTACGACGGATCAAGCTTCACCGGACTTGCGGGGGAGCAGAAAACTACCCCAAAAAAAGTCATATACCAGGGGCATCTAGGGGCGGCTCGAGGGAGCCTCGGACCTCGGCCTAGCGCGTTGATATTGAAAAACATCGTGAAGGAGCGGGGAAGTGAATGTCCCTTCTCTAACTGATAAGCCGAAACTGGCCGAAAAAGACATTCGATCGAACACTATTTTGAATACAAACTTCGTTCCGTTGTTCTAAGACGTTATTTGGAACAGTACCTTTTCGCTTCGACACCTCAGCACAAGTTTCAAGTCGAATTAGTAACTTTCGTCCCCCAAAGAAAACAAATTAATTTTGACGATACTGTGCCAACAGTTATAGGAAACTTGGCCCGCGAAGTAAGAGGTAATTATAAGTAATGAGCGAAATACTTATTCAAACTTTGAACGAAATTATTTATTTAACAAATAACGATCTGTTGTTGAATATTTCTTGCTGAAGCATGAAAACTGGACTGTAACGTTTTGTTTATAAGGTTTAAATTACAGTTTGTTTTATCTCATTAAAATGCGCGGTAATCGACACATTTAAAAATTCATTAGAAAACGGCTATTCAGCCAGCTATCTTTTATATGACAGACCAATATATATTTTTGTTCTAACGTCAAATCAGCTTCTTTTTTTTAAGAAATTTTGTATTGACCGTTTTTGTACGATTTTTACTTTGAAATAATTCAAAATTGCTTTAAACTAAGTTGTGTAGAGTGATTTTTTGCGCAGTATTGATAATTCAGTTTGAATACAGTCAATACCTACCCCTATTCAAACGTTTTTAAATTCAACGGAACTCTATATTCAAATCAAATTACATTGGCCATCAATCATAGGACGTGATAGAACAGGACGTGACGTCAGAGTAATGACGAACACGTCATGATGAGACTAAGGCCGACATTCACCATAACTAGATCAAGATTCTATTTACTTTAAAAATATGTACACTCAATTTAAATATTAAAGCCTGACTAAAGAAATTAAAATCCTAGCCATATTGCGGAATTTCAATGGAACTTAATTTATAATGGAAATTGTTGTCATAAATATAAAAATATACACGTGGCGCCGCCCCCAGGGCAGGTTTTTTATTTCTTTGGTCAGGCTTTCATTTGTTTCACCTATAGCAAAAAATAAAAAGGAACCTTTTAAAACTACGAAAAAAAAACAATCTTTATTTTTTACATATTTAAAATGATCGTAAAATTAAAAATATTGAGTTTGGGATTCAAACCCGCATCTCCTAGGCTGACTCTGACTTGGCTCCTGATAATTTGAAGAAAAAACTCGAGCTTCTACTAAAAGTTTGTTTGTACTATATGAACTAATATAGATGGAGCTAGTGTGCACTCTAAGCACTTAGTAAAAAGCGATAAAAAATTTCATTCGGCTCGAACGGAGACTCAGTGACACAAATTACACCTGTATGATGCGGGTTCAAATCCTTTCCACGAGATCTTTTTTTTATTTCGCTTGGCTTTGAAATAGTGTAAATACGCTAAAAGATGGTATCTGTTGGAAATGGGTATATTTTTTATTCCTGTTAAACCGTTTTTATTTTTGAAGGGAAGGGTTGTGCACGTTTTATTCAATTATCTCACCACATCACCCTGTGATTACATCGCACATTTACTTCGCAGTGCTTCGCAGTAACACGTCGTAACAATAAAAAACAACATCCGGCTAAATTAAAAAATAGAAGTAAAAAATAATTGTCTACCCACATTTGTGAAGAGAATAACATTGTAACTTACAAACTGCTTTTTTTTCTGGTGAGTATTTTAAAATGTGTTTGGTTTTTGAGAAGTATTTAATTGAATTTTTAAAGGGCAGAAACGACAGTATGTATTTTATTACTTACTAGTTAACATAACAGATATCATCCTGTCAAAATTACTATCTTTTTTGCTATTTTTTTTCTTATTTTATTTTATTACTGACTGAGCAAAAATAACAAAATATAAAAGACATTGAACTTAGCATTTTATTTTTTTCAATTTATGCAACCAAAAAATTTATTACAAAAATTAATTTCCCTATACTATAGAGAAACCCAGATAGGTACAATGTTATAAATTTCGATTAACATTCCATCCTTTCACTCGTTAGGCCACATGTGTCGCAGATAATAAATTAACAAAAAAGGTTTCGTACCACTGCCTCTAAATTATGATGTCATAGGTCACAAACATTTGGCTCTTAGAATTTATGTTTTTTATTTCAAAAATATATTTTCAATTCTCGTTAGAATGTTTTATATTATGATTTTTAAATTTATATTCCGTAAGAATTTGTAATTGTTTTAATTCCAATTGAATGAAATCCCACAAAAAACATTATAAATGTCTTTTCACCACAGGATGTCATGTCACACCAATTCACGACTGGTCCTTAATTGTTTTGTGTATCCGTTTCAGTAATCTTTTTAAATAAAAAAAAAACCTCTATTTCTCCTGGTTACGCTATAACTTTAAGAACGACTTATCGATTATTTTTTAATTTTAATTAATAGTTTCGTTAAAAGTTTGAAAAAAAAAAGATTTTTTTTTTTTTTAAATTGCGCAAATATATCTCATAACCACTTGCTTGCTTGTTTTAAACAAAATTTGAGCAAAAAAATAAGTATAATGTTAGTGATGCAACGAATACCTACCACTTTTAGGAATACGAATACGAATAGCGTATTTACTATTCTGCGAATACAAATACAATTATTTACATTTGGCAAATACTATTTACGAGTTCCTTTATAGTGCAGCACATATATTTTAAATGCAAGTAAATACACACAGATGCAATACATTTCTGTTTAGCTCAGCTCCCCATACATCCTACTTAGTAACTGCTTAGCTTAACTATGTGTAACATCTCAATATCCTAAAGTACGTAGTCTGTAGCTTATGGCCGTAAGTGCATTCTATGTGTGGGTGGGCTAAGTTGGAGGATTGAGCGTTAAAACACTAACAGACGTCCGGATCGGTGCGCTCCGTACCGTGACCTTGGGTGCCGTCCGGCCAATCACAGACTACTAACGTTCTTCTAAGTAGTCTGTGATTGGCCGGACGGCACCCAAGGTCACGGTACGGAGCGCACCGATCCGGACGTCTGTTAGTGCTTTTAGTTTGAGCTGATAAATAAATAGATGCTTGCTTATCGAGTGGGTTTCGAGGTTAACCTACCTCACAAATAAATAAATAAAGTGTATTTACTTAGCTATTCTGTTACACTTAGGTGCGTATATTGCTGTGTTCTTATAGCCCTTTTTTTCAGTTAGTTGACTTTAAAGTTACGAAGTTTCAAAAAAAAACCGACAACATTAATTTATATTTTACCTATAAGGGGAAATGAATTTTTAATTAAAATTAATCTTTCATGGTGGTATCTCTATTAATTTTAGGCATTAATTTGGACAATCATAGAAATAACAAATAATTCATCTAACGCTTTTTTGAAACAATAATTCTGGTCATTTACATCAAAGCGAACCAAATACTATTTTCTATCCAAACCTTTACAATACGCTAAAATAGCTTTTTAATAAGAAAAAACTTTTTTAAATGAGAGTTTTCATCTATCATTTTCAGAGACCGCATCAATAAAATCATCTACGAATCAAAATCAGTAATTAACCATTACCCTGCAATGCCTTATAGTTTACACCATACATAAGTTGGTTCGTGGCTGGCACTCAAGCCACGAGTCAAGTATATTTGCGCTCGGCTTAGCTGGTAAACTGAATACCACTACACGGATACCGAACAGACATGCTGGATACATTACAGAGCAACACAACCGCTCTTAGTTAAGTAAATCAAGCTTAAAGCGTGCAGCAAGCGTAATTGAAAAGCTAGTTCGAAGCTTCTTGCTTGAATAATAAAAGATATTTTACGAAATTGCTTTTTTGGCGTTACGGCCAATTAACCATTATAGGCCACTGTTATTTGACTAAAAAGAGAAATTTTGAGTAACCTACAATCTATATACCTATACACTTTTTTAAACAAACTATAGAAATGAACATTTTTCAAACCTACACGACAAACAAACACGCAAGCAATCAGAAATTTTGAACGCTTCTGTGCAATTTAGCCCAAATTGATTACAGCTACCTAAATTGTTATCAAAGACGGTTAACCAATAAGTATTTGACTCATAAATGTCTGGCATTATCTGCTGCATCGCTTGTTTAACATTCCTGTTAGCTTTTGCTCTCATAGTTAAAAAGTTTTAACGAGTCTATCGACGATGTTCCAAGACTTTACAATTTGTAATATTCGGTAAGTTGGTGGTTACGACATTATGGCACGCTGCCGATATAAAACAAGTTTTATGAGAGAAATTTTGTTCACGTTTTTTACCAGCTCATATTTATAGATACGTCCTCATTGTGAGGCTGAAGCCTGTCTTGAATTTGGGGTAAACAGACTTTACTTGACTAAACTGGTTAAATGAGAGTAGGTCAACTTCATACCCAATCTTTGAATTTACTGCAGATTTTTCTCGATTTTTTTTTATCGTGTGAACGCTTTTAGGTCCGGTGAAGCTTGATTCGTCGTACTTTTTCGATACAAGCATAATTCAAATAAATAAAAGAAGCAAACGCAACCCTAATGGCGTAAGGCGATTCAATGTATTTAAAGATCTATAGTTTCTTAATATATTTCAATCTTTATCTTTACAAATAGACTAGGATAACAAAATAATTAAGAGCGTAATATTAGCTAAAAACCTTTTCTAAATCAACTAATGACGTTTCTTCATATTTTATTAACATTTTTATTAACCTCCTAAATTAATTACGTCTCTACCTATATCAGCTCTACGTATAGCATTCTCAATTTCCTTACGGAAAAACTGTGGGATTTTAAAACGTACGTGACCCGTTTAGTAACTAATACTAAATTTTACAACCAATTTTATTATAGTAAAAGAAAAAATATTAATAATAATTAATTTCAGTAAAAGAAAAAGATATTATTGAGGTTTTCTCTCTCTACCTAAAGTTGTTTGTGTTGTTCCAACGATAAGGTTAGTATTAAGTACTGGTTTGTTATTTTGCAAATATAAATATCGTCGGTGCGCTTGCCGAACCTTATATGTGCAATTTTACCAAAAAAAATTTATTTAACTTTTGGACTCAGTTTTTCACGGCGCATCTAATGCCATTATCAGTTTGTGCAAATTCAGCCTAGAAACAAAAATGCCAAATCTTATATGTAAAAATACATTTTAGAAAAATCTGACATGTGTCGCACATTGCAATAAAGTTGGTACATATCAAGTTTTTAAGAGTATTTTTTGCACTTATCAGGAAAGGACCAAAATTTTATAATAATTTTAAGAAGTTTCTTTTGTTTATTTATGTAAATTAGTCATTGTAATAATCATTTTAGTCAAAATATGTCTAAATAATAAACCTCTTTGCAATAATCTTTAGTATAACCGGGCGTGTCCTTGAACTGTACGCACTTTATCGGTCCATCTTGTTGGGGCCTTACTGCCTTGGTGGTTAAGTGGGTGATTTCTTCTTACTGTCCAACGAAAATCCGACTGTTCCGACAGCCACTAAGTTTATTATTTTACATTAGTGGTCTGCTGTTATTTTCTAACTGGATTTTATCGTCCTCTCTAGAGAAAAATAACTTGTTGAGTTGAATTTTACCTTCAAGCATGATACAATTTAACAGCTTTTGGGGGGATTTTGATTACTACCTGCTAAGCTGGGTGTCTGAACACTTAGGAATCGGGGAAACGAGGTGACCAATGAGCTGATAAGGGCAGCGCCCGACCCATTGGACCAGTTGTTTCTTGCTCAAGACGCCAACTGGTGAATTAGGAAATTCACAAAGCACACAACTGACACAACGTCTGGCTGGAATCAGCTTGACTCGTACACTCCAAATAGCTAATTCCAGGTTTCCTGCCCAAATCACCAACCGAAATACTGAAACTCGACCGGTTGAGTATCTGTATACTCATAGAGCCCTTACGGGGCATTGTAACCTCAAAAAGCACATTAACAAAATGGGCTTATCAGAAAACCCTTACTATAGATACTGTGCGGACGAAGAGGACACTCTCAGTTACATATCCTATGTGAATGTGATGGTCTTGCTAGAATGAACAGCAATTCGGCTACTGACAGGTGATCACGACCTCATGCACAGCTAGAACAGCGGGGCTGCCGGAGAGACCTTGTTTGTTATAGTTTTACCAAATAATTGGTTTGTTGACGCACGCTTAGTAGTGGTTTGGCGGTCGTAGTATGGTCTTACTGATGGATAGGTAAGTGGTTTGCAAGGATTTGAAGAAGACGTTAGCTAACGTCATGTCTTGATAGATTACTATTGATGTAGTACTTCTTAAAGCGTTTTCTAAGGTTAAGTAGGTATAACCAGTTGGACAGAATAAACTTCCAGGATTAAACCGATAAGAGGATTTAATTTGGCTCGGCATCTTTCAAAGGCTGCTTAACAAATAGCCTTTCGTGCATGGTGACGGTAAAGGCGGGCCTATTTCCACAATTATATGTGTAACACGACTTTTTTTCGCATGGGTGGGATTGCTGCTCAAGCCATTCCATCTCCTTGAAGAACCTCAGCAGGCCTTCGACCTCCCTAAGGGCCTCGGGGATCGGCCTCTGTGTTCCGTGGTGGTTATTCCGGTACGTGGCTATTTTCTGGCACTCCAAGAGCACGTGGGCCTCCGTTTCTTCCGCCCCCATGAATCTTCTGCATAGTGGGCTATCCGTGAGACCTATAGTGAACAGATGTTTCAAGGAATCACCTGTTATTACGCTGGTTATGATTAGTCGTTGAGCCTTCCTCAAACTGAGCAGGATGCGTGTTAGCTGGTGATTCATTACAGGTATTGCCTGCTGGCTTGCCTACAGTCTCTGTGTTCAGCCCAGTAGCTGCCATGCTGATTCCTGTTGCAATCTAAGCATTTCGCGTACCTAGATGACCTGAAGGAATGGGTACTATGGGCTCAGGACCCTGAACTTTTAGGTCCGATCCCCTCCATCTTTTCGTCATGCATGCCGTTAATCCTGAAGACGAAAATGACATAGGTACGCGCCGAAAAGAAGCCACTGACAGTGAGACTAGGTTCATACTCGTAACTATTTTTTATCTCATTAGTTACAGAGATGGGTAGAAAAGTCTCTCTGATGGATAATATCCCTCCTTTTCTTCCTCCTCGCCTTTTCCCGATTAACGGGGTCGGCTTTCCTAATGCTGAATTTCCAGGTTGTTTTGTTGAGAGCGTCTTCTTTTTCTAAGTTAAGAACTTTCATGTCCTTTTGAACCTTAGTCATCCACAAGGTTAAAGGTCTTCCTTGTCTTCTCCTTTTAGTATCCATGATTAGGCATTTCTTCACTATATGATCCTCCGGCCTTCGCATGGCGTGATTATACCATCTCAGCCTACACTCAGCTAGTTTGTCAGCAATAGGCGCGATTTTAAAACTTGCGCGGACATACTCGTTGCATATTTGTCTTTTAGCGTGACTACTCCAAACCACCGCAGCATCCGCAATTCTCCCGAGTGGAACAAAAGTTTGTGACATATTTTTGTTGGCCAGGCTTTGCTCGCTACCATAGAGCATTGCTGGCCTCACTGCAGTTTTGTATACCTGCCTGCCTGCCTGCCTTGCCTTTTGTCCTGATACCAATCATCCTTCTCTTCACCATCCTAGAGTCACAGCTGCAGTCTCTGTGAACGACATCCATGTCAATCGCATTATCTTCCCAGATTACTGAACCAAGGTACTTAAAGGACTTTACTCTTGGGAGTTCAGTGTTGTCTACAGTTAGATGGTCATTGGCTACACAGGTATTAGTAGAACCAAAGTCGCAGATCATGTATTCTGTTTTTGTTCTGCTGATACACAGCCTATTATCTTCGAGACAGTTTGTCCATTTATTGAGTCTCCTGTATCTCTTGATGATGTTTAGAAATAAGAATCACGTCATCCACATATAAGATGTTCCACGGTGTGGGCTTTTGGACGTTGGCTGCAAGATAGTTTATAACAATTCATAATAATAATGCATAATATCCCGAAAGAGGAAAAAAAAAAACGGTAGTGAGCTGGTCACCGCCTCTCTCCTTACAGCTAGATGGGGTGGAATGATAGATAATCAGTACAAATTAATATCAAATTTGCATTTGATATGAGTTAATTTGTACTGATTGCACAAGAAAGGATCATGTATCGTGCCTTGGATGAGGTTTGTTTTCAGCAGTGAATGATCACACACAGGCCGTTAGACAGACAGACAGTACTAAGCAAAGTAATTTATTGATTTAGTTATTAAAATTTGAAAGTGTAGTTTAATTTAAAGTCCTCAATTGGTCAGTTTTGGCAAATTTATCAGTCATATTTTATTATTCAAATACACTTACGTCATAGTACAGGGTGAAAATAAGGTCAAACCAAACATGATATGTGCATAAAACCAACAAAAATCAGTGTAGCAGTTAAACCGATGTTCTAAAATAAAGTGACGATAGATGCTGTGATCGACTATATTTTAAACTATTTTTCCTCATTATCACAATTTTTGTAAACCTTTCTGTTAAAAAGAAAAACAGTTTTTTGTCTCTCCTGAAAAGTTGTGATTTTGCACATATAAGGAGTGGCAAGCGCACCGACGATATCAAAGATAAATATATAGGTAATTTTATTTTTAAATTAGTCTTCTTATTCACTGATCATCAAAATCTACTCTTCGTTAACAACCCATATTATGTCCTCACCGAGGGGCTCGAGCCTACCCGATAATCTGGGCGAACAGGCCTTAGTCGACCACGCTGACCCAGTGCCGGTTGCTCAACTTCACACTCAACTTTTGAATTAAGTACCTACTTCGCAGGTATGTGCAGGTTTCTTCACGATGTTTTCCTTCACCGTAAGAGCGTCGAATAAACGTACATATGAATCCGAAAATCGAAAACACATTGGTACGTGCCGAGGTTTGAACCCGCGAACTTAACAGGAAGTCAACGGACCTAGCCACTTGGCCATTGTTATTCCATCTTAATTTGAATCAAAGTTTGATATTTTTTAGTTCATTATTGTTTAGCAATCATCTAACAAAATGAGTCCATTGCTGAACTACAAATCTTCATCATCATCATCATCATCTCAGCCGAAAGAAGTCTACTGCTGGACAAAGGCCTCCCCCAAAGATCTCCACAATGATCGGTCCTGCGCTGCCCGCATCCAGCGGCAATCTTCACAATGACTTATTTTGCGCCAAGCAGCATTATTTTATTTCTCAACTAGCGACCCACCCCGGCTCCGCACGGGAAAATGGTTATTGTGGATTATCCTTAAGTATATTATGCATGTATTATACATATAAACCTTTCTCTTCAATCACTCTATCTATTAAAAAAAACCGCATCAAAATCCGTTGCGTAGTTTTAAAGATTTAAGCATACATAGGGACATAGGGACAGAGAAAGCGACTTTGTTTTGTACTATGTAGTGATGAGCAGCAAATAAAAAAAATTTGCTCAATAACTTGACACCCTATTTGACCCTATGTGTAACCCGTCACATCGCAAATTAGCCTAACACCTATTTCACTGCAGATCAAGACAAACCAATTTAGCCCTAAGTCCTATTGCATAAGATCCAGAACTAAATGAACCAACAAGCAATTACAACATTTTTCTACGTCCAGCAGCTATTGATTGCCTCAGGCTGTCTCGTTCTTACTCATAAAATTATTAAATGTAAAACAGAGATAGAGTGATCTGCTTTTTAAAAGGGTATGAAATGTAGGTTTAGGTCAGTTTTCATTTGGGATCCTTACAACCCTTTCAGACAGTAGAAGTGGGTTGGAATAACTTGATATAAATATATAAAGCACGTAGCATGTTCTTTTACGTACCTATATTTTGTACTGCACTATAATAATGAAAAAATCTAACATTTTAAATATCTTAAAAGTTCAAAATTCAAAATTATTTTATTCTTTATAGACTCCGTCAATTCAGAAGTTAGAAAGCTTTGAACATTCTTAGATTTTCGCGGTTGTTAATTGCACTAACCAGAACTAAATCTTGGAGAAAACCCGTTAAATAAAAAGCTTTGTTCAAGCTAAGACCGGTTCTTGTCTCAAACGAATGTACTGTACAATTATTAGCAATGAAAAAGAGGTGCCCCTTAAATTGCATAACATAAATATCCCTATTATGAAAATCCATAACAGACTTGCCATAACTTTAAATAGTATAACAATTAGAATCCATAATTCAAAAATACATACCAATATTAAGCATAGCTATTAAAATCCATAATTGTATAATCGTTCAAAATCATAAATTTAAGATATTTTGGTAAAAAAGAAGATAAGAGAAACAACATTTTTGGTGATAATAATAATAATTTAATATATGTTTACTATATTTGTCAAATTTATATTTCTTAATTATTATACATACTAACAGTATTCATATTAAAGTTAGGGCTTTTAAATATAATTAATTATGTATTTCAAAATTATGGATTTTAATCGTTATGACATTTATCGATTATGGATTTTCGATATATATACATTTTCAATTATGGGTCTTAATATAGACCCATGAAAAAGAGATCAAACAATAAAAAAAAAGGCGATGTATCAGTTTGAACATTACTGGGGTTTTTTTTATTAATCGTGTTTTACCAGATCATATATTGTGGGTTTTTTGCGTGCAGTATTTTTTATTATATTGTATAGCATTTAGTGTACAATCAGCTGCAAAGATGTAAGTGCATTTTGGTTTAATATGAACGCAACGACAAACGGTAGGCAAGTAAACGTAGGTAGGTAAACGTTTGAACGTTAGTGGCGTGGTAGCTAGAATTAAATTCGCACGTTTGCTATGAGAGAGTGCGCCTTCTGTACCTAGTACTATTATTTATTCTGATTCTAAATCAGGCTGTACCTACTATAAAAGGAAGATCTTATCTACGTTTTTCGTTTTGGTAACAAAATGAGCGTCTGGATAGCTCTTGACCACAAGGAGGGTTTGAAGAGCTGAAGTCGATTGTCAGTGGCTCTCAGCCCACTACAAAGAGATATATTGAGAAACTGACATTGTAATATGTTGCTATTTCGAAAAAGACAGAATATTGGGCAATTACTGATCTTATTAATATTTATCGGTATAATAACGACGCGATAGAATGGAAGAGTACGGCAAATGTAGAGCAAAAAAAGCACATCAGGCGTATTTTTGTAAAATTATTGTAAATCGAATGTTATTTTTACTTCACAATCAAGTATTTAAGCAAAAATCTATTTGAGAGATTTTTAGTCTTATGAATATTTTACCCAGACACAAGGCAAACACAAGTGCTCATCACACGAATGTTTGCCCTGAGCGGGATTCGAACCCAAGCGTGTTTCATTGGCTACCAACTAGGCTACTAAACCGCATTTAATTTTAAATTATGTAAAAGAATAAAGTTTGTATGGGGAATTTAATCTGATTATAGGTATGAAATAATAATAATATCTTTGCAAGAAGACAGTAATTACAGGTGATAATCGTATCTTAATTATGCACAGTGTCTTCAGCTTAGGTCTAAGCAAGCAAAGTTGCTTTATTTTACAATAGAATTAGTATTGAATTACAAAATGTCAAAAGATATGAGAAAAATAAAATACAATGTTGAATGTATTTTTGTGTGGCATTATCCAATGTAAACTAATGTAACATACCGGACGGGATGGGAGAATGCAATATCCCCGGGATCCAGGCAAAAAAAACCAGCTCGGGCGTTCTCAAGACAAATGGTGTTGCCAATGCGTGATAAAAGTTTCATTTCGTGAAACTAAGCTTTTTAAAACAAACTATTTATTTTAGCTTTTCAATAAATGATTAAAATATTTATTGAAAAAGCGACGATGATTGGTTGATGATTAATTAATTGTTGATTTTGTAACTACGTGTTCTGCTATATGGTAAAAAAATTGATTTTTTTTTAATAATAACATACTTTATTGGCACCAAGAAAATAATTACAAAGTAAAACATAACACATTGAATGCAAGAAGTCAATGGGCGGCCTTATTGCTACAATAGCAATCTCTTCCAGGCACCTTACTATTGAAATATGCAAAGAAGTTTTTAATTTAAATTCCTCATTGCTCATAAAAGAAATAATACACAACTTTTCTTTCACAGTGTGAAAAAGATATCACAAAAATAAAAACTACTTTATATTCGATTAATCCTTCGTGCGCGTAAGCGTGTGATTTTTTTTTTCTAATCATGATTTGCTGCTTATTTTATGAAATTTCGGTACCTATTATAAAAATATTATTCTGTATCCCCAAAAATTTATTAATGGTCGACGTCGCGGGCAGCAGCTAGTCTATACCAATATTATAAAGAGGAAAGGTTTGATTTTTTGTTATTTTGTTTAAATTGAATAGGCACCGAAACTACTGGACGGATTTAAAAAATTCTTTCACGGCTGGAAAGCTACATTCACCGTGAGTAACATAGGCTACCTTTTATCGCGGGAAAATGCTTTATTCCCACGGGAAAAACTACTAACGCGGGCGGAGCCGCGGCGGAAAGCTAGTTCTCAAATAAAACAAAATCGCACTAGACGATCCAAAATATTTAACCCTTTGACTTGCCGTCGGTCCCATTTTAACCTTACTTAACCCTCTTCACGTCCCGCAGCGGGCCAATGAAAATATGCTAATGCTAGTAATAGAATTCGTGACCTATCAAAAAGTGTTAAGATCCGTAATAAAATTACGGGGGAATAATTTTTGGGCCATCAAAGGTTAAGATTTTTAGCGTTCGTAGTTACTGGCTTTTATTTAATAGGTTGATTAAATTCTGCCATATTATACATATTATATTTTCTAGATTCATTGAATGCAACAAGATATTCGTACAGGGCAGTGTGTCAACAAATTAGCAATACGAGTAGAAATATTGATTTTAATTCTTTATGCGTCTCTTTCCTGTAGTTAATATTCTTCAATCTTTCTCGCATAGATCAAAGTCAAAGTATATTTTTTTTACTTTAGGATATTTACATCACTTAGTTAAGTCAGTTACATATTCTTTTCATTTAATTTAATTTCAATTACTTACCGAAATTCAATGTCGCGTGATACACGACAGTAACTGAAATTCTCTTTACTGAAAATGATAACATTATACAACAAACTTTAGCCTTAGTCAAAGTAAAAAGACATGTGGTGCAATTCTTAATTGAAAAAATATAGTACAACAGAAATTGCAGGACTAAAAGGCCACAAAAGGGAGGTATTGTCTTAATCCTTAGCATTAAAAGATTTTCAGCTGATGTTAGTTAGTTACACTGGAAAACGCTGTAAAAATCCCATAGGATACAACCAAAATCTAAGCAGACAACTGTACGTCAGAGATACATTAAGTAAGGCGCATTTTCATTAGTCGTTAGCGCCCGCGGGGAACCGTTTTCATTGGTCGTTAGCACCCGCATGCGGGGTGCGTGAAATTTGTGAAACGCATGCCATAAGGCTTGCATAAGGTGCGAGAGTCTGAATACAGTATGGCAAAAAGAGATTTTGTGTTTTGGGAACGCGCATGGTTTTTATCGACCGAGTTATCGACTGATTTATTTCATTGGTCGTTAGCCCGCATGCGTGGAGTCCCCGAATTCGGGCTTACGATCGACTTATCGACTCATTAGGTACTTATTTATAAAGGGCACAGAGGAAAATCATGCAATGTCACTTTTTTTTTGTACTGGCAATGCCATTCTACGAGTATATACAAGTGTCGTAGAACGATACACCAAAACATACTTTGCAATAAAAAGCAATGTCCAAGTCGTACAGGAAAAAATAAGCATTGTCCAATACAATATAATGTCAAATACAAGCAAAATTTTTTTTTGTACTACACACCATATCCAATATAACTCTACTTGCTGCATCGTACAAAACCATTTTCGTCTACAAAACAGAGAATTAAATTCTGTTTATGGCAGTTTCTCCTTCCGAGTCCACATTAATTAATTGTTACAACTTTCTTGCTGATAAAAAGTCGTTGCGTTCCATTTGTAAACGCTTTGGTTGAGTTTGTTTTGTTTATGCGCGGGAGTTGCGAAGTTAGACCGTGATTTTATCAGGGCTTCGGTGTTTATGGTTATGTCACTTGCAGATAGCAGTCAACTGGCTAACGTGAAAAGTTGTGTGATTCCCAAATCGTTAATTAAAGCTTGTCACTTTCTCAAGGCGGTTTAGTCGCTCTTGTCTTGCGTCGTCAACGAAGCTACAATTTACAAGTATGTTTGATATTCATTACGAAGTAAGCTAGTCTCAAATTTGAAGCATTATTTTTTTGCGATATTCGGATTGCAAGAACAATATCTTGCGCGAATAACCGACGGCCGTTGGGGCAAAAATGTTCTTGAATAGCGGCTGCACTTTGGAAGACGTAGCGTGGGCAGGTCCTATACAAGATGGACCGACGATCTGGTGAGGATCGCGGTTTGCCGCTGGATGCGGGCCAAGCAGGATCGGACGTTGTGAAGATCTTTGTGGGAGGCCTTGGCCCAGCGGTGGACGTCTTTCAGCAGAAATTATGATTATGTATGACGAATATTGTAAATATCATGAGGCGCAGGGCGGAAGGACAAAAAAAAAGTATAGTTATTTTAAATTCGAAAATATCTCTTTCTGTCTATCTGTTACATAGGCGATTGCGATAATTTGAAGGGTGATAGGACAGCATGATTGTACTTTTTTTTACTTTGACCCGCTTTCTACAAAAGAATCCCACTTTTCTCACTATAATGTTTTAAAATCCGGACTTGGCGAAAATAAAAATTTGCAACTCTGGATCATTCCCAACAGAGTGAAGGCAGTAATTTCTCCAATGTAAAAAATCAATTTTTACATCAATAACATAAACATTGTCATAGCAAAGTGATCGTTTCGGGGACCCTCAAATATTAAACTCAATAATCAAATTGAGTTCACTCGAGAAGAGGTTAAACTAACCAAAGGAAGTGAGAAACCATTATTTGTGTAAGCATCACTCGAGGGGATGGCGAACCTCGAGTGTTGTAATTATTTCAAGAGGTGCTTCACTCGTGTCGACAATTCGAGTGAGGGTTTTACATAAGCTGTTTTATTTTTACACGCTTTATATTAGCTTCACAAGTAACTATGTATGTAAGAAAATCTTGGAATCTTAATTTGACCCACTTCCCGGTCTTCGATTAGGATGAAATTTTGCACACGCTCTGAGTTCTGATGACAATTCATGACTAGCTAAGAAACGTCATTACAAATCCAATATGGCGGCCTCCCTAAGATGGCGAACTGGCTGTTTGAAATCCACCCCCATGATATGGGTATCAAATGAAAGAGTTTGCTGTCAGAAATACGAAAAAAAGTCACGTGACTTAAATCCGCGGACGTCCAAGATGGCGGACAGGAAGCGTGTTTTTTAGTTTTTTAAACTATGTATTATTATTGAACTTTCAAATTTTTCGCGTTTGTCAATTATACTACTTGCTTATCGTGTGGGTTTCGAGGCTAACCTACCTCACAAACCCTGGTGTAGGAATTATAGAACCGCCTTAGGCTTCCGACATGGCTCCTATAACGACTACATCCGTAGATAGTAGCCGGGACCAACGGCTTTACGAGCCTTCCGAAGCACAGAATCAACTTAATTTTCGGACAACCAGGTGATTCAGCCTGCAATATCCTAACCAAATTCAGAAAAGTCTCACAAAGTAATATTTTAGCCGGGATTCGATCGAACCGTAACGGCAGGCGAGCTTTTAACCACTCGACCACGAAGGCTGGTCAATTACACTAACAATTTTTTTTCGAACAATTTCCGCGATATAGTTATGAAATTTGGGTTACATCATGCACCGATCACGTGATCGGAAGGGAAGTGTCCTCGGAAAAAAGTAATCGATTCTAATTAATCCCTTTGTTAGATTATCGAAAAAAAATTAACACGTATTTTTTTTTTTCAATTTGACGAAGATTTACCGAATCAAAATGTATGAGAAGGGTACTATGACGTCACTTGTTTCGTACAATTTGTATGGCGGCGTGTCGTTACTGGAAATTTCAAAGTGCTGTATCGTCGGCATTTTTCGTTTGCCAGACGAAAAAAAAAATACGTGTGTGTTATTTTTTAGTAATCTAACTGACGAACTAATTAGATTTTTTTAGGACACTTCCTCATTCTGCTAAACAAATCTGTTTTAAACCAAATACGGTTTACATTTACACCCCGTGGCCTAGTTGGTAGTACGATTGCCTTCGAAACACAGGATCTCGATTTCGAATCCATCCTAAGGCAAACATTTGTGTGATGAGCACTTATGTTTGCCTTGTGTCTGGATGTTGTATATTTATATATGTCTGATATCTATAATACAGGCTCTGCCTGATTTAGGGTCAGATCTGTGGGTCAGATAGCCGTGTGTGGGATGTTCTCACATATTTATGTATTTATCTAAAACATATTTTATTTAGTCAATTGAAATTAGTAAATGTGAATGTGATATGATCGTTATCTTTTAGTTTTAAACCCCCGAAACTTAGAAAATATTGTTAGGAATCAGTATAACCAGGCAAAGCCTGTACTATGGGTGTCACATAGCTAATATACATTATATAAATATACAACATCCAGACACAACGCAAACACAAGTGCTCATCACACGAATGTTTGCCCTGGGCGGGATTCGAAACCGCTATCTTGTGCTTCGTAGGCAGACGTACTACCAACTAGGCTACTCGTACAAGGCCGAAAAATGCAGAGTATTCAAAAAGGCAGTTTTGCAATAATAACCAAATTAGTATTACGCCTACTAAAATCACTAGAAGCAACTTATTCAAAGCGACTCAATTTCCCGAACAAAGCGTTTCGCTCCGTACCTGACGAGGCAATTAATAAATAGCTGCGATATACGTCCCGTACGCGAATTCAGCTGCAAAATTATAATAAACGAGAACAATGGAGTGTTATTTATGACGCCAGGTGTGTGTTACACCGTCACGCATTCTATTTCATTGTTTATTTCATCATCGTCATTGTCTTTACTATGCCAATCATAAATCCAAACAGTTCTAATCAATTCATGTTACTAAATTTATGTGTAGCTTTTTCTTTTTCTACACGTTTCTAACTGAACAGTTTTTTTGTAACAAATATATAAAATAATCAGAAAATAATTAAATTGGAGTTCACATTTAATAACTTGATTTTCCATACGCCAAAGTCCTTTAAATTGGTTACTTTAGCATTAATAACCGCTCACGTGACCCAGTTAACCAGGGATTAACAAATGAAATCATCCGTTAATCGACAATGTAAACTAACGATTAACAATATAAAACACTCGTTGATTGACCTTGCAAACTCCTGGTTAACAAGGCCATTTTTGCTCACAGCTGTTGAAAAATGATCCTTTTCTTCTAAATAACTAAGTCTAATATTGTTATCGTACTTGCTTCGTATTCTCTATAAATTTGACGTCTAAAAAACCGGCAACACAAGCCCACCACTAGCAATATTAAAAAAAAACAATGTCAAAGTGCAGTCTGTCAGTTGACCGCACGGAGTACGTCACGTCGCGTGTTATTGAAAAGTTTTGTGGGTTTTTTATTGATAATCTGATGGAAATACACTTGTTTTTCGGTAAGTACACACTTTAATCTATTTTATTACAAGTTGTCACAGGTTTTTACTAAATTCACCTCGATTTCAGTACTTTACCAAACCCCTTTCTAACGGCTGTTCATTTTTCTTTAAACAAGGGTGTATAATTATTGATTCTCATATTTCTCAATAATGATAAAAGTTATGCTACAATTTTTATCAGTTTGGTTGAATATGAAATAAACTTTGTATTGAAGCAATACTTTGGGAATAGTTGACCAATTATTTCTTTAAAAAAGTCTTAAGAGTTTCACAACGCGCGCCGCCGATATTTTCCGAAAATTCAAACCTTTATAAACGCAAGTTATTGTACTAACATTGGTATTGTTTTTTTGCTTTTCTTATTAATTATTAATGTTTTAAGATATTTCTAATGAAAAAACGATATGTCATCGCTTTAATTTTTGAGTTTTGAACAATTTTGCAAAAGTCGCGCTAAAAATTCATAATCTCCATTTTCACGACTCTTTATATCAAAAACTGGATCGCTTTTCAAATAAAATAAGCCATAGTAGCATGACTCATTCATTCAGCAACCCATAAATCAACACTTGATAGTGTTTTTGTAAGAAACCAAGGCACAATGAGCGTTTTTGTGCCACTTGACGCGGCGCGCGCTCGGGTTAAAATAAACAAATGGATCGCGGGCGAGTTACGGTAGGTTGAGGCGGCGGGCGCGGCCGTTCAAATGGGTATTGGGATGGCGGCCTTGGGCACGTGAGCGGATAAATTCTTTATCTAATACAGATACCACAAGGTAAATTTTTGGTCGTATTTTATTCCTTTATCACACGAACGATCTCAAGCAAATTCTTCGTTCTGGCACGATTGCCCGTGTAAAAGCGGCCCGTCTTTAAGGTGAGATTAATACAGCGTTGTGCCACTTGTGCCACTCGCATACAAGGCACGTTTCGGCAATTAGCCAGCAGGAGCGGCAGAGTTATCGTACTCGGCTATCGTGTCTGTTGTAATTTGGGGGAGAATTGCCATCCTTTTTCTTCCTGACGTTGTCGTCATCAGTCATGTAGAGGACGGGTGTCGGGTGTGTGCTGGAAGATTTTGTTTGCGCCGAGTTTGGTGGCTGCAAAGCGTGATAATTATGCAAATAATGCGTGCGTTCCGATGATAAAATATTGAGTGTAATATTTTTGCTGACGTTAGGTTGTGAAGGCAAAAGTTTCGATTCAACATTTTTTTTTAATAATACGAAAAGATTAAAAATTTAAAAAATATACAAATTCAATTTAATATTTTAAATCAAACAGAAGGACTAACAACACAGACAGACGCTACTGTTGAATGTTAACTTAGTGAACTAGATCGCAGTTCCTGTTGGATAAACAAGTGAAAAGCTTCTGTGATATACCCAGAGTAATCTACTTTAATCCGCATCGCATGACATCCAAAAAAGAAACATAATTGTGTCCGACCAATTCAAACATATTTTCACCGAACGCTACCTCTTCAACACTCTCATAATGCTGTCATAGTAAGCCAACACTAATGTTCAACGTTAAGTCAGCAGCCATAGTGTTAACCACGCTAAATGCTACAAAACGTAACTTCAACCTTCATAAACCAAGCTCAGTAATCCCCACACTCGCTTCGGGCTA
This sequence comes from Teleiodes luculella, assembly GCA_948473455.1. Taxonomy (NCBI): domain Eukaryota; kingdom Metazoa; phylum Arthropoda; class Insecta; order Lepidoptera; family Gelechiidae; genus Teleiodes; species Teleiodes luculella. The sequence continues at coordinate 1,575,572 of OX419604.1, forward strand.
TTAACTAAATATTGCTCTATAACTTATTACTATTGCGTTTTTATGGCGCTACCAGCACTTTACGCTGATTATGATATAAACTGAGCTTTGTTCTGTTGTATTGTTACTCAAATAAAGAAACGTTTAAGTAATGGCACTAATTCTGAAAGTAACACTATTGTTTTATTTGTGAAACGAAATGGACCAGGTAATGGTCATCTTAATTCTGGAGTTGTCTAACATCAATTGGAACTTTATTAATGTGCGTCAATCGCACACTTAGGTCTTACGTCTAATAACTTAAGTCTGATATTTTGATATTTATTGTCCAGCCTGTTTGAATAGCTATGTTGTCTAACTATGGTTTGTTTTTTTATAACACTGCGGCGCAAAAAAGTAAAGAGCGTCTAGCTTTAGTTTCATAAAATAGTATAATATGGCTAAATAAAGTCATCTAAAATTTTAAAGTTTTATATCTGCAAATTCTTTTTTTGAAGATTTAATCCATCAGATTTACTTAATTAAAAAGCCACGTAAATTACAGTTTTATTATTCATCAGTCAAAACCCTTCCCAGATACTCAGTTATATTTGTATGTCAAGCTTTTTAACATACAATAAACCCCTTTGATTCTTGAAGAGCCTACCAGAATCCTCCTCGACAGCCTCTTAAGAACTTGGCCACTCCGCACCAAACTCCTTTGAGTCGGAACTAATCCCAATGGAAATTAACTGGAAATAATTCCTCCGGGAAAGATGATTTTGGTTTTGTTAGTAAAATTATGTTTCCTATTTTATTGAGTACTAGCTTCCGCGTTAATAGTTTTTCTAGTAGGAATGAGATATTTTCCTGCCTATGTTCATCAAAATTGGTTCAATGGTTTTGGCGTGAAAACATAACAAATAGACAGACACACAGAATTACTTTCGCATTTATAATATTAGTAGGGATAGGGAATTAGGGATATTTAAAGATGTTGTAAGCACAAAAAATGTGATGAATAGTGAATGTTAACTCTAACCAATAGACTCCCTGTACTTAGGTCATAAATTAACACCCGCGTTTGCACTAAACTTAAGAATCGCTTAAGTTTATGCCTAAAGTATTTAGGTTAGATTTGGTAACATTTTGTTTGCTAGTAACCTTCAGACTTTTAAACTAAACTGCTTATTTTCTGCTTTCCTTAATGAGCCCAATTAGGCTGTTAGTGAAAACCAATTCTTTTTTTAAGCTTTAGTTAGCTAAGATCTTTCTTAACTACGAAATGCCTATGATTAGGTTAGTTCAAACAGGTGTTAATATTTTAGGTAAATTTAGATAGTTTTTTTTACGAGTATAAACTAAAAAAAATAATAAAATAGAAAAAAACTATATTTACTATTCAGATAAAGAACGTTTTCCTATCTTTTTATCCGATTGAAACGCGAAAGGCAAAAACTTTCTAAAAAACCAACTTGTAAATCTCTAAAAGTAAAACGATCTGTCTTTGCTATCTTTGGAACAAAGTCAAGCGTTTGATCTCAAAACCAACGGTATTCGAGTTAGCACACTTTTCGTAGGATATTAGGGAGAATCATATTTTTCTAACCTACGCTTGTGTCCAAAATGTACGACCAACCAAGCTTCATCGGACTTTGTACCTATCTACCATCATATAGCGTTATTTTCCTCTTACTATAAAAGTTCTGCGACTGTCCATAATAAAACAAAAGGTGTATTTCATGATATTTACATAATCACAGCTCGTTTGATTACTTTTATTTATAGATTAACTAAAAAATTTACATGAAAAAAATTAAAAATAAAATATGTTTTATTCGAAGTAAGATTTTACAAATCATTTTTCGACGTCGAGCCTTCGACCTTATTTCTCATAGAAAATTATACCTCCTTTGATCGCCTTAAATTTAACTTGACGGCTCTGTAGCCTAGTTGGTAGTGCGTCTGCCTACGAAGCACAAGGTCGCGGGTTCGAATCCCGCCCAGGGCAAACATTCGTATCTCTGCCCACGCCACTTTGATCGCTTAGTCCCCCCACAGATTTTCCCATCGGAATTAGATCCTTTCAAAACTTAAACCCAATTACAAACTACCTTTCAGAAACAATAGATGTTGGCCCCTCGGTGGCGAAATCTAAACAATACGGAGTTGAATCCAATACTTGTGTCGAGGCTTTGTATTAAATAAACTTAATAACTATTGGTGTCTTTTATAATGTAGTTAGTGTAATCATTAGTTACTAGCTTTCCAACTTTTGAATTACTTTGCAGCTGTGTGCAGGTATCTCACGATGGCAAAACTGGCCAGCATTTCTTTGACCAACCTCCAATAGAAAAAAACTATGGAATTTTTCTCAACTTACCCTCCAAATTTCAAAAGAGATTTGAACAGGGTCTGTTATGAGTTGAATGGCATGCCGCATGTCCCAAAAAGAGAGCAGCGATGTTCATCAGTCAGACAACAACTGAGATCTCCAACCCAAGAACGAAGGAAAAGACATTAGACTGTAGCGGCGCGCCTGACTCAGGGAATACCGCGCGCGCTACATAAAGCTGACACTGCATACGATTGCAGTCACATATTGTAAACAATACTTAAGTCACATACGTCATTAGAAGTGCAGCCAATGAGGGATTTTCATTTTGACAGTTCTAAAAACAAAAAAAGGTTTCTCAAACTCTTACGTCAAATAAAATACAAAGTTAGGAAAAGAAATCACAAAATTTTGTCGCAAAAAGGACACTAGTGAAACGAACCAAAAATTTAAACGCAACTCAGCACAAATAAACACTAAACGAAATTAAAACACAATAAAGTGCGTGACGATTGACGTAACAACAACAGTGTTGCCAGTTTTTTATCTGCGCTGATTGGTTTGACAAGCTCGCTTTTGACATTTTATTTGACATGCATGCCATCTATTTGAGTCAATAGAACCATTTTTTTTTCTTAAATGCCATCTTGAAAATCCCTCATTAGAAGCTCAAGTCTGAATTGAATAATTACAAGTTCCAACGAAGTACAGTCGGACCGCGGTCCCCGGACTCACCCCCATGCCCCAAGGATGATCTTCCCTTTGCTTCCACAATACTATCGATGGTCTTGTGTAAGGTTTTATGGAAGTAAAATTGTTCTTGCGCGTGCTATAAAAATAAATCCGTTATATTTACTAAAGAGGCAATTTTTCGGCCTAAAACAACAAAGCAACTGAAACTCATCAAAAAATGTGGAAGGCCTTCAAAAACCTAATAAAAGTTACTTTCGAGACGCGGTGTCGAAGCACCCGTCGAGAATGGAATGTCGAAACCTCAACTCTACTAACTTTGTAATAAGGTCCACTTAATTTGATCAGAAAGGGTTAATGAAAAGTAAACGATGATTTTCGGTCGTATCCGAACCTGTTCGGCTGGAAATTGTTTTGAGGGAACGTTTTCTGCTGATGTGAGCTTTGTAAACTTATTTTTCGGGTTTAATAGAAATAAACAAAAGTGAGTGAGAGTGTGCGAGATAAAAGAGTCTATAGGGTAGTTAATAAGTAAGACAATTGATGCTCGATTTTAAAATAATATAATGTTCGTTATTTTTATGTTCTTAGAGAGAGATAACTTATAAAATGTGTAAAAATTATGCCCTTACGAGCCCGTCCCCATGTCTACGAACCACCGGGAAACCGGCCGCTGCCGGTGATCAGCTGCTGTCGTCATCGGAGGAGGACGAAGAACGAGAAGTGATGCATGATTCGCTGTGCGGAGATGAGGAATTCCATGAGGCGCACACAGAGCCAGAGAATCAATTGCCACCCCCACCAGTTGAGCGGGATGTTGTTCAAAGGTCATTACGGCCACGTCCCAGGTTAGATTTTAAGCGCTTTTTCTAAGTATGTTGTTCTGTTATTATGAGATTAGAGGGAGGAAGATGTTATGTATGTATGCTTATAGCTATAGGTGGCTGCGACCACCGACGATTGTCAATGTCAATAAACCAGTACGTGTTCAACCGTCGTTTGATGTACTCGCCCCTTGCTCCTTATATATCAGCGCGGCATGGTGCGGCGGACGGTGTACGTCAGCGGACGCCAATTCTAGTAATAATAGGAGAATAATTTATATAGATCGCGATAGGATTATTCTCTTATTATTACTAGAATTGGCGCCACCGTCCGCGCATCGTGGCGCCGTGCCGCCGTAGACATGGGGATGGGCTCCTTAAAACTTCTATTTTCTACTAGCTGTGTGCTCGCGGCTACGCCTGCGTTGTTTTCCGACTTTTCCGTAGTAACTTCACTTTCCCACGGGAACTCTTCAATTTTCCGAGATTAAAAGTATCCAAGACGTTTGACCAGGGATGTAAAGAACTACCAAGAAAAATTTCATTCAAATCGGTCAAACTCTGTTAACTAGCTGTGCGGGGGGGGTTGTCTCGGGGTGTGATTACCCCAAATGTCATGCAGCTGTCTATTGGTGTCTTTCTAAGCCGAGACTGACTGAAAACAAAAATAATATCAGTAATAAATCACCTATAGTACTACCACTACCGCTGTGCACTCCCTTAGGTATGCGCGCGGCGAGAGGGGGGGGCAACGCGCTCTGTCAGCCCGCCGTCAACGCTCGTGGCGGCAGCTAGTGTCATTTGTTTCTGTCCGTCATGTCCATACTCATGCACTTTTTTCCCCGGCTCCCACCTCATACCTCATACCTCAGAGAGCGCACAGCGGTAGTGGTAGTCCTATAATACATGTTGACAAGTTTGGGATGCCTTATTACGTCACTATACCTTCCAAAAAAGTTCTTACTTACTCTATGTGTAAAATAATACAAAATAAAACTGTAAATACTTATTTCTATTTGGTACCCCTCAGAATAATAATATCTGTTTCCTTGCTCTTGTTTTTCACATTAATCAGTCTTCTAAAATCGAAATTTCAGATACCTACTATTTTTCTTCTATTCAGTTAGGATACAGCCAGCAACCTGTCTACTTTTTATTTTAAAACAAAAATAGGTTAAGTGCTCTCAACACACTACAGGGTTTAATTCAGCCTTCTAAGTTATTTCAAAAGCTTTCCACTGGCGTCAAGAAAATTATAAATCGAGTAAAAAAACTGTTGCTTCTATAAGAATTTGCATTTTTTCCATTAACTCTCGGGCGTTGGATGAATAAGCGCTTCTTCGGAATTTAGTTCAGAACGTTTTAAGCCAATGCCCTGTAAACATCACAAACATTTTTGGTACAAAATCACAGAGGCTTTGTTTTTAAATTACCTATTTGACGGACTCGTAGCCTAGTTGGTAGTACGTACGCCTGCCGTTGAAGCACATGGTTGCAGGTTCAAACCCCGCCCAGGACAAAAATTCGTGTGATGTGATCACTTGTTTTTGCCTTGTGTCTGGATGTTGTATATTAATAGAAGTATATCTGGTTGTTGTATATCTAAATAATTATATTTCTTGATCTATATTTTATCTATCTATTATGTTATTTTATCTAAACATTAAGTAGATTTATTTTTTATTTAAGGTAAGACCTTTTTAGAGACGACAATAAGTAAGTATTTAAAATATGTAAGACAATAACTAAAGTTAGGAGCCTTTGTAGCTGTGAGCTGTATAAGTGTAAAATAATTACTTACTGAGAAATTCAAAGTTATTGCTAAGCAAAAAATATAAGAAGTGTTATTTTAGGATATCAGCCTACTTTGAACACAGGTTTTCTGGGGAATAATTGGTTTATATTTGTAATTCTTTTGTGAAATCCATGGTCCAAGAAACCAAGGTCTAATAATTAGACCACGTGACTGACACAAACCTACGTCATTTTGCGCTGTTCATCCTTGTCTATTACACGCATTCGACAAGGATGAATAGGCAAAATGACGTAGAAATGACGTAGGCTTGTGTCAGTCACGTGGTCTAATTGTTAGACCTTGTTTTCTTGGCCCATGTTGAAATATTTAATTTATAAAAAAAATATATTTTTAATTAGCGACGCTTGTAGAGTTGTCTCGGCGAGTTCTTCACAGAAGACCGTACATGTTGCTTTGCTGATCTCGCACTAAATGTAAACGATTTTAACTAAGTGACGTAGAATGTCCAAATTTTATAATAAAAAAAAATTAAGCCCGCACACGTACGCAGCTCTAATATACATTTCTGTGACGACGACACCATAATAAGTCGACAGATATAGCAGGTGTGATAGCAAGGCATATTAATACATATCTCGATATTTATTAAGTTCAGACCGTAAGTAGACGTAATATAGGCGAAAATATTATATTTCAATATAGCTACCGTGTGTGGTGACGAGCTATAATATAAGTTATATAGCTGGGCATAGTGTGTTGCTTTAGAGGTTTTTCTAATACAGAATATCTTTACCTTCAAAAAGCGAAGAAAATGTAGCTATATTCTAACAAACAGATTCTTCACCTTTGTTCTGCCAAGTCGTCATAGAAATTTACTTTTGTAAGACATGATAAGACAAACATACGTTTGCTGACGTAGCGCCCCCGCCAAGTTCTGTTCAAAGTTAGCCAAGTTCGGTAAAGTTGTGCCGAGCCAAGTTCGCCTTTCATCCGTCCAAAACTATTATTGATTTCGTATCGCACCTATGGATAAGTTTGCCGGTAGCGTCTTGGCATTGTCTTATTTTATTACTGTTGATTTTGTGGCGGCGCGGCGCGACTACGTCATTAGAAGAGCGACCAATTAGAGGCCGAGGCCTGAAACGCGCTATCAGAGTTTTCGCAAGACATTAAATAAATACAAGTTCTAACGAAATACAGTTGGACCGCGGTCCCCGGGCTGACCTTACCACCATGCCCCAAGGAAGATCTTCCCTTTGCCTCCACAATTTCTATAGTATTTTTTATGAACATTCTTAGATTTCTGCCGTTGATAAAACGGCATACATTAAGGGTGAGGGCAGATGAACTGTGTCATACAAATTACAAAACTCATTTTGCATCACCGTGTGAACGAAACAGGAGTTTTGAGAGGAAAATTCCCGTGGGTTCCCGTGGGTTAGTTAAAAATTACTAAGGAAAAGTCGAAAAACAACGCGGGCGTAGCCGCGGGCAGAAAGCTAGTTATTTATAAATATATAAAAAGTCAATTCTTAAAAAAAACACTATAGCTAATTAGCTACGTACTTATAACATCCTTGGCTTAGTCTAAAATTTAATCGCTTAGTAATGAATACAAAGGTCACAAAATTTTTCAAAAGACTTTACCACCAGCTCCTTTTAAAATCGTTACTAAAATATTCATTTTGCTAAAAGAAGGCTTTTAAAGTTTCATCTATTTGCACGACGCTACTGAAGACGTTCAATATTTCCCGGTAATGGCCACGACGTTTTTTTTGTAACAAAATGGATGAAAATGTCATTTTACTATTTTTCATTCATTGAAAAGTGCAGTTTTCACGGCATTAAAGTATGACTTTATTTTAGTTTCTTTTTTCTCTAGTGATTTGTTTGTATAACGTACGCTTTTATAAAATAGAAAATTGCTGGTATGTGGGTCGACTAAGGCTTAATCACCCTGATTTCAGGGTAGGCAAACAGACAAACAGAAAAAAATCAGGATTGTTCTATATCGCTACTTACATCCCCCTGTCTCAGTTTTCAGAAAAAAAATCTATGTATAGATTTTCAACCTCTACAGTTTTATTATATAGATAATACGGTTATCGATATCCAATAGGCGAAAGTAGTTTTTATTACAAAGATATTTTAATAGAATAACATAATGGCAAACGACTTTTCTATGCTATCGTTATTTAACTTAGCTGTTTTAAGTAATTATAAACTTTAGTCTAAGTTGTGAAAGATACATGTATCAGGTGAGTGTTTCAGTTTACAGGCTTACAGTTAATTATTTCAGCTGAAAATCCAAGCGCCACTCTTCAGTGTAAGCAACAATTTCCAAAACGTATACGTAATGAAGTCAAACGTGTTCAAACGGTGTGCTACCGTTCTCTCCATTCTGATTTGTTTTTTATGGCTAAGTTCGCGTTGTTTTTTTTTATATTTTTCCGTGCACAATTTCCCGTAGGTACTTATGAGATATTTTCCCGTGGTAAAAAGTATCACGTGGTATAAGGTACAAAATTCCATTTCAATTGGTCCAGCAGTTTCGGATATTAGCCCGTACACACAGACAGAGAAACAAAAAAAAACTGGATTTGTTCTATTTCACGTCTTACATTCTCCTGACTATAGCATTTTTTTTATGTACAGACATTTGACCTCAACATTTGATTAAATTAATAGTTTTTTAATTTTGAATTTCCTTAAATGTATAAACTGTTTCAAATATTTACTATGATTGTTTCAATGAGAACAACCCTTTAAAAACGTACGAGTTTTAAAATGATTAATGAGTCGCTACGCCTCGTAGCTAGTAGTAGGTTGCTACGGGCTACGGCGTAGCTTTTACTACGTTATTATTCGTAGGATTATAAATGAGTTTTGTACAGGTTGAAATGTACCTGACGCCGTATCCTTGAATTTATTCATGTTAGAACCTTACTTACATTTATAAGATAAAGTATGTTTGTAACTGTCTTTGATGACGAATACTGTCTTTGATACTCTAGTCTATTGCTGGTTGTGATTGTGATAGATTGACTGGTTATATTATATAGTTTAGTTTTTCTACTTTGACTGGTTGCCTTTCTCTAATTGTATAATTTCGTTTGCACTCTTTGTTAATCGTATAAAATAATAATTTATAATTATGTAAAATATTTTGAAAAGATGCAACGCCTGTGGAGTTTCTTCCGGTGACTTCTTCTCCACAGAAGACAGCCAAATCGTAAACTCGCCTCGACGTCGAAAAGTGATTTGTAAAATCTTACTTCGAATAAAACCTTTTTGAATTTTGAATTTTTTTTGAAAGCGCCGAATAAATGTAAAAAATAAATTACTATTTTAATTTTAAATCACCTTCTGTTTGTTAATAAAAAAGCCCCAACCGATAAGCCAACGGCGCTTGAATAATAAGAAACTAATAAATTTCAGATCTAAATACACCGTGCTTTTTTAACCGTCTTACAAACGAAGCCCAATGTATATGCCCGTGATATAGAATATCTTGGCAATGTTTTTTTTTTTTTTTAAGAAAAAGAATCTAGGATTTTTTCAATAAAATAATCGATCGAGAGATCGAAAAATGTGTTTATCTCATATTTTTCTTTTGTTTTCCCATTATTTACGATTCTCACGCATGCGCAAATTGTTACTAAATTGTAAATATTATGTACAGGTTGATTCAAATATTTTGCATTATTTTATTTTACTTCACGGTTTTATTATTTTATTGATAAAAAAAAATAACATTGCCAATATATTCTATATCACGGGCATATACATTGGGCTTCGTTTGTAAGACGGTTAAAAAAGCACGGTGTATATTGAAGGTATACAAAAGGTAGAATAGGCAAGATGCCGAAATTATCTTGCTGAATATGTTATATGCTAATGTAAAATAAGGTGAGGTCAGTCTAGACTGTACCTAGGTTGCCTAAAGTGCCTAAATCGAAGGTTTTCAAATTTTCTGAAATTTGAGTTTCATGAAACCACAGCAAAATACTGTTTTTTTTTATTACGCCTATGACATCATATATTTAAACCATAGCATTCGTCCCTTTAAGCAAACTCAAATTTCATAAAATCCTACATCACTTGATTTCAACGAGAATGCATGCATAGTGCATTGAATGACAATGGGCCCGATTTTACATATTACGCTCTAACTTAAATTTAAAAACCATATGTTTCTTTCACGTTCTTAAAGACGAAAAGGGACAGGTTTTCAACTTAAATTTAGAGACGTCAAACATCGATTTTACGCGTAGTTTGCACTAGTTTAGCAGGCATGCGAAAACATCCCATTTAAATTAAGCTGAATTTGACAGATGCGCTGCTTATTTTAAATATCATTCTTTCAAAATTAAATTCATTCATTCACCTCCTATCCTTTTCGATTCCCCTATGAATCAAAGAGACCAAAAACTTAGAGATTTTAGCGGCCACGCCCGAATTAAGCCCAATTATTTAGAGCACAATAGATTTAAAATCTGCAATTGGAGCTCAGTCTAATAGGCACATTTAAACGCTCCGTTAATCGCGCCGCTCGCATCGAGCGTGGACGCTAGATACAGAACATCATTCGTTTGATACATGGATGGCCTGAAAACTTACCGACCGAGTTAAGTTGCGGCCTGCGTATTCACTCGCACGACTGAATGTGAGCCCTTCTCATGTCGGCAGTTTTATAATAACTAGCGAGGTGAATCATCGGCGGCATTGTGACTAGATTTTGATCATAATCCTATTAATATAATAAACGTAAATGTTTGTGAGGATGAATAGATGTTTGTGACTCTTGCACACAGTGGATTTTGCAATATATTTTAATGAAACTTTAAAGTAATATAGATTATATATTAGAATAGCACATAGGCTACTTTTTATCGCGGGAAAATTCCTTATTGCACGAGAAAAACTGTTTACGGGGGGCTGAAAGCTAGTATATGTATAGTATATGTCCGTCTGATAATGATTTCTAAACAATTGTGTACCAGTATAGAAATAAAAAAGGAATATTTATATATAGATAGATACTTATTTTGAACCCATACTCTATCAAAGCTAAAATGCAAAATAATAACTAAAAAACAAAGATTTAAAAATCACCTCCTCTTCAAAGTCATTTCAAACAAAAATGTACTTACAAATTTTATTCCTCCACTGCAAAAACTTCATCGCATAAAAACAGCTCAAAACGGAAAACATCCTTATAACAAAATTACCTTTATTCCCAACTCCGCTATGAAACGAGAAATGTGAAGAAAAAGTGGGAAACGTCCCACAAACCAACTTTATACAAAGGCTAATTCTACCTACTCGAGGGTCTCTTTTAAATTATGTCTCGTGTCAGAGCAGAAAATGTTGAAAACTACTTTAAAATTTGTAAGGTATGTTTAAAAAGTGTTACAATTTCGAAACAACCTTTTTTACCACGTTGTTAAAAATGTTAAAAAGACACCGTAATTTATTTAAAAAGCTATCTAAATACTGCTGACTGACTTGATTATTTTGGTTAAAAAATAAATTGAACTAAAAATTTTACAAAATCTGCCAGAATTAAGAGTTATGCAAAATATAGACATAGAATTTTATACAATGGATGGCATCGTAGCTTAGTTGGTCCGCCTTCAAAGCACAGGGTTGCGGGTTCGAATCCCGCCCAGGGCAATCGTTAGTGTGCTGAGCACTTGTGCTTGCTTTGTGTCTGTTGTTGTGGATATTGTTTATTTATCTCTGTGTGTATAACAACTCATAGATGTTAAAAAATTACACTTGATTCTGCCTAGTTTAGAGTCAGATGACTGTGTGGGAGATGTCCCACACATTTATTTGATAATTATCATGAATGCTCCAAATGGTCTCGTACAACTTTTAATCAATTTTTTTAGCTAACTTATTTTTTAGATCTTGTCAAAACACAACCCGAATTCCCAAGTGATTTAAATAGGAATCGGAGTGACATATTTCGTAATTTTTTTAGTCTGTTTATTTAAATTTTATTTAAAAACTCATTCTTGTGACTTCATGTACCAAAAAAGCTGCAAGAATATATTCTTTATGAATAAAATTTTAAATAACTTTTAAACTTTAATAACTCATCACGAACCACGTCCTGATTTTCCAAACTAAAACTTTCTCACTCAAATACTAACTTAAATAAAACTTAAAAACCCATTTTCTCCCATTCCACTAAGAGACTTTGAATATCATTCTTTTACCCTTTTCAATCCTATCCAATTTACATGCTTCCTAGATACGAAGCGACTTCCAACATTATTCATGAAGTAGATTTTAAATAACCATATTTCACTAAGATTTCATACGATGATAAAATCTCTGACACATTTATCTCGATTTAGAAATAACTAGAAGATTGAATTATTTTGTGAAATATTCTTTCTGCTGTTTCATCGCCAAAATTGAACAAAGTACTGAATGGGCTAAATTCTGCGAAGCCGCTAAAATATCTAAATTTAAGTTGCTATGTCTCTTTCACGTTCTTAAGAACGAAAAGAGACAGGTGATTGCCAACCAACATTTAGACACGTCAAACATCGATTTTACGCGTAGTTTAGCAGGAATTTAAAAACATCCCGACTAAATTAAGCTGAATTTGACAGCTGCGCTGCTTATTTTAAATATCATTCATTCAAAATTAAATTCATTCATCTACCCATCCTTTTCGATTCCCATATAAATGAAAGAGACCAACTTAAATTTAGAGATTTTAGCGGCTACGGCAGAATTGAGCCCAATGTCACACAGTTTATTATTTTGTATGAGCTAAGTTGACTCCTAAATGAAAAATAATAGTAGATGACACCTCTACCACAGATAATATAATACTAGCCTCTACAAAACTTTGTAAACCATGTTTCTTTCCTGCAAATAATTATTTCCATTATGTTCTACTGACGTCTATGCTTTAGGACACCGCTAACAGCTCTTATATGTCCCCACCAAGGGACTCGAACCTACTCTGAAATCAGGGTAAACAGGCCTTAGTCGACCACGCTGGCCTAGTGCGGGTTGGTCAACTTCACACACAATCTTTAAATTACTTCGCAGGTGTATTTCATCACGATGTTTTGCCTCACCGAAAGAGCGTTGAAAAACGTTCATGTGAATTCTAAAATCGAAAACACATTGGTACGTGTTGAGGCTTGAACCTGCGAACATCTAAATGGAAGTCAACAACATTAGCCACTTGACCAACGACGCTCTATACTTTATCGATACTGTAGAACATAAATAATAGTATTCAATTAAAGTATTTTGAAGGAAAGTTGAAGAGTCAGCTTTCGTCTAGCATATTTTCTAGTTCTTCGGCTGAAATTATGATAATTAATGTATTTTATTAACGGATTTGAAAAAAAGGAAGTTCCCCGTTCCTCCGTCCGTATACATTGTTATTTTTTCTTCGAAAATTTACTTATTCTGTAAGCATGTTGATGTTAAATTTTGCATAATGAGCTGTTTCAGTCAGGATCTTGTTTCGACTTCAAAGCAGCCGTCTGCTTCGATAATGTAATCGCAAACTTTCTTAAACCTAACTTAGTTAAGAAACACAATGCAAGAACGACATTCAACATAATTACTAACTGTTAGCTGTCTGCGAAATTCGCAAAAACTTCCATTTCGGTAACAAGTTCTGAATCGGCGAGTGAGTGAATGAAATGAGTGAGTGAACTGTGTTCGGTCACCGCTGGCTGCTCTCCAAAATGGCGTCCTATTCTACCCGCGCTTTTATTGAATCACTGCATTGCACCTGAAACTCATACGAATGTCGCAGGAATATTATATTTTGAATTTGAAAGCGATGTTGTGAATATCGCTTCTTTAGTGCCTTTAATACTTTCTGTAAAATACGGGTTTAATTATTGGAAAATGCTGCAAAATTGCATTTGACTTTAATCTTCTAAACAGCTTTAGAGAAATTGACCAAGCTCGTCTAAAGGGACTAAACCATCTCTTTTTTTAACGCATGTTGAGGGATGTAAAGACTGTGTGTCTGTGGCATGAACGGATGAACCGATTCTGATCAATTTTTTTTTGTTTGAGAGGTGACTTCAGATCTTAGAGCAACGCCGGCCTTCCGTTCCGGTAGGAAGGCCCGCTTTGCTTTAAGCTTCAGATAGGTCTTAAGATAGGTTTCAAAAAAACGTCTTTAGCCAATTGAAGATTAACAGCTTTTTTAGATGATAAAAGAATATGAACTCCATAAGTCTGATCGATCTAAAACTTAGTATCCTGTCACTTCAATGACTTGAATTAATGCTAAGGCACGGGTGATGATGATCTGGAATCATCATATTGCAGTAGGGGTGTGTGACGAAGGCTTTTGAGATATTTATAACCCCCGACGAAAAAGAGGGGTTTTATAAGTTTGACCTGTGTGTCTGTCTGTGGCATTGTAAGGTGAGAACTTAATAAAACTCTAAGACAAGGTTTACACGCTCAGTCTGGCGTCAGTTCAGTCCATCAGTCTGCTCAGAATGACGACAGAATGACGAGAGATTATCGTCGGTTGACTGACGGACTGATGGTTATATTAGTACCGTGTTTCATCCATCATTCTGGCATCAGTCCAGACTGATGGACTGAACTGACGCCAGACTGAGCGTGTAACCCTAGTATTATAAAGACTACTTTACACGATTTAATACCGTGGAATATTTGACTGGCCTTTTAGTAAGTGACTATGACTGCTAAAAGGCTAATTAGTGTCTACGAATTAATTAACAATTGTCGAGTGAGTGAATGGAACAGGAATGAACTGTGCGCTCGGTCGCCATTGGCTGTCGTCCAACGGAGTTTATCTGATCAGGATTATTAAATTACCTCTTGCACTGCACCTGATTTCCGCCGCAAATAAGGGACGAAAAGTAAAAAAAATACCATACTAATTTTGTTATACTTATTCTTTATCTAGCTTTCTGTTTGACATCGCACTACATCACAACTATCGTGCCTGTATAATGTGAATTGTGTCTTCTGTGTATTATTTATTATTGTATTTCATAACCATTGTTTTTCTTTTTCTTTTTTGTTGTGTTTTGTCACATAAATTATGTCTATGTCTATGTCTTTTCGCCACGGCTCCACACGCGTTAACAGTTTTTTTCTTGTGGGAATGAGGAATTTTCTAGCGGTAAAAGGTAGCCTTATGTTCTTTTCTAATAGCCAATCAATAAGAACAAATAACATAATAGGAATTAAAAGAACTAAGCTAACTTCTTATTTATAAAACTAAGCTAACTACTTAATATTTTTGGGATTCATTCTATGTTCCTTAGGGAAAGTTGTTCAGTTTCATGAGTAGTTACTAAACAACCAGTTAAATTTCACGGTCAAAGTCAAAAGTCAAAAAAAGTCTTTATTCGAAAAAGGATTTTACAAATCACTTTTTGACGTCAAATTCTTACGAAGTTATTAAGCTTTGCTCAAACTAAGTCTGGCTCTCGTCTCGCACTTATTTATTTATTTAAGAATTTAATGAAGAATGAGCTCCCAAATTTTTTAAGAGGCGATGCGATATTAGTTTGAAAAGAACTGGCAGGTTCGCGCAATGTGTGCGCTGCTGTGGAGAACAACAATACAACTACAACAATAAAAATATTCTTGAACCATTTTTATTCTTTTTTTAACCCCCGACAAAAAAGAGGGGTGTTATAAGTTTGAGGTGTCTGTCTGTCTCTCTGTGGCATCGTAGCTCCTAAACGGTTGAGCCGATTTTGATCTAGTTTTTTTTGTTTACTAGGTGTCACAATCGAGAGTGTTCTTAGCTATGATCCAAGAAAATATCTTCAGCCATTTGAAGATTATCAGCTCTTTTCTAGTTGTTGAAAGGATCAAGTAACGGTGTTGTGTCGGGAGTTATTAATTTTTTTAATTTAGTGTTTTTTCTATTGTTGTTGAAGAACCCGCCAAAGAAACTCCACACAAAACTGAGATTAACAAAGTTTTTGTACCACTATTTTACACCGTCTAGCTGCAAGAGTTGGCTGGCTAGCTTCTGGCAAAACTGTACAGTACTTCAAGCCTCATTGTCTCAAGCATAAAAACGTATATTTCTATTCTTAATTAAATTAACTTTTTCTACTTGCCGCCGTCGGGTAAAAAGATGAAACTCAGTGAAATGAGTATATGGTACAGAAGTCGGCAACCTGCGGTTCTTTGGATATGAAGCTGCGTACGCAAATATAATAATACTTTACTCTAGCCGTCCGCCCGCGGCTACGCCGGCGTTATTTTTTGACTTTTCCGCGCAGTTTCCCATATGAATAAGATATTTTCCCGCGATAATAACTATCTAAGATGTTGACCAGGGATATAAGGTACCACCATGCATAATTTCATTCCAATCGGTCCAACAGTTTCGGAGATTAGCCCGTACAAACAGACAGACAGAGAACCAAAAAATTTGTAAAAAATCTGGACATGTTTTATGTCACTTCTTACATCCCCCTGACTCGGTTTTTAGCTTTTTTTTCTATGTACAGATTTTCGATCTTTACAGTTTTATTATATAGATAGATAGACATAGACATTATTTATTTGACAGAATACAATATAACCCAACAAACAATAATGTATTCAAATTAGTTCTGAATCGCGTAACGAGGATAGGCACCATCTGTATCTCCCAAGCTTGTATTACTCGCTTTTCACCGGCACCCCTCTCACTTAACTTAAATGATAAGTGATTATCCAATAATACGTATGTAATATACTTGGATTTGAATAAATACATTTTTTTATAAATTAATTTTAGTTTTTTATCAAAATCTTTATTAATGCAAACATGAAACTTGCAACAAAATATAGACGACCTCGTAGCCTAGTTGGTAGTACGCCTGCCTACGAAGCACAAGGTTGCGGGTTCGAATCCCGTTCAGGGAAAACATTCGTGTGATGAGCACTTGTGTTTGCTTTGTGTCTGGATGTTGTATATTTATATATGTATGTATATCAGCCGTCTGACACTCATAGTACAGGCTCTGCCTAGTTTGGGGTCAGACGGCCGTGTGTGAGATGTACCCACATATTATTATTATTAAAAACTCTGAAAATTGTAATTTTTGTCTCAAAAAGTTGCCGACCCCCGCAAGTGAATGCACCTTGGCCGCCCTCCAACAAGCTGCGGGTTATTCTCTTCTGCTATTCAATTATCGACTATATTGCACCTCACTCTCATACTAATTATGACACGGGTAGTACTGAATAATAAATTGGATGAAAAAAAAGTTGTAGAATAAGTACAGGGGTACTCTTGAAGTACGCCTGCCTACGAAGCACAAGGTTGCGGGTTCGAATCCCGTTCAGGGAAAACATTCGTGTGATGAGCACTTGTGTTTGCTTTGTGTCTGGATGTTGTATATTTATATATGTATGTATATCAGCTGTCTGACACTCATAGTACAGGCTCTGCCTAGTTTGGGGTCAGATGGCCGTGTGTCAGATGTCCCCACGTATTATTATTATTAAAAACTCTGAAAATTTTTTTTTTGTCTCAAAATGTTGCCGACCCCTGCAAGTGAATGCACCTTGGCCGCCCTCCAACAAGCTGCGGGTTATTCTCTTCTGCTATTCAATTATCGACTATATTGCACCTCACTCTCATACTAATTATGACACGGGTAGTACTGAATAATAAATTGGATGAAAAAAAAATTGTAGAATAAGTACAGGGTCTCTACTCTACTCTTGAAATCAATATCGATCCCGATTTCAACAAAATGCAATGACAAAGCCAATTTTAGACCGCTACCACTCTTGAAAATCTGCCCGCCAAGAGTTGACAAATATTCGATGAGATGACGATGATGATGAGTGTTAGAGTACTCTTAGACTATAACACTTAGCTCAGACCTCTAAAGCAATAGAAATGTACGCAATAAAATATAATCAAATAACAACTGCGCAGCACCCCTATACATTTGTTAGATGTGTCCGTATTAATAGAACCAGCTTGATCGAGCGGTGCACCTGTTGTTCCGAGGCGGGTCGTACTAGCCGACCGCTCCGTCAACGTCCGATTGGCTGGCTTGTTCGCTGGCTGCACTGAGGAATACGTACAATACTAGAAAAGACACCTCGAATATAGTCTATGCGCCTACATGGCGGCAGCAGCGGGAGGCGAGCGAAGTAAGTTAATCGCCGAAAAGACTGAAAAGCAAAAAAAAACTCTTTCTGTCTGTCTGTTTGTTACGCTTTCACTCATAAACCACTGAACTGATTTTGATGAAACTTGGTACAGAGATAGAATAGACCTTATGACATAAGACATAGGCTACAGCGGGAAAATACAAAGTTCCCACGGGAAAAATTATTCCAATTCGGTGTTACACCATTTTCAATAAAAATTGAATTAAGTATCAAAATTGGAATCTATCTACGCGTCGACTTGAGAACCTCCCCCGTTTTACGTCGGTTTAAAAACAAATTTCATTAGAAAGAAGAAAAGAAACTGCTGTTGGATTAACTATAGGATCATAAAAGTAAATTTACAGGAATAGATAGAATTTAAAAAAATATTAGGCTAATATACAATTTTATAGTAGTCAATGAGTTAAATACTAATTTAATGCAGTAGTCAAGTCTATACTAAACAGACAGAGGTATCAGATATCTGTCAACACATCTTCTATGTGTTAGGATATTCACATCACCTAGTTAAGTCAATTACATAAAACTCCACAGGCGTTGCATCTTTTCAAAATATTTTTACAAAATTATAAAATTATTATTTTATACTTGTCAGTAGCGAAAACACAAAAAAAAAATACAAAAGCAGTTTGATATTTTATTGTTATTTTGCACGCTTCTCGCCTACACTCAGACCACACCCGAATTACGCCTGACAAAACAAACAAAGCAAAATATGAACTCTATTGCATGAAACTAGGGTACACCTCTGCTGTTGCAAACTTTGGCAAGTGCCGTCTACTACTCCAACAATAATGCGATATTCTGCGGACAGGAGTCATACTTGGACGACACAATGCAGACAGTTTAGGTGTGGTGCAACTTTATAACAGCTACCAACTAAGTTAATATCATATGTTTGCAAATATATATTTTTTTAAATAACATTACCAATTTTAATAAAAATTTTTTTATCTATTTATTAAGAAAATTTAACCTAGTTTATATGCTTTATATTTCGCCAAACTACGTAGTAGCGAATTGCGCTCATCCCTTATTTAATAATATGCAGTATTTTTATTATTTTCTTATGACTAGGTACACTTTTAATCTTCTTTTGATCTAACAGCAATGCATACTTATTTATTAATTAGGGTTTGTCATCGACTCGCAAAGAAGAAGAATTACATAGTTTTGGTACTACATATTTTCTGGTTTGTTGCCCATAATAATTTCTAACTCCTGTTTCTAATAATTTTCCTTATTTCTTGGATCTAGTGCAATATTTGTGACTAATTTCTTCTTTATATTCTCCGCTATAATATGTGTTTTATCAATACTCTGTTTGCATTGAATAAGCTCCGAAACTACTGAACCAATTTAAATGAATCTTGGTTTATATATAAAATAGGCCTTGGAGATTAACATATGCTACGGAAAAACTGTTAAAGCGGGCGGAGCCGCGTAGCAAAAAGCTAGTAGGGTAAATAAATAACGATTGATTTGGACAATTTAAGTGTGGAATCACTACATAGTATAAAATAAAGTCGCTTTCTCCGTCCCTATGTCCCTATGTCCCTATGTCCCTATGTCCCTTTGTACGCTTAAATCTTAAAAACTACGCAACGGATTTTGATGCGGTTTTTTTTAATAGATAGAGTGATTCAAGAGGAAGGTTTATATGTATAATACATGCATAATATACTGAAGGATAACCCACAATAACCATTTTCCCGTGCGGAGCCGGGGCGGGTCGCTAGTTATAATATAATTTTAACATTAGTGATAAATCTATCTTAAAACTTGTATCCGTGTTCCCCTCATATTAATAAAAGTTGCTTAAGTTAAACAGTATGTGAACCTCTTCAACACATAAATTTATATAGAGGTTTCATAGACATTTAAACGTCGGAAAAGAACAAAACATTGGTAACTTTAAACGTTTTTGAATAAAGGCACTGGGCGGTCACTCTATACAGAAAACGCATTTTGACAACCTACTTCTTTTAACAACTGAATATCAACTACAAGTCAATGGCGCTAGGCGCTATGTAAAACACCCCCGAACACCACCGGCGGAGTCCCGCGGTGCCTGCGGGGTGCGGGGCGTGGGGCGCTATATCAGGAGGGAATCTCATTTTGGCGCGGGGGGTCAGTGTCCTTTCTGTACGGGTTAGTACTATTATTATCTTCTGTGATAAAGGTTTTAGACTAGACTTAGGTCAAAATTTCGAGTTTTTTTTCCACAACATTTGAATGCCTTCGTAAAGCAGTCAAAAGACAATAAGGGACGCAGTTATGCGTTAGAATGAGATACAAATACACCTCGCTCACTCTTGCACATAACTGCGTCCCGCTTTTGACTGCCGTGAAATACCTGCCTGCCTATGTGTGTGAAGGTTGTGCCAATAATAATGAGTAAGAAAGGCATTGTATTCTGCAAATAATTATATTTAGCTAACCTTAAAGTACAATAGGCTTTATCGAATATCCTTAACTTTATCAATACAGGTAATACTTAAGGTTTCATCAAGCGAATCGCTGTCGCCTATAACATGACTGTCGAAACTACAGACTCGCTATCTCTTATAATACGAGTCTTATGAAAGTACAGACTCGCTATCTCTTATAACACGATTCTCATGAAAGTACAGACTCGCTATCTCTTATAACATGAGTCTTATGAAAGTGCAGACCTGAAGAAACTAATTCCTTAACATGGGGGAACTTTATTCGTTAAACTTAGCGGCCAGATGTCCGAAGCACGCTTTGCCTGCCGGCGCGAAGTTTAAGACGGGTTCTTGTTGGATGTAACAATTTGTATGCGTCGAGATGGAGGACGTGTAATAGAGTTTTTGATGGCAAGAAATTGTGTTGGTGACTTTTTAAGTAACTCGTCTGTAGGTGACTTTTTTTTAATGTTTTTTTTTGTTTGTTGGTTTAATATAATTATGCAAGCACGTCTCGTGGATGCGAAATTTTTGTTACGATAAAATTAGAATTTTTGTGAAAAGTAAGATTATCAGAAACTTGTTATTATAATCTTTATAAGACACTATTAAACTTTACAGAGGACGTGAATGTATTGTTTTGTATATTATTATATTAATTAAGTAAGTGTTATATTTATTTACTAGCTGACCGCGAGCGGCTACGCCCGCGTTGTTTTTTTACTTTTCCGTGTACTTTCCCGTAGGAATTAGATATTTTCCCGTGGTAAAAATTAATCTAAGATGTTGTCCGGGGAAATAAGGTACCTCAAATCGGTCCAACAGTTTCAGAGACTAGCTCGTAAAAACAGAACAACTAAGAAGCAAAAAAAAATTGGAAATATGTTGTATTGTATGTCACTCACTACTTACATCCCCCTGACTCGGTTTTTTAGTCTATGTACTGATTTTAGACCTCTACAGTTATTTTGTTATGTAAAATATGTGACTAATGTGATGTAAATAAATTGAAGACTGGGCTCTGCAACTCATGATATATTTGGTATCGTTTTCGGCGGCCTTAACGCTTTTGGCGATTTCTTCCAGGCAACCTGTGTTAATGCTGGTTTTCTCCACAAAGTCATGCAGTTTCATTTCCTTCACAAATCTTGCAACACATTTTGCAAATAAATTATCCCATTACAGGTAACAGCCTCCGTGGTCGAGTGGTCAAAAGCTCCGGAAGTTCCGGGTTCGAATCCCGGTGGGGACTCGTCGAACAAATATCCCTTTGTGAGTCTTTCCTCAGTTTGGTTAGGAGATTGCAGGCTGAATCACCTGATTGTCCGAAAAGAAAGATGATTCCGTGCTTCAGAAGGCACGTAAAGCCGTTGGTCCCGGCTACTATCTACGGATGTAGTCGTTATAGGAGCCATGTCGGAAGCCTGAGGCGGTTCTATAATTCCGACACCAGGGTTTGTGAGGCAGGTTAACCTCGAAACCCACTCGATAAGCCAGCAAGCATCCCATTCACCTTAATAATGCAACCCAATGAAAAACAGGTGACACGTAAATCCAGTGTAATTCTATCCCTGTTACGGGGCCCTTAAAAATTTAGCCCCACTTCCCCATCCTTTCAATTCCCATTAGAGGGGAACCTTCCAGGAAATTTTCGCGCCAAAAAAATTTCACCTACCAATTTTCCTTGTCGCCCTACTTAATTTACTAAGTTTTGGGTCCTGTCTCTCTGCCAGCGATTGATGATGAAACTGTTTATTTACGTTACGACAGCTATTTAAAACTGACAAAAGCTTGACATTTACAATAAGCAATACTGTGGCAATACTCTGAATGTAAAAATCTAAAAAACACTGTACGGTCCTAAGTCAAGGTATTAGTTATGATTAAATAAAGTTGTGCAAGTAAATAGGTAATTGGCGACTTAAGACGTATAAATGCACTCTAATAAGTAATGAATGAATAAAAATGTGGGAAAGACTCACAGACATACAAAGGGAAGCAGACCATTACATACTTAGAACGCGTGGCAACTTTTCACTCGTAGCTTATTTTTGAATTGCCAAATTAATATATTTATAAACAGTTATTGCGGGTGTTTGTATACTGCAGTACTCTTTTACATTCATAAGTATAGTATTACTATTTTTGTTCCAAATATTACCAATCATGTTAAAGAAAAACAACAAAACTTATGTAGCTTAAGTGGAAATTCATGCCACGCGGCATTTGTTGTATTATACAATAATGTTTAGTCTGCTTCCCTTTATGTCTGTGGAAAGACTGCGCCAGCCAAATGTGGGTCGCAGCGTTAGCAAAATGCTATATAAAATATAAGGTGTTAATTTATGTGCGGTCTTAAACAGTACAAGGTTAGTTCTTCAAAATTTGGTTCTCCGGTTGATCGACATGGTACTTTTTTATTTCCAATATTTATTGAATTTTTTGTCAATAAATAGTTAGTATTGCTTTTAAGTAAGCAATATTTTTTATTGGCCTCAATTTTTTTCAAACGGTTTACAAGTTATTGATGGTCAGAATTTTTGTGTCCACGGTGATCAATTTTAGGGCCACGTCGATCAATATATACTATAATTTGGAGGTCAAAAAATGATAATAAAGGAAAAAACTAATTATTGTGTTTAATTTAAACAAAAATATATCATGTCAGTTTAGAATTATTACTTGCATCATTATGAGAGAAATTAAAAACATGTTTAGTAGTCCCATAATATCTTCTTTCGGGGCATTTTGAAAAAATTATGAATTGATCTGAAAATAAAATGTAATTTAGTACCTATTTATACATTGGTTGGTCGCATATAAGTCGTTTTTTCAATTTGCCATGAAGTTGAAAATAAAGAATCAGAAATAGCATTTCCTCCTCCTTAGTCGTTCACTCTTGAAGTCTTGACAGAGTGGTCGTGGTTAGCGATGTAGCATTTTTGTTGGCGAGTGAAGCTCCTGCGATACGTCTCTACTTGTCACGGTTTACGGCGTCTCGGGAATTCTGGACTGTGGAGCTTTGTGTTGCAGCTCTAATGAGGTTGGTCCGACGCATAGGTGAGCGCCCGCACGACCTCTTCTCCTCCACTTGTCCCTGGACGAGTCGCTCCATGGAGACTTTGTTTCGAACAACGTGGCCGAAAATAGCATTTTGTTAAATGGAACGTTTTAAATGTATCTACAAAGCAATTTTGTCTTTCACTTTCACATAAAGTTACAGCACGCAAGAGCAATAATAAGCTTGATGCAAAGCACCAGAGCAATTGGAAGAACCTGGGGACAAAAACAGCGAGTATGTCACTGGATCTATGAAGCGATCATTCTCCCCAGATTGCTCTAAGGAGCCATTGAATGGTGGCACAGAACAAAGATCAGTAACAACTACAAAGGAATTAACACAAATCCAAAGGCTAACTGATCTAATGACCACGGAAGCCATAAAATCAACTCCAACCGCAGCACTGGATATGATTCTGGGACTATCCATTGGACCTGGCGGCCAAGAAGACAGCTTTAGAAAAATATCACAGAATAAAGTCATGTGGACTCTGGGTCAACAATACCAAACAATTAAACGTATAGGACACATGACAGTCAAGAGAAAGGAAAGTTGTTTTGGTCTGGCCTTGGCCAGCAACGACCTGATCAATAAACAGAGAATCTTGGGCAAAAAATATATGGTACACATAAGACCCAGATCGTCGCGGGACCTGGAACATCATGGTAACACGATTGAGTGGTTCACTGATGGTTTAAGGAAAGAATCAACGGAGCTCTCAGGAGCAGGCATATACATAATGAAGCCCAGCCCGATCCTCAAGACAACTATAGCTCTGGAAAGACATGCGAGCATATTCCAGGCGGAGATCTTTGCCAACATGAAACGCGCCATCACCATAGAAGACACAATCGACAAGGACATTGATACCGTGCTGATCTACAGTAACGGTAACAGTCAAGCAGCGCTCAGAGCATTCGTCAAGCAGGAAACTGTTTCAGCCTTGGTCAAGGAATGCAAAAGCGAATTGAACCTACTGGCAAAAAAATTTAATGTTGCCATCGCATGGGTTCCGGGACATCAGGGCACAAGTGGAAACGAGAATGCGGATGAGCTAGCTTGGGAAGGTGCGGACAAAACCTTCATAGGCCCAGAACCATATCTACCTATCCCACACAGAATTACCAAAGGCGTGATTGACATAAAGATAAGGGAGGAAACCATCGCCAAATGGAAAACATCCACAGGCATGCGAAAATCCAAACTCTTCATTAAAGCAATGGATAAAAAGACCACAAGGCTCTTGGTGCAACAGAACAAGCGAGACGTCAGAACCATCACAAGCATAGTGACCGGACACTGTTCACTGAAGAGACACCTCTTCACAATCACAATGAAGAGGATCATGGAGCCAGGACGCTCAGAATGTGACGAAAAGGAAACTGACCTTACTGAGTGTCCAATGTTCTCGATGCCCAGATGGGAGATATTAGGCACAGACAGGATGGAAATGGATGAATTGGCAGAACTGACGTTAGGAAATATTTAAGATTCTGTAGGGCTACCGGTAGGTTTAAGGGGACTGGGGTAGCAGTAAAACCTAGGTGGTGCCATGATGCTGAGTATAGGCAGAACCTCTAGTCTTTGCGAACCCGGAAGAGGTGACAAAACTGTGGGGCAAGCTCCCAAATCCCTCATATGCGCGGCAGGCTTGGAGGCGGGGGCTCGGCAGAAGAACTAAGCTAATACCTCCACCCGTGACTTACTCGTGTGCCTGCGATTGGGGCCCAGGGAAGCTGGCCACGCGACACATTCTTGAAGGTGACGCTTGTAGATAGGAAGGGAAGCCTACTACATAGGGCTGGGAGGCATCATCAGGCTTCGATTAGGGGTGAAATAGTCCTTATATTGAGAGATGATCTGATTACCCATCTGCGCTACTTGCAGACGTCCCCCATATAAATAGATAGATATATAGAAGCAATTCTTTATTTATGATTTATAATCAGCCCATCGAAAGGTGTCTTTAAATCTAAGTTAAGTCTCTTACAAATGCTGTAGACTTTCAATACATATTGATCGACGTGGGCTATTTGACCATATCAATCAACACCGTATCGATCAAAAAAAGTTACAAATTTAATGATTCTGAAAAAAGTATAAAGTTTAGACAATAGTTATTTTTATGTCAAATAATAATCTCAATTTCTCTACTATTTAGCTAATTAATGCATTTGAAAACTGAATATTGCACGAGAAAATTAAGACACATTCATCAAAATTTTTGAAAACCAAAGACACGTCGGTCAAACATTTTCCTCATTATCTCCGAAACAAACCACAGCCGCACAAGTTGGTGTCCCGCAGCAGTTAGAATGCTACAGGAGACAAACCCCACACGGGATGCATGGCTTCTAAAATGTTGCACTAGGTCTGTGAGAGTGATTTAGTGCTGTCCCACAGCGATCAACCAAAACCGGCGGACATTCATTCATTTGTTTATAAAAGTTAAACTATTTACAACTCGGTACATTATTACATACTATTATCAAGATGAATATATTCATAATTTTATTAATAAGCATTGGAGTTGATAGCGTATTTCATAAAAAAGTTACAAGCCCCTTTTTTAACCAAAGTTCAATCCGGACACACCACGGCGATCAAGATTTGCAACTTTGTAATTTTTTTAAACATAGTTGTAATAAAGTTATATAAACAATTCAAACTGTCCTAGATAGCTTAGGGTCCAAACTCTTAAGAAAAAAATATTTTTGTGCAAAATTCATATTTTGAAGATTAGTTCTCCAGCCCGCCACCTCAAATCTAGCATTTGGAGAACTAACCACAAACACAAATGACAAAAAAATAAAAAGATTGATAACAATGAAAAAGAGTTATCATGACATAGAACTTATATTAGAACAAAAAACATAACGTAGAATTAAATGCACGTGAACATTAGATAAGAACGTACTTCATTTAATTTGTCATTTTCCTCTTACACTGAGGCTCAACCCTACAACTTCCATAGCTATTTATTATTGAATCTTATCTCTCAAGCAATACGGTTGGAAATTTATTTAGCATCACTACAAACATTAAATAGTTGTATAAGGGTTCTACAAAGGTTGTATACGCGAGTCGCAGGTGGCCTGTGGCTTTATTAAATGTACGTTTGGAGCTTTTTCGCAATTAGCCTTCACTCAAGCACAGTTTTGTTATTTTGTAGGAAAACACTCAACATTTTCGTCTTATTTATAAAAGTCTTTTTGTACTTCAGTAAAGTCTAGTTGATTTAAATAGTAAAATTTTGACTTTTCAAGAGCTACGAGTATGATGATGTCAGAAAATTAAATAAATAAAACAAAAATCTAAGGTCATTAAAATTTTTATTATTTAAGTTTGTTTAATTTCTTTCAAAGTTGTATACCTGACCAAAAAATTAGACAAGCTGCTCTGGGGGCCACGTGTATATTTTAGTGTTTCTATTAACAATTTCCATTATAAAAATTCCATTAAAATTCCGCAATATAGCGAGGATTTTTATTTTTCTGGTTGGGCTTACGTAATTTCAAATATTTAATCCTCCGGTCCTAACCTGAAGCCAAAATATATTTCAGCAATCAAATAATTCCGTTCTAATTCTGGCCAGAAAGAAAACAGTTGAAAATACATTCTACTTTTGAATATCGCAGTTTAGAAATGAAATAAATATCAAACTGGCAACCTAAGGGAAACAAATTATTCCATTCTAATTCTGGCCTGAGAGAAAACAGTTGAAAATACATTCTACTTTTGAATATAGCAGTTTAGAAATGAAATAAATATCGAACTGGCAACCTAAGGGCCATCTCTTACTACACCCTAGAGCCGGCCCCGTCAGTTAGTGATGATTTATGGACCTATTGGCCCCTGAACTATTTTATTTCAGAATCGTTTTCTTTTTAAGTGATTCTTTTTTTATTCATTTCAGTGTTTTAGGTCGAGTAAGAGTTGGTTATATAATCTTTATAGAACTAAGCTTTGTTATTTTTAAGTTTTATTGTCAATGTCACAGCTAATGCTTCCTATCTATTTATCTATTTTAAGTAATGAAATATTATATTGTTGTGTTATATTATACATATTGTGATGAACTGATGAACAATGTTATTATAATGTAATGTAATTGTAAAATTTTAATTGTGATTGTAATTGTATGGGACTTTGTACCTGAAATAAATGTTTTTTTTTTAATACTAAAAACTAACTAACATATAAAAAATTTAATTTTATTTCATGCTTGTAGGAAAAATATGTTTTCTGGAATAAAAAATGCTTAATAATTTTCATAATTTGTTACGTGATCATTTGCGCATGGCGTTAATACTCGTATACACCTAATAATTTATGTAGGTATAAGAACACATTTCAAAAACAGTAAGTATGATAAGATTACAGTGACAATAAATGTTTTTACAACTTAAAAGGAGTATATTGAATTATAATTTTGATATTTGAACAGACAGAACATCAGTTTATTGCTTTTTCAACCGATGTCGTCTGTTAGCGTAAATCTACTATAATATTATTTATTCTATCTTCTTTATCTATTTCTTTTTTTGTAGTGCTTGTGTATGGCCCGGATAGCCAAGGAGATACGGTTTCAAGTCCCTGCTCGATGATTTTTCATTTTTCGCTTCGATTAAATAGATATAGTAGACAGAACCTTCAAGTCCGGTGAAGCTTGATTCGTCGTACTTTTTCGACTCAAACATAGGTCAATTAAAAAAAAGTACACAGAAAATTATTTATATTGACAGATCACTAATAAAAACTGTATGAAAACCTATGGGCATAATAAATACGAATAAAAACCAAACCAGTACGATTTTCAATAAAAATATGTATTCGCTTTTGAAGCGACACATTGCATTATTTAAAACTGTTTTAAAAAACAAATACGGCGCTTTTTAATACATTTCTATGAATATTTTAAAACAAGCCCAATTTATCAGCGGCAAATTGAACGTGAAAAATGCATATCTTCATCATTCCAGTAGAGTTGGTAGAGTCTACTACGTCAATACTACTACTATTCAATAGACTATTATAGCCTCGCAAGTCCGGTGAAACTTGATTGGTACCTTTTTAAGCATAGGTCAATTTAAAAAAGACTATTCTATTCTTTTCTATTCTATAGTGTTGTGTGTGTTGTGTTATTCTAAAAAAGTTATTAATCTATTTTATACTATTGTGTGTGATTTTGTACAGAAAAAGTAGCATTGATAAACACAGATACTATATCAGCTGGATTTTTCGGTTGCCTGGTAGAAATTGTTGAAAGAATATTCGAGAGGATTCTGATTTCTGTTGAATATCAAAAGGTGGAAATTTGAAATGACGTATTAGCTAAACTAACATTTTGTTTTGCTAAACTCGCCACTAAATGTAGCTTTATTTGACTTAACTAAGTGATCAAAAGTGTCCAAAAGTTAAAATAAATTATTTCATTTCATTTCTTTTCATTTCGCACCACAGGCTCTACTCACGGTAAAAAAAAAAACATTGTAAAGTGTTGAACATATATAGATAGTGATATATTTAGAACGATTTACACAATATCTTTATAGTTTATAACCTATGTATTATTCTGATGTATAAGTTAGATTATTGTAAAATTTCATTAAAATCTATTCAGTACTTTTTGAGTGAAATAGTAACAAACATCCATCCATACATACATCCATCCTCACAAACTTTTGCGTTTATAATATTAGTAGATTCCCGCGGTAAAAGGTAGCTACGTTACTCAGGGTGAATGTAGCTTTCTAATGGTAATATAATTTTTCAAATCCATCCAGTAGTTTCGGAGCTTATTCATTTCAAACAAGCAAACAAAATATCAAACCGTTCCTCTTTATAATATTGGTATAATAGACGAAGAAATTATATTCTGAACCTTTCGGCTCATAAGGTCAACTTCTTATAATGACAACAATACGTTTAAGCACTCTCTGAAAAAATGCAGCACTATGTATAAAAGAAAGAAAACTATAGTTTTGCATGGTAGGGGCCGTCCATTAATCACGTGAGGCTTGAAAGGGGGGGGAGGGGTTTGACAAAAATCACGAAATATCACAAGGGGGGAGGGGGGGTTTGGTAAGATATCACGTGTATTTATTTTTTCCAATCAAAAACAACCTGTGTAACTTGCTAGAGGGTCTCAACCTTTCTGTCTAGGCATTTTTATCACAGTCCTTAATTTCAGAATAAAATGAGGTTACTTTATACTGCTACTACCTGTATTTAAAGATAATCTGTAAAAAATATTGAGATTCTTTGCAGGTACTAAAAATACACGTGATGTTGAGTGGGGGGGTGGGGGGTAGTCTTAAACCTCACCACGTATCACCAAGGGGGAGGGGGGGTTAAAAAATGCTAAAAAAAGATCACGTGATTAATGGACGGCCACTAACACAGTGTCCTGGCCTAATCATTGGCAGCTTAGGGCACGCTCACACGGCTGGCACGGAGCCAGCACCTGTAGCTTACCTGTGTGCACATAGCTTAATGGCAAAGCATTTTTATTGCGTTTTGTTTCGGTTATTTCTACACGAAGATACTTGAAAGACATTTTTTTTAACAATGAACATATCGAACGAATCATTTTCTTGAATTCGAACCGTCTATAAATGCGAACTTATAGACAGTTGACAGTTGTTATAGACGTTGCTTTCCAACATCGGATTTCAGTCACACCCTTCGTTAACAGCTTAAATTATAATATCCCCATCGAGGGGCTCGAGCCTACCCTGAAATCAGAGTAAACAGGCCGTACGCTTCACACACAACCTTTTACTTCGCAGGTATGTGCAGGTTTCCTCACGATGTTTTTCTCAAGTTTTCCACTTGGCCACCGACGCTCTACAGTCACACTCTTAGACCCCTCTTAATGAAGGAAAGTTTGTCGCGCGTAAATAAGTCGTCATGCGTTGCGACTTTTTCCGCGTCGCGGTAACTGTCGCCTTAACGACCTTTTGCTTTTAGCTCCAACCATTATTGTTCTGAGGAAAAAACGGAGATGTTTCTATGCCACGGACTAATAAATTTGTTGACAACGCTAGATATGTTTTCTTACTGATTACATAGTTTAAAATAGTCGAAATTATCCTAGAACCACTGATTTTCAATATAAATATTTGATATTAGTGATTTGTTTACAACATTTTAAAATATTACTCACACTCATTAATTTACATAATACCAAATGAAAGGAGAACCCCTAAAATTTTTTTTATTTATACTCTAATTGAGAACCATTTGTAAATTATTAAATAACAAAAAACGATTCTATCGGGTAGCTACTGTCGGTTTTCTTTCTTCACAAAATTTTCCGACCCCAATTTTTTCTTCAACGGAATAAATTACCCCTTCTATATATTTTCCATGTGCAGTCTTATTTGTTTTGTAGTCTGTGGTCACGGGTCTGGATATTGTATGCCGTTAAGTCAAGTTGGAGGTCTCAAGCTCAGTGGTTTTGGCTGCTTTCGTGAGTAGAAACACTTGCGTGTTGCTGTCGAATAAACTTCCAGATGTAGTGAGTGCACTCAAGAACATTACTTAAGACGAAACGCATACAGTTCATTATTCAGTGTCATCAAAAATGTATTTCCTTTTTTTATTGGTGGGACGTGAGTTTCCTTTTTTTCTGGGTGACTACAGACGTACAGGAATAAACATAGGTTTTTGACGTTTGATTCATAAGAACTAGGTAAAATGTACTGAAGACGACTTAGCTTGTATTTATATAATAACTGTCAAAACAATCGTATGAAATGGGAGGCAATATTGAAACATTTGCACTGTACAGATCTTAAATATAAAATAAAAATAAACTTTCTTACTGCACTACTAGAGCTGGATTTGATTTACAGGGACGCCTTTTTTGGCGGCACTAACTTTCCAATTTATGATATACGTATTAGTAAAAAAGATTTATTCATTGATCAATTAAGCAACCACTACACGCTAGCTAGCTCTCGAACTAATGCGGAATTGAGTTACAATCAGACACCAATTCGGAACCTTTATAGAGCTGTTTGGTATCGTTTTATGGGTTCAATCGGTGCTAATACTATCGTACAATATTGTAAAACATCAATATTTTTGCAATGATTAACTAAGATTTATCAGATACATGCTAGTTAATTCTAGAAACAATTCAAAATATTGTTACAAAGGAATAGTGATTCCATACAATTATACACCCTTTTGAAGTCTCTATAGAACTATTTGGTATCGCTCTGTGCTTGCAATCGGTGCTAAGATGATAGTGAAGTAATACGATCTTTTAAAATAAAATAAATATATATATGGGGACATCTCACACACGGCTATCTGATCCAAAACTAGGCAGAGCCTGTAGTATATAGATGTCAGACAGCTGATATACACCGTGCTTTTTTAACCGTCTTACAAACGAAGCCCAATGTATATGCCCGTGATATAGAATATATTGGCAATGTTATTTTTTTTTATCAATAAAATAATAAAAACGTGAAGTAATATAAAATAATGCAAAATAATTTTGAATCAACCTGTACATAATATTTACAATTTAGTAACAATTTGCTCATGCGTGAAAATCGTAAATAATGGGAAAACAAAAGAAAAATATGAGATAAACACATTTTTCGATCTCTCGATCGATTATTTTATTAAACAAATCCTAGATTTTTTTTCTTAAAAAAAAAATAACATTGCCAAGATATTCTATATCACGGGCATATACATTGGGCTTCGTTTGTAAGACGGTTAAAAAAGCACGGTGTATATATGTTAACGGAAATGTGTGAAATCCGTCATTGTATACAATTCCTAGGAAATGTATACAATGCCTAAAATCGCCCGGAAATGTATGAAATGAATGATATTAGACACATTTCCTAGGAAATGTATACATTTCCTAAATAACGATCGGAAATGTAATACATACAAGATGTAAATGGGTAAGCGGGGAAAGCGCATTGAGGGGAGGCTATTGCAACAGAAGTATACTACTCGTACAGAAGGGATATTTACCTCCCCGCACCAAAATAAGTTCCCCGCCCGATATCCCTCCACTTACTGCATCCCGTAGGCGCCGCCAAACTCCGCTGGATGGTGTTGCGTGTTATTCGATGAAGCATAAAGACTATTTTTCTTTGATTTTTATTTAGACATAGACATAATTTACGTCTGGTCGTTGTCTGTTATAAAAATTAGAACCACGTTGCGCAAATATTCAGTGCCTTTATACCAGCCATAAATAAGAATTAATAGTTAAATTTTAGAAAGCCCTAATTAATATTTTATATTTATGTTACCTGGGTCGCTTTATTTACATAGTAAAAAAAAGGCTTTTGCTTTTACGTTGTGGCGTATTATTTACTTAAACGCTAGACTGGTACTTATCAAATTAAAATTTGAGCTTCATAAGCTTTATTTATATTTTTATACTAGATACACTTTAAAAAATTAGAAATAGCTGATTTTTAAAGATTAATTAACAAAAAAGCCTTTGCAAAAAGCCTTACAAAGATATTATATATTTTACCGTATGATTGCATTACTTCAACGAGAACCTTGAGAAAACATTCTAATTGTCATTTTAACAATGATTCTCAGTTTAAAATGGAGCTTTATTCATTTTATTTACAGAAAACATTAATTTTAATACATTTCCTAGTACAAGTTCGGAATTATATACAATTCCTAGGAAATTCATACATTTCCTAGGATATGTGTGAATTAAATAATCTTTAAAACATTATTTCATACATTTCCTAACGAGCTCCGGAATTGTATACATTTCCTAGGAATTGTATACAATTCCTGGATTTCATACATTTCCTGTAACATATACATAATATAAATATACAACATCCAGACACAAGGCAAACACAAGTGCTCATGTTTGCTGAATGTTTGCTCTGGGCGGGATTCGAACCCGCGACCTTGTGCTTCGTAGGCAGACATACTACCAACTCGGCTACGAGGCCGGTAGAAGATTTCTGATATTATTCAAATTTTAGCATTGATTAACTTAGTTCTATCATCTAACACACGCTATATAGCTCTAAAATCAATACAGAATAGTAGTAACTCTATAAGCTAGAATTCGACACCTCTATAGAGCTATTTGGTATCGCTTTGTGCTTTCAATCGATGCTAAGATGGTACTTTAGTAATCCAATATTGTTGTAACTATAATCTTGTGCTCATAGTAACATGTTAGGGTATAGAAGTTTATAATGATATCATACTAATATTATAAAGAGGAAAGATTTGTATTTGTGTGCGTGTGTGTGTGTGTTTGTAATGAATAAACTCAAAAACTAATGAACCGATTACAAAAATTCTTTCACCATTAGAAAGCTACATTCACCCTGAGTAACATAAGCTACGTTTTACCGCGAGAAAATGCCTCATTCTTACGGGAAAAAGTGTTAACGCGGGCGGAGCCGCGGCGGAAAATTAATACACGAAATAAAAATTAATTGTGTGACGGAACATGTAAAGTATGGACATTTCTCATATTGATGAAACTAGTTTTTTTTGTGAACGAGAGATTTTCCTGCAGTAAAAGTTAGCCTATGTATAATTCTGATTTATATCATTGTCAAGTTTCATTAAAATCCGTTCAGTAGTTTATGCGGGAAAGAGTAACAAACATTCATACATCCATTCATCGCATAACATTAGTAAGATTATCTTTACAAATTGTACACATGTGATTCATGTAATTAAAAAGGTGCGTATATTTCTTTCTCCCTCAGTTCGCTAGGGCTCTTTTGTGCAATAAATTATTAATTTCGATCTATTTTCAATGTAAGTTAATAAATAAATATAAAGCCCACCTTTAAAAAAAATCTTATATCGCACCATACTTCTGCAAACGCACAAAACTCGAAATACATGTTGGAATGTAAAACGAACACATTTTTACTCGTCACTCGCGCCATCAGGTAAATTGCTAAAGTTTACCAATTTGGCACGGGCTGGGAGTCGAACCCGGGATTTCGTACGCATAAACATCAATCCTAATCAAACCATAATCATTTGAGGAACGGTGCCGCGTAGGGTTGCGTGGGAACCATTTAAAATTCATGCTTTTACTTTGCCAGAACTTTGCGGTTACAGCCCTTAAAAAAGTAAACATTACAATTTACATTCTACTTCTACTGTGTATGTATGTGTATTATCTTTACGACACAAATTTTGTTACGTCTGGACTTAGAGTTGGCCGTAAGACGATTTCTATAGACGCTTTCTCTTTTTACTACCTATATCTTCAGGAGCGACGGTGGCGTAGTGGAAACCTTTCTGCCCCAACGGCCGTCGGTTCTACGCGCAATGTAGGGTCTATATGGATTATATTCATCAACTTAACTGAAAAATGCCCATTACCTACTCTAAACAAAGGCCTACAATAAGGATCTTTACTAGATAGCATAATCAAATAATGTTTAAAGACAAGTAGCTAAAAATCTTACAAAAAAGTGTCATGTTTAGAATTCGACATAATATATTTGATTCGAAGATATAAAATAGGTACTTACGTGATTACAACAATAACTAGTGTTCGTTAACAGCTCATATATGTCCCCACCGAGGGGCTCAAGCCTACCCTGATAGCAGAATGAATTGGCTTTAGTCGACCACGCTGGCCCAGTGCGGGTTGGTCACGAACACACAACCTTTGAATTACTTCGCAGGTGTGTGCAGGTTTCCTTACGATGTTTTCCTTCACCGTAAGAGCGCGAATAAACGTTCATATGAATTCGAAACTCGAAAACACATTGGTACGTGCCGCGGTTTGAACTCGCGAACTTCTGAATGGAAGTCAACGGACCTAGCCACTTGGCCAACGACGCTCTATACCTAGTATGAACATTTTAAAATCTCTATCAAATAACAAGAGCTCTGAAGTCAAAAAGTCATCAACCAACTTAAATTTTTCATGAATTCTTCAGCAAGGAAAAGTATTCATAAATTCGTTCGATTTATTCATCGTTACCTTTTCAAGATGTCCACTTAGGAACTTTAGGAACATCATTGATGTACGAAAACAATTTGCCTTCAATGTCAGAACAAGATTTTGTTCTAGTTGCTAGGTGAAACAAAAGTTCTATTTTAAAAAATCTGTATTCCTGAGTAGTTTATATCGACGCTCCTACTCTGAAATAAAACATCGCTAGAAAATCTGCACACATCTGCGAAAAATTCAAAGGTTTTATGTAAAGTTGACTAACCTGCACTCTGTCATCGTGGTCGACTATGTAGGCGCGAGTTCCTCGGAAGGATTTACATAATAGACTCCGAATAAGCAGGGTCTCTTGAGCTGTATCTGAATCCATACCTGTCCTTCGAACATTATTATGAACGTACATAAAATTTGTGTTTTCTCTAGAGTGTTGCAAATTTACGTTTCTGACCTGCGTTGTTACCGCAATGTTTTTTTTTGTTCATCAATGCTTGCTTGCTGCATCAATAATAATCCCGATATCAAAATTCAAAATACAAAAAATATTTATCATCATCATCATCTCAGCCTGTAGACGTCCGCTGCTGGACTGCTGCCTCCCCCAAGGATCTCCACAATGATCGGTCCTGCTTGGCCTGCATCCAGCGGCTTCCCGCGACTCTCACCAGATCGTCGGTCCACCTCGTGGGGGGCCTGCCCACACTACGTCTTCCCATGCCCAGCAAATAAGAGCGTCGATGGCCAAGTGGCTAAGCCCGTTGACTTTCATTCCGAAGTTCGCGGGTTCAAACCTCGGCACGTACCAATGTGTTTTCGATTTTCGAAATCATATGTACGTTTATTTGACGCTCTTACGGTGAAGGAAAACATCGTGATGAAACCTGCACACACCTGCGAAGAAATTCAAAGGTTGTGTGTGAAGTTGACCAACCCGCACTGGGCCAGCGTGGTCGACTAAGGCCTATTCACCCTAATATGAGGGTAGGCTCGAGCCCCTCGGTGGGGACGTATATGAGCTGTTAACAAGGCTCCCTTAGAACACTTGATTAGGTCATTTCTGAAGTTAATAAGCTTTGCTCTGCCCAAGACCGGTTCTCGTCTCAAACAATGTACAAGTCTAAGCAATGAGAAAGAGATCAAACAATCTAAAAGAGGCGATGCGATATCAGTTGTTCACATAACTGGCAGATCAATGTGTGCGCTGTGTGGATACAAACCTGTGACGTCACAAGTTAGTTTTCTTTTTAATTTTCCATATAAAATATTATTTTTGACACTTCATAAAAAGAAGCTCATTTGACTAGCCGGTCAATATTACTAACAAAAAAGTGTTAACGCGGTCGGAACCGCGGGGGGGAAAGCTAGTAAAAATTTAGTTCGTTAACAGCTCATATATGTCCCCACCGAGGGGCTCGAGCCTACCCTGATACCAGGGTGAATAGGCCTTAGTCGACCACGCTGGCCCAGTGCGGGTTGGTCAACTTCACACACAACCTTTGAATTTCTTTGCAGGTGTGTGCAGGTTTCCTCACGATGTTTTCCTTCACCGTAAGAGCGTCGAATAAACGTACATATGAATTCGAAAATCGAAAACACATTGGTACGTGCCGAGGTTTGAACCCGCGAACTTCGGAATGGAAGTCAACGGGCCTAGCCACTAGGCCACCGACGCTCTCAAAATTTAGTGGTGAAATGTAATTACAGATAAACGGGGCAGGTAATACTTTACTACACTACGATCGAAGACTACCTATAATTAAGCTTGTAAAAAGTAGAGATCAATTTTATAACCTAAAACTACAAAAGCAAAGCCAGGTCTTCACATCTTGTAGCGAATAAATAAGTTTCCTGTTATTAGGTAAATGGAATATATGAACAAAAAAGGATTCCCCAATATTTTTCCGTCAATCGCAGATATCGACGGCGTAATATGATCGTTTAGTAGACTAAACCAAACTACAGATGCAGCATGCTCTTGCTAAAAATATTTATATTAAATGGCATATAATTTAGTATGGTTAGTTTAAATAAATAATAAAAAAAAAATCCACACCACAAGAAAACACCTTCACGCCAATGTATTTTTAAATAATATTGTTGTGGAGGCTGACGCCTAAACCAGATTCGTTAAAGCCTGTAATAATAGGATCAGGCGTGAATGTTGTGTGCCGTGTTGTGCGTAATACACAAAAACAAGAGAGGGTAGATGGGCTGGTGCAACCCCGTCGTCGAAGCGTCGTCGGGCAAAAAAACCGTATCATAAAACATACCTTTTTAAAATTATTAGATTCTTTATTGTACACAAAAATATAAGATAGCAGTACATTTAAGTGGTTGTTTACAAGGGCGAGCTTATCTCTAAGTAGAGATCTCTTCCAGGCGAATTATCTCGTAAAAACCCGTGAAAAATAAATACAAATATTGTTTATTGCACAAAATATTTTACATATATACAATACAATACAATATACTTTACTACACACTACTTTACAAAAAAGGTAAGTATAAAAAGTGTACATGTAGGCGGCCTTATTGATAAAACAACACGAAAATAATTTTGTAGAAAATAGCTGCCTTATCGTTTTAAGCGATTTATTCCAGGCAACTGTAAGGCAAGAGTAGAAGACATACAAAAGAAAAGAAAATCGTAATAATTATTTATCTATGTCCGAGACATATCCGTAGTTGCCTACTGTAATCGTGCGTATCCCTTTGTTTTTGTACAGGAATGAAA
This sequence comes from Teleiodes luculella, assembly GCA_948473455.1. Lineage (NCBI taxonomy): Eukaryota > Metazoa > Arthropoda > Insecta > Lepidoptera > Gelechiidae > Teleiodes > Teleiodes luculella. The sequence continues at coordinate 1,613,486 of OX419604.1, forward strand.
CGTTCACTTGTACCCGCCTTCCTTTTGTCCTTGACGTACGACGGCGCCGGAAATGAATTGTTTTTATTCTGTTAGCCTATTTCTATCTGTCATTCAAGTCAAGTACAATACGCAGCCAAAATATTAATAACTAGCGACCCGCCTCGGCTCAAAATGGTTATTGTGGGTTATCCTCAAGTATATTATGCATGTATTATACATATAAACCTTCCTCTTGAATCACTCTATCTATTTAAAAAAATCGCTTCAAAATCCATTGCGTAGTTTTAAAAATGTAAGTATACATAGGGATATAGGGACAGAGAAAGCACCTTTTTATATACTATGTAGTGGTAATGATTCAGGCAATTTCATAGGGTGATGCAGAAATTATAGTATTGCGACATTTGCGACGCAGCCATTGGTCACTATTTCGTATTTTTTTAGGACACGAGAAGTTACCAGTTTATAACGCCCGTCGCAAAATGTATTCACTCATAGTACAGGTTCAGCCTAGTTTGGGGTCAAATGTGTGGGCTGTCTCCATATATTCATTTTTTTAAATTCACATATCTAGGTGCATTAAATACATTTTTAGTAAATTTCCCTTCTTACCCACTTTTAAAACAAAAAATACATTATTTATAGTTGCTAAGCCATCTAGGAATTATTTGTCCTGATGCGTCATGGCAATGTCATGGGATTGATAGAATAAGCGAAGCGACTCCCACCTCTCTGTAGAATAATGATAATTGGCAGATTTTTTTTAAATTTATTTGTTCTAAAATAAAAGGGAAAAGTAACATAGCCCTACAACCTGGTCCGAACTAACTTTTCTTATAAAATTCAAGGCTAACTGGTCTTTAATTTTCCTAATTTAAATTACTAAACTAAGTTTGAAAACCTCTTATTATGTAAAAAAAACAGTACAAAGACTTCATGAAACTTAGCCTATTTTCCTTAATTCACGTTGGTTTTTGTAATTAAAACATCTAAACAATTCGGTTAGTAAGCTTTCCCTGCGCTATGTTTCAACGTAATGGCTTGTTTGAAGTGTAACAGGTGTAAAATGAATCCTTAGTCCACATTAATTCTCGTAATTATGTCTACTTCAAACAATTTCGTCCAGAAACAAGGTTCCCGTGTTCTTTTGTTTGAGTTTGTGTTATACAACCGGAATTATCCGGATTAAGCCAGGATTACATTTCAAGATGTTACTATACATAACACTAACTAAGGTACAATTTTGTTCTACAAAGTGGTAGAGCTATAAAAATGTACATATTAACATGTACATGTTCTACAAAGTGGTAGAGCTATAAAAATGTACATATTAAAAACCTTATATTGATTGATATTATATTATTATTTCAACAACTCTTCTAAACGATCGTACCGTAAAGAACTGACAGGTCAGGGCTGAAACATACACAAACTGATCGTTTATTGAATTTAATTTATAAATAACTAATAACAACTAGGTAACTAATTTTTTTATTCTTGTTTCAGGTATACAAACATCGGGTACCAACCATTCCACTGGGTAATGGTATCAGAAATTAGTTTAAATTATTTATCAAGACTAATACCAACCAACCAACCAAAATCAACCAATAAAAATGGGGAAAATCCCTTAATGTGATAATTATTGTTCTAAGAGTGACTCACCAGGATTCGAACCCATATATTAACCACTCTAGTGTAATCGTAATGTAAATCAAAGACAACAGAGTATAATAATTTATCCAAGCAGTTTCTATTGTTTTTATTTCCTTCTCTGGTTAACATTTTAATCGCAGTTTGTAATTTTATACTTTTTCATTCCAACCAAAAGAAAAATGAAAATGTCTCGTCCATTCGCCAAAAATGAAAACAATTAAATTCACAAAAACCACACAGTGTGCAAAATAATAAAAGTGGGGACAAAAAACATGCCCGCGTCACGATGCATTCCAACCGTGTGCCCCGTCTAAAATTGCGGAATTAAATTTGCGGGGCATAGTCCAAATTTACCACACGTATTCAGACAAATTCGTAGCGTTTTGGTGGCTATTTGTGTGTCAGGAATTTAATAGAGTATTGAACTATTTATGTTTATTTATTTTTCTTTATTTAACTATTCAGCCGTATACAATTTCACATTTTGAAATAACTAATTTCCTATACTTTTATATTTCAAAATACATCTCGACAATTTCTTGTAATTATACCCTCACATGGTAATAAAATAAAATCTAATTTATAAGGAGACTATATAAATTCCTTATCGTCACCTGGCTGAGAAAACCACTTAAATGCTTTAAAAAATCTTTTACAGGAGACACTGAAAAAAAAAGTATGATAGGTAAATGATAATTCTGTAGTTTTTTAGTTATTATATGATTATCTTTAGAGTTTTAAAACAAATGCGTAAATTTTATAGTGTAGGTAAATACTGCGCGATTTTTTCCCAATTTGAAAAAAAAAAGACAAAAGCTGTCCTTTACGCGGTTTTCTCAGCCGGTTGACGTTATGTCATAAAATAACTGCCCTATTTCAGCATGGCTTCATTATAGGTTATGTTACCATAAAAAAACTAGCAAGTTTATTTTCCTACAACAAAACTTAAAAAATAATCCCTTCGTTTGAAATAAATTTTCTCAAAATTCGCTCGGTTTCACTAACGGAGACCGGCTCGCAGGGCGACAGGCCAAATTTTTGAATAATTGAGGTTCGCTCGCTGCCGCGCGCGTGTTAATTTTTGTAAATTCTACTCCCCGTTTTTTGTCTAGCGAGCCGTGTGAGCCGCACCACTGTGCAGACGACGCGTGAGCGAAATTAATCATTCAGTAAATTTACTGTAGCTACTGTTTTGTTGTGATGTTTTCTGACATCTAAATTGGAGAGTTTTAATATTTGAGATGTATGCATAATGTTTTTACTGCCATGTTTATTATTCTCAAAGCTTATTGCTCGCTGCCTATTCACTTGTTTTGTTTTTATTTGTTCAGCTATGTTCTTATCGAGAAGTTTAGGTTTATACGTAATACATACCAAAAATAAGTCTACCTATTTAAAATTATCGCGCTAAGGTAAACAATTATAATAAAGTTTAGGTTCGTTGTGAATTAGGACGATCTTTACTATTAAGGGTTTATGATCATTTTCGTTTAATGTATGCTAAATAAAGATGTTTCTATTTTATTCTATTCTAAATAGTTAAAAATATCGACAACGATATTTTATAGTTGCTATTTGAATAAAACGAATACCTGTTGAACAATTTATTCATTAGCATTTCGATGGCATGTCACTCGGTTTAAAATCTGCACATCCTGTATTTTCCGGCTCCAACATGTACAAAATTAAACATCCTGTAATCACGACGGAAACAGGAAATGTTGGCTGTGCATGTGCTCGAAAGTTTCGAAATCTCATGAAATATTTTACTGCATTTCAGACTTGTTTCAGAAATTCTGTCAATGTATTTGCTTAACTCGAGCTTTTTCACATTATCTGATACGATATTGATATCGGACACCGAAGCCGATATCAGCTTCTGTATTATAAACGGGAATGGGAAAGCTTTCCGACCCACGGCTCCGCACGCGTCAACCGTTTTTCCCGTGGGAATGAGGTATTTTCCCGCAGTAAAAAGTAGCCTATGTGTTATTCAGATATATAAGCTAGATTACTGTAAAGTTTCATTAAAATCCATTCAGTAGTTTTTGCATGAGGGTAACAAACATACATCCATCCATACTCACAAATTTTCGCGTTATTAGTAGGATGAAGGATATATGACCTGCCTTTCACATTATCTGCTTCGATATTAGATATCAGATCCGATAATTTCATACATTTTACTTCGTATCGACGTCCAATAACGATATATCGGATCGGATAATGTGGAAACACTTTAAGACTTGTTTAAGACGGTCTCCTTCTTCTTTCGCATCGATGGTTACCATAGTGTTTAGATTTGTGCAATATATTGGAATATATTTCAACATTCCTTTTTTGTATGAAGTCAAAACTAAACTGTAGTATGTATGGTGGCATACCTATGTAAATGGTTCTTTGGATATGTCATTTTGGGTGATAAACACAATAAAACAATAGATGTATATCATTTACAATTTTACTGAATTACCAATGTTCATCTTCATCATCAGAGCACCCTGTTGTAAATTCACTAGATTTCAACATTATTATATTATTATCATCTGAATATATTAGCCGATTATTTTTATCAAACGTTATACCATATATATTTCTTAATTGTATAACCTTCTTCAGACCTAAAAATGCAGTGTTAGTATAAACTCCTGCGTTTGTTGAAATGTACATGTTATCTTCATTGTCTTCTACAATTTGACGTACAGTTATAAATTCATTGATTAGATCAGCTTTAAGTTTATTATTATCATATCTAAAGAATCCAGTTCTATTTGCAAAAAATATTTCATTATTACCAGTTACAAAGAAATTATCCACTTCAAACCCCTCAAATTCTTTCACCATAGAAAATTTTCCATCTATTTCTATGTGGAGGCTTTGGTTTGGATAATTTATGTAAAAGAGATTTCTTTTAAAAAATAAAGACCATATGTTCTTTCCTCTTTCCATGTATAAATCAGCAATTTTGGTCATCATATTGTATTTGAATATTCCATCGCTTCCTCCTAAGTATACTACATCGTTAAATTGATCCACTGCTATGGCACATCCTCCTTTAATACCAGCAATGGTATCGTAGTTTTTTGTATCAATATGGAAGTATGCCAATTGAAAATCAACATCAGAGTAAGTTTCAGGCAGTGCATAGCTAAAGAACAAAATATTTGTACCTTTGTGTACATTTAGATTGTAAGGTCTTCCAATATTTCCCCAAATAATTACTTTCTCGTACCAACTTTCACCAACTTTGATTCTGTTGCATGTTTTATTTGGTATTATACTGTATACTAATGTGATTATATTTAAAAACATAAGACACTGTGATTGCATTTTCTGAAAAATATCCGATGTAACTGTATAATCAACAAATATTAGCAATGAAAATATGCTTTGAGAAATTTACAATTATTTTTTTATTTCACTGAACACTTTGACTAACCTTTAGTCCTTTTATATCTTTTGAATCCGGTTCGCTGCTATCAGCTGATGTGTTTATTATTTCACTATGCAATATGATACTTCTTCTAATGCCACTAAGGAAATGATCAAACTACGATCACCCAATTGTTTTATAAAGTGTTTGAGTTCCACGCATTAGTCAACAAGCAATGATTTAGATTGTCCGAGCGTTTTTGTATGAACAATAACAGCTATTGTAATATTTTGCATACTGTTCTCTCTGTATTTTATTTTGATTGGAATAATACACTAATATGAATATTGGGAGAGTTCCTATCGTTTCCTACACATTTTATCATTTAGGAACAGTAATTAGCGTTGCCTAATACCTATACGCTACTGGTTTATCAACTAAAATATATTTGATTAAAATTGTTATTGATATAGTTGAAATGTATAAACTTTTGTATGCATTTATGTTTGTTGTATGATAATTATTATAATGTTACTATCGTATAAATTATATTATAAAACCACAGTACAAAACTTCACTTAATTCTTCAATGTCTATTTCATCCTAATGAGATAGATACTTAGTATTGAAAACTCAGCAAATTTGTTATTTATCTTGCTGTAATTATACCAAGATTTGACCTTCTCGCTGACCGCTTCACAGTGTGCTTCGATAAGGCTTGTCTCCTATATTCAGTTTCAGCATGTGTTTTGAGAGCGTGGTAGCATGTATCAGCATTTTCACTAGGAACCATCCTGTAAATGCAATCCTTATCCGAATATACTATGTAATCATTCTGGTCGAACGCCATACCAAATGCTTGATCTATATCGGCTAGCTTTTGCACTGTATTGTCTATTTTCCGTTCAATATATATTCCATCGTTTCCACAAAAATATACATCGCCATAATTATCTTCAGCGATTTGTCGAATAACTAATTCGTCCTCCAAAACTATTACGTTTTTTGATGGCTTATGAACTTTATAAAGAGCTGTTTTATTGGTAAAATATATATCACCAAATTTGGATACGAAGAACTGATCGATTTCAATACCTTTCGCTTCAGCTACCTCTATAAATTGTTCTCTCCTGTAAACGTAGAGTTTTTGAGCTGGATACTCGATGAAATAGAAATTTCTTCGAATAAATATAGACCATATAGATTTGCCACGTTCAGAGAAGAACTCAGCGTGTTTGTCCACGAAGTTATATTTATATATACCATCATGCCCACCCATGAATACGTCATCATTACCAGTGTCGTAAGCTAGAGCATACCCACCCGGAACTCCTTTTATATTTTCACATTTCGTTGTTTCTAGATGACAAGACATAATCTCAAAATCGACCTCAGTGTCTTTCTGAACAGTGTGGCTGAAGAATATTTGGTTTGTGAATTTGTGGTACATTAAATTGTATGGCCTTCCAAGATTGCACGCGACCATTTGCCTGTCATAATAAACGTGGTTGAAGATGATACCTCCGCAGGATATCTTCTGCATTTTCAACACTGCGCTTGCGACACCCAGGAAAATGTACAAAACTGCTAGTATATACATCGTTCTTGTTTCTGTCATCTGAAATAAAAACAATTTGATGAAATTAAGTAGTTTTACTAGTTTCAAATCGAAGCGGAACCTGAAAAACATTGAGCTTATGCAGGGAGTCGAACCTGCATCTCCTTGAATATCCGGGCCACACAGGTGTACTTTGATTTAGAAAAAAAAACTCTATAAGTTTTCTAACAAAATTAAAATAAACTTTAAATAATAGGTTTCATATTTGACCAGCAGTGGGCCAGCGTGGTCGACGACGACAATATCATATGTGCGTATTATGAAAACATTTTTTCATTTGAATTAAATAGAACATACTTAACTTAATTTTACATACATTCTTTTTGTTGATGTCAATGAAGTGTTCAAAAAAATATTTGTCTATTAATTTATTATAATTTGTCAAGTGGAACGATCTTGCCAAATAATAAGCGGCATGGCAATTTGTTGCTAGAGTTATGCTGCCGCCGCGCCGTAACGCAGTACGCAACTTATTATTTTTTGAAAATTAGTTGAGAACACCGTTTTACTCAGCATCGTTTTTTTCCTATAATGGTGTTTTCAGGAAATTTGAAAAAATATTTCGTACTCGTATGCGTCATTTTTACATCCTACGAAAAAGAGGGTTGTTATATATAAGTTTGACGTGTGTGTCTGTCTGTCTGTGGCATCGTAACTCCTAAACGTCGCCGATTTTAATCTAGTATTTTTGTTTGCAAGTGTTCTTAGCTATGATCCAAGAAAATATCTTCAGCCATTTGGAGATTACCAGCTCTTTTCTAGTCGTTGAAAGGATATAAGTAACAGTTTTGTAGCGGGAGTTATTTAAATTTTCAATTTAATGTTATTATTTCTTGTGACAGCAGCAATGGTATGCTTACTGTTATTTAAACTTTACCTAGGTCAGCTACGGAAAAGATATCTTAAACATTGAAACGTGCCTGAATATAGAAACAAATTGAATTAATTATTTCTCACAAACACTTTTACTTCACTTTCACTTTTATTAAATATATTTTAATTTTACTACATCCACGCTTGCTTTCTTTACTAACTGCAGATACTAATGACACAGTTTTAATAGGAACGGTTTAGATATTTGATGTTTTGTAAACAAAACATTAGTATTTGTTTATTGGATGATCAGCTTCTTTCATCACTTATGTATTATTGTGACTAGTCTGTCTAGCGTCACTCTAATGTTGTTATAATACTTCCCACAGCTCAACGCACTTGGAAAATTATTTTACAATGCATGTGCTCGAAAAGAGCGTTTTTCTAAGCAGCCAAACAGTGCGGAAAGTAGCACTTTTCCGCACTAGTGCTTTTTACTTTTCAGTTTTTTTTCAATTTTTGCTTAGCCTGTCATTCAGCCAGTCAACCTAACATTTCAGTATTTGAGATATTTTTATAATCAATTGTTACTAATATAAAGGCAACAATAAAAATAACAATTCAATAAACGCGTTTATAATTAGTATAATTACTTTAGAAATTGATTTTTATTGATAAATTACGTTCAAATATTAATTTAAAATTTGCGTGGCTGAATAAATTTACTCATTGCCTTATTGCGATTCGACAGCTTTGCACATGCGCAGTAGATGTTTTTTTCAGCGCGAATGTGTTTTGTTTATGAAGCCCGTCATTTATACGCCTTTTTAATATAACTGTTTTTTTTTCTTGCACAATGCATTGTAAAATCTTGTATGATACACGTGCGAAAGATGATTTCCGACTCGTGTCGGCTTATACACTCGCTCGCTTTGCTCGCTCGTGAATAAAATGACACTCATCGGAAATCACATACTTTCCGCACTAGTATCATAAATAACTATTATCATACTAATACTATAAAGAGGAAAGATTTGTATTTTATGTATGTGTGTATGTTTGTAATGAATAAACTCAAAAACTATTGAACCGATTTCAAAAGTTCTTTCACCATTAGAAAGTTACATTCACCCTGAGTAACATAGGCTACCTTTTACCGCGGGAAAATGCCTCATTCCCACGGGAAAATCTGTTAACGCGGGAAGAGCCGCGGTGGAAAGCTAGTATATTTTAAACGCGAAAGTTTGTGAGAATACTCGTAGATGGATGATGTTTGTTACTCTTTCAAGCATAAATTACTTAATGGATTTTAATGAAACTTTACAATAGTATAGCTTATACATCAGAATAACACATAGGCTACCTTTTACCGCGGGAAAATCCCTCATCGTCATAAGAAAAATCGTTAGCGCGGCGCCCTTCAAAGCAGACGGTCGCGAGTTCGAATCCCGCCCAGGGCAAACATTCGTGTTATGAGCACTAGAGTTTGTCTTGTGTCTGGATGTTGTATATTTATATTATGTATGTATATCTGCCGTCGGACACCCATAGTACAGGCTCTGCCTAGTTTGGGGTCAGATGGCCGTGTCTGATATGTCCCCACATATTTATTTATATAAATTTATTTGAGTTAACTTTGAGAGCGCCCGTATTCCGTAGCAGTAGGGGTGCATTTCATAGTGCGAGTGTCAAGCCGCATGTGCTGGCTTCTGTACACCTATCGCACTCTTAGATATTTTTATTCGCTGAAGGAAATTATTGTGATAAAACCTGCAAATACCTAAAAAGAAGTTTCAGTTTTTATGCACTTTTTATCCTTTGTTACAAAGCAAAGCACAAAAATATTAGCATAATTATGCGGTTTAGTAAATGCACAGTTGTAATTAACTGTAATTTGGTTGCAAGCGCGTTATCTGATAGAAATTTGCATCAAATAGAAATGCTACCGTTTCAAAATTCAAATGGAAAACGCATAATTGCATTACTTATCATAGGAACGGTGTAACCAATGGCACTGGGCGGTCACTCCATACAGAAAATTCATTTTAACAACCTACTTCTTTTTGAATAACAACTGAATATCAACTACAAGTCAATGGCGCTAGGCGCTATGTAAAACACCCCCGAACACCCCTGGTAGAGTCCTGCGGCGCCTGCGGGGTGCGCGGCGTGGGGCGCTATATCGGGCGGGGAACTCATTTTGGCGCAGGGGGTATGAGTGTTCTTTCTGTACGGGTTAGTCCTATTATTTTCTTCTATGCCAATGGTCTATTTGGGCGACAAAAATATAAAAGATTTTTCTACAGTGTTATCTTAACACTCTCGCAATAAAAACTGAACAAATTATAAATAATACATTAACTTGAAAAAAAATCACTACAAAAAAGTAACAACAACAACTCAACACAGCTACAATTAGAGGACCTAAAGTACAGTAGGTACTAAAAAAACAAATTAGGTGGCTTTTTAGGTCGTTTCCAGTCAACATTTTACATTATACTACATTATGCATGAAAATTTGTATTGTAATATTAGTTTACCCATTTATAAGTTAAATAAACTAAAACAGACGAATTTATTTTCACAAGTACCAAAATAGTACGCAGCATATTACAAATTTATTATTAGTATCCAATAGCCCGTTTATGTTACTAATGAGCAAGCACAAAACCGCAATGACCGAGTTTGTTTTTGGCCGATATCTGCTAATGTTGTTGTTACAAATCATAACGTGTAATATTTTAAATGCGATGTGTTCGCACATTTTCAAATACTAGCTTTCCGCCCGCGTTAACAGTTTTTCCCGTGGGAATAATAAAGTGAGCCTATGTTACTCTCCAAGGTCTATTCTATCTTTATACCCAAGTTTCATTAAAATTGGTTCAGTAGTTTCGGAGCCTATTTTAATATTTTGATATACCCAGTGTAACTCGCACTATTAAAACAAATCCAACAATATTATCTCAAGTCTTATTACATCAAAGACGTTTTGGCTACAGAGCATGCCAAAGAGCTATACGTACATACATACACTTGTACTACTACAGTCTGTTTCCTTTGTGTATCCTCTACCCTAAGGTTGGCTGGTAGAGATCGCTAAAAGCGATAAGGCCGCCTTTGCGCACTCTATTTACTTGTGTTGATATTGTTATTGTTTTCTTTTGTGTGCAATAAAGTGTTTTTACTTACTTACTTACTTGAAAAACATATCCTCCTTTTGCAGTCGGGTAAAGAACTTACAAAACCACTATTCCAAAAGCAATTAACACAATGTTATACAGAAATGCATTCCAGTACGTATCACATTAAAATTGCTCTCTATTCTTTAATAAATTAACAAAATTTACTTAAAAGCATTTTCGGAACAATTTTCACAAAGAGAAATAAGCTGAATTGCACTAAAATTTTATAATTGAGTTTAGTATCGCTAAGCAAGCAGGAACCTGCGCAAAACAGCTGATTCGGTTATAGCAGGAAAGAGGAAAGTTGTGCTGTTTTTAGGACATTAGGAATGCACTTTAGGGTGAGTATAGAGTGTTGAAAGTGCAAAGATTTTGTTAAATAAATCCATGCTAATATTATAACTTTGAAATTAAGCTTGATTGGTCGTACCTTTTCGACACAAGCATAGCTCAGTAGCTCTTTGTCTTTTCACTAATAATAAATTTTATTTGCTGAATTACTTAAATAAATCATTATAACTTCAAAAGTTAACTCTTTGTCTTTTTGTTAATATTAATAATAAACTTTATTTGCTTTGAAAACATGCAGATGATAAGCCAGTTAACAATGAGGTGTTACGCTTTCTCTCCAAAACCTCTGAACCGATTTTGATGAAACTTGGAACAAAGATAGAAAAGAGCTTGGGAAGGGACATAGGCTACCTTTTATCGAGGAAAAGTATCTAATTCCCACGGGAAAAACTGTTAACGGGGGCGGAAAGGTAGTAATTAAGTTATATGTGAGGATAACTCAAACAAAAATATCTTATCCCAAACTAAGAAAAACTTGTACTATGTGTGTATCAGACAGCTGATGTATACATATATCGTACCTACATATTATACATATATATACATATTTATACAACATCCTGACATAAGGAAAACAAAAGCGCTCATCCACCGCTCATCACAGGAATGTTTGCACTGGGCGGGGTACGAATCCGCGACCCTGTGCTTCAAAGGCAAGCTACCAATTAGGCTATGGAGCCGTTATACAAATAATATTAATATCAGAAAAAGTAAACTAATCTAAATACATAAATAAAAGATACAATTTCAACCACTAACTTACTTCAGGATTAGGTATTTTTTAAACTGCACTCTCTTCATTCATTTAATCCAACAATAATCACTTCCTATTAACTGACCACCATACCGAGGCCGCAATGAAGGACAAATGAGAATCTGAAAAAAAACAGTGCTTACGAATTTTCAAAGTATTATAGAATCGTAGACCAAATAACTCCTTCTTACTACCATTCAAGAATAGCAAATCAATGCGTATTATGAAACAATAGGGCAGCTGTGGATATTTTTTCTCGTTTTTCAATTAGCATCGATAGTAAATTCCACATTATAGTGATTTCTTCCGCACAATAGGAATCATACTACATAGGTACAGTCCACGTTTATAAATGTCATATTCATATCACATGCATTTATGCTTTAAAATAACTTTTTTCCTAAGGCATCTTTTTAAATTCTGTTTGTTACGAATACGGAACTCAGGTGAAGCCTAATTGGTCGTACATTGTCAATACAAAAAAATGTATATATCAATACTAGCTTTCTGCCACGCGGCTTCGCCCGCTTTAACAGTTTTTCCCGTGGGAATGAGGTATTTTCCCGCGGTAAAAAGTAGCCTATGTCACTCTCCATCCTTTCAACTAACTCTGCCGAATATGTTTTTAATTTTAATTCAATTTTTGTTTCTTATACTATAAACGTGAAAGTTTGTGAGGATGGATTTTAGTGGAACTTTACATTATCATAGCGTATACATTAGAATAACACTTGGGCTACCTTTTACCGCTGCAAAATTCCTAATTCACACGGGAAAAACTGTCAGCCCGGGCTAGTTTTAATAGAAATCTAAATTCAAATATCGCTTTCGACCCCGCTCTTCTAACCACCAGGACCTCTCCCTTATGCATATTAAGTCGTTTTAATTACTACACCGCAGCAGCAAGCCTGTACCGGTGGAAAGGATATGGGCATTTCTACGGGAAGATGCGAATCAGCTACTGTATCGAAAAAAGGACCTCTAACAGCTCATTAAGTTATCGAAAAAAAACACATATATTTACAGGACTATTGGCCTGATGGAGAGCATATCTGAAAAATCGGGACGTTATAAACGGCGCCAAAAAAAAATTTCAAAGTTCAAAAACGGGCAGAATTTGGCTTAAAATGGCGTGTCCGATTTCCAGAATTGACTCTTTATTGCTTCATAACTTTTTAAATAATAACTAGTTCATTATGATTCCAATGTTCACATACCATGAGATAAACAACAAAGCCGTATAAGTAATAATATTTATTGTAAATCATTGGAGTTTGACACAATAACACATTTAAATTTTGTCCGAAGCTTCTGCCTCAATCCCGTGCCAAATAGTTTTATTTACTTATATCACTAACTTCGCGAAGTACGAATGCCACTAGCTGGTTCCCACAATCTACTAGATGAGCCCGAGCGGCTGAGCAGTATGAACTTGAGGATAGCTGCATTGAGGAGCATTTTTCGAGGGTTCAAAACTCTTCCGAGAATTTGGGTTCGGGTAATTTCTGAAAACGGTGGACGAAATTCATTTTGTTTGTGAAGTCTTATATTAAATTTGAGCTAAATCTATTGAATATTTAAGTGATATCTACCAGTACGTTTTGAAAAAAATACTTTAATTTGTAACATTTACAAGTTATTTGATGAAATGTGTTATTTTATCAATTTCGTGGATCTCAATTACCTGTAAAATGGTACACCGAATTCAGAAATCTTACACTAAATTCAGAATTTTTCAATAATGTTATGAATTTTGCTAAACGTATGTATTATTGTGGCTCCATAGCCTAGTCAGTAGTGCACCTGCCTTCCAACCTAAGGGGCGCGGGTTCGAACCCAGCCCAGGGTAAACATATGTATGGTCAGCACTTGCGTTTGCCTTGTATCTGGAAGTTTGAGACTTGGGCAGTGCTGCAGTCTCTTCAGAGGTGCCAAATTGACTACCGGTATATTGAAAGCCACTATGTCAGTCCGACTCCAGGAACAGAACTCCAGACCAATCCAGCTGCAGCGAGGTGTGAGACAGGGAGACGTTTTTTTTTCGTAACTGTTTACCACTGTACTGGAGGATATCTTTAAGCTTCTGGACTGGAAAGGACATGGCTTCAATATCAATGGCGAGTACATCACTCACCTCTGGTTTGTCGACGATATTGTAGTCATGGCTGAGACCTTGGAGGACCTAGGCACAATGCTCAATGTCCTCAATAGAGTTTCCCAACAAGTGGGTCTGATGATGAACATGGAGAAAGCAAAAGTAACTTCAAACGCCCATGTCGTACCCACTCCAATAAAAGTTGGGAACTCTGTTCTCGAAGTTGTAAACCATTACATCTACCTGGGACAAACAGTCCAGTTAGGTAGATCTAACTTCGAGAACGAGGTCAATCATCGAATCCAACTCGGCTGGGCAGCGTTTTGAAAGCTATGCAATATCTTTTTGTCCCAAAAACGGCAGTATCTTTTAGTCTAAAGTCTTTTACCAATGGGTGTTGCCAGTGATGACTTACGGATCAGAGACGTGGTCGCTTACGATGGGCCTCATAAAAAGGCTCAGAGTCACCCAAAGAGCGATAAAAAGGGCTATGCTTGGAGTTTCCTTGCGTGATCGAGTCAGGAAGGATGAGATGAGATCCGCAGGCGAACCAGAGTCACCTACATAGCCCGAAGAATCGCGAAACTTAATTGACATTGGGTGGGGCACATTGCACGTAGAACCGATGGCGGTTGGGGAAAAAAGGTTCTTGAATGGCGGCCACGTGCCGGAAGACGTAGCGTGGGCAGGCCCCCTACAAGGTGGACCGGAAATCTGGTGAGGGTTGCGGGAAGCCGCTGGATGCGTGCAGCGCGGGACCGGGGACGCGGGGATGCGTGATCGAGTCAGAAAAATAGCATGCTTCGATCCAGGACTCATATAGCTGATGCCACAAAGGTCAAACGCTGCCAAACTTAAGTGGAACTGGGCCGGATACGTCTGCTGCGTGCCACAAAACCCATGAGCAAAATAAATTACGTTTTGGCTCCCACCGATCAACAGACGTAGAGGTGAACGGCCGCGCAGGAGATGGCGGGATGAACTGGACAGCTTCTTGGGGGACTGGCCAGAATTGGCTTAGGATAGGAAACAGTGGAAGAAAAAGAGGAAGACCTTTGCCCAGCACTGGGACAGTGTAGGCTAAGTAAGATAAGATAACATTTACAAATTTAGTCGTTCATTTTCTATATTTCCTAAGCCGTTTCTGAATTCGGTGACTAGTTTTCTGAATTCGGTGGTGTCTCAATTCGGTGACTGACTTTTAACATAAACCACTCACAATATATGGTGCTAAATGTCGTCATTAGACTCAAGATGGAATAAACTTCAATCTTTGGTATCAAACTATTGATGAAACCCAAATATTAATTTACCCACCGAATTGTGAAAATATAGACCCTTTTGTAGAACTGTCCATATAATAATACTACCTGGGTAATTCCCCGCGAGCTTTGGCAAAGCGAATGCCCGGGGCAAATATTACATACATTTTGTACTTTGTTTTTCTTCCGAAGACACGCTTAGTACGAGTTTAAAAGCATTTATGTCAGTAGAGTTCTAAATTTAAACTGACTTTGGACCTATTTATATATTTATTATTTTTTATATATTTCAAACTCAAACTCAAATCATTTATTCATTTATTTTATCATGTATTATGAAAAAGTTATTCGCTATTTGGAATAAACAATATTCCGGCTAAAAAGTACTTTTCTGGTGAAAAATGCAAAGTAAAGTTTAAATCTGCCCAGTGATTATGGCAAGAAGAAATGACATACATATCCCTCTATCGAAACTTTCATAATCTTCTTATATATAAAATTCTTGTGTCACAGTTTTCGTTCCCATACTCCTCCGAAACGGCTAGACCGATTCTCATAAAATTTTGTGAGCGTATTCAGTAGGTCTGAGAATCGGCCAACATCTACTTTTCATACCCTTGAGAGCGGGCGGAGCCGCGGGGCGAACAGCTAGTTACTTATAATAATTATTAGGATAAACTATACACTTAGTTTGACCAGAATATCGTAGAATATATTGCCTATTATGAATTTCAAAGACTAAAACTGATATTATTTTTTGTTAGTAGGTACCCATATTTATGAAAATTATAGTACACCTAGAACTTTTTACAAAATAACTTCAGCACCAACTTCAAAAACTTCATTCCTAATTAACTAAAGTTAATTGAAGTAACCAGACAGTTTTCAAAAGTTCTCACTTAAATATAACATAAACTGGACTATATAATAGTGCTTTCAAACTGAAAAGCTATCTGCCGTTAGTTAGATAATAAAATTATACTAACTGGTATGCAAGTTTTCCAACTTTAACTCCTATAATTTGGCGGTAATTTTTGCAGTTTCCAGCTAGGTTCTTCGCTAACCTGATTACTGCGGGTCTAATTTACAAAGAGCGGCTTAGGGTTAGTTCTGTCTGGTTCGAGTTGTTATTTGTCACGGATACTCGTATTTCATTGTGATTTTTGTAAAATATGGGCAATTCCCTTTTTTTTTTTTTTTTATTACAAAGGATCGCCAACAGTAGGTAGGTACAATGGAGCTCGTTCCAGGGAATGGAGCTCGTTCCAGGGTTGTCCCTCAATAATGAAACCACCAGGAACTCTTCAAGACTCTATATTTTTACTTCTTCAAATCCAGTTCAGGTCTTTTCACGACCTTTCCTATAATTGTTAAGACAAATTATCTTTTTTTAAAATGCGAGACAATTCCTAAATCAAAATAATATCATTTTTCTAGAATAGCGGCATAAGCGCCAGTTACATACAAAAGGAGTTCGCAAACGCACTAATGCAAACTCCACAGTACACATATTGACACAATGTAGTAAAGTACATAGGTATGGACACAGTCTGATATGTGGACAAACCAATAACAGGCGACCACAACACTCATATTAAACAGTAGGTAGTTCGATCATGCAAGATCACCAATAAAGTAAGGAGTGCCTATTTAAAGCCTTTGAACACAAATTTAGAAACAAAATTAATAAAAATGAATAAAATTAATTAAAAAATTCGTTTGTTTATATCATTCTCGTGGATAATTATAATCATTATTTTATTAGGCCTCGAGGTAGGTTCCGGAAAAGATGGCGGATGTTTTGAAAGCCTATCGATATAAAGATTCTGCAAGTTAGCAAAAGCAGGAAGGCCTTTGCCATCATTTTAGGATACATCATTTTAGGATATTTTAGGCTAATTATAATTATAATATTCATTTTATAAATTAAGTCAATACACAAATTGCAGAATAGTAATGTGAAAAGTCATGTAAGGACCAATACAAATCGCGAGATTGATTTCATAGTTTAAAAGTATTTTGAGTTTCGCTATATTAAATCGAAGTGAATTGCGAGACAAGATTCGGGGTTTTACAAGATGGCACTGCTGATTTTCTAATTAAAATTATATATAAATAACCTTAATAAAGTGTAAGAACAACCGAAACTCGACAAAACAGATTCGCTTTTTTTACATTTTGTGATTGTGACGAGGATAAAATGGGACGAATCTGCAATAGGACCAGTCAGAACCAACTAGAAAATTAGCCTGCAGCGTGCACTAGATCACCAAGGCTTTGTAATGTGGACATTTTAATGTGGTCTAATGTAATAGGGACACTGTTATAGAGAGAATTTATCATAGTTATAGCACAAAACTGCGCTTGGACCGGCAAATGTGCGGAACGTGCCTTCGAATTGCATTAGAGCAATTGAAACAAAAGCAGTTACGAGTACGCGGTCGTATTTCTAACTACAGCGTACTGCATTGCTAACCTAACCCCTTTGTCCTGATATCTGAGAATCTCCTCCATAAACT
The DNA here is from genome assembly GCA_948473455.1 of Teleiodes luculella. Lineage (NCBI taxonomy): Eukaryota > Metazoa > Arthropoda > Insecta > Lepidoptera > Gelechiidae > Teleiodes > Teleiodes luculella. The sequence continues at coordinate 1,631,091 of OX419604.1, forward strand.
GCTATTGCTGATCTGAAAATCCCTCAACAGACTCCGGACCCAGGTAGGTCGGACTAGAGACAACTTGTACCGATGGGGTTTCATAGGTGATTCTAACTTGGAGTGTAGGTGTGGTATGGTTCTCCAGAAAATGGACTAGGTATCTCATTAGCTGCCCTTCTTGTCCTGTCGCCTGCACGCGAGAGGACTTGATGAAGGCTACTGACGACGCTATTCGAGTGGCTGGTTTCTGGGCCGAGACTGTCTGAGTTTGCTGTCGACTCGAAAAGAAGACGATTACAGTAGAATACTGAGATGCTGGTACAAATTTGGTAAAAGCATTATATTACTACTACTATTGCTGATACATGTCAACGAATCAACAGCCTCGATGGTCGAGTGGTAAAGTCGCCTCACGTTACAGAGGTTCCGGGTTCAAAGGTTCATTAGGTCATATTTGTCCTCGAACAAATATGACTTTGTGAGACTTCCCCCAGTTTAGTTAGGACATTGCAGGCTGAATCATCTTATTGTTCTGAAAAATAAAAACTTTTCCGTGCTTCTGAAGGCGCGTAAAGCCGTTAGTCCCGGCTATTATACTTATAGAAATAAAGTCGTTATATTCTGACACCAGGGTTTGTGAGGTAGGTTAACACTTGAAACCCACACGATAAAAAAAACTAAACAAGTTACAATCATTGCCTGGCTTTCAAAAGCTTCGTGTAGAGTCAATGGAAGAGTAGAGTTGAAATCAAAAACAGAAAAGTGTTATTTAAATTCAGAAGCACTAATATCAGGGGGGTTCCACTCGTGAGAATAGGTATGACGGGCGAAATATCGCCCCGGCCGATGAAAGGCAGGGCTAGCTACATACATCAGTACGCGAACAGTCGCCGGGCGCGCGTGACGCGTCGTTATTACGCGCCGCTCCGCTCGCTCAAATTACGAAAATGACTTCACAACAATACGACAAATGCTGATGTGTTTATGGATGCAAAAATAAAAGGAAAAGGACTGGATCGGATGTCTTTTTTAGATCTCTTTTCTTGTCCTCATAATTTTCTCTGACAAACCTACAGTAACATTATGACGTATTTTCATAAACTAAAGTACTTACCTACCTACTGACGAGTAAATATAGTTTGCAAACATTATAATACGAGTAATACTATTACTTAGTAAATAGTAGTAGCATTGGTTTATTTGAACCATCATTTGTTTGAGTAAAAGGTAGGTACCTTATAGGTTAATAAATCAGATGTTTTATTTTCTCAAAGACGACAGCCCTAAAGGTGTTAGTAGAGTGGCAAAAGAGATAGCGCAACGCGAGAGAAAGAGATGCAGCAACTTCGTTTTTTCGCCTAGCGCCGTGCGATCTGAATTGCACTTTATTATAACGGAGATAGGGTTGCAATTTATTTGAATTATGTCGCCTAGTGGAGCTTCTGTAGGGACTACTATTTGGTATTCTGTGCTAATATTCACTCGTAGCATCTTTATTAAAAAACAAAGTCTCGTCTATTTCATTTTTAAAACACTTTCGCCCTACGTTCCCCGCACGCCTATTATACTTAACACATTCATAACAGTTCCGAGATACGATTATAGCGCCATTTGGAGCGGCTAATTTCCGTTTGCCGCTCTTTCTCAGTTCTCGCATTGTCTTTGGGATTTCAGGCCGCCATCTTTGATTTCGAAAATGGTTTTCTTGAAGACTTGGTGTATACTTACTATGCGAGATTATGTTTTATATTAATTTGGGTGATTGACGGCCGATAATATAAATAAGTCAAAAAATTTAATTAAATAACGCCAATTATTACATACCTTCACCGATACAATAGTTATAGTAACCCTGACCAAAAAATATATAAACCTAGAACAGGGGGCGCCACGTGTATATTTTAATGTTTAGGGCAGTAATTTCCGTTATAAAATCGTTTAAAGTTTGTTAGCTCTGAATTTCAAGTTTACTACCTAATCGTATTTAGAGAGAAAGTCACTCCTGTTTCCCTTATATTTTTATACTAGCGACATACATAGGGACATAGGGACAGAGGAAGCGACTTTGTTTTATACTATGTACGCTTTTAAGTTATAATTTTTTTTATTTATTTCTGCGTATCTATTGAAACAATACTTCAAAAAAGGGATGATGATTTTGTGATTCTAGTTACGTATTTGTTAACAAATTATTTTGACAATTAAACACGCTGCCCGCTTCTCTTATGGCTTACTTACTTTACGCACAATTACTTTGTTTTTTCAAATCATTTCACACAGTGTACATTTATAAAACGAGTTACACATAGCCAGTGTAAGGAGACCTCTACATACATTAGGCCTCATTAGATGTCCACTGTGGAATGATCTTCGTATGATCTTAGATAGGATCTCTATAGCAACCGGTCTTACTTGACCTCCGATCAGCCATAGATACAATACAAAATTAAATATTGTTTATTAGTACCAAAATAGAAAACACAATAATATTATAGTAGCTATGATAAAAAATGCTTTTATACAAAAAATATAATATACATAGGTACTTTATAGCACACATAAAAAACGACAATTTACAGAAAGTTTGTAGCAAAGGCGAGCTTATCTCTACACAGATCTCTTCGAGCCAACCTATACGCATGTAAGAGAAAACAAAAGATAAATAATAATTTTATTGACACCAAAAGGTACAGTAGCCAGCACATGCGAAAAGGGCGGCTGGACATGTAGTGCGAATGTCTAACCGCATGTGCGACTTCTGCACATAAAGTTGAGTCAACTCAACAGTTAAACTTATTGCTAAATACAAAAGATGCGATCCTGTGGAGTTTCTTCTATGGGTTGTTCTCCACACAGCGCACACATTGCGCGAACCTGCCAGTTATGTGAACAACTGATATCGCATCGCCTCTTTTAGATTGTTTGATCTCTTTTTTATTGCTTAGACTTGTACATTCGTTTGAGACGAGCAAAGCTTGTTAACTTCAGAAATACCGTCACTAAGTGTTCTAAAGGAGCCTATATTTAATTTAAAAAATAGAATTTTTTGAAATTAGTAATAGAAAATGCGTTCGAAGTCAAATAGTTGACAATCTGTATCAGAGTTCTTGCGTTACCATTTTCTTAATGATACTGGTAGAGTCTTCTGTTTAATAAGTCAGTTTACATGGGTAAGTTATAGGGTAATTGAAAAATAGTTTATGGCAACACTGTGTTATAAATGAATTAACCAGTTTTGATACTTTACATGAAAACGTATTCAATTTAAAAGTGTATGCAATATTATAATTCGTAAAGGTGGAATGAATGGATAAATCCATTCAAAATTGCCCGTGTAAACTGACTTATTGAACAGACTCTACACATGTTCTATGACGTCACATGCCAGCTTACACTGGTATCCTGTTTATACTGGTATAGCTGTTTATAAGTATCCCATTATATTCTTCCAGCCATTTAGTTTTATTCTGTTACACGCGCGTTTCGTTGTATTGTTTTGATTGTGCAAACGTGTGAATGAACGGGCGCGTTTTGTTTTTATTGAAATTACAATATGGCGCGCGTAGCCGTGAATTATGGAATTTTTTTCTGTGAAATAAAATTTTACGGAACATATTTTAAATATTACACATAGGTATGTGCATTTGTTGTAACGAATCTAGTTTTAATAATTTATTATCTCACTTAAGTAAGAATGATACATTTGTAATAACTAACAGATCTTAGGTAAGGTAGGTTTGTAATAGGTTTAAAGACATTTATTCTCAACAAAGACAAATAAGTCACTTACATTAGAAAATTAACATAAAATGTACAATAATGAACATTGTTATAAGAAGTATCATCGTCGCACACTGACCTATACTAATTGAGTACATAGATGTTGGTACAATTTTGTTTTGAACACATTCAACGACTCTTCACGTGTTATATTTGAAGGTAGTTTATTAAAAAGTAAACATTTTTTTACCATAATTAGTCCGAGTTTTAGGCAATACAATAAAGCTGGCTTGTAATTTATTTATAAATACTTAAAATTAATACAAATGTATGATATTTCAAGATTGAAAAGATTTCCCTACAGCCACACGCAAAACCAAGACTCAAAATCAGTTTTAGACACAGAATCTTATTTCTTCTGTCGATTGAGATCAGTTTTTTTTTATCTATCGTTTGGACATTGCGGTAGGTAAGTAAAACGGGGTCACCGCACAAAAAACGTACTTTTACACTTTACTAAAAATCATTATTATATACATAACTCTATATAAGATCATGACTCGTACTTTACCAGTATTTTAACCCATTAACGTTTTACTCTTTTTATTACATTTCACTCTTTCTGTATTCGTAGCAATTTCGTAGCGCCTCGTAGCACCTCGTAGCAACTACGTAGCACTAACACTAATTCTATTTTTTTTCTAATTTGCCTGCATCATCGGTATCTTAGAAGACTTCTGGACTGTAGCTTCTGACTATTAGGTATGTGGCACTAATCCCCACGCCTAGCAGATTTAATAACTTGTATTACAGAAATAATTTTAAAAACGTCGCCAACAGCATTAGACCCAAAACTTAATCATACCCAGGAAATTAATTCTAAAGCCACCCTCTGTTATAAATAGATCGCCCCGTTTCTGTTTTATCAAATGTTAGCAAGCCATTGCAAAGGTCAGTACGTGAGAAGTATTATTTTTAACTGGTCTCGCCTTTTGGGAGTTGTGAAAAACAGGGTTACTTATGTACTTGCGCTGTGCCTGTAGGTACGCCCACGTTGATTAAGTATGTATGTCTCGACAGCCAAGGAAGTGCGGGTTCGAGTCCTGGCCCTAGCTCAATGTTTTTAATTTTTTGCTTCGATTCATAATTTTGAACGCCAAAGAACAGAATGGCAGCATCAAACAAAAGATAATAAATAATAAAATAATGAAAGAAAGCGACAACAACAACATAATGCAAATACATAATAGTATTGAATCATCGTCGTTTTATTGTATACTAGCGACCCACCCCGGCTTCTCACGGGTGCAATGCTCAATGCTTATAAGCAGCCCCGCGGCCGGTTTTTTTAAAATAACCTTCTATGAAGTATAAGAAAACGTTCAAAATAATAATGATTTTCAAGTTATAGCGTGACCATAAGAAATAGGAGTTAATTCATCATCATCATCATCATCATCTCAGCCGAAAGACGTCCACTGCTGGACAAAGGCCTCCCCCAAGGATCTCCACAATGATCGGTCCTGCGCTGCCCGCATCCGTTAATTCACGGATTGATTATTACCTACCTCGATTTGACACTATCTACTGAGGTAGAAAAAAATTGGCATCAAATCTCTATACTTTTTCTCTGTCAAAATTTTTCATTGTTTTCTCGTTTCTCTAATAACTTATTCAAACAATACAATATTCTTTATGCAAACCTTCAAGAAGATAAAATAGCCACTACGGTACCGAAAACCTACCACGCATACGGGTCTAAAAAATTACTGTAATTTGCACCGTTTCCGTTACTTAGAAACCCCTTTCATTCCCACTTCATACTATTTGTACAAAATACCACCGCGCGACCCTCCAGCCCCGGCATCTGTCACAATCAAACTCCACTTTAGATCCACGGAAAGGTTTATACATACAAAATGCAAGAAGGGTCTACAGTCTACACGACCTATTAGGGTGCTTTTACACCAGCGCTGAGCATAGCTACGGATCTATGCTTTACTTAGTACATCCGCAGTATTCTTTGTTACTGTCAAATTTGCTATCAGCAGTAAAATATGAATGTTAGGGCCGCACTTAGGAACTCGGTTTAAGTATACTTCTGTAATATTAAACATAAGTTGCCTAGAAACAAACTTACTGCTGTTATTCTAAATAAAATCACCAGGTTCCCGCTAAAATATTGAAATGAGAGTCAGACCATAAGACAGAGCTTTTTGTGCTGGTTCCGAATCTGTAATTAACTCCATTTGGCCAATACTTACTGCCAATATCGTAAGCACGGCAGTGCTGCGAGGATTTGATAGCTAAACTGTGAAACTACGGACCGTTTCCACTGATGCTATTGCTATGTAGCTGTGCAAGTGAGATGTTCTATGAACATGCGCAGCTCGAGCAATGTGATGTATCGATACCCCAGCAATAGTAGGGAAGCGGCGAAGGCATAGCACGCATCCATAGCACACATCTTTAGCACTCATCCACACAACTATAGCACTCATCCACACATCTATAGCACGCATCCATAGCACTCATCCACACAACTATAGCACTCATCCACACATCTATAGCACGCAGACATAGCACACATCTTTAAGCACTCATCCACACAACTATAGCACTCATCCACACATCTATAGCACGCATCCATAGCACACATCTTTAGCACACATCCACACAACTATAGCACTCATCCACACATCTATAGCACGCAGCCATAGCACGCTGTAACGAGGTGCCTCGCAAACCGTTTTCCTTTTCTTTTTCGTCTAAATTCAAATATTCACTTTTGGAATTCATTCGTCATTCATATGTCATCTTCGTCCCTTTTGTTTTTCAGTTTACCCTTAGATACAGGCCTTGACGGCCGATTTTCTAAAAAAAATTAAGCATACCATGTGAATAATAAACTAAATTAATTCATTGCCAATGTTCAGTTTCATTCTGCCATCTTCCAATCTTCGGTCATGTCCGGCGGCTCACCTAGGATCCGGTGGCCTTGGGCGTGACAACCCATCCATAGCACGCACCATCCACATAAAAAACATAGCTTAGATGGATCCGTTTTCACCACAGCTGTGCTATGTGAACCAATGAATATGTTTGGTGGATATCAAAAGCATCCATAGCAACGTAGCATATCTCTTGTGGAAAAGCACCCTTAGGGTACACTTAGCAGCGTCTCACACGGAAATGTAACTGATTTCCAAGTGTTTAGTCCAGCTATAGTCATATTTTTCTACTAACTTTACGCCCCGCGACTCCGCCTGCTATTGGCTATATTATTGCAAAGTTTCATTGAAATCCATTCAGTATTTTTTACTTAAAAGAGACCATCCATATATCCTCGCAAACTTTTGCGTTTATAATATTATTAGGTTTGCGGTATTTTCTTTTTAAATAGCTATGTAAGTGCTTTAAATTGTCAAAATAATTTCCTTTAAAAGTGTGAGATAATTCTTGAAAAAGATATACCTAACCGAGGTTTCATGTGTGACAGACATAGTTCTGTCGTGCGTATATACTCTTACCCTATCGGAGGATATTTGAATAGGGCGGATTTCTCATGTTATTGTGACAGCTAGGTAAGGGATATATAGTTTGTCACAATGCTCAATTGCTCATGTTACGGTGGCAAGAATATATTTTTTTATATTACTGTTTCAGTAATTTTTATTCGTGAAAATTATAATGTCAAACTTTATAACTCGGGTTTGGGGTCAGATGGCCGTGTGTGAGATGTCCCCATATAATAATTATATCTTTTAGAGTATTACTAACAATTTTTTTCTTAATTATAGGTACTCTTAGATTTTTATTTATTTATTTATTTAATTAAACTTTTGGTAAGGCGTTCCTACCAACGGGCTTGAGCTCACCTTAAAATCAGGGTGAATAAACCTTAGTCGTCCAACCTAGCCTAGTGCGGGTTGGTCAACATCACACACAAATTACTTCGCAGGTGTGTGCTGGTTTTATCATGATTTTTTTCTTTACCGTAAGAGTGACACATGAATTTGAAAAGCGAATACATCTGCCGAGCGTAGTAGCGTGGTAGAAGACGGGGTGAGCGTGTGACCTTGCCAGACATTTTGGTGTTACATTATTTTTAATAACTTTCAAGAAAAGAAAAAGGTCAATGAACTTTTGTCCGGATTTATATGTAACAGACCATATCAACTTTGACAATAACCTTGCAAGAGACCTGACATAAGTACAAAAACAATGTAACAAATCAGTTACGAAGCATATTATGCTTTTTCATCTTTAGAATTAATAGCCCGACACGGCCCTGCTTTTAGTCTAATCTATGACTCATAAAAAATAAAAGGATGTATAATATTTCGCGTTTTCATAAAAACGTGCACGCTACGAACATACGGACGCATTTGTGAAATAAATTGCTATAGACGTGCAACGATTTTGTAGTGATGGTAACTATTTTTGCTTAACATATCGATAGTCCAATAATAATCGAATGTGATGTGTGATGTGGTCGACGGGGTAAGAACATTTTAGAGCTTAAATTGCTTAAAAACTGGTACTACTCCTATTTACAATAGCCTTTAATGGTTCAATACTGGATAAAATGCCAAGTGTCTTGCAACTAACCGTTGATGTTCCGGCTTCCAAAATGGTTCCAACGAGCGCGTTCAGTTTACATTTTATGGAAAGTGTATGTTCTTTGTATTTTCTTGCTAATAGCAATGGCTGACAAATAATTTTGTGGAATATTATTGTAAATAACGAATCTGAGTGGTGAAATCGTCGGTGGCCAAGTGGCTAGGGCCGTTGACTTCCATTCCGAAGTTTGCAGGTTCTAGCCTCGGCACGTACCAATGTATTTTCGATTTTCGAATTCATATGTATGTTTACTCGACGGTCTTGCGGTGAATGAAAACATCGTGAGGAAACCTGCACACACCTGCTAAGTAATTCAAAGGTAGTGTGAGAAGTTCAGCAACCCGCACTAGGCCAGCGTGATCGACTAAGGCCTGTTCACCCTAATTACAGGGTAGGCTTGAGCCCTTTAGTGGGGACGTATATGAGCTGTTAGTGAGTGGTGAAATATGAATCTTTTGGAATTGTATAACATGAATACAAAACGCATACTGACTTACTTATTTACAAATTTAACATACAACAATGTGATCGTGGTTAACATTTCAGTGGCTCTGTTCACTCCATTAGAGAATAAAGAGTTTAGGGCGAACTTAGAATAAAAATACATATTTAACGTAAATATAGATAAATAAAACAGCTTTACACCATTTTTTATTTATAAGTTGTTTGGTGTAGTATTTCTTTAGTTTTTTGTTTTATTATTTATTTATTTTTTGTTTTATTGTTTTATTTTTATTTGACATTTGTATTGTGAATATTTTATGACTTGTAAATAATAAAAGCTAGGTACCTACTAGATTAAAAAAAAAAACAGCTTTTATCGATACCTTTCCCCTCCCTAGCGCCTCCCAAAAAGGCTAACATTACTCCTAAAGCTTGGGGACAATTTTTAACGTGTACAGGCTTTTACTCAACGCCTAATGTACCGAGACAGGGGTGAGGGTGTGAGGTTTAGTTGGTAATAAGATAGGCTGCCGTACTAGAAGTTTAAGTTCAACTTGTTTGTAAATTGTTAAAAAGTTTTAGATTAATGGCCGGTCAGAGGCAAGATTTCTTTTTTTTTGAAAGAGGAGAGTGGTAGAAAAATAATTTGTATATATAACAATACAATGCAAATATTCTTTACACAAATATAACATTGGGTACATATACAAAGTTAAATCAACAGGTAAGTCAAATGGTAAGGTAGTAATCTCTACTGGGCCACCTTTGTTCATGAAAAGCGTCTGAACGGATAGGTATTGCGGGTTGGCAGCATACAAAACTAGTTTATATACTAATAATAATAATCATACTAATATTATAAAGAGGAAAGATTTGTATTTGTGTGTGTGTGTGTGTGTACGTTTGTAATGAATAAACTCAAAAACTACTGAATCGATTTCAAAAATTCTTTTACCATTAGAAACCTACATTCACTCTGAGTAACGCGGCTCCGCCCAAGTTAACAGTTTTTCCCGTGGGAATGAGGCATTTTCCCGCGGTAAAAGGTAACCTATGCTACTTAGAGTGAATGTAGCTTTCTAATGGTGAAAGAATTTTTTAAATCGGCACAGTAGTTTTATTAATTACAAACATACACACACTCAAAAATACAAATCTTTCCTCTTTATAATATTAGTATGAAAAGAGAAAGTTTATAGTAATGTATTATATATTTTTTTTAATTTGCGATAAGATAATCGACAGAAAATAACTACCTATCTAAGAAAAAACACCACAAAGTGTAAGTAAGTACTTACATACTTCTTATAAAGGCTGTTTAAATTCACACCCTCCGCCGGGAGGTTTATACCAACAACGGGCGTAATCGAAAAATAATAAATAAACTCCGCTCCCGTCCTAACGACACTTTGAAATTATAGAAAACTCTTGTTAAGAAAGCCGTAGAGGTCACACTAGCGATCGACTATAAAAAATATATATCACTACTTAACATTATAGCTACTTATATAGGGTGCGATGTTATTATTACTGTCATATATTTTCAGGGCTGGATATACTTGTTACATGGATCACTTCAAAAATTTTTTTGGAAAATCTACACCTCAGTTTAAAAGTTTACTTTTCTAACAAAAAAAAAACCTAAAAAGTCAACTAAAAAACGTCATACTGTAAAAGACCACTCACACTTCTTCAATTACGTAAACGCATTGCACAAAATTATTAGTTCGAGTGTTTGCACGGACACCAACGCATTCGGAATGCAACCGACGACGACGGGACGGGACGGGAACCAAGAGTACAAAGTACCTACCTAAATACTAAATACCATACCTCCCTAAACCTATCCATTACAACCTTAACACTAATGGTTATGCCTCTTTTGTAGCAAAGTGTTGCTATATCACTTAGCAGTTCAGCAGGAAATCGGGGACTGCAGTTGTTGTTATTACAAGATAGCTCTAACGTGTTGGATGGCGAAAACTAACGTACAAACAGGACATCATTATTTAGTTACGTGGAGCTGAGGACTTGTACTATCAGCCCTGTAAATATATGAATAACATCGCACCCTATATAATTACGAATATTATAAGCGCCAAAATTTGTGAAGATTGTATATCATATGGACGGATGTATACAGTTACTCTTTCACGCAAAAACTACTGAATTAATTTTAATTAATCTTTACTATTTAATACATCAGATTAACACATAGGCTACCTTTTATCCATCTTATACCATCAAAGATCTTTAGTGCTCAAAGCGAAAAAATGAATGGAGCAGCTTAATTTTTTTTTAATAACCTTGTAGGTTCACATGTACAATACAATTTACTTTTTATTGACACCATTTATATACAAGTAAACAGTAACAATTCTCTCAATGACTTAATAGGCAACCTAATTGCTAGGAGCAATCTCTTCCAGACCACTTAGTAGAAAATTGCAAAGAATTCCACTGAACTTAACGCGAAAGTTTTAAAAAGATACAGCTTATACTTACATCAGAATAACACATAAGCTACCTTTTACTGCGGGAAAATCTCTTATTTCTGCGGGAAAAACTTACTAACGCTTATAAAACAAAAGCAAGTAAATAAAAAGTAGTAATAGTAAGTTCTTTAATTATTATTGAAAGTAGTAAGTAGTAATGGCAAGTTCCTTGATTATTCATTATTGTAATTAATTAAAATTACAATAATTTATTTTATTTTTTATTTTATTTTATTTTATTTATTTATTTATTGCATAACCATATGGTACAAAAGATGTAAATAATGTTATTAATAATACAAGTACAAACAGTCACAATTTTATAAATGACTTAATAGGTAACCAAATTGCTAGTGGCAATCTCTTCCAGACCACTTAGTAGAAAATTGCAAAGAATTCCACTGAACTGAACGCGAAAGTTTTACATCAGAATAACACATAAGCTACCTTTTACCGCGGGAAAATCTCTTATTTCTGCGGGAAAAACTTACTAACGCTTATAAAACAAAAGCAAGTAAATAGAAAGTAGTAATAGTAAGTTCTTTAATTATTATTGAAAGTAGTAAGTAGTAATAGCGAGTTCTATAATTATATTATTATTATTATTATTATTATTATTTAAAAGTAAGTATATTAATTCTAGGCGCTAGAGCAACACCATTTAGCCTTTTAAGACAATTTGTTTGCTCGTGGGATAAGTTAAGTGGAAAGTAAGGGAAAACCTATAGAATTACTTAAAACCTCCACTCGTGAAACTCGCCTCCTGTGGGTTATGTTCGCTTGGTACTGTCGTATATTTTTATTGTTTGAACAAACAGTAAGTAATCCCTTGAGATTTTGAAACCAAATCACTACATAGTATAAAACAAAGTCGCTTTCTCTGTCCCTATGTCCCTCCCTATGTCCCTCCCTTTGTACGCTTAAATCTTTAAAACTACGCAACGGATTTTGATGCGGTTTTTTTTAATAGATAGAGTGATTCAAGAGGAAGGTTTATATGTATAATACATGCATAATATACTGAAGGATAACCCACAATAACCATTTTCCCGTGCGGAGCCGGGGCGGGTCGCTAGTAAGATTATAAGAGCGTCGGTGGCCAATTGGCTAGAGCCGTTGACTTCCATTCGGAAGTTTGCGGGTTCAGGCCTCGGCACGTATATGTGTTTTCGATATTCGTACGTTTATTCGACGCTCTTACGGTGAAGGAATACATCGAGAGGAAAGCTGCACACTCCTGCGAAGTAACTCAAAGATTGTGTGTGAAGTTGACCAACCCGCACTGGGCCAGCGTGGTAGACTAAAGGTTTTTCACCCTTGATTTTCTTGCTTGCTTTTTGTGTGGGTTTCGAAGTTAACCTCCTCACAAACCCTGCCCCCCTACTATGTAAGTAGCGACAGGCTCGAGAAGCTGTCAAACGCGACATACTGACAGAACTACTATAGCTTTAATGTCACTATGCCGCGTTTGACAGCTTCTCGAGCCTGTCGCTACTTACAGAGTACGCCTACTGGTATCAGAGTAATTGAGCCGCCTAAGGTTTCTGATATTGCTCCTGTAACGACTATATCCGTAGGTAGTAGACAGGGCCAACGTCTTTACGTGCCTTCTTTCCTAATGTATTTTGGTTAATTTTTACCAAAATGTATAGCATCCGTACGACCGTGCTCAAGATTGTATAAATATCAAGGTTGAAAATTCCGCTTGGCATTTGCCACTTTATTATTAGCTTTATAGCTGTGTAGAAGTAGCAATGATTATAGTAATATCTGCATTGAACTAAGCAAAAATTATTAAAGAAAGGTTATTATAGGATATGATATGTAATTACTTAGAAGCCAGATTTTCTTGGAAATTGATTGAGTAACTGGGCTATAATTAGTATTATTGTTTCCTTACTACAAAAAAAAAATTTCTTTATTTCAGACAGGTACACACAGTGCAAAACAAACAAATGAAAATAAATAATATAAAATTCAATTAAATCAAAATACATTTATCTCATTATTTCAGAATGATGCACCATTGTCCAGTGCTTAAAAAAGTCATTGTTGAAATAATTTGCAATATTATTCAGGAAAAAACATTGCCAAGATATTATATCACAGGTATATACATTGGGGTCCGTTTGTAAGACGATTAAAAGTGTATAGAAGCAATCACATAATGTTTATTATGGTTTAACGTAGTCATAGATAGAAAAGTGTCAGTTTTTCGCAATTTTCCTATCTCAAATTACAGCTAGGTAAATAAATAAAGTTAATGACTACTATATATCCTACAGAACCCCGTCCCCAATCTTGTCGTCCAGATTAAAAAAAAAATCTAGTATATCCGATTTTTAAAGGGTGGCGGCGCCACTTAGAATAACTAAATATAGCATATTTAAAGAAGATGTTGATGTAATCCCCTCTCAAATAACAAAAAAAGAACTTGTTATGTTTAAACCTTAGAGAATATATAGAAAAAATTGTGGGAGGCATAGAGCACGCCTAATCGAGTATGAACCGTAAGCACGGATATGAACAGTTCGAATATCTTCAGCGCGTTCGTTTAGTATCAAATGGTTATTGGAGCTGATTGTTTTTCCCGGTGAAAATAAGTAATTTAATAGGAGAACATTTTGAAATGTGCAGTGATAAGTTGCAAACATGACTCGAGGAACAAATCCAAAATTATCTCACCGCCTATACAATATCTGCTTACGCTTGACATAAAGGCGCGATGCGCGTGCTTAAAAAGTTATAGATTTTACTACATAGTATAAAACAAAGTCGATTTCTCTGTCCCTATGTCCCTATGTATGCTTAAATCTTTAAAACTACGCAACGGATTTTGATGCGGTTTTTTTTTAATAGATAGAGTGATTCAAGAGGAAGGTTTAAATTATGTATAATACATGCATAATGTACTTAGGGATAACCCACCATTACCATTTTTCCGTGCGAAGCCGGGGCAGGTCGCTAGTAGACTATAACATAAAAATATTATGTGAAGAAATAAACATACGAGAGTTTCCTGTAATGAGATTCAACTCAATACACGTTAAGAAAACCTTTTTAACATAGATTTCAATTATTCAATACGAAAATCTCTGAGTTAAAAATAAAAATATATACTGAGACTGAAATATTATTATGGAAAAAATCCTTTTCAGCCCAATTTATTCCCGCCCACGGCAGTACAAACAAACAAACAGTCGACTTACCTATATTAGATTTATTGATAGAATTTCCAAACGAGTAGCGACCAATCAATTTTCAATTATGGAAGTAATTTCAATTTATTGCGTCTTTTGCGAACAGTAAATTTATTTTTCTTTCTCCTTACTTACCTTGAGGAAAATTTAGAAATTTGGAATTCATCCAATATCAGATCGAATCGATCGTATAGAATGACAAAATTTACTGAAACTTTTTAGATTAAAACCTTCTAAAGATAGATAAAACAAGTTGGCAAAAATATGTGAAGTATTTAGTTCTTAATGGACTGGGCTCCGGTAGCAGAAATCCTTACCTCGGTAACCTATCACATTTTCGAAAAACTGATATCCGAATTTCAATAATCCGTAAACGATTCATACATTTTTAAATTTCCATTGTATGACTTGACATATTTTTTAATCACCACAATAACACTTTACAGAAGTATTCTTTTTCCGCACAACGTTATTCCGTTTTACGATTAATCTTTTTTACTAAATACCGTAATCTCACTTGGTCTTTTTTTAAACGCTAGATTTTTTTTGTTGTTATTTTTATTATTCCGAAGTAACAATTAATATAATTTTTTTTAATTACGATACATAATGTTTTTGGAGTTAAGGGCACCCCGACATCTGTCGGTTAGGTTAGAAGGGTATGGCGGGCGTGGTGGGCGAGCAAAGCGAGCCCACCTCGCCCGCCATACCCTTCTGTTAGGTTTGACATGTATGCATGCCTGCTTGTGCTTGGTTGCATGCTTGCTTGCATGCATGCTTGTTTGCTTACTTGCATGCATGCTTGCTTGCTTGCTTGCTTGCTTGCTTGCTTGCATGCTTGATGGAGTACAGAACATAAAATGGAGAAATGAAATTTGACCTTGCAATATAATGGTTCAATTGAGCTATCGCACATGTAAAAAAATGGTTAATGTTGTCATGGATTTTCGGTATACTGGTAAATAGTTTAGCGGAAATTTGAAACATCGGTAAACAAGTAAAAAAGTCAATTAAAACGCGGAAATATAATACAATGAAAAATGTTATTTCGGATAATAAATACAATTTCCAACTGATAAATGTCAAAAAGTTAGCGGAATAACAATATTCGGAACAAAAAATATCGGAAATACAATAGGTAACCCCTTACCTCATAAGATTCACTTCTAGACGCACAATGCAGTGAAAGATAATGTTGCCGAGACCCGAGTAGGGGTTATTATATTGTTTTCTTCCGTAAACCTGACAGAAAAATGTTTATTTTTCAGTCGAAAACCCAAAATTCTGCTCAACTTAAGAATGACATTATCTTTCACTGCATTGTGCGTCTAGAAGTGAATCTTACGAGGTACGGATTGCTGCGACCGGAGCCCAGTCTATATATATATGGGTTTAAGTGTCTGTCTGTGTGTCTGTCTGTCTGTGGCATCGTAGCTCTTAAACGGATGCGCCGATTTTTATTTAGTTTATTTGTCTGCAAGGTGTCACAATCGAGTTTTTTTTTTTTTTTTTTTTTTTTTAATTGATAGGTCAATAAATTAATTGCTTGTGTCGAAAAGGTACGACAAATCAAGCTTCACCGGACTTGATCACAATCGAGAATGTTCTTAGCTATCATCCAAGAAAATATGACCACGGGCACTTATTTTAGCCGGTGATCTACCTTTATACTAGCTTTTACCCACGGCTTTACCATGTAAACTAAAATAATGAATTAATATTTTGAAAAACACTAGAAAAACACGCTTTTATAAATGCACGTAAAAACAAAAAATTAAGTGGTCACCTCACCACGCCAATATAAAGGTCTTATTTAGACAAATCAAATGAGCCCAAATTCGGGGGGTTTACTAGTAGCCGTTGAAGAGTTCCACTATCCACCTTCCGGCTCCAGCATCAGATCAGCTTGTTTGTGTCAAATTATTGTGTTGTCATTGGAATTACGTATACATTCCGAATTTCATTCCGCTACGACCCTTGGAAGATGGTTAAATTAGTTACCTTAGATTCCATTACATACAAAGTTACATACAAGTGGATCTAATAAAAGCCTGTTAAATAATAATTCATAGTTTAAAAAACTAAAAAAACACGCTTCTTGTCCGCCATATTGGATTTAAGTCACGTGACCTTTTTTTTCGTATTACTGACAGCAAAGCCTTTCATTTGATACCCATATAATGGGGGTGAATTGAAATCAGCCAGTACGCCATCTTGGGGAAGCCGCCATATTGGATTTGTAATGACGTTTCTTAGCTAGTCATGTATTGTCATCAGAGATCAAAGCGTGTGCACAATTTCATCCTAATTGAAGACCGAGAAGTGGGTCAAATTAAGATTCCAAGATTTTCTTACATACATTGTTACAAGTGAAGCTAATATAAAGCGTGTAATAATAAAGGCGTGTTAAAAAACGCCGTCTAGCCGCTACCACCACACTCCCTACAGTGTAGGTACAGCTACACGTATAAAACGTCGATGGAGCTGTATTAGTTCCGCCATCACATAATAATTCTAGGCGAAGAGCTGAGGTGGTAATATCATCGTTGAAATTCTCCGCACATATTTTACGAGCGCCTGTAAAAATTTCGAGCCGCCATCTTGGTTTACGACTTTGTTGACAAAAATACGGAAATATATTACGCGTTTGAAAGATTTTTTCGTGCGTTGATGATGAACTGAGTAGGGTAAAAATAATTGACAGGTTAAGTATAATATAAAATACAGAGAAAAGCAAGTTACGTAATCTATCTTCTTCTTTTTCTATCTATCTTCTATTAAACTATAATATAATAAAAACTGTAAAGTAGAGGTCAATATTGTAAATTGAAATAAAAATTTAATAACCGTGTGAGGGGTAAGAAGTGAAATAACATGCCCGTCCACACATGACAGACATATAATAATTTTGTCGGGCGTATTCTCTTATCCTATCGGAGGAATTTCAGTATGGCGGGTTTTTTGACAGTTAAATGTGCGACGAAACTTTTGTCATAGCACTGCATGTAACGGGGGCAGTCTTTTTCAAAAATGAAATAAACATTTAATAACCGAGTCAGGGGTAAGAAGTTAAATAGAACAAATTCAGTTTTTTTTTTCAAACAACGCTCCGCGGTTTCGGGCGGAGGCTAGTAAAACAAGTTGATAAGCTACAGCTAGCTAGAGTAGAAATTGCTACCTAGCAATAAGCCCGCTTACATGTACACTTTCTTTATTAATATTTTTATTTTATGAATTTCATTGTTCAGTTTTTTCTGGTGTGCAATAAAATACTAAAAATAAATCTTATATATAAAAATGAATTGCTGTTCGTTAGTCT
Source organism: Teleiodes luculella (assembly GCA_948473455.1). Taxonomy (NCBI): domain Eukaryota; kingdom Metazoa; phylum Arthropoda; class Insecta; order Lepidoptera; family Gelechiidae; genus Teleiodes; species Teleiodes luculella. The sequence goes on from OX419604.1 coordinate 1,648,874, forward strand.
CGCTAAAACTCGAGAACGGCTGAACCGATTTGGCAAATTTTGGTCTTGAAATATTCGTGGAAGTCCAGGGAAGGTTTAAAAGGTAAAAAAAAAATGGAAAAAAAAGAAAACTACGCGGGCGTATAGCCGCGGGCGGACAGCTAGTCTTATATATAAAAATGGATTGCTGTTCGTTAGTCTCGCTAAAACTCGAGAACGGCTGAACCGATATGGCTAATTTTGGTCTTGAAATATTCGTGAAAGTCCAGGGAAGGTTTAAAAGGTAAAAAAAAATGAAAAAAAAACAACGCGGGCGTATAGCCGCGGGCGGACAGCTAGTACCTAATAAATATGTGGGATATCTCACAAACGGCCATCTGACTCCAAACTAGGCAGACCCTGTACTATGGGTGTTAGGGAGATAATAAACATACATCACTATCACTATCACTATCACTACATAGTATAAAATAAAGTCGCTTTCTCCGTCCCTATGTCCCTATGTCCCTATGTCCCTCCCTTTGTACGCTTAAATCTTTAAAACTACGCAACGGATTTTGATGCGGTTTTTTTTAATAGATAGAGTGATTCAAGAGGAAGGTTTATATGTATAATACATGCATAATATACTGAAGGATAACCCACAATAACCATTTTCCCGTGCGGAGCCGGGGCGGGTCGCTAGTAATACATATAAATATACAACAAACACAAGTGCTCATCACACGAATGTTTGCCCTGGGCGGGATTCGAACCCGCGACCTTGTGCTTTGTAGGCAGACGTACTACCAACTAGGCTACGAGGCCGTATACTATAAAAGCCAGTGTCAGAAAAAACTTAAATGAGTTTTTGACTTAAATTACAAATTTGCAGACGTTTTCCGAACTGAAATCCCGTAATCCCCAACTAACGATGTTTACTTTTAATACGTCGACGAGACGATGGTTTCTAGAGCCGCGAACCCTGTGCAAATTCTGCATTTCACATGCAAAATATAGTTTTTGAAGTAATTCCCTTCGCTTCAAAGTTTTCATAGCCGCTGACTTCAAAATTTAACTGCACCGCTGCGCTAAATGTAAATAATTATGAATGTTTTGTCTTTGAATAACTTTTGAATGAAACGACGTTTTTGTGTAGCTGCTGAATAAAACATAGGGTTATATTTATACGAACTCCGAAAATAATCGTTGCAACTTTAAAGTTGATTGTCTTTTACTAATATACAAAATAAATGTATATTCTGTGACTTGGTGCTAAAAGTGACCAAGGATAAAATATAAACTTGAATAAAATTTTCTTAAATTTTTTTTATGAATAGCTGGAGAATAGGTACAATAATAATAAGAAAAATATGTACTTTATTGCACGCAAGCAAAATGCAGTACACGGTCAACTTAGTACATACAACGTTGGACAAAAAGCGGCCTTATAGCTACAATTTATGGCTTATTGTTGCTTAATGGACAATAGCACACTTATTAATAATTTTATCATCAAACTCGTAATTTTTCGTCTTTGTCTTCAACCGTATGTACTAAAAAGCATAGCATAAATTCTACGCATATCTAATTACTAGCGACCCGCCGCCCCGGCTCTGCACGGAAAAATTGTTATTGTGGGTTATCCTTAAGTATATTATTATTATAATATTATATTCTTAACTCAGGCAAGCAGTTGAAAAGTATTATGAATGTATTATACATAAACCTTCCTCTTGAATCACTCTATCTACTAAAAAAACCGCATCAAAATACGTTGCGTAGTTTTAAAGATTTAAGCATACATAGGGATGTAGGGATATAGAAAGCGACTTTGTTTTATACTGTGCAGTGATAATAAAACTGAAGAGGTCGAAAATGTACAAAGAAAAAAAATGGCTAAAAACAGAGTCAGGGGGATGTAAGAAGTGATATAAAACAGATCCAGATTTAAAAAAAAAAATATATTTCTCTGTTTGTCTGTTTGTACGGGCTAATCTCCGACACTGTTGGACCGATTCGAATGAAATTTTGCATGGTGGTATCTCATATCCACGGTCAACATCCTAAATTGTTTTTACCGCGGGACAATATCTCATTCTTACGGAAAACCACTAGACAGCTGCTACACAGCTAGTAAAAACATAAAATAACAACATGTAGGCATCCAGAAAGAATCTATATATCTCCAGTCCGCATTCTTGGCACGCATCACGACTCAGTAATATGGAAATTCGGGAAAAATGCCCATGTCCGCTTAATACAAAGCTATATGGGCCGTTTTTTCTTATTTGGAGAAATCGATGTTGCCAGAGGCAATGGATTAGCTGTATTTGTCATAAATTTTCAATGGTAAAATTAATATTGTTATGGTTGTGTATACCTGAACGCTAATAATCCTTACTAATATTATAAATATGAAAGTAAGTCTGTCTGCCTGTTTGTTACGCATTCATTTCTTCTTTAGTCTGTTTAATTAAAAGAGTTTTTGAAGATGGTTTTATATACTTTTAAATTATTATTTGTAACACGATACAAATTAGTTTATTTTTATGTATAGTGGCAGTTTTTTCTCATCATTAAAGTTTAATAAATACCTACCTTCTTGGCTGACATCAATATGGCAGCACTGGGCCATATTTCGTTGGCAGCAGCGCTTCTGAGGCAGATTCCTTTTTTTATTTCTACTTTATTTTTTGGCGACATCGCTATGTATAGCCTTATAGGCACTTACCTACTACAAAAGTCATGTGAAACTAACAAGGTTTTTTAAAAAGAAATGTTAAGCAATCAGAATTTTATTGAGCATCGTGCTAAGTTACAATAATATGTGGGACATCTCACACATGGCCATCTGACCCCAAACTAGGCAGAGTCTGTACTATGGGTGTCAGGGAGCTGATATACATACATATATAAATATACAACATCCAGACACAAGGCAAACACAAGTGCTCATCACACGAATGTTTGCCCTGGGCGGGATCGGAACCCGCGACCTTGTGCTCAGTAGGCAGACGTACTACCAACTAGGCTACGTACTACCAAACCGTAACTAAACGCGCGGGTTACCATTTTTCATGAGCAATTTTTCCGCGGTAAAAGGTAGCCTATGTCACTCCCTAATGTCTATTCTATCTTTGTAACATCAATCATGAAAATCGCTTCAGTAGTTTCAGAGCGTAGAGTAAGGAAGTTTTTTTTTAGTAGTATAGTGTGATTTGATACTTATATTTTTGTTTTCCATCAATCCGCTATAGAAAGCTGCATGATATTTGGAGCAATCACAAACATCAGAGAGGGAGCCCTTAGGCGTCGTCTCCTTCACGATGTTTTTCTGTTTCAACGCGCTAGGCCTAGGTCCGAAGCTCCCTCGAGCCGCCCCTAGACGCGTTGGTACATGACTACTAATTTGGAGTAGAGCATGGTCTAAGAAAACAAGGTCTAACCGTTAGACCACGTGACTGACACAAGCCTACATCATTTTGCGCTGTTCATCCTTGTCTATTACACGCATTCGACAAGGATGAATAGGCAAAATGACTTAGAAATGACGTAGGCTCGTGTCAGTCACGTGGTCTAATGGTTAGACCTTGTTTTCTTAGACCATAGACTAGAACCATCCGTTCCCCCGCAAGTCCGATCAAGCTTTATGATCGTCATACTTTTGCGACACGGCTCTGCTCTGATTATAATATTAGTATGATAAATTAAACTTTTCACAACATTACTGAGGTTATTCAAACTTGTTCGTATATGATTCGTTACAAAATTAATATTCAAGCCATCCACCCACATGCTACATCAATTTATTCACGATGTCTCCCAAAAGGGATGCCTCACAATGCGCTAAGATTAATCCCTCGGGAGACGTTTCAAAATAAAGAAAATTTGTTTGGTCCAAGCTACGAGTACAAGCTTATCAGCATGTAAATCTAAGACAAAGTAAAATAGCGCTTTGCTTTGTTATTTTGAGATGTAAATGTATAAAGAACGGGTCTTATTTTGCCCGTATGTTTTTTTTAACTTACTTGCTATTTCCTGTGGCTTTACAGATGCTCAGATGCAGATGAGGTGTTAGGAACGGGAAAAGTATAATTTATCCTTTTGAGCAGGTATGGTGTTAAAGACTTACAAAGCAGGGCTTGTTTACCTGGTTAAAATTTCAAACCAGGTATTTTGCAACTCCAAACATTGCGCAAGAGAGTGTTATCGTTTCGGTTTCGCTTTACCGGAACCCATATTTTTTCTGGTTTTGCTCATAGAGCGAAATTATTTAGGTATCTGTGCAATTAACCAGAGCGTGATGCATATACTAGGTTAAAAACCTTTATTTAGCGGTCTTCAAAATACCGGTTTCAAGCCCTGTTACAAAGTGACGAACATTAAAAAAAAAGTATTTAATTTTAAAAAAAATATCCTTTAAACTCCTTTCAACGTTACTTTCATCTATCTTCTCCTTCTTTAATATAGTAAAACTGAAGAATCCGCGTGTCCATGTGACATTGATTTGTTTTTCAAAAAACTAATTGTGGGTGATAAAGAGTTAAATACAAGTTTTGAAAAATGAGCGTCTGTCTGTCCGTCTGTTTGTACACGCTAATCTCTGGAAGTATTGGACGGATTGTAATGAAACTTTTTAAATTTATACATCAAAATACCACATAGGTTACTTTTTACCCAGGGAAAGCTAGTATAGTAGTAAATAAATATACAAAGGACACAAAAAAATCGTCTACCGCTGATCTTATCCGAATTTAATTCAATCGTAAAAATATTTTAGCGTAAGCTTGAATGTTACTGAAACAACAACTCATTAAAATTTGTAAAAACGCTTTCGTCCATCAATGAACCCAAAACCCGTCGGTTTCAGCTGAAAAGGAGAGAATTTCCAATCAACCCCGCTTGTGGTTAGACAGGTGAATAATATATATGCGATTCTCTTACACTATTACTATTGTATAATACAGGGTGTTTTTATGATCGGGTATACCCAAAAAATAGTTGAAAAAAAATCCACTGAAATATTTGCAATCAGATACCATTGTTTTAAGGTCTTCCAATTCAGTTTAAAATTAAAAATAATTACTAGCTGGTCGCGTTGTGTTTTGACTTTTCCTGTGGGAATGAGGTATTTTCCCGAAATAAAAGACAGCTGATTAGTTATTATTAAATAATATATTAATAAACCCCAGTTTGGTTAGGACATTGCAGGCTGAATCCCTGATTGTCCGAAAAGAAAGATGATTCCGTGCTTCGGAAGGCACGTAAAGCCGCTGGTTCCGGTTACTATCTAAGAATATACATATATTGTATGGTCTGTTTCATACAAAAGTTCATTGACCTCTTTCTTTTCTTGAAAGTTATTAAAAACAATATGACGCCAGAATGTCTGGCAAGGTCACACGCTCACCCCGCCTTCTTTTACGGTATGCCAAATTACGTATTTTGCGATAATTTCCTGCAGTTTCATCGTATCGTTTGAAAAAATGTGCGCATCTTATGCAGGTGTCAATGACCTTTTGTCAAGATTAATATGAAACAAACGATAATGTGTTAATTTGTCGGCAGGTGTCAGACGACATCGGCTACGTGATATACTCGGCGCTGGGGAGCTTCTACATACCGTCCTGCATCATGGTGTTCGTCTACATCCGGATATACTACGCGGCGAAGGCGCGCGCGCGTAGAGGGATCAAGAAGAGGCCGAGGCCGGTGTGTTGTCTCTTTCTTACTCCTTCTCAGTCCCTCGTGGTAGTACCATACTGTGGCATTGGTCATGCCATTTTTTTTGCTTGTCGGCTTGGCTGCAATTACATTCTAAATTTAAATCAGGCGTGAGCTGGAGCAGGAAGATGTCAATAACCAACTGACACAATCCATGAAAATAAATATGGCTCGAAATAGATTTAAATTAGAATGTACTTGCAGCCAGGCTGACAAGCAAAAGATATGAGAGAGTGTTATAATAAAGTAATATGTGCTGCTACGGTACGGTACGGAATACTACATAACATTTCTTCACGCTAAGAGATAAATTTCATTCAATATTTCGGTTAATGTTTAGGGTGATGTCAGATGTGTAATGTTATGGTACGGATATCACAATTTCTGAAGTAATGAATAATGTGATATGGCTTTAAAACGTACTGTTTTGCGCATTTCACCCTTGTGTGTGCCACCCCTAGACGCGTTGGTACACGACTACTCTGGTGCAGAACCTTCCGCTCCCCCAAGCCCGGTGAAGCTTGTTTCGTCGTTCTTTTTCGACACAAGCATTGGTCAATTGGAGAAAAAAAAAACTTCTGTACTATATTTAATGTTGTGGTTGTTTCAGAACGAGCAGCAGACCAGTTTCAGCAACCCAAAGGGCACTCGGCCAATGCCAGCCACGCCCTCCATTCCCATGCCGCCGGGGAACGACGGCAACAACTCTATCAGGTAAACGAACATAATTTAAACTTTGATGGATGATTAAAATAAAATGAATGAAAAGTGTTAAACACAGCGACATCTGTCTTAACTCATCCGAACTCCTACTACTTACATAAAGGGGAATTATAAAACGAGCGAATAAAAAAACAACTTTGCGACTGATGATGACATACTGTTTTAATAACTTGAGCGGCATGAATTTGAGTAAGCGAAAAATTAACTAAACTAACGACGAATATTGATCAATAATAAAATCCAGAACGAGCTTACAAAAAGTGCATAGTGAATAATCCATTTCAGATATTAAAATTACCAAGTGAGCGACTAAATTACTAAATGAGCGACTAAATTACCAAGTGAGCAACTACATTACCAAGTGAGCGACTGGAAATACAGAGAGGGCAACTGGCAACACGAACGTCACTGGCTTTGATAATAGTAGTCAGGACGTTAAATGTAGCGGGGGGACGGGGGGCACAGCCCCCCGCTAAAAATAAAACAAATCTACCCAGAATCAAATCGGTTGGTTAGGTTAGGTTAGACTGATGTCAATGACGTTCGTGTTGCCAGTTGCCCTCTCTGTATTTTGATTTTAAAAAAGCGTTTGACTCGGTAAATAATGATATCTTGATGGAAAAGTTTGCTAATGTCGGATTCACACCGGCTCTACTTATGTTTTTCAGCGATTATTTATCAAATCGTAGGCAGTATGTGGATTACGAAGGGAAGATCTCTGAAGCTTATGAAACATTGTCAGGAGTAAGCCAAGGCAGTAATTTGGGGCCATTAGAGTTTTTAATCATGATTAATGATTTGCCTGAGGTGGTACAGCATGCAGAATGTCTACTTTTTGCGGATGACCTAAAATTGTTTATGACAATCAGGGGCATTGAAGACTGCAGACGATTACAGAAAGACATCGACCGAGTAATAAAATGGAGCATTGACAACAAGCTGTATTTCAATGTAAACAAGTGTACAGTAATGTCGTATACTCGGGCACGATGTCCTCTGCAGTATGACTACACAATGGAAGGAGAGCTTTTATCAAGAACCTCCGCGGTCCGTGATCTAGGGCTTTACCTTACTCCAGATCTATCTTATAGCGAGCACATCACTGCTACGTGTAAGAAAGCTTTTAAGAGCCTTGGATTTGTTCTCCGACAGTCGAAAGACTTTCAGAATTTAGAAGCTATAAGATCTTTATATAATGCACTAGTAAGGAGTTACCTAGAATTTAATTGTATTGTATGGACTCCCCATGAGGAGAAATATAAATTAATGCTGGAAAAAATTCAAAACAAGTTTCTAAGATACATGTACAAGAAACAGTATGGCGTGTATCCTTTTTATCCTCTGATGTACCCAACACTATTTGTGCTAGGAATGGTGGGATACGATAAACTGGAACTAAGAAGGAAACTGGCATTAGCGATATATGTTTATAAAGTATTTGTAGGAAAGCTAAATAATCCACAAGTTTTGGAGTCAATAGGGCTGTTAGTTCCGAATCAACGGTTAAGGCAAAAACCACGGGGTAATACATTCTCGATACCGAAATGTAGGACTAACTTACTGAAGCACGCTCCGATCACTACAGCTCTAAATATATTGAATGGAGTTTCAAGGGAGTTGGACTTATTTAATTGCTCATTGCCGAAATTCGAGGAAATAGCTGCGAAACATCTTTGTTTTTAACTAACCAATGTATTGTGCTTAAGTGACATTGTTTAGATTGTGTAATAATTATTGAAATATTGCTAAATTAATTAATTTTTGACATATTTCTAATGTATTCAATGACTATTTTTAATCTCTTTGACATTACTTGTAATTTATTTTCGACATATTTTTAATGTATGCAATTACTAAATTAATTTCTTTGACATTGTTTGTTACGTTTATTATTTATTTGTATTTGTTTTTATATTTGCATTATCGACTTGGGTGTATACCTGTAATGATAATGTATTTGAACCTGTTAATGAATTAATAAATTGAATTGAATTGAATTGAATAATAGAGCGGAGGGAGCCGAGCGAGCGGAGCGAGCAACCCGCGGCAGCGGCCGGGGACCGCCGAAGTTTTAATTTTTTCAAAGTTGTTTTTTGTATTCGAAACACTTTATTTAACATAAAATATACGCTCAGTATAAAAAATACATTTGCCAAATATTGAAAAAAATTCAGGACGTAACGTTGACACTCAAACAAATATTAGGTCGCTCAAATATTATGAAGCTGCTTATTTTGTATTTTAAGTAACTCAAATTAATGTTTGTAAGTTTCTGTTCTGTTGATTTCTCGTCGCTCGCAGTCAGTCGCTCACTTAGTAATTCTATAACCCAAATAAATTAATTTTGACACTTAAAACTATAATTTACAGTCACTCGTTTAATTACTACCCTTACATAAATGTTAGATCCATATCGGAGAATTCGCTTTCGTACCCTATCTATCTAGTTAGTTCGGACGACTTGCAATAGATGGCGCCGTACTTAAATCTTATATGGATTTTCTAATGTAAATTCGAGAGCATTCTCAATATAACCTTCACCACCATACAACACGTATCCTGTGGTTTTAATTCGCCATCCAAGTATTTAAAAGGATATTAACTTCACTTCTTGTTTCCTGTTTATAATACGGAAGTACTATGAAAGAAACTCTCTCCCCAAACCATGCCCCACTTATTACGCTGCCAATCGTCCCTACAGCTGCACACGCAAGGCTGTACAATGATAGCCGTGGCGGAGTATTGGTCCTCTTATATCTAGTCGCCGAATCGACACGAAAAAAAAAGAAGAATACGGAAGTTTTCCAACTTTTGCGATAAACGATTTTCTGTAGATTAAATTTTACTTAAGTGAAAAGTTATAGGGCTAAGTATATATTTATTTCAGTTAGTAATAAAGAACAAAATCATTTTTGTTTCAATAAAATTACTTATTCACTGCTTTACATTTTAACTTGCACACACACACCCAGGTGTTAGTCACAAAATACATTTTACTTAATTCCATCAAAATTAAATTTAAAAAACTATTTTTTTACTTAATTTTTTTTGTATTCTTATACAAAATCGGCCGGTGTTATTTTATTATTCAAGACAAATTCTATTTCTTAAGCTTCTCTATTTAACTTTAGATAGGTGCGTAACAGAATTTAAAGCAATTATAAAACTATCCTAAACTACAAGAGCATAAAATTAATTTACCCAGAGTATTGGAATGCCACTTCACCTAAACAAAAACCACAGACTTTAAAACTTTTATGGACTTTTATTGGATTTTTGTTATAAGTATTACTAGTACTTACTTATAGGTACATCCTTGGGATTGTACTAGAGCAACTTTATAAGGTCATTTTTACCTTCATATATGTATTTAATGAATATGAAAATCGAATGTTAGCAACTTTAAATATCTATTGATTTTTTATTGATTTAATTTTTTTTTGTAGTTTCTGAATGCAAACGTATAATAATGTTTAGTAAATTCAGATTTTATTTTAACTTTAACTTATTGATCGAATTTTGGAAGAACGAACGAGATCTGTCGTTTTTCTGGACGATGTATAATATTGATCGCCGTGTACTGTAATGATATACGTAGTCTTGTTTGTTAACTAGTCTGTGGCCCTACGTGTGAGCCCTTCGCGACCCTTATCCATCCCTTTCATTATCGACACTAATCAAAAAGGGTCTAGTACCAATTTATTCGAATTCGGACAAGCATTCTTTGGATAGTTTGTAAATTCCACTAGAGACCTTTAAGGATCCGAGGATCAATTGAGTGGCCTCGGATATGTACCTTTGCTTGGTACTGTTTTTAACCCCCGGCAAAGAAGATGGGCATTCATCATCATCATCATTTCAGCCAGTAGACGTCCACTGCTGGACAAAGACCTCCCCCAAAGATCTCCACAACGACCGGTCCCGCGCTGCCCGCATCCATCCAGAGGGGTGTAATAAGTTTGAAATGTGTGTCTGTCTGTCTGTCTGTGGCATCGTAGCTCCTAAACAGATAGGCCCATTTTGATCCAGTTTGTCATAATCGAGTGTTCTTAGCTATGATCCAAGAAAATATCTACAGCCATTTGAAGATTATCAGCTCTTTTCTATTTGTTGAAAGGATCAAGTAATGTGGCAGATTTTTGTGTGTGTGTGTATGTATGTTTGTAATGAATAAACTCAAAAACTACTGAACCGATTTCAAAAATTCTTTCACCATTAGTAAGCTACATTCACCCTGAGTAATTTAAGTTACCTTTTACCGCGGTAAAATGCCTCATTCCCACGAAAAACTGTTAACGCGGGTGGAACCGCGGCGGAAAGCTAGTTTTTTTTTTTTAAGTTCGAGTGTGCTCATGCGATCATAACATTTAACAATGATTCCACGTATGTTAGATAACACTAAACATAAGTGGTTTTATTCCCATCAGAAATAATAAAACCCGCATCAAATATTGGATAAATCCCGGCAGACTCAAACAAAAGCCTTTTATGTTGGTCCTAAAACTATTTCGAAATTAAATATAACCTCCACCCTCGATAAATCTGGGCGGAACTAGGCGATTTATCTGGCTGGTATTGCCAGTTTAGATCAGCACAAAATAATTATTATTTGTTTCTAAAAATAAAACTTATTTTATTTCTTATTGCGATTGAATAATAGTTAATTTTTCTAATGACATTAAATAAATATATCCAAAGAAGAATACAAAAATGAGATAATAAAAATGATAATTTCTTGTACCTACCTGTAATATAGAATAAATATTTTGTAAACTTGTATCTTTTGGTTCAATAAACTTATTATTATTATTTATTATATGATATCTTAAAATTTGAATTAAAGAACGTGTGGATCATTTTTCTCTCTACATAAGCTTTAGTTTTAGCTTTGACAACAATAAAAAATATTTGACATCTGTAAAAAATATTTTTTCTTTGTAATAAATCAATACATTATAATATATAATTATATTTACTGTACAATATTAGTGCACGCACAATTGCACCATGTGACACCTTGATCTTGTTGTTTTCCGCTAACTATCTAAGTATATTTGGCAGTTGAATGTTGAAAACTAGAATCAAACTAACTATTTAGACGTACAATGCAAATATTCCAAAATTGTTGTTTTTTTTAACTATCTATCACTTCCTATTATGCTAACATATTACTCTAACTACACTCAACTGTCAAAAACGTTGATTCGTAACGTACTAAGTTTAAAAATATGTGAAATATCCACGTGCAAAGGTACCTTATGGTCGGTACCTATTGAGTTATGCATATCCTTGTAATCAGCAACTTCAAAATCTTTGTACTAAAACCCGCCATAGTTATATAATTTATCCAAATTTTTCACGAGCTGGCAACACTAACGTAAGCCATTTCGCTTCCAGAGACAATCCTATATCGACCATCGAGGCGCAACAAGTTATACCCACAGTGACCTGTGACTTAGCGTCCGACATATCCACGAGCGAGGCGTGTGACATGGCCCCGCCGATCGAGGAAAGGAAAATAGATACTCTTAAGGTAATAACATAAATAAATTATTAGCCTACTTGATCCCTCTGTAACGAGGTGTCTTGCATGCCACCTCGTTCCTACCTCATCGCATTTACCATTTTTTTTCTTCTAAATCTGAATATTTAATTTTGGAATTCATTCGTCATTCATTTGTCATTTTTTCATTCATTACCTTCCTTCACTTTTTCTTCAGGCCCCTTCCAACACGGCCATTTCATATTGTATCTTTTATAATTTCTAGCCCAGAATCTAGGCGAGCCGCGGACGTGACACCTCTTCTTTCTTCTTTCTCGTTCCCTCAATGTACCACAGCACCACACCTTGACTACGTACAGTAGCCAGCACACGGCTGGACATGTTTACCTTGAGAGCGCCCATATTCCGTAGCAATAGGGAACACTGGGCCAACGTGGTCCCCTATTCACCCTCATTCAAGTTAGTCTCGGGCCCCTCGGTGGGGACTCATAAGCAGGGCTTGAAACCGGTATTTTTAAGACCGCTAAATAAAGGTTTTTAACCTGGTATTTGCGTTCCGCTCTTTAAATTCTGCTCGGAGTAAAATTTCGTTCTGAACAGATATCGAAACCAGAAAAAACCAGGTAATTTGGAGGAGCGAAATTTTTCGTCCTGTAACCGGTTATTTGAGCAAAATCCGAAATCATTTCGCTCTTTGAGCAAAACCAGAAAAAAAATGGGTTCCGTCAGAACGAAACCGAAACGTTAACGCTCTCTTGCGTAATGGATGGAGATGCAAAATACCTGGTTTGAAATTTTAACCAGGTTAACAAGCCCTGCTCATAAGTAATATTTCTTCAGAATTAACAAGTCTTACCTTTTGACCAGCAGGTAGTAACAACGGCGCAAGTCCAGAGGGGTAGCCCGTTATCATCGTGTCCACTTAGAAACTCAACGTTATCAGTGAATGGGGAGCTGGACGGGCGAGGTAGGGCTCCCAGCGTCGCCATCGACACTGATATGGTCTCCGAGATGGAACCCTCATCCTCAGACTCCGGAGTCGTCAGCAGATGCGCCGTCGTCAAACCCCTCAAGCTTAGAATCTTCAAAAAGACAGAGTCTTCAAGAAAACACGAAAAAGTCCAACCTAGTAAAGCAGAGCTCGAGCCTGCCCTCCCAAAGCCACACAAACCAAGAGACCCTGAGAGAGAAAAGAGAAGAATAGCTAGGAAGAAAGAGAAGAGAGCAACGTTAATATTAGGTTTAATTATGGGCAGTTTCATAGCTTGTTGGCTGCCTTTCTTTTTCTTATACATCTTGAAAGCGGCGTGCCACGCCTGCGTCATACCAGGCAGTGCGTTCGCGATAGCTTTCTGGTTAGGTTACATGAATTCTGTGTTAAACCCAGTTATATATACGATATTCAATAAGGACTTCAGGAGGGCGTTCAGGAGGATACTGTTTAAGTGATGTTTAGCCTACCTGTGCTGCTATAGGTGTGTTGCCAACCGTATAATGTTGGCCCAGCGGAGAGCAGCGCCAGGTCTTTACAATGTACGTTGAGTCATTCACCGAAGCTTCTGGACTTGACATGGACTTAGTAACATATTACGCAGTCCTTGTTACATTACTCGGTCCACGGGACTTGCTTGTTCGTTAGACAGTTACATCGCTTATCGTAAAATTCTATGTTTGTCACGTAGATTCTAGTGACGCTGTTTTGGAGTTAGATCAACGTATTTTTCGGTGATTCTAAAAATCTTAATTGAATTTACAAATCCAAAAATTACAATGTAGTAGGGTACTTTTCCGTGATTCTGAATACTAAAAATCTTGAGAGGATTTACAAGTTTCAACAGTAACAATTAAATCACTATTCTTAAAAAGATAAAAAAAAATGAAATACACACAACACAAAAAACCAGTTTACCAAAATTTTACAAAAATAACTAACTAATACTTTAATTAATCGTAAATTACAATACAATACAAAGTTACTTCGGAGTCTGCGCGTATATTTTAGGTACAGATAGATAAAAAATGATTGTTACTATTTTTATGTATTTCATTATTAAATATTTAAAAATACCATTTGATCCTATTCGATCCATATTTGTACGGGAAATACTCAAAACTAAACGCGTGTTTAACATTCATGACCAAAACTATTTTTTTGTTATGGCACTAGTTATACTTTGTGCCAGTGTCAAGTAAAAGTAGGGAAACTATAAAATTTAAAAATTCATGTGGTATAACACGAAATATCCTTACATTTGTGGCCTTGTTTTGTGAATTATTAATGCGTTGAACTAACTCTTCAAAACGCACGTAGAGCGTTTTATAATATGCCTATCTACCTAGTTATATTGTACTATCCACTGTAAAAATCTTAGGTCAGCTTGTTAGTATTGTTTTTTAGTTACCAGTAGTTACTATTGATGGGTCACTTCATGTTGATTATTCACTATACGTATACATACAATATTCTGAAAGGCAATACAAATATTCTGTATTATGTTGTTTTGTATTGTTACATTTACTTTTATTCATTATTAAACAATAATAGTACTCAATTCCGGCGTGGCCGCTAAAATGTCTAAATTTAAGTTCCTGATCGACGTCGAAAAGTGATTTATAAATTCTTACTTCGAATAAAAACTGTTGGACTTTCTTTTTTAATTTTTATTTATATTATTATGGGAATCGACAAGGATGGGAGATGAATGAATAGAATTTTGAATGAATGATATATTAAATAAGAGTGCAGGTGTCAAATTCAGCTTATTTTTAAGTGGGATATTTCCACATGCCTGCTAGAAACTGGTGCGACCTACGCGTAAACGTCTCTAAATTTAAGCTGTTGACTTCACCTGTCCTTTTTCGTTCTTAAGAACGAGAAAAGTACATTCAAGTCCGGTGAAGCTTGATTGGTCGTACCTTTTCGACACAAGCATAGGTCAATTCAAAAAAAAAAAAAAAAAAAGAGAAAAGTACACTATGGTTTAAAACATAGAATCGGGCCCATTTTCTTAACTGACTAATCCATCGCCAAAACGATTAAATAAAAAATACATACCTATATTTTACATATTAGATTTAATCTTATTTATTTTAAAATAACATTACTCTTTTAAATTAAAAAAATATATATTTTTTTTATTTAGAAACTTGCCTTATTCTCATAATAATTACAAATGAAACTGTAAGCATGAAGTGGTCTCCGAATAGTAAATTAACTAAAAAAAGAATTGTAAAGACATAAATGTTATTATTTTAGTAGGAAAAGTAGCTGAAACTATAGTTTGTAGAAACAAAACTAAACTGCAAAACACTAACGGATTTGAAAACATTATACATATAAAATATAGTTAAAACTGTAACATATTATACTAAAGAATTACATAGCTTTAAATGATATTGAATATTATATCCATAGCTTATCCTTAACTTGTAGCAATACAACTGTTCGTTCATACAATTTGAGATATTCTAAATCTGTGAGGGAACTACACGTTTTTGTACACAAAAATAAATATAATTTATTTTACGATCCTTTGTATTGAAAATCACAATTGGATAAAAGGCTATCTTTTATTTTACTCTGAATAAGGAACGTTCCTAAACATTTTGATAAGCTAATCGGCATAATGGATCATTTATATTTTACTTTTTAACTTAAGTATTTTAAAAAGTAACGTATATAGAGGTAATAAATGGGATTTTGAAACTTGCTTGAGATTACAAAATTGGTAAATTTAACAAAATTTTATATTATAATTTAAAGACATTAAATAAAAGCCGTTTATGTATATTCGATACATTTTTAATAATTATTAATTGTGTGTATGGTTATTTTTCGTCAAGTTCCCTCACAGAATCTACATTACGCTTAAGACACGTACAAAATACTATTGTATAATTAGTTAATTGTTATAAAATTATTTGCTAAATCTAATGTCCTAAGATACCACGCTTAAACCCAAACTAACACGCTTAACACAGCAATAATAAAAAAACAAGAATTCAGCTGCTATTAGGTAAATAGTAACATTTAAATCACATTATGTTTAAAATAGTAACATTTAAATTATATTATGTTTATAAATGTATCACAAACTGTTTTGTTTTTAATTTCTAAAAAATATATATATATTTTTTTAATCTTTATTTGCATAAAGCAGGGTATGTAGGTTGTTACAATAAAAAAGAAATAAAGTGCCATTCATGCTTTGCCAAGTAATATTAGCATGCAAATTTGAAAACATGAGTCAAATCATGATGTGAATCGTGAAAAATTACACAACACACATATTGAATCATGTGTGTTGTGTAATTTTTATGAACTGTTGAAACAATTTATAAAAAAATTTTTATATAATGAAATTGTTGAGTTTTATGTTTGTAAAATTCAAATCTGACGAATAGTATTTATCTGTTTGTTAGACGACTATGTATATTTTAATACAGGGTGTAAATAACGACATAGTAAAAAAGGTTTGCTTTAAACAAACAAGCAAAAACAAAAAGTACTTTATACACTGTGAAATTTAAATGGTTATTTATCCGTAACATATTGGTAGTTTGGTAGTGCTCATAAAACTGAACAACTATTCCCAAATTAAAATTCAATTCCGGTCACGAGACTGAAGTTTATTATGAAAAGTAAAATTTTATTTTTGAGATTTTTGAGTTTCATGAGTACTATGTTGCGGGTAACCAACTAGTTTTTCACGGTGTTAGCTCTCTTAGTCATGTCTCTGAGTCTTAAAAAAGAAACTAACCAAGAAAAGTTTTGTTGGAAATTATTACAAAATGACGTGTCCATACATACTGTCCTACTAAAATGACAAATTAGTATGGTATTGTTGAATTTCTTTTTCCGTACCAAGAAATTTTCTTTGCTTTCTCGAAATCGTTGATTGATCAAGCCTTTTTAGTATTTAATAAACCAGCTTTAACACCCTGTATTTTTGTTTGTTGGAAACTTTGTATTATAAATTAATTTGTCGAATGGATATATATTTTTTATTCATTAATATAGGTTACTACTATTACTATGCCACCTCGTTGCCTCATTCTCATCTCATTTACCATTCTCGCCTAAATTCGAATATATTTAATTTCGGAATTCAGTCAATAATCATCCGTCATTTCATTCATTTGTATATATCTCCCGTATTATTATTAGAGTATCCCACTCTATATCGTGCGGTTGATAACACGTTAAAGAAGCCTTTATCATATCTGTATATATTCTCTTATCTCTTATCTCATCTCGTGCCCCACGTTGGGCGCCATTGTGACACCCGCGGCTCACCAGGTATGGGGCGAGCCAGCGAGCGCTCATAAGAAGAAGTTAACACGATGAGTAGAAACACAAAAGTAGAAGTAGAATAAACTTGTAATAAACTTAAAACTTATAAATCTTCTTATAAACTTGTCGACAGGTTTAATAAATAAAATCACAGAAAATCATAATGAATTTAGGACATCGGCCGGCATGGCCGATGGGAAAACGAAAAGTGAGTAAAAAAATGAATGAAATGACGGATGATTATTGACTGAATTCCGAAATTAAATATATTCGAATTTAGGCGAGAATGGTAAATGAGATGAGAATGAGGCAACGAGGTGGCATAGTAATGCACCACGTTACATAGGTACGTTTTTAAGTTATTTTTAGCAAAAAACAACTTAGAATATAAGTTTATAAAGCGATTTTTTTTAATATATAAAAATTAATGATAATTATTAATAGCAACTGAATTCCTTTGATAATAATTTAGCGTTATATAAAACCATTGCTAAATCTCAAGACAACTAATTTCACTATCATTAAAAAGTCCAATTAAATGATCATTGTAAAGATGGGGTGTGAAACTGGGCATATCGTGAACGTGATATTGCTTGAAAAAATACATTTTAGAATTGAAATAATACATTTTAGACATGAAATAATACGTTTTAGACATTTACAACTTACGTTTTAGTTAATTCTTCAAAATGCACAAAAATATAAAAAATAATAAAAAAATTACAAAATCTAAATGGAAAATAATTACGTTCTTTTCCCCAACGGGGTATGGAGAGTTTAAGTAAGCTTTCAGGCAGCCCAAATCATCTCAAATACAACGATGTCGTCGTTCGTTAACAGCTCATATAAGTCCCCACCGAGGGGCTCGAGCCTACCCTAAATCAGGGTGCATAGGCCTTAGTCGACCACGCTGGCCCAGTGCGGGTTGGTCAAATTCACACGCAATCTTTAAATTTCTTCGCAGGTGTGTGCAGGTTTCCTCACGATGTTTTCCTTCACCGTAAGAGCGTCGAATAAACGTACATATGAATTCGAAAATCGAAAACACATTGGTACGTGCCGAGGTTTGAACCCGCGAACTTCTGAATGGAAGTCAACGGGCTTAGCCACTTGGCCATCGACGCTCTTACAACACGATACAATAATGTATCGTAGTGTATCTGTCGTCGGCATTTTGTATATTTCGCCGTTTACATACGGCGTCGGCAATTTATAAACGCTCGCTGTAATGTAAAATGCCGAAGGCAAAATGTATAGGGTTGGCACAAAAAGGTTTTGAATAAGTCCGCACTCAGTTTTAGCTAAGTCCGTATTGCTAGCTGAAAAATAATGATGCACCTGTATATAATGGGGCGAAGCCCCCCCATTTCTGAAGTGGTATTCTAAGCCCTTATAGATTTTTCAACCCGATTACAAAAAGGTTACTGGCTTTGATAATAGTAGCCAGGGCGTCAACCGAAGCGGGGGGACGGGGGGGCGGAGCCCCCCACTAGAGGGGGCTCGGGGGGCGCAGCCCCCCGCTAAAAAAAAAACAAATCTCTACACAGAATTAAATCGATTGGTTAGGTTAGGTTAGACTGATGTCAATAACAGAGCGGAGGGAGCCGAGCGAGCGGAGCGAGCGTACCGCGGCAGCGGTCGGCGACCGCCGGAGAATTACATTTTTCAAAGTTGATTTTTGTGCCAACCCTATACATTTTGCCTTCGGCATTTTACATTACAGCGAGCGTTTATAAATTGCCGACGCTTTATGTAAACGGCGGAATCGTACAAAAAGCCTGCGACATATCTATAGTGACATTTAGCCTATCGCCTACACGACAACTACACGTCACATAGTCTTACTTTACTTTACCTCTCTCATCGCTTCAACAACTATTTTACTAGATGTATAATCTAGTCGTATAATTATGTGACCTAATTGCGCCGCATCATAGTTATTAACAGCTTGCTTACAACTATGGGTCGGCACATAAATGCTAGACGAAAAGTTATCAGACGACCGCAACCATCGGCCTGCCACATAATTGAATGAAGTAAAGAAAAATAGGATGTGAATGATTCTGAAATTGAAAAAAAACTTACCTTAACTTTTACTTTCAAAATTCATATTCCAGAAAATTTTCTAATTCATTATTAGTTATTGTGTAATTGATTAGTTATTGTTGATAAACAAATAGTATATTTTTGAATAAGAACACGTTCACCATATGTTCAGGTCTCTGGTAGGATAAAAACTAATTTATAATGTTTAAAATGACTGTGCCTCTGTGCCTATCAATGAAGCACTACACAATAAAATGCACTTTTATCGTCTCTATTATTAATAATAATTATTATTATATTGATAATTCTTATGTACATAAAATATTCTTATTGTGTTACATGTGAGTATGTGTGTAATTCTGTATGTTCTCTAATTTGTATTAAAAAGGTGATAATTTAAGTTTATTTTTAATATATTTATATATATTACATGGTTTAATGTTTGTCATACATATAAAGTAAGTAGATATTTGTTTACACGTATTTACATGAGAATTATCAAACATTTTTGAAAATTTAAATTATGTTTCAAATTATTAGCGCTGGACGCATATTATTAGTAGGAACATTATGTTAGAAATAATTTACTTAATTAGACATATTATTATATTTTGTAAATAATGTACCTAAGTACAATTATATTTGTAAAGTAGTATTAAATTATTGATATTAATAACTAAATAAACCAAAAAGAACACCAAATACTTCCTGTAAATTAGATAAAATTTATCTTATGAAATTTTAACCAAATTTTGTATTTTACTTTTGTAAAATACTTTCCGAAAATAAATAGAAATTTTAACTGTTATGTTTTCTCCGTACTTGAATAGTTTTTTAAATAGTTTATCGATGTTGTAAAATTGCAAAATATTAATACTTATGATTAGGTGATAATTAATTACTTGCTTGTCTATCTTTTATCTGCGTAACCTTACTTGAAATGTTACTAAGTATTTAACTTTTTACGTATGTTTTAAAATATTTATTACCATTTTTTATTGCTATCCAAGTTTAGTAACACAAACAAAATACATTTTAAAAATATTTGGTTTTGCATTCCTATTTTAAAAGCTGGTAATAAATTGATATCCAATATTTTTATCAACTATACCTACCTACGACTGAATAATAGTTTGTATATCTTTTTCATCCTGCTTGTAAATGTAAATATTGTACTCTGAAATGTATCTATATTATATTAAAAGTATTTATAATAAACAACAACGACAACCTAATTCTAAATCGGTGTAAACTAGACACATTCGTATAGAACTTATAGTACTTAATTTTAATATAAGTAACTAAATTGATAAGTAAAAATTAATAAAATTGCAACACCATTGCCGTTCTAGATAATATTATTTAGAATCTTAGAATAATTATGAATATGATATTTAACAAACTTATGTACTGAAAACAAGAGCAATAGTTTGAGATATTTTCATTTACGTTTCTCTATTGTTATAAATAAAGAGTTTTCATAGTCTTCCATCGTGTGTGTGATCTTAATCAAAATATTAATAGAATTTAATATCTGTCAACAATATTCACATAATAAAAACACATTTAAGTAGTGTTTCTTTTGCACAACAATGTGACAGCAATCGTTTTAGCTCTCTAAAATATTTTAGTTATTGTTTTTTTTTTATGGCACTATGTAGTTATTTTTGTGCCTTTTTTATTTTAATCTAAATTAGAAAAATGCGGAGTAACAATTTGTAAAATATATTTTCAAAAATAGGATCGACCAATATGCATAGAGCCCTTGCTGTTGTATTGATCCTATTTTTAATTAAATTAGATAAGTAATTATTATAAATATTCCTTCGGACGAAAATTATTTCCATTTTTTTTTTATGTTATCATTGCGTTTTAGATTTAAATTTATTATTTCGGTTTAAAATACAGGTATACATTTAAAAGGTTCACTTCATTCATACCCATTATTATAAATATAAATATTTGATGTGATTATAAAACATGCCAGTACATTTCTTATTTAGCATAAATTAACCGTTTTAAACGTTTCCAAATTTAAATCAATATAAAACAATTACCTTTAGGTGGCTATTCTATAATATATTATTAAAATTAGAAAAATCGTTCAATAAAAATTGTTCTAAATAGCTATTTATACTAACATAGTTATACTGTAACTTATAGAATTTGTTAAATATTTTAATTTTATCTCGGGTTACGTTTGTAATTCTTTATTATTAATTATATTAAAATAATCATTTAAGATTGACTATACGATATTACTTGGATACTACTAATTCTTATCGACTCAAATGTAAATGAAAACTATACGAAGTACCAAATATACAAATTTTAATCTTTAACTAAGTTCTTTTATTTCCGAATCACACGTAATAAAAACGTAAAAGTATGTATGTACGCCCAAACTACCGAACAGATTTGGATAAAATAAATTATACCTTGGATACACATACACCGTGAAATTTAACTGGTTGCTTTTCCGCAACATAGTAATAGTAGGTACTCGTGAAACTGAACAACTTTCCCTAAGGAACATAGGTTTAAATCTCAAAAACAAAATTCAACTTTTCATACAAACTTCAGTCACGTGAACGGCCACATTGTATGACAAGTTGAATTTTATTTTTTTAATGTGGAAATTTCAACTTATATTCCTAGGGGAAAGTTGTTCAGTTTTATGAGTACTATACCCACGTACTACCACTATATTGCGGATAACCGCATTTGATTGAATTAATTTTAGTGGTGAAAATATCGAAGAAACCTTGCTAGCGTCAATAACTTTTTTCCCTTTTTGCCATCAGGATTGTGGTACACCTATATGTACCCTATTATAGCAGCCATATTAAAGGACACACCACACTGCGCCGATCTGCGTCAAATAAACCGTTGTCACGCGTCAGCCAACACGGCGCGGCGCGGCGCGTTAATATTGCACCCCCAGATACCGCCTGACACGTGCCATCATGGTTTTTAGGGTTCTGTAGCCAAATGGCAAAAAACGGAACCCTTATGGATTCGTCATGTCTGTCTGTCTGTCCGTCCGTATGTCACAGCCACTTTTCTCAGAAACTATAAGACCTATAATGTTGAAACTTGGTAAGTAGATGTATTCTGTGAACCGCATTAAGATTTTGACACAAGAAAAAAAAGACAAATTATGGGGTCCCCATACTTAGAATTAAAAATCAAAAAATTTTTTCATCAAACCCATTCGTGTGAGGTGGAGTATCTAAGGATAGGTCTTCAAAAACGAGACTCCACTAGATTGAGGTTTCTTATAATCATTTTTTTCTAAACTGAATAGTTTGCGCGAGAGACACTTCTAAAGTGGTAAAATGTGTCCCCCCCCCTGTAACTTCTAAAATAAGAGAATAATTAAACTAAAAAAATATTTCATGTACATTCCCATGCAAACTTCCACCGAAAATTAGTTTGAACGAGATCTAGTAAGTATTTTTTTTAATACGTCATAAATCGTTAACCGACTTTTACCTTTCACTATTATTAAAACATCGATCAAAGTTACAACGAACTACAAGAACTTTTATATTGCGTTACTTGCTGCTACAGAAAACTTCATGGGCGAGTCTGACTCGCACTTGGCCGCTGTTTATTGTCGCCTCGAGAGACCGCATTTTCGCGAGATGAATCCACGCTTTGACCTATTTATTTGACTTATTTTACTGTTGTTTTTGGAAGCAAGTAGTATTAACAACAAAATACACATACAAATGCACCGTTTTTTTTTACTTACCTACGTGGGTTACCACGAGCAAAGCTCAACTCTCTTGTTTTCCTGTATATAGGTTTAATAGGTTTGTGGTGGTAACGGACTACGCCTTTGACTTAGTCACGTAGTTACTAGGTCCATGGACCGTACTGATTTTACCAAAATTAAGCAATTTCTACCTATGTAACATCTAATAAGTATGTATTCTTATAACACATAAAGAAAAAAAAGAAAAAAAAAGAAACACAAGATGGAAGAGCGAGGTATTCTCAAACTCAAACTCAAACTCAAACTCAGTTCTCAAATTCTCAACACGATCTTCTGGGACTACTATTTGGTATTCTGTGTCTGAAGTGGGAAGCCCCGTCTATGTAATGATTTCGTTTTATTGATATAAATGTATTTTCTTTTTGAAACCAATAAAATTATTCGAATCTTCAAAGGCTAATACAAATCATATCTGCATAGCGAATAAAATTATATGACTGTATTTACCTCGTGTTATAAAAACATTAAATTAAAAATTTCAAGAACCCGCCATGAAACCGTTATTTGATCTTTTCAACAACTAGAAAAGAGCTGGTAATCTTCAAACGGCTAAATATATTTTATTGGATCATAGCTCAATACCATGGTCTAAGAAAACAAGTTCTAACACTCCGACCACGTGACTGACACAAGGCTACGTCATTTTGCGCTGTTCATCCTTGTCTATTACACGCATTCGACAAGGATGAACAGGCAAAATTACTTAGAAATGACGTAGACTTGTGTCAGTCACGTGGTCGGAGTGTTAGACCTATGCTTAGTACACCCTCGATTGTGACACCTTGCAAACAAAAAAACTTGATCAAAATCGGTGCAACCGTTTAGGAGCTACGATGCCACAGACAGACACACACGTCAAACCTTCTCACGCCCCTATTTTGCGTCGGGGGTTAAAAAGAAGTAAAACGATAAATAACACGAATCAAGGGTATTCTTCCGCCTCGATCAGATATAAGTGAAAACTAAAAGTCAGGAGGTATCAGTTTTACAACACATCTTATAAGTTTCCAACTTGTGTTTCCCGATAAAAAGTTGCTAAGTTTCGAGCAGACACAACATGAAGTTCAGTTAACTGTTCGTAACTGGCTTTTGTTATATTTTTTAAGACATTTTTATCGAGATCGGAGAGAATAGAGGGCAGATTTCTGTCCAGCTGTATGTATGTATGTATGTAAACGTTTATTCAAAAAAATTAATACATATTTTCTCTTAATTTACTTTTCTGCCAAACTGCACAGCAGTTTAGATATGTGGGATAGTAAAACGATTGTCGCAAAATTTTTGGCTATATGTCGTCCTTGGCAATTCGTCGTATTACAAAATGCCGCCGCTGGCAGTTTATAAACGCTCGTTAGTTTGCAATATGACGGATAGGTACAAATTATTTCACAACAATAATTTGTATCCGTCATATTGCAAACAAAGTCTAGATATTTGTATTTGTGAGTGCGTGTGTGTGTGTGTGTGTTTGTTAATTACTCAATCACCCAAAACGCCTAAACGGATTGGAGAGAAATTTGCTATAGGTAGATTTTTAGCTAGATTGAGACAAAGGGTACTATTTATCTAGAAAAAATAATACGACCACGCAGGCAAAACGAAGCATTATGTATTTTTTTTACTGACCTATCATATTATTATGCTTGTGTCGTAAAAGTACGACAAATTAAGCTTCACCGGAATTGAGCTTCACCGAACTTAGAGCATTAATTATGAAAATATTACAACCATACATAGCTGGCCCTTAAGGAAAACGGGAACAAAACTAATATATAAAGCTTTAATAAAAAGATAATTTAAAAAATATATATACCGCCTTCAAGGTCCTAACCTACACTAAAAAGTTAAAAATAATATATAAATCTAGCTGAAAGCATAGAAATTTAATATGGCTATTAATATTCCTTATTTACATAAATTGTAACATCATATAAACATGTGTAGACATTGTTATACTCTTCACCTTGGAGTCGGTGCCAGCTAATATCAACACCATCATTTCGACCAAAAGACTTCTACTGCTAGCAGTCATCTATAGTGGGCTCACCTCCTTTTTTGAAGAAGAGTTTCTTCTAGATGTTCCAATTCATACTAAGATTCGAGGACGCAAAACATTTAATATCTTCCACGTTTATTACCTATCCCATTCGCCATTACACTTCCAAGGCAACACACTTTACCTTACACTGTGTCTCATCACTCTTAACTTATAAAAGATGCTACAAAATGTCGCC
Organism: Teleiodes luculella; assembly: GCA_948473455.1. Taxonomy (NCBI): domain Eukaryota; kingdom Metazoa; phylum Arthropoda; class Insecta; order Lepidoptera; family Gelechiidae; genus Teleiodes; species Teleiodes luculella. The sequence continues at coordinate 1,674,139 of OX419604.1, forward strand.
ATAAAGTGTCGGGGATATAATATTACTGCTAATGCGCAAATATGTCTGTTCAGATGTTATGTAAATAATGTGGGCTAAATTCCTGCGTATCTAAATATAAGTTGTTGGTCTCTTTCATTCATATTATGGGAATCAAAAAAGATGGGAATGAATTTAATCTAAAAATTCAGCTCAATATGGGATGTTTTCGCACGCCTGCTAAACTAGTGTGAACTACGCGTAAAATTGATGTTTAACGTCTCTAAATTTAAGTTGACAATCACCTGTCCCTTTTAGTTCTTAATAACGTGAAAAGGGCATAATGGTTTTTAAAAAGTTAGAGCGCAATATGTAGAACCCACTTTCTCTGATTGTTTCCATTTGTACCACCCATGCTTGGTATACGGATTGGGGATCGCAGTTGTCATTGATTGATTACACAGTTATAGCTACTGTCCACTTTCTGGACTTTCTTTCTTTCTGTTTTCCGGAACTCGACGTCAAACGTGCCTAATTTTCACGAGGACCGCCTATAATAGCATGTGGATTTGGGATCGCAGTTTTTATTATTTACACAGATAAACGCTACTACTCATTTTCTGAGATGTTTTAGTTGCAGGCGGGTCGGTTATCGCAGTTGTTATTGATAGATAACATACCTAGATGAAAGCGACTGCCCATTATTTGGGTTGTCTTTAGTTGTGAGGGGATCGGGGATTGCAGTTGATAATAATTTGCCACAAAGATGATTTTTTTTTTATTCTTTTGTAGGTAGTTGTAGATTGTGATTGTTGTAGAACGTCCTTATCCATCACGTGCCGTAATAATTTGAAGATATAGATTAGTTTACGTACTCTGGACAGATTAACGCTACTTCCCATTTTCTGGGTTGTCTTCAGTTGCAGGCGAAAAGAGGATTGCAGTTGTTATTTGTTAAACAGATGAACTGTACTGATCATTTTTCCCCTAAAAGATGCACCAAATTGGACAAGACTTTCCAAGTTATTTTCTTAAATGTCTTACAAATTTTAGACCACAATTTTTTTACCTCGGAAAATACCTCATTCCTATAAGAAAATTTTTAAAGCAGGTGTAGTCGGGGGTGAAAAGCTAATGCAAAATAAAGTTGGCTAGGATCCACACCTTTAGACGGGTTGGGACAGAGGTGCCATCAAAGTTAGGGTTATCACTAAATCTATATAGCAGACAGTTTACGACTGCAAAAGATGCGATGAGGCGATGAGGTTTGAATTCTTGAAGAGTTACGGTTTGGCGCTATCGAGATTCGACACGGGCGTATGTTTTTGGATAGATAATTTAAGTTTTTTATCCAATTGCAGGCAGTGAAAAGTAAGTATTGAGGCAGTATTGGTTTGTAATGCTCTTCGCCATTTTTTATTTCCTCATACAGGATCATTTTGGATCAGAATCATCTGACAGCTCCATAGCCTAGTTGGTAGAACGTCTGCCTACGAATTGGGACAAAAATCAATGGCACTCAATTCTTAGCTTTCAAATTAAAAATATATATATGTGCAACACTTCGATTTAACCCTTTAAAATGTTATTTTAAAATTGGACTTAAAATAATCCTGTATAACTTGATTCGCTAGGCACCGCTTTTGATTCTAAACTGTATCTTATAGCAACTTCTGTTCGTTATCGATAGCGAACAAAACTAATTTATTGTTTTAAACTATACGCGAACAGCGCGATAGCTCGACTTGTATCATGTCAAGTTATGAGTTGTTGTTATTGTCATCGCTACTCGTGTAAGATATTGTGCGACTTTGTGGATTCGCAGTTTAATTGAAACTAGTTTCATGTTACATCACGCAAAGATTTTATTATTGTTTCTTACGATACAACGAAACGCGGTAACTATATGTTATTAGGCATTCCTGCGGAAATTGGTTAATTTATGTTTAAATTAACCAAATAGTGATTGTAGGTAGGTATATTAGCAAACAAAAAATAAGAAACTATGAAATAAAAAAGTAAAGTGAAAACAGTGAAAAAACATTCAATCATACTAATAATATTATAAAGAGGAAATAATTTTATTTGTGTGTGTGTGTATGTGTATGTTTGTAATGAATAAACTCAAAAACTACTGAACCGATTTCAAAAATTCTTTCGCCGTTAAAAATCTTCATTCACCCTGAGTAATATAGGCTACCTTTTCCTGCGGGAAAATTCCTCATTCCCACCGGAGAAACTGTTAACGCGGGCGCAGCCGCGGCGGAAAGCTAGTATATTATTATAATATTCAAAATAAATACGCTAAAATGCATACGCATTGGTCTGACGCATGCCTCTACTTTGCACGTAAAAAAAACCGAGCACATAGATGTACCTAAATGCACCCTGTACCCCTGTACCTATAGTTATTTTATCCTGACTATGACAGATTTAAAAAATAATTCCGTACGCGAACATCTTCAGGTAAGAAAATTTAACTGGTGCAACTAGAAAACGCGATAAAGTTTAAAACTGATAGCGGTGTATCGGCGCGGCGCCGCGCTCTTTACGAGCCAAGTTAGTGCTTCGCATTTCTACGGAATACGGTGCAGTTAGATGGACTGCATTACAACTGCATACCTATTGCTGGGTTGCGTTGGGGAAAAAAAGTTCTTGAATGGCGGCCACGCGCCAGAAGACGTAGCGTGGGCAGGCCCCCCACAAGGTGGACCGACGATCTGGTAAGGGTCGCGGGAAGCCGCTGGATGCGGGCAGCGCGGGACCGATCGTCGTGGAGATCTTTGGGGGAGGCCTTTGTCCAGCAGTGGACGTCAACTGGCTGAAATGATGATGATGATGATGATGACCTATTGCTGCAAACTTCAGTAGCAAAGTGGTTGCTTACTTACCGTGTGGGTTTCGCGGTAAACCTACGACACAGAAGAAAATAATAGTACTAACCTGTACAGAAAGGACACTCACCCCCCGCGCTAAAATGAGTACCCCGCCCGATATAGCGCCCCACGCCCCACACCCCGCAAGCGCCGCGGGACTCTACCAGTAGGCCTACTATGTAAGTAGCGACAGGCTCGAGAAGCTGTCAAACGCGACATATTGTCAAAACTACTATGACTCTAATGTCACTATGTCGCGTTTGACAGCTTCTCGAGCCTGTCGCTACTTACATAGTAGGCCTACTGGGGTGTTCGGGGGTATTTTACATAGCGCCTACCGCCATTGACTTGTAGTTGATATTCAGTTGTTATTCAAAAAGAAGTAGCTTGTCAAAACGCGTTTTCTGTATGGAGTGACCGCCCAGTGCCTGCGTCACTCACAAACTCTTTTTGACAGCAGCGCACACATCGACAATAATATTAAACTGGGATATAAAAGTGGAAAAATAAATGGCGTGAGCCAGTTCTGTTGAACAATGATTATGAATGAAATAATAACATAGCCTTTTTAGCATAGTTTAAATGTTGTTAGTTAAAGTGCTTTTGTGTGTATTCTTTATCTGCTTGTTTCTAGTCATGTTTGTGTCTGTGTTGTTATACGTCCGTGTTTTTGTATAGGTATATTGTTGTAAGAATATAATAATAAATTTATTCTATTATAACTATGAAAATATCAAAAACTTAGAACACAAACACAGAAGCAAACGAAACACATTATATAAGTACTCGAGAGTAAAGATGTCTTGTCATAGTGCGATTTCTAACAGGGCTAGATCTCAGCTTTTGCTATGACCAGGGCTAAAGCTTAAGCTATAAAATGATTATTGTTCGTTATTTGATAATAAAGTTTATTTGAATGAAATCAAATCAAATCAACATTATTTATATTCGAAGTAAGATTTACTAAATCGTTTTTTGCCGTCAAAGCTAATAACTACCAAAGAGCAGACTGTCCATGGTTGGCTGTTCAAAAGTGGCGTGGCCAGAAGGAAGAAACTCTACATAGAGCCGCATTTTAAAAAATAACAGTACTGACACCAAAAATGCTGTTCGTCTGTAGCGTACCTTTAGCGCAACTGACTTTCCCCTTAGTGGTAACTGCTCCCGATGCAAGAACTAAAACTTCCAACGTGTTTCACATGTTTCAGTAAAGCGTTAAGCAGGTTATGATAAAACTACTTGTAATTTCCTTGAGCGTTGCGCGCTTTTAACACGTCATTTATCTATGTTGTTGTGAAGGACACACTCGGTGCATGGTGCAATATTTTAAGATAAGAACTTTGAATCTTTCTCTAGCTTGACTGTACCCATACTGACCAATTGTAACTCGGACAATTTGAATTAAGACATTCTGAAACTCTGACCTTGTGTACCCTAATGGATATTTGAACCTCGATACAGTTATTTTATATCACGAGTGCAGACGAGCCTTACTTGTAGTTGTGTGTGTGCGTATAGACACGCTATCTTGTGTGCGTACTACTAAACTGAACAATATATAAATATGGAAAGGAAAGTATTGGAAAGGAAAAGGAATGATTCTATCCTCTCTGGCTCATGACACTGGCGGAATTGTGAAGACGCAAAAGCCAAAAACCAAGAAGGAAAAACTAAACTAAGCGCTACGCACACAAACACAATGTGCACACACAAGACACACACAAGTATGACTCGCCTGCACTCGTAAGGTAAAATATCTGTAAGTATATGGAATTATGTCAATAAATTTTTAATTTTCTAAGTATTGATGTTTACGGCATTTTAAAGAGAACATCGTGAGGAAACCTACACACGCCTGCAAAGAAATTCAAATATTGAATGTAACTTTGCCCAGCACTTTGTTAACCCTAAACATTAAAAACCGTTGTAGTAAAACAAAACATCATAATTTATTTTAAAAAGTACCAGAACGGTGTAACAATATTTCTTAAACTAAAATTAAAATTACTGACTTTAAGTGCCAAAATAATAATTGAAACATTTTTGGTAAAAACCTTGGCATTTATTTTCAAAACCTTTTATTTGATATCAAAATTTTACATTGGTATTTGCCAATGTTCTCAAATTCGAATAATATATATTATTTATAATAAATGACATTTTTTTCGAGTCTGGTATTGAATCATCAAAATATAATTTGTTTCTAAGCGCTACGAAGTCTTAAATATTAATATATTTCAATGAAATTAGCTAAGAACTTCTAAGATAATAAAATGTCATATAAATATAGATTATTCGATTGCTGCTATTTGCTATGATGTAAAATTGACTTCAATATCTAAATAGAGTTTTGCGTATTATTTTGCAAAGGCTGCTAGCATATTAAACACAATATAATAATTATTTTAACTAATATCAATCGAAAAGTAAATTCAAACTGCAATTATTGTTATTATTCATTTTGAAGAAAAAATTACAGGCACAAAGGATACATTCGAATACCTCTTCAGTACCTCTGAAGTAAGTAGGGAAATTTTCATTACAAGAGCTCTAGGGATCATGTGTTTCAGGGTCAAAGGTTTCATAGGTGACTCTAACTTGGAAGTGTAGGTGTGGTACGGTTCCCCAGAAAATGGACCATCTCATTAACTGCCCATCTTGTCCTGTCGCTTGCAGGCGGGAGGACTTGATGAAGGCTACTGATGACGCTATTCGAGTGGCTGGTTTTTGGGCCGAGACTGTCTGAGTTTGCTGTCGACTCGAAAAGAAGAAGAGGGATCATGTAAAATTTTACAGTTTCATCCCCCCAAATACAGCACAGATGTTCTGTGAAGCGAATGAGAGTTAAAAATTAAAACAAACAACTTCATTTCAATGAAAACTACATTCAGTCAGAAGAGTGTTTTTTTTTATTGACCTAAGCTTGTGCATGCGAAGACACGATTTTAGCGCGCCCCCTCCGATCTTCGCGCCCTACGCTGCAGCCTAATTAGCTTAAAGGTTAATCAGGGCCTGCTCCTGTAGTATAAATTTCCCTACTTAACCACTAAAAGGGCACTTAAATTTCTGGTGTTCTACAACGGTGTTCAAACTTTTCAATTGTCATCATTTGATGGGGGCGGGCAACACCACCCGATCATCTTTGGACAACACACTGGCATGCACGCCACGCAAGGGAGAAATAAGAAAGGAATTATTGGTGCTATGCATAGGCACATCTTACACTTTCTGACTTCTTTTCTTGTCTACTTCTATGAATTTCAATCTGTTTCACTTCAGTGTTTATTTTATTTTCTATTCATAGATATTCCTTGCTGTTTTGTTCTCTTATCGTTGTCTTTTGTGGAGATTCTGATAGTCTTGTTCTTTCATCCTCTTGCCTTTATATTATAAAACTGTTCTCTCTTCTATTGTACACATTTGTTGGAATAAAATAGAATACCTAGAATCTGGTTCCTTGTTATGAATCTGTTCTCTTTTTATTTTCTTTATGGCTTTTGTTAACTCATATTTTTTTACTATTTTAATTACGTTCCTTTCTTATTAATTAGACTCTTCTCTTTTCTCTCTCTCTCTGTTCTCCTTTCTTTACTATAATTTCAATTATAATAATATGGGTGTTTAATTATTATTTTTTCTCGTCAATTTCCATTAATTTATTTATTTCAATAAACATATTTTAAAGCACATTTACACACAGTGGTATATCGGTTGCTCTCTTAATTTAGTTCACCACAAGTTAGTAAATAATTGTATTATATAATTAAAAACTTTTAGAGCCAAATATATTTGTGGTATAGTAATACAAAATAATTAAATATCTATTTAAAATACTTGAAAAATTAAAATTTATAAATAAAAACAGTATGTTTACAAACACGTATCCTGCCACAAATGACAAATGTTTTGGACAAATGTGACAAGAAATCACAAGCAATAATATGCAAGCGCAGCGCCTCACTCCTCACACGCATGCGCGGCCCTGCGTTGGCTAACCGGTGGACATGGTCTAAATTACGTAGGCTTGTGTCAAGTCACGTGGTCGGAGTGTGACCTTGTTTTCTTAGATCATGCCGGTGAGATTCCCCGCTCTTTCAGCGTTTGATGAGTCTGCATGCGACCGGCAAACACATTACATCGACGATGGCGGCGTATGCTTAAATCACCTTAAATATAATTATGTACTAACACTAGGTTAAGCAATGAATTGTTACTAACACCTGTAGATCTTGTCTGGAATAAATATATATTTATGATTTGATTTTGACTAGGTAAGAGTAGGTTACCCGGGGATAGTGTAGTATCCCAATTATGAAAGTTTAGTTTAGTTAAGTTTTATTTATTTATCTCATACTACAAGATTGCACACATTTTTACATTATTATAAAAAGGAAATCCGTAGTATGATCGTCAATACTAGTATGTATAATTAGGAAAATATAACTAAAGAAATTCATTACATAATTGGTAATGAATTTTGAATGAATTTTTGAAATAGGTTCAGTAGTTACGGAGCCTATTCAACCAAATACAAACAAACAATCAAACCTTTCCTCCTAATAATATTAGTATAAAAAACATCAAAAAACAACAACTAAACAAACAAAAAAACAACGACCTTGCCTTAGTCAAAGTACAAAAATATATTGTGTTTCTTTGGGTTTGTGCTCCTTGTGGACATCTCTACATGAACAAGTTAAACATTTTGAACAATAAAAAGGCATACATGCAACTAACGGAACAAGGACGTAAGGAACCAACCACAACATACATAAACACATCGTTATAAGAAAACGTCTACAATGATTATCAATGAAAAATACAACTTTGTAATAAAATACAAGTTTGTAAATACAAGCTTTAGAAAATTTCTTATTTACGAAGTTTCCAAAGTTTTCTTAACGCTAGTTCTTTTTTTATATGTTGAAAAAAATATCAGGAATTTTGTGGCACTTTGTAGTCATGTTGTAAATTCAAAAAATGTTATATTGATGTCAAATTAAGGATAATGTTGTCTTGTAATGGTTCTCTTTTTGATACCAAATACCACCCAACTTTTTATTTGTAAATTAGAATATATACATAATTCTTTATACAGATGGAAAATTGGTTCAGGTTGAAAATATTTTGGTTTCACTTGTTAACTTCTTTGTTGTTATTTTATAAGTCTTGGAAAAAATCTTGGTTGCAGTGCTGAAATGTCTTTAGTAACTTAAATACTATGTTTTTTAATTGAATATCTTTACGAGATAATAATAGTAGTCACTAAAATTTTAAATCTAAATAATGTAAATAAGCAGAGGTATGTGCTGATGAAATTTAGACAAGAGTCAAAATGACATATGACAGGGTTTTTTTGTGTAATGATTAAATAAAGCTAGTGCTATTATGGGAAAAAAAAAAAAAAAAAAAAAAAAACCTAAGAAAGAGGAACGGAGAAAAGAAGAAAAACAAAACAAATTATTTTGAGCGATAACGTTGAGTAAAACCTTAGAGCAACGCCGGCCTTCCGTTCCGGTACGGAAGGCCCGCGTTTATAAAACCAAGGATTTAATAAGTACGTAGGTAAGTACTATTTGAATGAGCGAAACAAACTGTTAAACACGTATTTAACCAAAAAAAGAAAAAATCTATAGTACCTATTTCGATTATTGCGTTTTCTGGATTGCTGAACTTTTCCTATGGGAATAAAATATTTATTACATTATATCCATTCATCTGTCAGAGTTGTAAAAACTGAACAAAGTTACAAATAATACACATACCTTCATACAGTCACGCCTCTTTCCCAGAGGGGTAGGCAGAGACCACTTCCTTCCACTTGCTTACATAATAATATTGTAGAAGTGTCAGAAGGAGTGATGATATTTTGTTCTTGCGTGTTACTATTTATATTTTTTGTATTTTTATTAGATTTTGCAAGGAATCATGATGTTATCCACGTAAGCAGCTGTTATATTGGAAAAATAAAACAATTTAACTAAAAAGAAAATAATTTAATTGAAACAAAAGTCGAACATTACAAAAAAATACGTCACAAAAACAAAAACTAAACAATTGCCGATTTATATAAAAAATATATATAAAATTGTGTAATTAAGTTACAAATCAATAGAAAAACTTATATTTTTTTCCCAGTAAAGATAATAAAGTAAAGATAACCCGCTCTAGCTTGAACTATATTTTGTTATTCATTGATTAATTTTTTATCACTTACCTACTGCGAGTAGGTACATGAAATCAATCTTCATATCCCGATTTTGCAATCTTAGGATTTCACCTTGATAGTGTTATTCTATTGTGGTGGAGGCGGATAATATTGTTATAATATTAATTCTAATTACTCATAAGTATTATTCATTTATTACAACCATTTTGATAACAATAATCCCAAACCGATAATGTAGACGTCAAATTGAAATGATGCAGAAAATATAATTCTCGATTGTAAAACATTGCATTATAATTATTACAATTTTACATTTCAGTTGGAATCCTGAGAAAGTTGAACTCATGCTAACGAAGGATGTTATAGCTGTAATGCATTAAATTGCGTATCCTACGCTTAAAAAGAAAAAGAATGCATTAAATAACTTAATTTGCCGACAAAATCCACACCAGTCCAAACAATGCCAAAGCAACGGGACAAAAATAACAGCAAAAACATCGTTGTTTTACAAGCTTGTTTTTGCTGCTTTACTTAATTTACAATGTATGGAATATAGTGTTAGATGACCGCAAATTAAATTTGTAATCGTATTCTTTTTATTATAAACGTAGGATAGTATGGAATCAAATTACAATACAATCGGTCTGTGACATGGGTATCATCACTACATAGTATAAAATAAAGTCGCTTTCTCTGTCCCATGTCCCTCCCTATGTCCCTCCCTTTGTGCGCTTAAATCTTTAAAACTACGCAACGGATTTTGATGCGGTTTTTTTTAATAGATAGAGTGATTCAAGGGGAAGGTTTATATGTATAATACATGCATAATATACTGAAGGATAACCCACAATAACCATTTTCCCGTGCGGAGCCGGGGCGGGTCGCTAGTTACAATATAAACCATTTTTTAGAAAAATAACTAAAATACTCAATCAGTTCAGCTGAGTATAAAAAACTGCGTACCTACATACGGAACACCCTCTAGGCGAGTTTAACTCGGACTTGCCCTGTTTTTTTAATCCAGATAAGTAATTTATTTGAAAATAAATTAGTTCCTCACTACATTCTATACTTAAACTTGGATTTGAACTTTTAATCGTAAAGTTTATTTTTGGTATGTATACTTTAGTATTTATTTGGAGGTTATTATTTTTCTTTATTTGACCTATCTGAATTAAAACTGAAATCAGGTTACATCGCCACTTTTACCAATAATCAAGGTGCATTTAGACTCACAGAGAATTTATCACTACATAGCATAAAACAAAGTAGCTTTCTCTGCCCCTATATCCCTATGTATGCTTAAATCTTTAAAACTACGCAACGGATTTTGATGCGGTTTCTTTTAATAGATAGAGTGATTCAAGAGGAAGGTTAACATGTACCTATTAAATATACTTAGGAATAACCCACAATAACCATTGTCCTGTGCGAAGCCGGGGCGGGTCGCTCGTTCTTTATAAATATGTACAATTATATTTGATTGTAATTGTGGTAATTGTATTCTTCTTATCGTGTCGATGACAAATTGTATTGGATCATGAATTCGATTATTTTTAGTATACTATGTACCTAGGTTAGCAACATTCCATAAGTCATCGGTCTACATAGTGCGGAATTGCAAATGGCAATAATAAATGATATGATATGATGATATAATATGATATGAATTCTACTTTATTTTGTACTCACACCGCAATAGTCAGTCGACAGTCATATAAAAAAATATCTGTCTGGAAGTGAATGGTTGTTCAAGGATCTAGCCATTGGGGGCTTTGCGGGATGTGGGCGTTCACGGAAATAGACGTTCGAAACTGTGTTATTAGACAGGCGCTCAACGCGTGTTTAACGTTTTTGTGGTAAAACCCTTAGGCTCTTCTCACATTGCCGCAGAATCGCAGCGACGCGAAGCGTCATATTTTTTCAACGTATTCATCTCTATTGTTCCATTATTAAAGTACACATTTGTAATGCAAATATGAAAGCGCGCGTCGAAGCTCTTCGATTCATAGCGCATTCGCTTGCCACACTCGGCTAGAGTCGAGCGGTATCGCGCGGATTCGCGCGGCAAAGCGCGTCGCCGGGCGTCACTCTGGCGCAGTGACGCGTCTGACGCCGACCACAATGTTTGAAAGACTCTAAACTGGTTACGCTGTTTGTCCACCGCCCGCCGTCATCGAGACGTCATCGAGAACGAGATTACTTCGGGCCGAGTTTAAGATGACGTGACGGCGATCGTGTGTCCACCGAGATAAATAATAGACAAAACAAAAACCGGGCGAACGGCGCGGTGTGACGGTAGCGTGTGGACAAAAACAAACGTGTTTTGTATTGCCGGCACAAGCACAACGGCCCGTCTTAAATCCGTGCCAGTTCTAGCGGTCACGCTGAACTACTGGAAACATCGGCGGCTGGGATGACGGCGGCGCTCGGGTGACGGTGGCGGTGGACAAACGGCCTTAGGGCACTGAGACGGCGACGCGCGACGACGCGCGATGTGAGTTAAGGCCATGGTCCAAGAAAACAAGGACTTGCCAATAGACCACGTGACTGACACAAGCCTACGTCATTTTGCGCTGTTCATCCTTGTCTATTACACGCATTCGACTTTTCTTTTTTTCTTTTTTTGAATTGACCTATGCTTGTGTCGAAAAGGTACGACAAATCAAGCTTCACCGGACTGGCGGGGGAGTGGAAGATTCTACCCCAAAAAAAAGTCATATACCAACGCGTCTAGGGGCGGCTCGAGGGAGCCTCGGACCACGGCCTAGCGCGTTGATATTGAAAAATATCGTGAAGGAGACGACGCCTGAGGGGCTCCGTCTCTGATTTTCAATTTTGATTTTAGTTCTGGCCGCGCCCCCGCCGGCGGGTGCGGGCGTTGTTACCTGAAGGGTAATTGTTACCTGAAGGGTACACGCATTCGACAAGGATGAATAGGAGCAAAATGACGTAGAAATGACGTAGCCTCGTGTCAGTCACGTGGTTTTTTGTTGTTTTTTTGGACCATGGTTGAGCTAAGGCTCAAAGTTCATCACTTGAAGCGTTATGGGACTAAGTTGAACATAACTGGGACCGTATCCATTAGCTGGTTATTGTGATCATCATGATGGGGCAAGGCTCCTGCTTGAAGATGTGGAACGGGAATATCTTTAAGGTCTTTTCGGTGATTCTTCTTTGGACGATTGTTCTTTGCCATTTTATCAGGTTCCAATTCCGTCTTCTTTCGCGCACTGTCCTCATAAGTTGTATACAGATCTGGAAATAAAAGGACTAGGTATTTATTGATATAATCTTCTGTAGTATGTAGTTAATGATACAACCTGTAGAGGACTTCTACAAAAAAGGACGACATGTACCTTTTCTCATTCCCACGGGAAAATGTATTAAAGCGGGCGGAGTGTGCACAAAGTTACAATAGACCTTGCGGAAGAATAACATAACCTAACTTTTACAGCGGGAAAATTCCTCATTCCCACGAAAAATACTATAAACGCGGGCGGAGCCGCGGCGGGTAATTAGTCATGTAATAATTATGAGACTACGGCTCATAACTATGCGTCGACATACAAATTGTCTAGGCTATTAATTATCAGACGGCATTTACGATCGGGCTACGACATGCACAACCAGGCCCGGCGCACTCCGCACCAGAGCTCTAGAATGTACCTACGCCGGGCGGCCGCGATTTCGCGGCCATTTAGTAAGAAAAACGCGCGCGCTTGTGAAGACGCTAATACGTAATGCGTAATATTCGGCGCGGTCTTAAGGTGCATTTGTTTTAATACGAGCGCAACGACAAACGGTAGGCTATTATAGCCAGGGTCACGTTCGACGCGTTCAATGTAATTTTAACGTTAGTGGCGTGGTAGCTAGAATTAAATTCGCACGTTTGCTATCAGAGAGTGCGCCTTCTGTACCTAGTACTATTATTTATTCTGTGATCTTACATTAATATTCCTCTTCCATCTTTTCGTTGGGGTCTGGAGGTAAACAAAGGTCCATGCAACAGTCGAATAGCGGACAACATGACACGAACGGGCTTATTATCGCTGGCAAAAGGTACACCGCTAGACACATTTGTATGTCGTTGTTCGACTAAGTTCAGATTCGTATGATATTAGTCAACATAACATCGCTTTTTCAACAATAGACAGCTAATTTAGATTAGCGAAAATCGACAAAGTTTCTCATAATTTGACACTGTTTCGCAAATTGAATAGCATTGTCTAATACGTGTAATATCAAAAATGGCAGATGACGCCTGTTCTTTGTTCTTTTTTATTGGAAACCAAAAACAATGCATTTTTTTAATTGAATATTCAACTGGACTTCATATTAAAAAGAAGTTTTGCGACAATTTGTGGATAGATAGGCCACAGGGTTGAAAGAAAAGATCAACCCTGTGGCCTAGTTGGTATGCGCCTGGCTTCGAAAGGCAGGGTCACGGGTCCAAATTTCGCTCAAGGTAAATATTTGTATGATGAGCACTTGTATTGCGTTTGGATGTTGCATCTATGTAATAAAATTGTCGAAAACCTGTACTGTACAGACTCCGAACTCCGAAATCTGAACGGACCCCCCTGTCGTAAGCGGCGAGTAATCGCGCTTGCGACAAGGGGGTCCGTTTTCTTTGCAGGAGACTACATAGAAATAAAAAGCTAAAATCCAAGTCAGGGGGATGTAAGAGTAATATAGAAAATATAGTTTTTTTTTCTATTTTTTGTTTCTCTGTTTGTCCGTTTATGTTTGTACGGGCTAATCTCCGAAACTGTTGGAATAATTTGAATGAAATTTTGCATGGTGGTACCTGATTTTCCTGGTCAGCATCTTAGATAGTTTTTACCGTGGGAAAATATCTCATTCCTACGGGAAACTGCACGGAAAAGTAAAAAAAACAACGCGGTCGTAGCCGCGGGCGTCCGGCCGGAAGGTTTACGTTTTTGGTTGTTTTCTATGAATCTATCTATCTAAATAATATGTGCAGGCCCTGTCTAGTTTGGGGTCAGTTGACCATGTGTGTGAGATATAGTTAAGTGATTATTACTTTATTTATTCTGGCTGTAACAATGGCATGCTTTACCTGGTTTATCGTCTTCTGGTAAGCAATTTTCTATACAACAATTCATAAATGGGCAGCAAGATAAAAGTGGACTGATCAGCATAGGTAATAAGTAAACAGAAAAGCACATTGGTTTTTACGTATTTATAATCATCTAAAACTGTCTATATATCACATTGTACGGTTTTGTGCCTAGTTTCACTATTCAATAACTTCATAGAAACTAAAACTTTATGTACATATCGTTTTAAAAAGCTACTTTGAATAAATAAACGTAATTTCACTTGAATTTAGATATTCATAAACACTGATAAACACTGTCATTTTTCTATGACTTCTGACATGTTATTTTTCTCTATAATGGTCGGTCAATGACATAAAAATACCCACACAATAAATACATCCAAAGGCACAAACATCTAAACTTTCATATAAGTATTTGTTAATATTAGGGGGGGCTAAAAGTATCACTCAAATCTTCGTAAACCTTTTCACCACAACCCCTATATTATCAAACAGATAATCCGGTGTACCTGTCAGCATCCAAGTTTCGGATGCTAGCTTCCGCATCCGCCAACATCCGCGGCTTCCGGCTTCCGCGAGAGTTAGCGACTTACGTGTGATAACTTTAAGTAAAACGTTCCAGATGCTTGTTGAGGGAAACGTTTGGAAAGGTTAACCATTCTATAAGGTGTACAACATGTAACAATGCCCGCCGGCGGATACGGGCATTGTTACTTGAAGGGTAATTATTTCCAGAAGGGTATTCTCTACCAGAAGGGCATTCTGTAAAGGTGTAATCTAAAGTCTTTGGCTGTTTTAACTAAATTCGTGATTTCGTCGTCTAGTTCGAAAAAGATATTCAACATGTAGGTACACAACAGGGTAGGCATGAAGGAAAAAAAAATTTACGCGCCCAAATTTTTTTTTTCCTTCATGATTGTAGGTCAATGTGTAGATATATATATATATATATATACATATGTATGTCTTTATACTGATATTCAACCTATTTTGACGTCATGCTGTCCAAAGAGATGCTATCATAACATCTTCTGTCAACACAATCTCAGCCATAGATGAAGAAATTTTTTTTTGCTTTTCATTCTATATCTATGGACTCAGCGCTAGCCAAATTTGTCAAAATACCACAATCGGTTTTATACAAAAATGCTTTGTTTTAACTTAAACCCAACGGCTTTCTCTTCTTCTTGACCATATCCTTATGGGTTAGCCGATAAGTTGATGTAAATTCTGTGTTATGTTATATTTGTATGTGTTTTTGTGTGATGATACCCCAATTCAGCTGTTTTCCGTCTTTATTTTGCCCATGCTGCGCCTGTCTGCCTTGTTGTATTAAGGGTCAGTATTCCTTTATCCACCTTTTAGCGATAAGCTTAGAATTGACCCATGGTCTAAGAAAACAAGGTCTTGCAGTCCGACCACAAGCCTACGTCATCATGCTGTTCATCCTTGTCGATTAACATGCATTTGACAAGGATGAACAGCATGATGACGTAGGCTTGTGTCAAGTCACGTGGTCGGAATAGAAGACCTTGTTTTCTTAAACCATAGAATCGACCCAACAACAACTTGTGGGTATCGTAACAGGAACATACCCAAAGAATGGGCAGGAGAATTCACATCATCTGCTTATTGTGTTGTGTGTGATGTTGACCAACCCGCACTGGGCCAGCGTGGTCGACTAAGGCCTATTCACCCTGGTATCAGGGTAGGCTTGAGCTCCTCGGTGGGGACATACATGAGCTGTTAACGATTACTACTTCACTATCACTACATAGTATAAAACAAAGTCGCTTTCTCTGTCCCTATGTCCCTATGTCCCTGTATCCCTTTGTATGCTTAAATCTTTAAAACTACGCAACGGATTTTGATGTGGATTTTTTTAATAGACAGAGTGATTCAAGAGGAAGGTTTATATGTATAATACATGCATAATTTACTTAAGGATAACACACAATAAACATTTTCCCGCGCGGAGCCGGGGCGGGTCGCTAGTAATTTATATGACAATTCGCTTATTACTTTTTTTACACACTTTTTTCTGTACGTTGACTTGTATTTTAAATTCCTATTGCAGAAATGAAGTGGTGCTCCTGTCTGGTCTTCCACTTTGACAAGGAAGAAAACCAGTTCCAAGGAAAGAAGACAAGTGAACTTACCTTAGACAGAGAAAGGAGATCAAGCCATATTCACGTCCATACATCAAGACAACCAACATGAAGATAATATAACTAGTGGCTCTCGGATGACAAATTTGTACCACTAGTCTTGTTAAACTGAAAAGAACAAGTTTCGATATAAAATACGGTTTATATACCTATCTGATATAAATAATTCTATCGCTACATCACATTTGTGATTGGACAGAACCAGTGCAAAACCGCTCTCGCCGTCGTCGTAGCAATAGCTACGCCGTAGCAAACCGCTACGCCAATCGTAGACACAGCTCTTTCTTTCAAAGAAGAAATTGAAAAAAAAAAACACTAGTTAGTATGTAACGAGTAGAAAGCAGTAAAAAATGAATGTTGAAACCGGACTTTTAATTAAATAGTGCTCTAAGACGTAGTGAAGTGGATCTGATTGTGGTGTTGATAATAAATAGATTGCCGATATCGATAAAAATACATTAAATATCTGTTTGTATGTCTTACATTCATGTAGATTAATTAAGAGGTGACCTAGGAAATTTTCAATAGCGCTCACCTGTGTGACCAAAAACAACTGAAATCTCCAACCATTCAAGTGAAGGGATGGTTGAAACATCCTGCCCATGAGAGGCTTTAGTCCATCTGGAAAGAAAAGTCTGTACAGTGTACAGTAAAATAATTTTACAACGAAATTAAAGTTCAGTTCTTTTTCATATTTCAAACTTAGAAACTATATCCCGTATCAAAACGATTGTGAACTTATTTGTAGGTAATTTAGTGATAAATAATTTGGTCTTTGACAATTTTGTCCTATCTTATATAGTTTTCCTAAAAACTTTTTTTGGGGGGGGGGGAGAGTTGTTAATTTTAATGTACCCACATATATGTAAACAACAGCAGTTGTTAAAAAAATATATAAATATTGCCGCTAAAAATCTAGAATGAATAGATTATAGGGAAAATTGATCAGTTTCATGGGTAGGTTCATCTCTTAACATATTGTGCGCCAATAAAGTTACACCCTTTAAACTTTACTTAGTTTAAAACGGGAGTTTTATCGATATCGGTAAAGTGAGCGTCGGCAGAATCCTTATGGGAAATCTCTGTGTGCCAACATTGGTTCTTTGTTTTACTCTGTTGGAACATTCACTTTGCCACCCCTTGGGGGATAGAGTGCTATAGGGAATGCTATCCTGTTTGTTTGTTTGTTAGAACCATGAAGTTAGATTTTTAAACCTGTGGCTATGGTTGGAACACTTATTTTATTACTTTGGCGAAGCTATATCCAAATTCTCGGATTTTTTTCTTGGTTACTGAAAGCGTCGGTCGGTAGTTTAGTGGTTAAAAGTACGTTCGTGAGCTTATTACTTAATATTCCTGTTGTAACCCCGTGTGACCCCGTCGTGTACCTTTTTTATAAAAATTTTTGTATAACCGTGGTAGTCATGAAACTGAACAACTTTTCCTATAGAACTACTGGACGGATTTTATTGAAACTTTACAATAACATAGCTTATACATCAGAATAACACATAGGCTACTTTTTACCGCGGGAAAATACTTCTTTCCCAAGGGAAAACTGCGTGGGCGGAGCCGCGGCTAGTGAAGGGTAGAAACGATGCGATAATTTTTCTTTAAATATTAAGGAACCCCAAAAGAACTCAATTAAAATAAACTGTGGCATCATGTTGGCCCTTCGGCTGTCATCCCTTTGAAAACTACTCGCGGGTCCTCAGACCTTTCGGCTGTATTTTATTGAAAAAGTTTGTCCACACAATACTGAGGGAAACCTTTCTTTTCAACTTTCTGAAGGTTTCAACGTGAATGGACATCAATTCATTTTGAAAATGTCGACTTTACAAATAAAATATTTTCTCTTGAATAAATACTTACCGAAGAGCTCGAGCTTACTCGGAATTATGGTCAGCAGGCCTTAGCTAACCTCTCCTGACTAGTAATGTACCGTTCCCGATTATTCCCACCATTCCCGGGAAATGTCCGTTCCCAGCACAGACATATAAAGGGAAGCAGACCAAACATTACATACTTAGAACGCGTGGCAACTTTTCCCTCATAGCTTATTTTTGAATTGCCAAATTAATATATTTGTTTGTTGCGGTTGTTTTTATAGTGAAGTACTCTTTCACATTCTTATGTAGTACTTTACTATTTTTGTTCCAAATATTACCAATTATGTTAAAGAAAAACAAAAAAACTTATGTAGCTTAAGTGAAAATTCATGCCACGCGGCATTCTTTATATTATATAATAATGTTAAGCCTGCTTCCCTATATATGTCTGTGGTTCCCAGGAATGATTCCCAACGAAATGCTGTTTAAGCTGGCGAGATGTGGTAGACCGGGATGGTGTAAGTAGTATTCTTAGCGTATGCTATGTAGTATGCTTAGCAGATTTAAAAAATTAAACGTATTAATACGGTACTCGGTGATAAGAGCTACAACCGGAGAGATTCGAGCCGCGATTTTCCTTTCTCTTAGGCTACATACAACATATTTAAAACTAAAACTTGTGACGTGGCTCGCGTAATGGCTAACATCCGTAGATTGTGGCCGGGAGAGAACTAGGATTTTATATGCCTTCCAAAGCAAGAAATTATCTTTATCTTTCGCCCAGGTGATTTAGGCTGCAATGTTCTAACCAAACTGAGAAAAATCTCAAAGGAAGAAAATAAATAGATTTTTCCCTACCGGGATTCAAACCTGAAATCTCTGTGATAAGAAGAGAGCGTTTAACCCACGACTACGGAGGCTGTAAGTGATCTTTCCCGCTACAACGCTTTCTCTTTACAAAGTAGTAAATAATGAAAGTAATTTTCTATGAGATACATGTACGGCTAACCCTTCCGGTTACCGTTTCCCGTGGGAGTAGAACTTAGTTCAGACTTTCTCATCAGGTATTCTTATACTAGCTTATTATAGCTATAGGATGTGTACATTCGACGGTTTTATTTAAGCCAGAAGGGTTGTCTTCCATTATGTTTTCGATAGCAGAAACCAGTACAGAAGCTAGCACATGGACATTCGCTCTCAAGGATTTTGTATGAAGTTAACAAGCCCGCACTGGGTCAGATTCATGGTAAACTCGAGTACCTAAGTGAGGACATTTTTGGGCAGTTAAAGATTCAAAATTCTATTTTCTTTTATTCATTATAGGCTCTCTCAGAACCCTTAATGACGTCATATAAGAAATTAACAAGCTTTACTCAAAGCAAGACCGGTTCTCGTCTCAAACAATGTACAAGTCTAAGCAATAAAAAAGAGATCAAACAATCTAAAAGAGGCGATGCGATATCAGTTGTTCACATAACTGGCAGGTTCGCGCAATGTGTGCGCTGTGTGGAGAACAACCCACAGAAGAAACTCCACAGGATCGCATTTTTTGTATTTTCCTCTTCTTTTTTTAAATATGCTTAAAAAATATTACAAATCTAAGCTATGTGGTCTGGGCTTGTATAATTGTCATGCTTGCATCCTGACTAATTAAACGTGCTTTTGTAATATTGGTTTAAAATAAATAAAGAACGAAGAAAAAATTAATCCCACCAAACAGATTTTTCGCATCAGCTGTTTAAGAAACATCACGAATAAGCTGGCTTAATTCTAAGCCGATGACCGCACGGCTAAAATTTATTACAATAGTTTAAATATACTTACACACTGATTTAATACACGTCACATTATTAACATCCTATACACATAAAGGCGCGGCCACATTCCCGAGCGGCCGCAAACTTTGTTAGGCTGTGTGTGAACATAAATTCCGAATCGCATTTTCAATTAGGTTGTTTAAGTAACCGGGTCGTCCCCTGTGTACGCCAGACTTTACTATAAGTTTTGATAACACACGGTTGGGTAGAATGGTCAACTATTAAGCAACTAGATATAGGGCTCAATTCTGCGTGGCCGCTAAATTATCTAAAAAGTTGTTATGTGTCTTTCACGTTTTCTTAAGAACGAAAAGAGACAGGTGATTGGCAAACTACATTTAGACACGTCAAACATCGATTTTACGCGTAATTTAGCAGGAATTTAAAAACATCCCGCCGCCTTAATTAAGCTGAATTTGACAGCTGCGCTGAATATTTTGAATATCATTCGTTCAAAATTAAATTCATTCATCTCCCCATCCTTTTCGATTCCCATAGGAATGAAAAAGACAAATTTTAGCGGCCACGGCAGAATTGAGCCCATAATCACTGTTTTAAATAAACGTGCGCACGATTACCAAGTTTATTTGCAGCTAAAAGCGCAACCTTTCCAAACAGTGCGAAAGAAAATTAGACAAAGTTGTTTTTGCCGCCGCTCTACGACCACAATGTATTGTAAAAGAAGTAGGTACAACAACGCAAATAAATTCAATAGTTGGTATGGGAAAGTTAATCGGATCATTTCAATGATTAACTGTTGTAAATGTCTAAGCCTTTTTATTTTTTAACTGTCCTATGCTTGTGTCGAAAAGGTACGACGGATCAAGCTTCACCGGACTTGCGGGGGAGCGGAATACGCCCAAAAAAAGTCATGTACCAACGCGTCTAGGAGCGGCTCGAGGGAGCCTCGGACCACGGCCTAGCGCATTGATACTGAAGAACATCGTGAAGGAGACGACGCCTGAGGGGCTCCGTCTCTGATTATCAATTTTGATTTTGGTTCTGGCCGCGCCACCGCCGGCGCGTACGGACACTGTTACCTGAAGGGTAATTGTAACCTGAAAGGTGGAAATGTCTAAGCCGTTAACATTCCGTATATAAAATGAGGATCAATGTGCAGCAGTTAGCTGCGGCTGTGTGTCTCAAATAGTTTTACGTCGACTGTTGGCAAGTTTGGAATTCTCGATTGTTCGATCGCGGCGTTTACAAGTCTCCTGGAACATGGCGATAAGCCCGATATTATTGGCGCAATTATTGCTTTGTCGCCCGAGGGCACGCTTGGGAATGTTCTTGTTCTTGAGTGAACTAAAAAGTACCTATACAATATCATTGCAAAAGCAACAAGCACATACGCTGATGTAATTAAAGAAAACTAAACAACATAATAAATTAATATTCAATTTTGTAAAACAAAAATACGGTGACATGACAACACATAACTGGGAATCTATTCATACCATAGCATCTCTTCAGTAGCTAATAAAATTTTGAAATCGAATTGCAGGTACACTGTCAAATAAAAAACAATAAAAAAAACCTTTATCAGTTTCATTTGACAGCTTATTTGTTTTATTGCTCTTTGTGCTCTGCTCACCCTGTTAGGAAGAAGACTGCGCTATTTATGTAATTTAATCGAATTTTTATTTTTACTTTTAGATTTATAACTAGATAACATTATTTAAGTTGAACCAATTTAAAATTTCGTAGCATTAGCAAGTACTAGGTAAATAATACTTACCTACATCGCGTCTAGGATTCTAATTTCTATCTAAAATAAACACGAGCGACATAATCAAGCGTAACGTAACTCACTATGTTCACTTAGCGCATACAATGTATTTACGGCCCGCCCCGTATAGAATTTAGATCGGATTTCTTCAGCTTGATTCGCGCCAAAGGGTCATTGGCGAGTGCAGTCATGATAGATGTCTATCATAAAAGATAAAGGCCAGGAGGCCTACTATGTAAGTAGCGACAGGCTCAAGAAGCTGTCAAACGCGACATATTGACAGAACTACTTACTATGGCTCTATTGTCACTATGTCGCGTTTGACAGCTTCTCGAGCCTATCGCTACTTATATAGTAGGCCTACAGGTATTTCCATCTCGTCTGCATTAGTACACAAATAAAGTAAAGGGCACAATTTGTTCCATAACTTTATGTACTAAGCTTGTACTAAGCGCAGTTAGTTAGTACGCTGAAGCACAGAATACCAAATAGTAGTCCTGAAGTAACGGACATATCATGTTTATATTATGTGTACGTACGTTATCGGGACAACCCACTAATATTTCTGAACGAAATAAAAAAAGTAAACTGTCAAAAATCGCCAAGCAGTGAGAATCGTTTTGTGGGCTTGTTTTATTTAGATTTTTCGCTATAATGCCTGCTGGAACGTCCACCATGGACCCTTTGAGGGAAAAGTCCTTCCAGGACTACAGGAAGAAACTAATGGAACACAAAGAAGTGGAGTCCAGACTAAAAGATAGTAAGTTTTTGTTAGTCGTAGAAATTGATCAGTTTCTGCCGAATCATCGGACTGCTTTGTGTTTTTATTTTCAATAGGACGGATTTATTTATTAACTTAACTTAATTTATGTAACACAGAACAATTTATATTATATAAGACTGATTTCTCTGGATTGAGATTTGAATTTGACTAATTTCGTAAGGAATATTAGGTTAGTTTTTCTGAAGTATCAGAATTCAAGTCATAGAATTACTGCAATACATTTTCTTCGATACACTTATGATATTAATACTATGTAACTTTTTTTTGTTCTCAGCATAAATAATACTATTTACACTTCTCTCATAGCAAACTTCCACAGAACAATTTTGACCAACATATAATAACTCAATCTTGTTTCAGTGAGAGAACAGCTCAAAGACCTCACCAAGCAGTATGACAAGAGTGAGAACGATTTGAAGGCTCTGCAGAGTGTCGGCCAAATTGTCGGCGAAGTCCTAAAGCAACTGACTGAAGAGAAATGTAAGTTATTCATGAATATGGGACCATCTTCAACAAAATTAAAAACTGCAACCTGACGATAGAAAGGAATGCCTCATATACTATTAATGACAGCAACTGCTGATAGTTTCTTTATTATAGACTGATTGCAAGCTGATTGCATTCTTTAAAACAAATATTAAAAAAAATATGAAATAGAACAGCATGACAGGAGTATAAATAAAATTTACCCATCAAAAATGTATTAAAAAGGTGATATGTAAAAAGGTGATTACATTCAGGTAATTTGGTTTTTTAAACCCATTACATTGCTCTAAAACTACTGCACTTAATTTGATTTGGTTCAAAGTTAGTTTTATGATGTCTTGTAAAATACTTACACCCGTTTGCACTAAACTTAAGAATAAGCCTTAAAGTATTTAGGTAAGATTTGAACATTTTGTTTCTGCCTACCTTTATGAGCCCAATTAGAGTCTAATGCAAACGGGTGTAAGTATTTTACAATTAGACTGTTAGTGAAAACCAATTCTTTTTTTAAGCTTTATATTAGGAAGCTTAGATCTTTCTTTACTACGAAAAGCCTAAGACAAGGTTAGTGCAAACAGGAGTTAGTGAACTTAAAATATTTTCCTACTGTTTTAGTTACTGCAGGAATATATTTAATTTCCCAAAATAAAGTGCATCATATACAAGTACTTGTTACACTGACTAACATCTAATATTGTCACTTCCAGTCATTGTAAAGGCCACGAACGGCCCCCGCTACGTGGTCGGCTGCCGTCGCCAGCTGGACAAAAACAGACTGAAGGGAGGCACCCGTGTAGCACTGGATATGACCACACTCACCATCATGAGACATCTACCCAGAGAGGTGAGATTTTAAAAGAGATCCAACATTTTGATTAAAATCAATTTTGTTTGTTTAAACTAGTCTTTGTGTCAAGTTGGACAGTTTAATAGAAAGAAAAGAAAGAAAGAAAACTCATTTATTCATTCTGCTGTGATGGAACACATACTAAAATTGACACACAAACTTAATTATGTAATTACATTATAGTATGCAATAGGACACAACAGTGAAAGGGTCACAACTCAGCATTATGTCTACCTCAAGAGAGATAGACGCTGTTTTTCAGTCGAGCCCATTCGTCAACCAGATCCCAAGAGTAGGGGTCACCTTAATACTTAATCCTACTAATATTATAAATGTGAAAGTTTGTGAAAAAGTGTAGAAATAATTTTAGCCGAGCATCTGGATTGAGAGCCCAAGTTATTTAATCACCACAGTTTCAATTTATGTTTAAGAAATTCGTGACCCTGTGCTTCATGAATAAATGCATAAATGCATCATTCATTCATTCATTCATTCATTCATGTTTTTACTATTCTTTATTATATTCCCTATAAATCTCAAATCGTTTTGTAAACTTTTAAAAAATGGGCCCTCAATCCAGATGCACACGATAAAAGTGATGCGGGTTGGTGGTCTAAATAGACCTACATAATACCAATTACTAATGTATGCATGTTTGATTGTCAGGTGGATCCCCTGGTGTACAACATGAGCCACGAAGACCCTGGAGACGTGACCTACTCCGCTATTGGTGGACTACAGGAACAAATCAGGCAGTTGAGAGAGGTAATTGCGTTTTGTTTGTTTAAAAGATTTGGGACTTTATTTCAAGGTAAAAAAATTACCTTTGTATGTCTTGACTTTGATTGTGATTATCATCAATTGGCATTATAATCTTAGTCAAAACATACTTGTACGGGTATTTAGCACCTTGAAAAATCATCTTATTCCTGAAGCGAAAGAGCAGGTTTTCTATTTCTTTTTTTTATAGTGGTATTTCAAAATATGTTAATCTAACATACCCAAATCATTTTTAATGAGCTAATATAACTCTCTTTATATAGAAATATGTGTATATTATTGGCAATGTACAATATGTACATACCTAAATTAAATAGAAATGTGCATTAATTAATTACTGTTATTTATAATATCACAGGTGATCGAGTTACCCCTGATGAACCCAGAACTTTTCCAGCGAGTTGGCATCACTCCCCCCAAGGGTTGCCTGCTGTACGGGCCCCCTGGTACAGGGAAAACATTGCTGGCCAGGGCTGTCGCTTCACAACTTGATGCTAATTTCCTTAAGGTAATGTATTATCAACATTACATACTAATGAAAAAAAAGCATTAAGGGGCCTACAGAAGCTAAGTGGCGCCGCCACCCTTTCCGTTAACAGCTCATATATGTCCCCACCGAGGGGCTCGAGCCTACCCTGATACCAGGGTGAATAGGCCTTAGTCGACCACGCTGGCACAGTGCGGGTTGGTCAACTTCACACACAACCTTTGAATTTCTTCGCAGGTGTGTGCAGGTTTCCTCACGATGTTTTCCTTCACCGTAAGAGCGTCGAATAAACGTACATATGAATTCGAAAATCGAAAACACATTGGTACGTGCCGAGGTTTGAACCCGCGAACTTCGGAATGGAAGTCAACGGGCCTAGCCACTAGGCCACCGACGCTCTACGCCGCCACCCTTTAAAAAATAATAACTCGAAAAATTATCAATATTTCAAAAATCTAAAACGGCGAGGAACTAGACGGCGTTTCAGTATTTGACTTGTAATTGATATTCATTTGTTATTCAAAAAGCAGTAGGTTGTCAAAACGCGTTTGCTGTATGGAGTGTTCCGACCTGTGCCTCCGTTAATAAATGTTCTCGTATTCATTGGTGACTATATATTTGCAGGTTTAACAATAACAACGACATTATTAGGCTGAAACGATGGCAAATACTGCAACTTGATAAAAGGAGGCGGATTGGGCCGCCAGTACCAGCGCTATGACCATCATTTTTCTTTTTGTCATTGCGTACTAAGACCCCTGTAAAACCGCCATACTGTAACAAATGACCTAAAAATTTCTGTCATCATCTCCCGGCCTATAATGGCCGATGGCAGCTATATGTAAAAGTGTAAAAAAAAAATTGCAGGTGGTGTCATCGGCTATAGTTGACAAGTACATCGGCGAGTCGGCGCGATTAATCCGCGAGATGTTCAACTATGCTAGAGACCACCAGCCCTGCATCATCTTCATGGACGAGATTGACGCCATCGGTCTGTGATTTATTACACTGTTACATTACAGTGTTACATTACACAGTTACATTACAATGTTATATTACAATACAATGTTACATTACACTGTTATATTACAATACAATGTTACATTACACTGTCACATTACAATGTTACATTACACTGTTATATTACAATGTTACATTACATTGTTACGTTACAGTTTCACATTCATTATCATCATTACTTAGCGGCTTTCGCCCCCACCAGATCGTCGTCGGCCTTGTAGGGGGTCTGCCCACGCTATTCAATTCACGTTAGTTTACACTATATGTACCCCAGTGGGGTCGGGGTCACATAAATTTAACGACTTTTTTTATAAAAAATATCAAAAGTATATCAAAAACTCACAAATTATCTATTAAAAAAAAACTCTTCGTTTGTCGTCCTTTTTAGCCCCAATGAAAAAAAGGGTGTTATAAGTTTGACGTGTGTGTCTGTCCGTCTGTCTGTGGCATCGTAGCTCCTAAACGGATGCGCCGATTAAGATCTAGTATTTTTTGTTTGCAACTTACAATCGAGAGTGTTCTTAGCTATGATTCAAGAAAATATCTTCAGCCATTTGAAGATTATCAGCTCTTTTCTAGTTGTTGAAAGGATCTAAGTAACAGTTTGTGTCCGGGTTTTTATATTTATTTTTTACTAGCGTCCCGCTCCGGCTCCGCATGGGAAAATGGTTATTGTGGGTTATCCTTACGTATATTATGCATGTGTTATACATATAAACCTTCCTCTTGAATCACTATAAACTACTTTAAAAAACCGCATTAAATCCGTTGCGTAGTTTTAAAGATTTAAGCATACGCGTAGTTTTAAGATTTAAGCATACATAGGGATATAGGGACAGAGAAAGCGACTTTGTTTTATACTATGTAGTGATTTAATGTTTTTTTAATATATTTATACATGTGTTATGTTGTGTGGTGTCAGGCGGTAGGCGTTTCTCGGAAGGCACGTCGGCGGATCGCGAGATACAGCGCACGCTCATGGAACTACTCAACCAGATGGATGGCTTTGATTCCCTCGGACAGGTAACATCAACACTGTGAAACTTGTACTTGTAACTAGGCGCTTGCTACCTCGTTTTCCATTTATTTCTCGTTTAAATTAAAATTTCAACTTCATATCAAGCTTCACCGGACTTGCGGGGGAGCGGAAGACTCTGCCCCAAAAAAAGTCATGTACCAACGCGTCTAGGGGCGACTCGAGGGAGCCTCGGACCACGGCCTAGCGCGTTGATATTGAAAAACATCGTGAAGGAGACGACGCCTGAGGGGCTCCGTCTCTGATTATCAATTTTGATTTTGGTTATGCCCGCGCTCCCGCCGGCGGGTACGCGCGTTGTTACCTGAAGGGTAAATGTACCAAGTGCGTTGATACGGAAAACTTCGTAAAGGAGACACCAGTCGCTTTTTCCATCAATTCTGACAGATACTTCGTTAACAGCTCATATACGTCCCCACCGGGGCTCGAGCCTACCCTGATACCAGGGTGAATAGGCCTTAGTCGACCACGCTGGCCCAGTGCGGGTTGGTCAACTTCACACACAACCTTTGAATTTCTTCGCAGGTGTGTGCAGGTTTCCTCACGATGTTTTCCTTCAAAAACACATTAGTACGTGCCGAGGTTTGAACCCACGAACTTCTGAATGGAAGTCAACGGGCCTAGCCACTTGACCACCGACGCTCACAGACTTACTCACCGACGCGACAGAGTGTGCATCTGGATTGAGGGCCCATTTTTTAAAAGTTTACAAAACGATTTGAGATTTATAGAGAATTTAATAAAGAATAGTAAAAACATGAAGCACAGGGTCACGAATTTCTTAAACATAAATTGAAACTGTGGTGATTAAATAACTTGGGCGCTCAATCCAGATGCTCGGCTAAAATTATTTAATCACCACAGTTTCAATTCATGTTTAAGAAATTCGTGACCCTGTGCTTCATGTTTTTACTATTCTTTATTACATTCCCTGTAAATCTCAAATCGTTTTGTAAACTTTTAAAAAATGGGCCCTCAATCCAGATGCACACCGCGACAGATACATAATGTCGCGTTTTCATCGTGAAAGTAGTAGCGTGACATTAGTTTTACAAAAAATATGCGCATCGCATGAAATTAATCCAGTGTCGCGAAACTGATGCATGCATTATGAAACTGTTAATTTACACGTGAAATTGTTGATGAAATTAGTGTCATATAACTAATTTCATGCCACTACTTTCGTAATGTAAATTCGGCTTAATTGTTCGCTATCGGCAGGTGAAAATGATAATGGCGACCAACCGGCCGGACACTCTGGACCCCGCGCTATTGCGGCCCGGCCGCCTCGACCGCAAGATCGAGATACCGCTGCCCAACGAACAGGCGCGGTGAGACATACTCTTTGCTTATTTGGATAGGTGATGTAACAATACGAGTAAACATACTCATATTATAAAGAGGAAATATTTGTATTTTTGTGTGTATGTGTGTATGTTTGTCATACTAATATTATAAAGAGGAAAGTTTTGTATTTTGTGTGTACGTGTGTGTGTGTTTGTAATTAATAAACTCAAAAACTACTAAACCGAATTCAAAAATTCTTTCACCATTAGAAGCTACATTCACCCTGAGTAACATGCCTCATTCCCACGGGAAAAACTGCTAACGCGTGCGGAGCCGCGACGGAAAGGTAATTTAGGAATATAAATTGTATACCTACTGTTTAATGTTTTAGGAATATTAATGTATGATGTAACTATTTTATGCTTATTTTATAGACCAAACAACAAAATTTGTCCAGTAAAATACACAAAACACAACCGTCTAAACTTGTCTAAATAAAAAACGAAAACATAAGAGATTAAATTAAGGAGTAACTGAGCAATTGGAGGTCACAAGCTTGTGTTGTCGTTTTGTACGATTTTTATTTTTATTCACAATAACAAATAATAAAATTGGCAAGAATCGCCCTAACATAAGTTATACTAGTAGTACGGCTTGTTAACCTGAATTACGGTCCCATCTGGCAGAAAGCATGAAACTTAGCATACATGTAGCTTTTATATATGTGCTTCAATGTCGATATGGAAACACGCTGAGAAATGATTACCCCCCCCCCTTTTTCCCTCATTTTACCTCCCTCATTTTGGTTTTTTTCATTTTCTACAAAAACGGTAGGACTGATGAGTTTACTTTTCAAGAACCAAATAGTTGTCGATAAATTACCTACAAAATGATACTACATTTTATAGTGCTAAGATTAATATATTTCTATATACAGCCATCAACGTATTATGAAATTTTAAAAACAGGCACACTTTTTTCTTCCTTACTTCATTTATAGGAAAACGACAAGAGTGGTGATAAAATGGACTAAAGAAGTCAACTACCTTATACATTAAGCTAAAAAATGACATTTATTTCATAGTCGTAAAGGCATTACTTCTAGAGTTACAGCTCACCGCGTCTGACTCAAGTACTCTTTTTTTTACCTTTTTAGAATACATCTTTCTGTTAACTTTGTTTAGCGTAGATTAGATTCAGATTTTCCAATTAGAAATAAAACAGTCCATGTACTAATCCAGGCCACAGTCTATTTACATGTAAAACTAGCTGTCTGCCCGCAGCTACGCTTGCGTTGTGTTTCGACATTTCCGTATTAATTTTTAACTATCCCACTTTTTTCCGTGATTTTAAAGTATCCAACATGTTGACCGAGTATATAAGGTACCACCATGCAAAATTTCGTTTCAATCGGTCTAACAGTTTCGGAGATAAGCCCGTAGAATATACTGCGCCGTATGAGTTACTAAAGTTTTTTAACTATCCCACGGGAACATTTTAATTTTCTGGGATTAAAAGTATCTAAGATGTTGACCGGGGATATAAGGTACCACTATACAAAATTTCATTCAAATCGGTCGAATAGTTTCGGAGAATAGCCCGTGCAAAGAAAAACAAAAAAAAATCTATAAAATCTGTACATAGAAAAAAAATGCTATAAACCTATTCAAGGGGATGTAAGAAGCGATATAGTACATACCCAGATTTTTTTTAAATATTTTTGTTTCTCTGTTTGTCTGTTTGTACGGGCTAATCTCCGAAACTATTCGACCGATTTGAATGAAATTTTGTATAGTGGTACCTTATATCCCGGTCAACATCTTAGATACTTTTAATCCCAGAAAATTAAAAAGTTCCCGTGGGATAGTTAAAAAACTTTAGTAACTTATACGGCGCAGTACATTCTACGGGCTTATCTCCGAAACTGTTAGACCGATTGAAATGAAATTTTGCATGGTGGTACCTTATATACTCGGTCAACATGTTGGATACTTTAAAATCACGGAAAAAAGTGGGATAGTTAAAAATTAATACGGAAATGTCGAAACACAACGCAAGCGTAGCCGCGGGCAGAAAGCTAGTTTTACATGTAAATAGACTGTGGCCTGGATTAATACATGGACTGTTTTATTTCTAATTGGAAAATCTGAATCTAATCTACGCTAAACAAAGTTAACAGAAAGATGTATTCTAAAAAGGTAAAAAAAAGAGTACTTGAGTCAGACGCGGTGAGCTGTAACTCTAGAAGTAATGCCTTTACGACTATGAAATAAATGTCATTTTTTAGCTTAATGTATAAGGTAGTTGACTTCTTTAGTCCATTTTATCACCACTCTTGTCGTTTTCCTATAAATGAAGTAAGGAAGAAAAAAGTGTGCCTGTTTTTAAAATTTCGTAAAACGTTGATGGCTGTATATAGAAATATATTAATCTTAGCACTATAAAATGTAGTATCGTTTTGTAGGCAATTTATCGACGATGATTTGATCTCTGAAAGTAAACTCCTCAGACGTACCGTTTTAGTATAAAATTCAAAAAACCAGAATGAGGGAGATAAAAGGGGGGGGAAAGGGGGGAAACAATAATTTATCGAAGTGTTTCCATATCGATATTGAAGCACATATATGACAGCTACATTCATGCCAAGTTTCGTACTTTCTGCCAGATGGGACCGATATCCTTATATTTTTTAGCTAGCAAGCCGTACTATAGCGTAATTTTTAGATGTTTTATTTCCTACATAGTGTAAGATAATTTGTTTTGAATACCGTCAACATCCTTATTGATATTGTATTTTTTTAGGACTGTTTGTCTATGATCCAAATAAAATAAATTAAAGTTGATTGTTGTATCTATCAGTCTGGAGATCCTAAAGATCCACGCGGCGCCGATAGCCAAGCACGGCGAGATGGATTACGAGGCCGTTGTCAAACTGTCCGACACTTTCAACGGCGCCGATCTGCGCAATGTGTGCACCGAGGCGGGATTGTTCGCCATTCGCGCAGAGAGGGAGTATATCATACAGGTAACGTAAGCACTAATCAACCACCAAAATTGAATTGATTAAACAACTGACATACTTTTGTTTTGACATACCTACCTACTTTTGATATTCTTTTCTTTGACCTTGTATTGTGACTTTATAGTAATTTTATTCTTGTCAAATCGACTACTTACTTAGACATTTGCATGCTAATCTATTGTAAGCAAAACATGACTGTTCCTGTTTGAAATCTTTACCAACTGTTATGACTACCAGGTTTTAAGCAAATAAATATCTTTATCTTTAAAACCACGCGGTTCCGCCGCCGTCCCAAACATATCCTTTCCGAAAGTGACGACGAAATCACTGATGCAGTTAAAGCAGACAAAGAATTTAGATTACACCTAACAGAATGCCCTTCTGGTAGCGAATACCCTTCAGGTAACTACGCCCGTACCCGCCGGCGGGGGCGCGGCCGGAACCAAAATCAAAATTGAAAATCAGAGACGGAGCGTCGTCTCCTTCACGATGTTTTTCAGTATCAACGCGCTAGGCCGTGGTCCGAGGCTCCCTCGAGCCGCCCCTAGACGCGTTGGTATATGACTTTTTTTTGGGGTAGAGTCTTCCGCTCCCCCGCAAGTCCGGTGAAGCTTGATTGGTCGTACCTTTTGAAAACAAGAATAGGTCAATTCAAAAAAAAAAAGAACAATCAATCAAAAGTACAAATCGTACTATAATTTTCAATAAATACTATCTTTTTAACTTCCTTATACTATAATTTTCGAAGAGCGCAATTCCAAGTTCGCGTCTAAAGTTGTGCTCCAAAAAAATAAAAACCTCTACATATTGCGGAGTTTGGAACTCATTTAATCATGGAAGTTGTTGCCAGAATTTTTGTTACGCGATAAATAAATAACAGATTTTTTTTCTTGTACAGGAGGATCTGATGAAAGCGGTGCGCAAAGTGGCTGACAATAAGAAACTCGAGAGCAAGTTGGACTACAAACCAGTCTAAACTATCAGCATTTACTGTAACAAACATATAAAATTATACTTAATAAATAATTGTATTCAAGTTTTACCCTGTTTCACTGTACATTTAGAATATTTGCCCTTTAAACTTATGGACCAATGATCGAATAACACTAAATTAAAAAAGTAATAACCCCGACACAAAACCGTTACTTGATCCTTTCAACAACTAGAAAAGAGCTGATAATCTTCAAATCGCTGAAGATATTTTCTTGGATCATAGCTAAGAACGCTCTCGATTGTGATGTGACACATTGCAAACAAAAAAAACTAGATCAATATCGGCGCATCCATGAAGGAAGAAAAAATTTTACGCGCGTGGAATTTTTTTTTCCTTCATGGGCGCATCCGTTAAAGAGCTATGATGCCACAGACAGACAGACAGACAAACACACACGTCAAACTTATAACACCCCTCTTTTCATCGGGGGTTAAAGACTAATTGTTTTTTAATTTCAACTCTAAAAGACAATTCCCGTAATAGTAATTTTGTTCCCAGTTGTCTTCTAAGTATTACCCATTATTATATAAAACTATCAGTTATTACCAGTAAATCATTGTAGCTTTATTAAATTTTGATTATGACCAAATAGTTGGAATTCGATTATTAGGTACTTCTTTAATGTTTAAATGAGCAGTGAATCTGGGTAATAATAAATGAATGAAATTAATATTGTGTACTACATTAGACTTAATAAAAGTTTTTTCTTTTTAAATTGGTATTTTTATTCTTGACCCAATTCAACCATGTTGTTGTATCGCTTTCAATAGCTATATGAAAAAGTCCTCTTTGAAAATACATTTTATTTTAAACTGAAAATATAAATAACTAAGTACATTTTTTCCTTATCTCTAAACAATTTCACTTATTTTATCCACGCGTGACAGACATAATTTTGTCGTGCGTATTCTCTTATCCTATTGGAGAATATTTCAATATGGCGGGTTTTTTGACAGTTAACTGTGCGACATAGCACTGCATGTTACCGGGGGCTGGTTTGTTAAACACTTGATATATCTAATTTGTATAAAAAAAATAAAAGGACAGACTGCTTATCTGCTTATCAAACTGATTTGCTTGCTGCTGCTTAACCCTTTATAAGGCAAAACAAATTTATAAAATTCTTTTCGACTATATTATGTTGAGGTTAAAAATTAAGGTGGCAAAATAGTGGCCACTGCCTTTAAGACTAGTTTGAATTGGTATCATTTTATAAAACTAGGTAAAGTTCCATTCTTCCTAGCCTTATTAACATTCTCGAAATAACAAGAAAAATCTACATAGCCCTTAATCCGTCTATCTTTATCATACGGTTTACCAACGGGGTAAATATCTGAACTAGACTCAGTCGATCTATTCGTATCGACATTCGAATTATTTGTTTCCTCATTCGTTGATGACAATTCCGAATCGATTTCGTTTAACAAAGTATTCGATTTGGATTGGACAATCGGATTGAATCTAACGGAAGTGTTCTTTGGTACCGGATTACTTTGGCTGACCGTTTCCTCTGGTTTGACATTTGGTAACGGGAAGTTAAAATTCCTTATCAATAAGCTCATGTGAATATTAGGTTTTGGAGTTAAATTGTTTTTGTAGCAATACGACACGAATTCTTTTTCGATTTCTTCCAAAACGGTCTCGCTGACTTTGCTGAAGTCTTCGGTGTTGCGGAAATTTTCTACAATAATTTGTGCGAGTTGTTTGTTTGTTTGTTCGCTGCTGCCGCGAGCTTCTTGGATGCGTTTGTACACGCCCGCGCTGACGAGGACTAGGAATCTGAAAGTTGAAGAAAATACAAATAAATAAGGCACCATCAAAAGAATAGACAGCATAAAAAACACCACCTAGCGCTCAAAAACTGGGTTAATTGATGTCGGCATAAAAACTGCAAAGCTCAAATGGGACTGGGCGGGGCATGTCGTCCGCATGCATCCGGAAAGATGGGCAAAACTTGCCACTGACTTCATACCGGATAATGGTCGTCGACGACGAGGCAGACCTCGCAGACGTTAGCGTTATAACAAACATTGGTGTACAGATTCTCTTAACCGCGACTCATGGCGTAACAGAGGAGAGGCCTTCGTCCAGCAGTGGGACACAAACAAGGCCATTAAAAAATACATATATATAGCACCTATTTCACGGTAATGAAAAGACAGAAGACGAAAGGGACGTAGTTATACATTATCGTTAGAATGAGATACAAATACACCGCGCTCACTCTTGGGCATAACTGTGTCCCTTTCGTCTTCTTTGACTACCGTGAAATACCCCTTCGACAACGAGATATGAAAAAAATAAAAATAAGCCTGACCAAAGAAATAAAAAACCTCCTCTGGGGGCACACCACGTGTATATTTTTGTTTATGGCAACAATTTCCATTATAAAATCAGTTCCATTGAAATTCCGCAATATGGCGAGGTTTTTTATTTCTCTGGTCGGGCTTTAACAATTTCGGCGACGACGGGCTCGGTGCGGGCGCCGCTCACAGTGGGGAACGCCTTCCACAGCCCCTTCACGAGGTAGTACCTGTTGTAATGATCCAGCTAGTACCTGCTGTGATGATCAAGCTAGTACCTGCTGTAATGATCAAGCAAGTACCTGCTGTAATGGTCTGGTCGCTCACAGTGGGGAACGCCTACCACAGCCCCTTCAAGAGCTAGTACCTGCTGTGATGATCAAGCTAGTACCTGCTGTAATGGTCCAGCTAGTACCTGCTGTAATGGTCTGGTCGCTCACAGTGGGGAACGCCTACCACAGCCCCTTCAAGAGCTAGTACCTGCTGTGATGATCAAGCAAGTACCTGCTGTAATGGTCCAGCTAGTACCTGCTGTAATGGTCTGGTCGCTCACAGTGGGGAACGCCTACCACAGCCCCTTCAAGAGCTAGTACCTGCTGTGATGATCAAGCAAGTACCTGCTGTAATGGTCCAGCTAGTACCTGCTGTAATGGTCTGGTCGCTCACAGTGGGGAACGCCTTCCACAGCCCCTTCACGAGCTAGTACCTGCTGTAATGGTCCAGCTAGTACCTGCTGTAATGATCAAGCAAGTACCTGCTGTAATGATCAAGCAAGTACCTGCTGTAATGGTCCTGCTAATACCTGCTGTAATGGTCCAGCTAGTACCTGCTGTAATGGTCCAGCTAGTACCTGCTGTAATGGTCCAGCTAGTACCTGCTGTAATGGTCCAGCTAGTACCTGCTGTAATGATCGAGCTAGTACCTGCTGTAATGATCAAGCTAGTACCTGCTGTAATGGTCTGGTCGCTGACAGTGGGGAACGCCTTCCACAGCCCCTTCAAGACCTAGTCCCTGCTGGAATGATCAAGCAAGTACCTGCTGTAATGGTCCAGCTAGTACCTGCTGTAATGGTCCAGCTAGTACCTGCTGTAATGGTCCAGCTAGTACCTGCTGTAATGGTCCAGCTAGTACCTGCTGTAATGGTCCAGCTAGTACCTGCTGTAATGATCAATCTAGTACCTGCTGTAATGGTCCAGCTAGTACCTGCTGTAATGATCCAGCTAGTACCTGCTGTAATGGTCCAGCTAGTACCTGCTGTAATGGTCCAGCTAGTACCTGCTGTAATGGTCCAGCTAGTACCTGCTGTAATGGTCCAGCTAGTACCTGCTGTAATGGTCCAGCTAGTACAATGCGCGCAACCAAAGATGAGACTTGACGGATCACGTGGTTGATCACGTGACAGCACGTTAGCATCTGACAGGTCTCATCTTTGGCTGCGCGCATTATACCTGCTGTAATGGTCCAGCTAGTACCTGCTGTAATGGTCCAGCGCGATGGGTCCGTGTATCTCCGAGGCGGCGCTCACAGTGGGGAACGCCTTCCATAGCCCCTTCACGAGCTAGTACCTGCTGTAATGGTCAAGCAAGTACCTGCTGTAATGGTCCATCTAGTACCTGCTGTAATGGTCCAGCTAGTACCTGCTGTAATGGTCAAGCAAGTACCTGCTGTAATGGTCCAGCTAGTACCTGCTGTAATGGTCCAGCTAGTACCTGTTTGTTAAACACTAAACACTGTTAAACACTATTTGACTTTGACAGCTAGTACCTGCTGTAATGGTCCAGCTAGTACCTGATGTACTGATCAAGCTAGTACCTGCTGTAATTATCAAGCTAGTACCTGCTGTAATGGTCTGGTCGCTCACAGTGGGGAACGCCTTCCACAGCCCCTTCACGAGCTAGTACCTGCTGTAATGGTCAAGCTAGTACCTGCTGTAATGATCAAGCAAGTACCTGCTGTAATGATCAAGCAAGTACCTGCTGCAATGATCAAGCAAGTACCTGCTGCAATAATCAAGTAAGTACCTGCTGTAATGATCAAGCTAGTACCTGCTGTAATGATCAAGCAAGTACCTACTGTAATGGTCAAGCTAGTACCTGCTGTAATGATCAAGCTAGTACCTGCTGTAATGGTCTGGTCGCTAACAGTGGGGAACGCCTTCCACAGCCCCTTCACGAGCTAGTACCTGCTGTAATGATCGGGCTAGTACCTACTGTAATGGTCAAGCTAGTACCTGCTGTAATGATCAAGCAAGTACCTGCTGTAATGATCAAGCAAGTACCTGCTGTAATGGTCAAGCAAGTACCTGCTGTAATGGTCAAGCTAGTACCTGTTGTAATGGTCCAGCTAGTACCTGCTGTAATGGTCAAGCAAGTACCTGCTGTAATGGTCCAGCTAGTACCTGCTGTAATGGTCCAGCTAGTACCTGCTGTACTGATCAAGCAAATACCTGCTGTAATGGTCTGGTCGCTCACAGTGGGGAACGCCTACCACAGCCCCTTCAAGAGCTAGTACCTGCTGTAATGGTCCAGCTAGTACCTGCTGTAATGATCGAGCTAGTACCTGCTGTAATGGTCCAGCTAGTACCTGCTGTAATGGTCCAGCTAGTACCTGCTGTAATGGTCCAGCTAGTACCTGCTGTAATGTTCCAGCTAGTACCTGCTGTAATGGTCCAGCTAGTACCTGCTGTAATGGTCCAGCTAGTACCTGCTGTAATGGTCCAGCTAGTACCTGCTGTAATGGTCCAGCTAGTACCTGCTGTAATGGTCCAGCTAGTACCTGCTGTAATGGTCCAGCTAGTACCTGCTGTAATGATCGAGCTAGTACCTGCTGTAATGGTCCAGCTAGTACCTGCTGTAATGGTCCAGCTAGTACCTGCTGTAATGGTCCAGCTAGTACCTGCTGTAATGTTCCAGCTAGTACCTGCTGTAATGATCAAGCTAGTACCTGCTGTAATGGTGAAGCAAGTACCTGTTGTAATGGTCTGGTCGCTGACAGTGGGGAACGCCTTCCACAGCCCCTTCACGAGCTAGTACCTGCTGTAATGGTCCAGCTAGTACCTGCTGTAATGGTCCAGCGCGATGGGTCCGTGTATCTCCGAGGCGGCGACCACAGGCTCGGTGTGCGCGCCGCTCACAGTGGGGAACGCCTTCCAGAGCCCCTTCACGAGCTAGTACCTGCTGTAATGGTCCAGCTAGTACCTGCTGTAATGGTCCAGCTAGTACCTGCTGTAATGGTCCAGCTAGTACCTGCTGTAATGGTCCAGCTAGTACCTGCTGTAATGGTCCAGCGCGATGGGTCCGTGTATCTCCGAGGCGGCGACCACAGGCTCGGTGTGAGCGCCGCTCACAGTGGGGAACGCCTTCCACAGCCCCTTCACCAGGTAGTTGCCCAGGCAACGCGTGCCCGACTGGTTGCCCAGGTATTGCGCTGCCAATTACAAATACCATGTTGTAGTGTAGGTACAAAGGTATGTCCTACTTAACCATATTGGGAAAATGATAAGAGAAATAAATTAATATTTTATTTGATAAACATTGAATATCCGATTACCATAACGGTACCTTACATGGAGTAACCTAGTTAA
The DNA here is from genome assembly GCA_948473455.1 of Teleiodes luculella. NCBI lineage: Eukaryota > Metazoa > Arthropoda > Insecta > Lepidoptera > Gelechiidae > Teleiodes > Teleiodes luculella. The sequence continues at coordinate 1,712,400 of OX419604.1, forward strand.
GATGTTTATAATAACAATGTATTAAATATCATCGTAACTTAATATTATTCTACGAGTATGGTAAATGTCAGGGTTAAAGCCTGTAGTTCAACGACACGAAAATTTAATATATAAGGGTTACAAGTATTTTACTTAATAAATGTTCAGTCTATTACCAACTACGGTCGTATTATTCTGTCTCCCTAACTCCGCACATTTCAATATAAAACCTGACCAAAGGAATACGAAACCTCACCATATTGCGGAATTTCAATGGAACTAATTTTATAATGGAGACACGCTTTATACCCTAACAGGGTTAGCAAAGTTTTAGTAAGTGCAAGCTGCGACTATCATAAGCCGCTTTCATATTTTCATAGCATAAATGTGTACATTAATAGTGGAAAAATAGAGATGAAATGGGAAATGGGAAAAAACCAGACGCGTCGCGTCTCTTCGACTCAGCACAAATGTGAATGGAACCTTAGTTATTTCACAAAAAAAAACTCATTTGAGATAATACACTCAACATAACTAATATTTATGTAAAGCCTGACCAAAGAAATAAAATACCTCGCCATATTGCGGAATTTCAATGGAACTAATATTTGTTTGAAGCTTTCGCGCTTACTACACGTTATTACGATTGTTTACTTAGCGCGATAATTTTAAATAGGTGGGTATGTACTCGTATTACGTACGATACCTTATTTTGCCCGACGTTTCAGCGGGGTTGCACCTGCCATGGTCGCGAGCTGAGCTGAGCTAATTTTATTTTTAATAACCATAATTTAATATATTATTATTATTATTGAAAATAAAATTATAAAAATAAATAATTTAAATTTAATAATAGTAATTATAATGGAAATTGTTGCGATAAACATCAAAATATACACGTGGCGCCCCCAGAGCAAGTTTGTCATTTCTTTGGCCAGGCTGTACACCAAAGATAGAAAGAGAAAATGTATCGTAGAACAATCTTAATCCTCACCATTCCTCAGCTTATTAACGTCCAATCCCAGCTGCGACAGCCTCAGTAACTCATCCTCGTTATTCAAGCTGTGGTCAGCGGTTAACTGCACTACTCTTAGTACGGAGTTGTCATCGGTCCGACAGAGCAAGGCGCGCGTCTCCCCTACATTCGCTACAAACAACTTGTTGTTCAAAACCAGGGCTATTACTACGGTCGCTCCGGCCGATAAATGCTGGTCGATTTCTTTGAGGCGGTTTAAGATGCTCTCGTAGTTTTGTGGGGACTGGAAAGAGTAAATAAATTTTATATTAAAAGTGAACGGCCCCGTAGCCTAGTTGGTAGTACGTCTACGTACTGAGCACAGGATCGCGGGTTCGAATCCCGCCCAGGGCAAACATTCGTGTGATCAGCACTTGTGTTTGCCTTATGTCTGGATGTTGTATATTTATATATGTATGTATATCAGCTGTCTGACACCCATAGTACAGGCTCTGCCTACTTTGGGTTTCAGATGGCCGTGTGTGAGATGTCCCACATATTTATTAATTTATTATATTTATTAAAATCACTATTCACTCACTGCCTCCACAAATTTTGCAGAATTGGAATTGTTTTTTTAATTTTCTTCACAAACAGCTGTAGATTGCGCCGCCATTGTTGTTTAATTGACACAACAGCGCCTCGCGTGGACAGATTAGGAAACAATTAGACTATTTGCCGGTGCGTTTTATAGAATGTGCTCGTTTTTTTGTCAATTTATAAAATTACCAGGCATTTTACATGATGCCTTTGGCATATTACAAAACAACGAGCGTTTGTTAAATTCCGATGCATTCTGTAAAATGACGAGTTCTATGATTTGCCAACAACATATGTGACGTTCCACATGCAAAGGTAACTAGTAGCGGGTTTTAGTATGAATATAATAATTTTGGATTTGAATAGCTTACGAGTTGCTGATTACAGGGATATGCATAACTCAAAACCGACCATGAGGTACCTTTGCATGTGGAACGTCACATATGTTGTTGGCAAATCATAGAACTCGTCATTTTACATAATACATACTTGCAATAACAATGAAATGGTTTGGCAAGTAATTAATGTACCTGCGCTTGGTTCAATGTGTGTAGTTGATACTGCAGACTCGTCCTTTCTGCAATCATCCCATCATAGTTCTCTATGTAGGCCTTCTCTACGGATATAAAGGAATTCCTAGAACAATAAATCTTAATATTGTCACCCTGCTAAGAAAACCGCGTAATAGACAACTTTTGTCTAATTCCATTTTTTACAAATTGGACAAAAAACCTTGCAGTATTTGCACTTATAAAAGGACATGGCTTTTTTTGGTCTTTTATTCACAGAAAAATCTAACCACTATATAGAAAAAATATATAGATTCTAGACATAAAACTGAGTCCACATGTCCAGTTGTGGAATTTAAGTGCCCCCCATTTAGGAGATATTAATTTTTTTCAATGTGAAAAAGTTGTCCACTCAGCAAGTCTATAAAACGCACCTGCCACTACCTATCTCTTTCTAACACCTAGCTAAGGCTACTCTTGTCTTCTCTTTCTTACAAAATAGTTACTAAACCGCGAAAACGATTTATTCTGTATTCAAAACTTCAAAAATGAGCATAGCATGTGCTGTAAATGTCTCGCATAATGTCACTGAAAATCGTTTTCGCGGTTTAGTTAACTATTTTAATAACCTTGTAAGAAAGAGAAGACAAGAGTAGCCTTAGCTAGGTGTTAGAAAGAGATAGGTACCACTACCTTGCAGTAAAAAAAATCCTGGGAGCGAGAGTCTATGAACTGTTTGAAGGCGGTTTTGACTGCCTCATCAGATTTGAAATTTTTTCCTTGTAAAAAGTTATCCAAATTTTGAAAAAAGTGGTAATCGGTTGGGGCAAGATCTGGAGAGTATGGTGGGTGACGCAGATCTTGCCCCAACCGATTACCACTTTTTTCAAAATTTGGATAACTTTTTACAAGGAAAAAATTTCAAATCTGATTAGGCAGTCAAAACCGCCTTCAAACAGTTCATAGACTCTTGCTCCCAGGATTTTTTTTCCAAAGGTATCAATGATCTGCCTATAAAATGGCGGAAGTGTATCGATAACAACGGCGCATACTTCGATTGATTAAATAATAATTTCATTAAAAAAAACTTGTTTCACTTTTTTGATACTGAACGGCAATTTCATAGGTAAGGACCTAATACTTTCTTATCCTCAGAATATGGAGAAAAAAGGCTGAGGAAAGAGATCTATGGAAGATTCTAGAGGAGGCCTATGCCAAAGGGCAGACTGGAAGTGGATGATTATGAACTATGTAAACAAAACTATCTAAAATTCAGTAACAAAGGCATAATGTATTTTATTTTATTTAACATATTACTTAGTTTAGTTAGTTTCTCACCTTAATCTATCACGGATCTCCTCATCGCTGTTGTTTGCGGAAGGCGGTGGGAACAGGATCTCAGCAGCCATTCGCTGCATGATGAACCTGGCTGCATCCAGCCCATTGTGAGGCTCAAACACTCCATACAAACACCTGGAATTTACAAAATTGTCCTTTCAATTCGTCTCCTTCACAATGTTTTCCGTATCAATGTACTAGGGCTAAATTTGAGGCTCCCTCGAGCCATCCCTAGACGTGTTGGTCCATGACTACTCTGGGGTAGAGCCTTCCGCTCCCCTCGCAAGTCCGGTGAAGCTTGATTCGTCATACCTTTCTACACAAGTAAAGGTCAATTTTAAAAAAATACCTTTCAATAGGTGTTTATTTTATTGTATGTAGGAATATAATAAAAAAGGGGCATTCCACAGAAAATCAACTTTTGTTGCTTACATGACACGTAAGTTCACCAATAAATCATCTATCTATCATATTGGAAGTCTGCTACATAGACAACCGATCCCTCCTCAGTAGCAACAACTGACGGTACAACAGTGTCACGTAAAGGACATCTCCACGGAATGCTCCAAAAGAAGAAAGTATAAAGAAGTAAGCGGAGTCAACCAAGAACGACATGGCAGCACTCTGACTTAACCTAACCTAACTTACAGGACGTAATGATGATGAGGAATTTAATATTGTAGTTATTTTGAAGTATGTTTTATTTTGTGGTGTTTGTTTTATTGCATTTTTTTTATTTATTGCTAGCAAACTGTAGAATATAGGAACAGACAGAATGAATGATGCAAGTTTTTTCTCAGGAAATGTCTTACAGTTGGCCATAATGAATTTTTACTGATGGTGGTTAAGCACCATGAGTATATTATAACGCATTAAGTACCTATACCATGTAATTTCTGTTTTGAAGACTTTGGGATCCCCCAGGAAGTTGACTCTCTGACCGATGATTTTACTTATAAAATAAGAATAAAAAAAATTACCTAACACCATGCAATAGGACCAAACTAATGAAGAACTTGACTTTCTGACAAGAAAATGGTAGAAACAATAGAATACTCCAGGAATTCTAAGTAATCTATAAAAGGTTTAACCAAATAATTTAAACTTTGATTAAAATACGAAAATACTCACGAGTTATCCTCAGTTTGGCAATAAAAGCACAAGTAGTCATCATTGGAGTTGGAACAGCCGCTTCCTACTCTCGAAAAGAAGGACGCAACGCTCGTATTCTTGCATTTTGGCAAATCGTCGGTCCACGGCCTCGCTATCATTGCGATAATTCTCTACTTTAGTTTTTAATTAGGTAATTTTATTCACTAAACAGAGATAAAAATAAACTTTCATCCATCCATCTAATGATGTAATAAATAAGTAAAAACTAGAGATGTGTAGGTAATGCGTATGATATCACAAAAGTAATATCACCCTAAAAGGTAATGCAATATCACACATACATAACGCGAGTATTGTAACCAGTACACGTACACATCACACATTAGCTATTATGGAAGAAAATCAACTTCTTTCGGGTCAGTTAGTAAAAAAATAAAAACAAAAATACTTTTTTTGTGTGCTAACTCGAGTAATGCAGTCGCGCGCAGGCAGGTAACGTTATAATAAAGTAATATGTGCTGACGGTACGGAATACTACAGAGCATTTCTTCGTACTAAGTAACAAATTTCATTCAACATTTCGGGTAATGTTTAGGGTGATGTGTAATGGTACAGGGTGATATCACCTTTTCGAAAGTAATGAGTAATGTGATATGGCATTAAAACGTACTGTTTTGCGCATGTCTAGTACTATGCGTGCCAAATAAGAATAGGATCGCGTTTGCAGCTAACGTCACGAGACAAATGTCACCAAATGCCTTTGTACAGCCTGCAAGAAAATGTAATAATTTTTATATATTAATTAATTTCAATAAATTAAATCTTATAGATAACGCAACAATAAGCAAAATAGTAATATTATTACTACACCAACAGACGCGTCCGTCTTATTAGATTATGTGAATTTTCGTGATTTTTATGCATACCTGCATACCTAAATTATTAATTAACATAATCAAAATAATCATATTAGAATCATATTAGGAATTTTCAGTGGGGCCAACTCTTCGAGGTAACCTAAATCACAAAAATCCACATAATCTGGCAGCACAGACACGTCTATCGGTGCGACCAGTAATAATATTACTATTTTGCTGTTTGTTGTGCTTGTGTTATGTCTATCATTTAATTCAAATTAATTATTAAATATTCTTAGCATTAGATTTTTTTGTAGACCGTACTTTTCTGTCGTATTTTGACATCTGTCACGTGACGTTAGCTACAAACGCGATCCTATTCTTATTTGGCACGCATAGTAAAAACATCCATCCATTGTTGTTGTTTTTTCGAATTTTTCCCAAAGGGAAAGGCAATGGTGCTAAGCCATACAGCCTAATCTTAGATAAATTATTTTATTTTCAGTTTCCAAAAAAGAGGCCCAAAGCCAGGTCTTCAATTGATGTCTTTTCAGTCCTTGTTTTCTTTATATGTCTCCAAAACAAGCGACTATGAAATTATAGATCGGCTTGTAGTTATCCTGACACGATAGTAGATTCTGAAGAGAAGACGGGATATTGTCTTGTTGATAGATTTCCTGAAGTTGGTCAATTAGTATTAGCCGATGCAGATTAAAAGCCGGACAATCAAAAAATATATGTTCCAGGGTTTGAGGGACGCTCAAGGTACATTCTGTACAGTTGGGATTATTAATAATTTTCATTCTATATAGATGAGCCTTAAATTTACAATGACCGAAGCGTAGTCTGCATATTTGTGTGTAATATTTACGACCATAATATATATTTCCTTTGATAAACCAGGGTGTTTTTCCTATGTCTGGATTAATATTGGCGTACCACAAGCCTTTTTCTTGCCGTATTTGTCCAACTTCTTCAGAGAAATCGTACACAATTCGTTTTCTAACTAGTGAGGTCAAATCTCTCCATGGAATCGGAATATTTTTAATCTGCCCATCCAAATTATATATTGATCTGGCAAGAAAGTCAGCGTTTTCGTTGCCTGTCACTCCTTTGTGAGGAGTTTGTGAGCTGGAGTCCAAAGAAAATAAACATTGATATGTCTTATTTGCAAGTTGTAGGGACAGCACCAGCCTGACACTTGACTGACAGTAGGCTGTATGGGCCTTGATCCCTTTGCCTTTTCCTTATTGCGGAATTTCAATGGAACTTTTATAAGGGAAATTGTTGCCATATTATTAAATAAATAAATATATGAGTCATCTCACACACGCACGGCACGGCCATCTGACCCCAAACCACCCAAACTCCAAAAGGCAGAGCCTGTGCTATGGGTTTCAGACAGCTGATATAAAGCCTGACCAAAGAAATATGACACCTGCTCTGGGGGCGCGCCACGTGTATATTTTTACGACTATGGCAACAATATTTCCCTTATAAAATTAGTTCCTCTGAAATTCCGCAATATGGCGAGGTGTCATATTTCTTTGGTCGGGCTTTACATACTTAAATAAATAAATACAACATCCAGACCACAGTATAAATATATTATAGTATGTACTACGTGTGTCCAGACACAAGGCAAACACAAGTGCTCATCACACGAATGTTTGCCCTGGGCGGGATTCGAACCCGCGACCTTGTGCAGTAGGCTACGAGGCAACAACAACTCATATATACCTATTCGTAAAATATACACGTGGCGCCCCCAGAGCAGGTTTCTTAAGGAATAAAGTTTATTCCCGTGGTAAAAGGTAGACTTTATCCGTCCCCAAAATCTTTTATATCCTTGTACCAAGTTTCATCATAAATTTCCGCCCGTGTTACTATTTTTCCCGTGGTAATAAGATATTTTCCCGCGGTAAGAGCTAATCTATCTTTAGTCTACTCTCCAAGGTCAATTCTATCTCTGTCTGTTGGTACCATTCTTTTCACCTAGATTACCTACCTACTATTTTTCCCGTGGGAAAAAGGATTTTCCCGCGGTAAAAGGTGACCTTTATACATCACCAGGGTCTACTCTATCTCTGTACCAAATTTCGTCAAAAAATTCCACTCGCGCTGCCTTTTTTCCCGCGGTAAAAGGTAGCTTGTTGCCGTCCCCAAGGTCTATTCTATCTCCATACCAAGTTTCATATCACTTTCATCAAAATCGGTTCAGTGGTTTTGGCGTGAAAACGTAACAGACAGATAGACAGAGTTACTTTTGCATTGCATTTACCTATATCATTAGTAGGGATAAATAGGTATTTATTATAATTTTTATTACTGCGTTTATCAGTTATTTTCCCATGACTAACAAAACAACTAACCACAAATAGATAAGATACTAAATTGGAATTTTCAGTCACTTCTTCACGACTGGACATTGACTTGAGAGCGCCCGTATTCCGTAGTGGTAGGGGTGAATTTCGTAGTGCGAATTTCCAACCGCATGTGCTGGCTTCTGTACCTACACAAACGCAATGAATGTTCACAAGACAATCCTTGGTGGATCACACATTATAAATCATAATATTCTAAAGGCGAAAGGTTGTCAGTGTGTAGGTATAATATGTTTGTTACTTCTTCGTCTAAACGGCTAAAGCGATTTTAATAAAATTTGGTATGGAGTTAGCCGACACCCTGGACTAACACATAGGCATTAGGCTACTTTTTACCACGGGAAAATCTGTTAACTCGGGCGGAAAGTTAGTTTACCAATAAAAAAATTTTCTGTATTAGGGTTTGTTTGATTCTATGTAATTTGGTCCACAGTATAAAATGGTCTAACTCAATAGAGGTCAAAGGAACAAGCAAGAATTTAATTTATTAAAATGTATGGAAGCAAAATGTGAGCAAAATGGTCCCAAAGTCCAGGTACTATAAAAGATTTTGTGGTGCTTGTGTGAATTGAGTCTCCATAGCGTCGTTCGAGTTGTCTCTAATTCTGGCACTATGATTGCTGAATTTATGCCCTAAAATCAGGTAAATCAGAGATACATGTACCTATCTCTTATGTGGTGGCCAGGGAAATGTGCACAATTGAATTTTCAAATAAAACCAAAATTTCAAGACCAAAGTTTATAATGTATTACACAATCTTTGATCATTTTACATTTTTCAATTTTTATGTTTTTATTATACAATGTTGTAGCTCTGGTGCTAAAGAGCTACATGTGACTAAGTATCTTTTTATACCTATTTTGTTAACTTTTTAAAATGAGAAAAGCACTTAACCTGCCGGGATCAACAACTTTAGAAAATATTGTGGTTATTTTAAAAATATTACAAGATGTGTCTAACACCTTATAAAATTACTATACATATAGTTATTCATTATACTCTATATATTGAAGGTGGACTGTCATTAGAAATATTGTGTTATAGATCCTTTACACATGCTTCTTAATACTTGAAGGCTACAAAAAAAAAACCACCTATCTATTATATTGTAGATTTGATTTGCAAACAATGATTATGCCGAGTCGTTCGAAAAAAAAAACATATTCCAATAAGGTTATTATAGAACACTAAGTTTGTCAATGAAATTGGCTGTAAGAGGATTTCCAAAGTCACAAATAAAAGTGTGTTCCAATCACCTAACCATCATACATAAGAAAACGGAAAACATAATAATTCAGTAAATACATTTATTTTTAGGAACACAAAACAGTAAATTGTATTTTGCAAATTACAAAATCAAACAGTTTTTGAGACATTCAATGCCTTTGGAAACCCTAGCAATCGATATCACTTCGACTGAGCAAATTATAACTAGAAGTTTGCATGTGGGGCCTAGTCCGATTTCTTATCAGCGGCTTTGGTTTCTGACTCTGGTTTTTTCTCCTCAACTTTCTTTTCCTCTGGCTTCTTGTCCTCCTTCTTGTCATCAGAAGGGACTTCCTTGGCCTCTTGCTTGGAGGCTTCATCGAAGTTGCCAACGAGGTTAGGTACCTCATCGTCTTCCTCAAGCGGTTTAGGCGCGGCTACGCTCGAGGCTAACCTCTTCAGCTGGTTTAAACCTTCAGGCCCGAGCTGACTCAAGATACCCGGCAGCATTTCAGCTATCTGCTTGTTCTCTCCATGGCCAGTAATGGCAAAAGTGTTCGCTGCAAGCGAGGCCTGCGCCTTCGGATTATTGAAATGTATCACAGTACCGTCATCTTTTATCATATTCACCTCTTCGATGCCAGGAATTGTGTTTACTGACAATTTTTTCAGCGACGATTGCAATTTCTTATCGTCTGTGGCTGCGGTGGCGTGAACAACCTTCTTCTTGCGCCGTGGAGTGCCCTTTCCGCCAATGCGCACTTGGGACTGCAGTTTCTTCAGTTTCTCGGTGTTCATTTTGTTGTTTTAACACGCGGCACCTGTCGATAGAAACACGACGCACTTTTTAGTTATGTTTATCTGTCGATTTAAATCGCGATCACAGTAGTTTTCAATGTAACTTGATCGTACGCACGTGTTTTGAACACCGGTTAGTTACAAAGGGAAAATGGTGGATTTCGACGAGTTATCTCGGAACTCCGCATTCTTCAAGGTGGCAGCACTAGCGTCTTTTTCCATTATACGAAGTATTGTGATCTCATTAATAAAGAATGAGTGATAAATTATATACTTAAAGAAACATCTCGAAAATAAAGAAGTGTTAATTATTTAAATACCTGTAAAGTTTTTATTTGTTTAAAAGAAATAAAATCTTCTAGATCAAAATCTGATATTGTGTTGACAGTTTATTAAAACAAATGCTGAGTGAAAAGGAGTGCACAGAAAAATGTTTGTTGCCACTAGTGCCCCCTAGCAAAGCCAACTAAATCTTTTTTAGTACAAGTTCGTTTTACTAGATGGCACTAAATCTTAAAACTTCAATATGAAACACAAGATGGCGTTATTGACTTTAGTACACATGTTACTGTATAGATGACGGAACGATACACAAATCAAAGTCACATTGTAAAAGAAAATCATATCATTGTTACATTAATTATTAAAACAAAAAGTGGATTAAGCAATTAAATATTTGAAACAAAATTTCTTGGAACCTAACTAATTTGTCGCATCTAAGTGCAACGCCCAAACCAATTTGTATTAAACTGTGTTAAGTGATTTCACACATGGTTGTGATGTGAGTGATAAGTTATCTTATCACTGATAACAAGAACGAGTTTTTCAAATGACATTTCCTACTTAGTTGTAGTTATCAAGTTCAAATAAATATTCGAAACAAAATACGAAAATGATAAGCTTTGGATCAGTGGCTGAATTAAAACCTGAACAAAAAATTTATTACAAAAAATATTAGGTACTTATAAACACATATTGTATGCGAAATGTGATTTAACGGTTTAAGTAGAATTTATTAGGCGTAAAACGCGTCATATTAGTTCAGGACAAAAAATCACTAACCCAATCTTACGCCAATAACCGTTACTTTTAAAGCCCATAATCTCACTTTTTTCCCACGGATTACGTTGACACTATTCCGTTAAAACATGTGAGTTAACGATAATTTCCGAACGAAACTCATTAGTTATCTAAACAGCTAGGATTATGTGGAAGGATTTGGAACGACCACCCGCGAGACGACATCTGGAGCCCGTTTAGTACAAAATGTCTTTAATTTGATGTAGATCAGGTATATTAGTGGTCCATTATCGATGTACAGCAGTAGGTATAGCTATTTGGTAGACAGGTACCTACCTACATAGGCCCAAACAATAAATTTTGATCGGCAGTTCCTAAAAAATATTATATATATGCTAGGAATGCTAATATTCCTAATATTTATCATAAATTGAAAGCTCGATTCGGTTATTTCCCATCCAACGCTTCCCAGATGAACGAAAAAGTTGGAAGTCTTATTTTTTTAAGTTTTTTAAATGTGTCGTGTCCAAATCACCACCAAATAAATTCATTACGCAATTATTGTACTTCAGAAGCTGGATCCTTTGCCAAATTGATTGTAAAATTTGACTAGCAAACCGGCAGAAAACTGATTTTTTCTATATTTCTGTTTGGGCATTTCCCTAAAATTTCTACGCCTGTATTTTCTAAATAGGCTACCGACCGACTAGTAATTTTTTAAAATTTAAAAATAGAACCGATTGGTGTCTTTTTCTCGATTAGGTCCACTTTGTTTAAATTTAATTTGCCTCCAAAACTAATAGAAAACGTAGCTGCATTGTAGGTAATAGGCTTTGCAAATGAAGTTCTCAACAACCATTTTTCGTCAACGTTCCTTTTACTTCCCTCCACTTTGTCAACAATTACAAGTATTTTCTACGCCTCGTTTCCTCAGTTTTTTTTCTGTCTAAGCCCGACAGTTTGATAACGAGGCAAAATAATTGCTCAAACGACAGACCGCTACCAAAACCGGCTGAAAAAAGTGAAAAATTAGAACGCGGGAAACGAGTTCAAAAAAGGAATCGACGATTGTTACGACACACGCTTTCGTCCTTTTTTCTGGAATTCTATTCTATTTACGAAAACGGCTGCAGAGGAAGGATGGTAAAAAAAGAGTAATATATATCACTTAATTAGTCAGAAATTTTGGACGTGTTTCTTAAATGGTTGCGATAATTTGATATGTTATTTTTTACTTTTATTTTTAGATAGTTAATTTTAAACTTTTTATGTATTTTTTAAGACGGTGGTGTGGTGCTTTGTTGTATTCCAACCGTGAAGAGCGAGTTCTTACATTGGTAAGTAATTTAAGTACCTACCCCATACGTTTTTACTATAATAATATCTGTCTATATGACTAGCTTTCCGTCGCGGCTTCGCCTGCGTCAACAGTTTTTCCCGTGGGAATGAGACATTTTCCCGCGGTAAAAAGTAGCCTGTGTTCGTCCCCAAGGTCTATTATATCTCTGTACCAAGTTTCATTAAAATCGGTTCAGTGGTTTTGGCGTGAAAGCGTAACAAACAGACAGGGCTACTTTCGCATTTATAATATTAATATTATAATAATATTAATATAGTAGGGATTCTTTTATGGTGAAAGAAAACTGGTACACAACTACGAAGAAATTAAAAAGTTATGTGTAAAGTTGACCAACCCGTACTCGGCCAGAATGGTCGACTAAGGCATATTCACTCTAAAATCAAGGTAAGCTCAAGCCCCTTGGGACATATCAGATAACAATGTATAATTCTACTTTAAGAACCTAGGTAAGTATATCGATATTAGATATTATAATGATCGGCCGGATTAAAATAAAGTAAATTGTAGCCTTGTTCTTTCCCAAGGTCTGTTCTATCTTTATGCAAAGTTACACCAAAATCGGTTCAGTAGTTTTGGAGCCTATTCAATTATTAGGAATATTTTTGGTACTTTCTTTTACACCTTGGGTTATTGAAGTTTTAATAAGGATACCTAAATTTTTTGAAAATAAAATATAGCCTATGTTACTCAGGGATCATGTAGCTTCTCAACAGTGAAATAATTTTTGAAATCGGTTCAGTAGTTTCGGAGCCTATTCAATGCAAACAAACAATCAAACCTTTCCTCTATGATTAGTATAGATAATCTAGCTAGATGCTACAAAATATATTTACGATTCTTACTTCCTTCCTTCTTCGATTGTTTCTTACTTTCTTATTTAGTTTTTTTAACCTCATCCAATTTAAATTTCCATAAATTCACTTAACGATAAATCTCAGTTAAAAGCTTTAGAACTCAAAACAATACACAAATCGTCGAATTTATAGCAAAATCTATTCGGTGAACCGTGGTACGGTAAATACGAAAATAAAACGCAGAATGATTTATCTTCGGCACTTAACATTTGTTCGAGCAAACGTTTACACTAAAAGTTCACCAAATCATTACGCAGGCTGCAAGCTAAAGTATCGAAGATCAATGTTATAGGACTGGCACTAAAATATGATTATAAAAATCCTATAAACAGGCAACTTGGACTAAGTTTAAGTGCATTAGTTTATTATCTGTACAGTTGTGTACAAAAGTGTTTATTGTTTTTTAGGTATAGGGCCTGTATTGTAGGTCGACCACGTAACGGGCGAAAAGATACAGAGCACCATTTCATAAACGTTACATATAGATTGCGGCGTCAAAAGAGCTTTAATATTTATGGCAATTCTGAATCTCAAGTAACATAAAATTGTCATTGTAAAGCCAGAAAAGAAAAATAGAGTTGCGCTGGGGGCGCCACATGTATATTTTTATGTTTAAGGCAATTACCTATTTCCATCATAAAATTAGTTTCACTGAAATTCCGCAATGTGGGAAGGTTTTGTATTTTTCTGGTCGGGCTTTAATTTACAACTGACACGTTTATGAAATAAGGCCCAGGCGGCGGCGGTGAGCTACATTTTTTACGTTTCTGGCTACAATTTATTTTATTAAGTTAGTTCCATTGAAATGCAGCAATATGGCTAGGTTTTTTTATATTAATAATCGGGCTTCAAACCACTTTTGTTCACGACTGCACATCAATCGACACCATCACTAAGTGCGTGTTCAGGAACGTTTTAGCAAATAGTCGAACTGTACGTTCAGAAATTAATAGCTGTCATATTGGTAGAGATATGGCGCGAAACGATCGCGCGCCGACAGCTTTATTGAGCGCCATCTTGGAGTCCATTTAGTAAAAGCAGATAAATATTTATAATCTCGATAACTTCGTGAGGATGATTCGTGGTTTATTTTCGAAGCTAAGAGGCCGAGATTGATGAGTAAAAAGATTGTTTGGGGAAGAACAAAGTGATGATTTTGATGTATAGTACCTACCTACTTATTCCTCTAATAATAGTGTTTATTACATTTAAAAGTTGTAATTTTGGTTGATTTCAGGCTTAATTTCAGGCAGTCCTTGTCATCTAGACATCGTTGGTCGTTACATTCTGGCCACATCTATTAAAGTCATTATGTAATTGTAAGTACCTACCAACTACCTACTATTTATTGAAATATACCTAGATATGTCATTAATAATAAAAATCAAAAAGCTTCCGTGACTACATTTTTTACAAAAAAATTGTATGGCAAGTTTTTTTAAATAGGTACCTACTAATCATGAGCATGAAATTATACAGGGCGTCCCACGGCTATGCCACATGGAGGGGAAGACCTTAAATTTTGTAGAAGGAACATTTTACTAAAAGAAGACATTATTTTATTTCTAAAAACTATTAAAACTACATTCATACATTTTTTAATAATAACATGGTTGAACCGGGAATCGAACCCGCTATACGAGAAAAAAATATTATATCCTGTAGTTTTATCATACCGATCGAAAGGCTTCATCATAAGGGTTATTTTTTGCTAAATAACATAGTGTCAGAAATAAAAGGAAGACTATGTATTTTAACATTTTTAATACAAAATTTATCAATTTTATCAAATGCTCAAATTACCCCCACGTTGTTGAATACAAAGTCGCACTCTTTTAATTATTTCACTCCCTGTCGATTTTTTTATCTCGTTGTGGTGGATATTTAGAATAATACGTCCTTAATACGTCTAAGTTCTGTTTGTAGCTCGTGGACACTTTCATACCGGTTCTTGTAAACTAAATTTTTTACATAACCCTTTAAAAAATATGTAACGGGGTTAGATCTGGCGATCTCGGCGGCCACATCAAAATATGTTAAAATTCATAGTCTTCCTTTTATTTCTGACACTATGTTATTAAGCAAAATATAATCCTTGTGATGAAGCCTTTCGATTGGTATGATAAAACTACAGGGTGTTTCTTTTTTCTCGTGTAGCGGGTTCGATTCCCGGTTCAACCAAGTAATTATTAAAAAAATGTATAAATGCAGTTTTAATAGTTTTTAGAAATAAAATAAAGTCTTCTTTCAGTAAAATGTTCTATCTACAATATTTAAGGTACTTTCCCTCCATGTGGCATAGCCGTGGGACGCCCTGTATAGGTAATTAATTAAATAGATTTTTTTGAAGGTTGGGTATCAACCGACTTTATTAACCTTTGTATCAAAGCTTTGTATGCTATAAGTAGATAGGTATAGATAAGAATAACATTAAATACTTAGATATTAGCCCGCATAAATAACTTTTCGTGTCTTCCGCGGCACGGATACATATTTTCGGGTAGTCAAGTGATTCAGCCTGCAACGCCTTACCTAACTAATAAAACTGGCTGAGATGATAGTGATGATGATTATTAGTCCAAAAAATAATGTTTTTAATGGAGACTTTTTTACATATTATTTATTTTTATTAACTAAAGCGTTACTACATACTCATATTATACCTACATATATAATGTGTTTCTCTCTAAGCAGTTACAAGAAACTTAACACCTTACCTTGTTCAAATACCAAATAAAACAAGAAGAAAGGTATATCGGAACAAATTTTCAATCTATTTGAACTAATCCAATTTGCAAAAACAATCTTTGCCGCCTTTTTTCGTCGCACGCCATTTTATTTAGACACGACCGCCTCAGAATTTTCCCTAAAACGGTCCAGGGATTTATCCAAATGATTATCACTGTCTCTTTCTGTTTCATGAGTTTAGAAGAGGAAAGAATACGCTGGTTCAGTGTTAAACAGAATGAAGGGTTCAATCAAAAATGGCTGCCGCTTTGTTGTTTCCCGCCAAAAATCTTATCGTTCAGAAATCGATCCGTGGGGAGCGATATTCGTTCGGAAATATTACGCGGATTCAGTTAAGGCCTTGTTTGTTTTGTCCCGGTACCGATTTTATGGGTCTCCTATACATGTTTTAACAATATTGCCTACCTACTTTTGTTCGCAAGGTTTTGATATGGTTTTAGATTTAATCGCGCTTTATACAATGATTGCCTTTTTGCTGATTTGTGTTGTTTACGTTTTTAAGGGGTACAAAGTAGAATATTTTTTAAGATTATTTACATGTTATATAATACTTGTGAGATTAATTTGTGCTTATGATCAAACTTATCATTTTTAAAAGATTTATTTTCTAAGTATAACCACCTAAATTTGTGCACGGCTGTAAACTTTTTATTGTCCTGTACATATATGCTGATTAAAATTCCGAAATCTTGTGGTTTATGGTCCAAAAGAACTTGACTAGCCAATGTGAGCCAAACTCTTCCTATTGATACAATAATATGAGGCGACTAAATGCACAGAATTCACACGTGTAACCCACAAAAAAGGAGAGAATTGCAAAACTTCCCCTTCAGATAACTTAGTTCATCAGTGGACTGCATGCAATAGTAGTTACTACTAAGTATTACTACTAACTTGCAAAGAGTATAACGTATCTATGTACTTGAAACAAAATCATCATTATGTTATTTATTTATTGGAGACCGAAAACAAGTCAACCTTATTACTAAGTACCTATTCATGTCTGACCGTAGACATTAAAATTTCTAAATTCAACCACTGCTTTAATCTTATAACAAAATCGAACATGAATACAATTTCTGGAATGTAACTATAATAACTACCTATTATCTTCCTTTTCACCCCCAACAACAGCATTGCAATCGTTTTCAATTCCACCCTGTCTCCGAAGCAATTTTCAACAGTTTTCCAATTTTACAATACACCACTTCAGATGCATTGTTGTTAGTATCTCTAGTCCATTCTGGTTTATGACCTCGGCGACATATTGAATCGGATTGGAGTTTCTTCTCATTGCTGTCTTAGGACTGTCCCTTCCATGGTATGATAAAATACTGCACTAGCTATTGAGAAAAGAACAAAAGATGCGATCCTGTGAAGTTTCTTCGGCGGGTTCTTCTCCACAGCAGCGCAGGTCTGTTTAAAAGCATCGCCTCTTAAAAATTTAAGAGTTTATTCTTCACTCGCTTTTGACCCCGCGGCTCCGCCCGTTAACAGTTTTTCCCGTGGGAATGAGGTATTTTCCAGCGGTAAAAAGTACCCTATGTCACTCTCCATCCTTTCAACTAACTCTATGCAGAAAATCAAGTCGATTGGTTGCTTAGTTAGGGCGTGAAGGAAGGACAAACAAACAAATACACTTTCGCATTTATAACATTAGTATGGATGGATATGGATTTTGTAGTATACAACAAGATTTCGACATTGTTTGAAAAGTTTAGAATACCAAAACAATAGCGTTCATGAATTTCATCATAATTACCAGCCTGCTTGTGTCCACTGCTGGACATAGGCCTCATTTCGGCCGCACGCATCCACTTCTGCCAGGCACTTTCCGCAGATCGTCACGCCATCTAGCCGGAGGGCGTCCTACACTTCGTTAGCCTAGACGTGGTCTCCACTGCGGAACTCGCTACTCCAGCGATTATCGGTTCTGCGACAAATGTGACCAGACCACCCATGAGTTCAGATTATTTTCTCTCATTCCAAGGATAAACCCTTTTTTCCTTATATATAATGTGTATATAATGGGTGAAATATACCTACCTACTTTGACATTTAATCTATCTCTCGACAGTAAAACAAATGTCAAAGAAAAGGAAGAATCCGCAGCATGAATGCTGTTTTTTTCAGTATCCACCAATCAAACAAAGTCTAACTGAAAACTCTTTTTTTTTAAGTTTTTTAGATTCTCCAGTCAGTTTCACAAAAAACCGAAGCGGAACAAACTTCACAGAGGACGAATCTATCCGTTTAGGATTTATTACTTTTGGAAAATTGCTTCTCGACCAATAAACCGGCGATTGGAAGCTCGGGTTACACGTTGTTTATGTTACGGCCACACGACGAATGTTGTTCGCTGTTCAGAGATTCCTATTAGCACCATTTCTGTAAAGAAGGAAATAAAAAAGAAAGAAATTATTTTATTCCGATACAATTCCAAAAACAAATACTACTTGTATTCCGAACGGTATCTACTTAGAGTATACATAGAAAAATTAAGGGTTTCTATTTTAAAATAAACAAATTAAATTTGCAAACCATGACCAAAACTTTGGTGTCAATCTTCTCTATAATAATAAAACGGTAGAGGTCGAAAATCTGTACATAGAAAAAAAATGCTGAAATCCAAGTCAGGGGGATATTATAAAAAGTGATATACTAGAACATATCCCGATTTTTTTTTGTCTTACTTTGTCTGTTTGTACGGGCTAAGCCTAGAAGGTAGCTCAACAATTCCGACACCAGTACGCTTACTACGTAAGAAGCGACATACTGACAGCACTCTCAAGCTTGTCGCTTCTTACGTAGTAAGCCTACAGGGTTTGTGAGGTAGGTTAACCTCAAAACCCACTCGATAAGCAAGCAAGAAAAATAATAATTACGAGTTGTTGTTTTTTGCGAGAAATCTTCGCAACGGGAATGTTACCCACCATTTTTCGAAGCATTGCTCTCGTGGTAGCCGCACGTAGTAGTGTATAGATACGTATTTTGTTTCTTTCATTATAGTTTGGTTGAAAGAAATTGGAGACCGGTCATAAAATTTAGGAAGATTGAGATGTCCAAAGATTAGCTGTTATACGAGGTATTGTAAGGGAAAATGAATTCCGACGACTTACAGCACCGACTAGATGTGTTGTGGGGCCAAAGAGTATCTAACTTTATAGAGACGTAATATTGATATCGATCCTGTCAACACATATGTGATTTCGTACTAATATTTTCAGTTTCGATCAATAGAAAGTCACCTATATAAAACCGCATGTCATTTGGAGCAATCACATCCCCGACCAACTTCCCCCACACCTCAGCTAGTTGACAATATGATCTACCAATGACAGATGTTCCCGAATTACTTGTTTCCTTAGGT
The DNA here is from genome assembly GCA_948473455.1 of Teleiodes luculella. NCBI lineage: Eukaryota > Metazoa > Arthropoda > Insecta > Lepidoptera > Gelechiidae > Teleiodes > Teleiodes luculella. Next base: position 1,731,492 of record OX419604.1, read on the forward strand.
AAATTTATTCCTCATTTTTATTTTAGATCTCTTGTTATCTTATCATATGATGGAAACAGCCCAATACACACGTAGCTATAATCTATATTAATATGCCCAGCTCTAACTTATATTACATCTCGCCACCACACACGGTAGCTATATTGAAATATATATTTTCACCCTTACTGCGTCAACTTACGGAATATCTATAATATGTCGAGATTTATATTAGTATGCCGTGCTATATCGGTCGCTTGTTGTGACGTCACCAAAATATGTCGACCGATATAGCAAGGCATATAATATAAATCTCGGTATATTAATATAAATCTCGACATATTATAGGTATTCCGTAAGTGGACGCAGTAAGGGTGAAAATATATATTTTAATACAGCTACCGTGTGTGGTGGCGAGATGTAATATGTTAGAGCTGGGCATATTAATATAGATTATAGCTACGTGTGTATTGGGCTTAACCCTGCTCGAGAACATATTACTTGTTTTCCTATTCAATCTTTTCTTATTTTTTTTTATCCTCTTAACGTTAATGTACGTTTTTCCATCTATCATTTTGTCTTACTTCATATTCACTGTCTTTCATTGTTCTTGTTCATACATAATATTATCCTGATTTCGTACTAATCATCAAACATTTGGGTGATCAGTCCAATTTTGACGATACTCACAAATTCATTCATTTTCATTCTATGTACTACCTCATACAATTTGCTGTATTTTCCTTTTGTTTTTTCTAGATTTTCTAAATTCCTATTTGCTTCGTTTTTGTATAATTCGCTTTTATTAAAGTCCAAGTCAAGGCCGGCTCTCGTCCCAAACGAATGACAATTTATTATTCTAGCTAGACAATAAATTATTTAAGAGCGTAGCCGAGCTTCATTGTTCCATACCTACTCTATTTAGAGAAAATATCTCATTCCTTCGGGAAACTGTGCACGGAAAAGTCGAAAACAGCGTAGCCGCGGGTGGACAGCTAGTTTAAAAATAAAATAGTTATCAAAAAATACAAAACAAAACCTAATTGTAAATGAATATATATTAAACATTTGGTGTACAAAATCACGAATAAATAAATTCTACATTTCCAATTCGCAATGCTAAACACTCCAAAAAGCGTCAGTAACGTCGGCCGAATTATCATATTTTCCTCAACCATCCAAAGAGGGGGCTCTCTCATCTCCAGAGAGGAGGAGGGGGTGAGGGGTGTAATGGGGGGTTCCGTAATGGAGGGGGCCTCCCCCCATTACCAAGCTGTTAGGGTAAGCGGTAACTGGGGCTATTTGGAATTGCGACTAAAAACAGCGAACGTTGATTCGTTTATTGTAGACTGGCTGTATGTATGTGGTTCTTTTGAATGTTTACCGTGGGAAATCTTCATCGCCGAATTCCTTCAGTAAAAATGTCCTTTATTTTCTTCTGTTTATGATTATGTTTCTGTTAATCTTATTATGTTTCTGTACCGTTCTGTAATCATGTTTTTTCGTATAGCTTTAAAAACTTCAATCTTACATTAAATAAAAGAATCCATTTTTTTTTAAATTCGGTTATAACGCACAAAACATGGAAATAAGTATTCTATTTGTTATGAAATACAGAAAGAAATTGACGCAAAGCATCACAGGAATACTAAGCCAAATACCTTTGTGGTATTTTCTAAAAGTCTAGCATTCAAATTCGGAAAAAACATCCTCCTTATAGTCCAAACAAAAAACTTGACACTGGCACAGAGACTAACCAGTGCCAATAACAAAAGTGTAATTTTCCCAAATCCGGTTAATTTGTCCGCGCTTCAGCTGACATTCGCGGTTTTGCGCTCGCGTCGCTAGAGGTAGAGGATCGGAGACTCAGCTAGGACGTGCTCCGAACGGTTAAACGTGTCATTACCAGCTGAGTGCTATGTACAGGGCGTTCACTGAAAAATAAAATGAAATTTAAAAAATAAATATATTTTTGGCTTTTGAAATGGGACTGGATGAGCCGCGTGTGTAGAATGCATCCTGATTAGGGTCGCTACTGAGTGGGTGCCAAAGGACAGTAGATGTCCACATCGCCAAAACTCCGAAGTCTGCCACTCTTGGAAGAGGCAGTCTTCGGAAGCGATAACAGGATGACCTTGACCACTATGAACGGGATAAGATCGAGAGCGGCGGAAAAAAATAATTGAAGTATTTTCCCAGTAGCGGTCAATGGAAAAAAAAATCTTGCGATGGGCTTGAGCAGAATTTATCAATCTTACATCTGCGTTGTTTTACTAACATTTATACGATATATCTACATGTTGATTTAGTGTTTGATCTATCTACATCTTCATATAATATGTAAGGAACTAGTGGTGTTTATAAGTTTTATTAAACATTCTTGGTGTTTTTTCGACAACTACTCCTTGACAAAATCAACAAAATATACTATTTTCGCAGTTGTTATTTTATAAGTAATCGCTTCAGTACAGAGGTGCCCGCTGTGTGCTTTCTTATGAGACCCTAAAAATTGTTATCAAAATCCGTTCAAGTGTTTACACGTGAAAGAGAGTTATTTTTATTATTAAAAATATATTTACCTACTAGCTGTTCGCCCGCGGCAACATCCGCGTTGTTTTTTGACTTTTCTGTGCCCGTAAGAATGAGATATTTTCCCGCGATAAAAACTATCTAAGATGTTGACCGGAGACATAAGGTACTTACCACCATGACATCAAATTTTTTTGATTTAATAGTATAAACAGACAAACAGAGAAACAAAAATTGAAAAAATGTCTAGATAATGTTCTATACCTATCAGTATTTCACCCCCTACTCGGTTTTTTACATTTTTTTCTATGTACGGATTTTCGACCTCAACAGTTTCATTATATAGGTTGCAATTGAAGACATCCTGTAATAGTCTATCTGCATAGCACAAATTGCTCGCACACATACACAGCTTTATCGACCAATCAGCGCCCTCCGGTAGCTGTGTTCGTGTGTAAACAGACTTAGCTATGGGAGGTTCCCGTAAAGGCGCGACCTCCAGCAATTAAACTTTAATGTTGTTATTTTAATAATAATTGTCTGGTGTTTTATTGTATTAGCCTTTGGGGAATATCTGGATGTAAATGGGGGGCGTTCAGTTTAAATTGGACAAAGTTTCGGGTCTATGGAGATGGGAGTTTTTGCTGGATTAGGTTGCTTGCTTGTATTTTGTGTTTGGTAGTTTAGGATGAGAGACCATAGAGGTAGAATACTCGTATATTTTTTGCGAGGGAACAATACTATGCAATACAATTAATATGTTTTGCTAATGAAAATACAGAAATTTAAATACATTAAATTCATGATACAGAAGTCAACAGGCGGCCTAATTGCTAAGGTAGCAATCTTTTCCAGGCAATCTTAAGGTTAGGAGTACTAAAGAGAGTGAAAAAAAAATCTATGCGGGTCGGTGGCAAGATAGCATTGTATACGTATAATAAACTAAGTACAAATAGAACATACTTAGAATACATAAAGTACTACACAAAATGAGTAAATAACTATATCTTGATAAAATACTACATACTTTAAATAGACTAATACTGTGTAAGCTATTGCTTGAATGCATTTTACAGATAAAAGTGGACGTTTTCAGGCTAAAATGATGATGACGTTAGCCTGAAATCGTCCACTGCTGGACAAAGGCCTCCCTAAAGATCTCCACAACGATCGGTCCTGCTTGGCCCGCATCCAGTTATTTTGGTTCACCTTATGGGTAAATGCACATGTTTAGAAGTAAATTACAGATGGAAAAGATGTTTGTGATGCATATCATATATCATGGAAAAATACGAAAAACAAAATTAATTAAAACAAAAGAGATGTTTACGTATTTAAAATTTTTCAGTTATCTGGACTTGTAAGTATAGAGATCTAGTAAGCTTATTATATTTGTAAAACACTGAGTTTGTTATTTTGATTTTAATCTCATGAAAAGCAAAATAAAATTAGGTTTAATTTTATTCTTAAGTTTTATAAGTTTCTAGTGATGCGTACAAAAAGTGTCAAGTCCGGTGAAGCTTGATTGGTCGTACCTACAAAAAAAGCGTACAAAAAGTGATGCAACCCAATTTTAGGTAAAAACTTAAATTACCAATAGAATTAAAATTACGTATTTTGTTGTATACAATATACTATTATCTAATAACACATATCGTACAACATAATATGAACTAAATTAATTATAATAAAATGTATACTTAGCAAGTGACTTTGTTACATATTTGTTTTGACAAAAAGACGAAAATGTTCTTAAAAAACTTTTAATGTAGAGTATAAAAAAATGTGGCACTGACCCAATTTCTAGATGTCTAGAATAAATAGAATTTTTAATACGAAGAAAAAGAAGTGTACAATTTATGCCTCACAAAGTCGTCGTCTGTTGTGTTAGCGTATATTTCTATCTATAAATCGAAGAAGATGCGGATTTAAGTCCCTGCCATAGTAAATATAAGTAACCGACGTGAAACAGAAAAACCCAAAGTATTCTATGTATAGGAATTCTTTCAATAGAGAATTTACCAAAACTCCAACCCAAAAAAGATTTAAGATTATCATAGTTTTGTAACATGCAAATTTCCTCTCATCACGTCTCCTCTCGCAAAGAAAATCAATAGAGGCTTGCAGGCAGAAAGAGATAGAAATAAGAATGTGCACGCGCCAGATAAGGATAGAAGATCAGCCTCTTTCCCCTGCACATGTTAGCGGTGTGGAAATCGGGAGATGGGAGATATCAAACTTTAATTTTCACGCGATTTTCTTCTTTATGTTTAAAACTTTTAGGTGGAAAATGGAATTGCTTCTGACATTCATTCTGTTTTCCAAGTATTTTCGACTCTATGAGTATCGGAGGAAAACCGAACTTATTTTGTAGGAGTTAGGGTGGTTATTGCTAAAGTGAAAGAGAGCAGGCCAATTTTCCAATGTAATTGGTAGTGATTTAATAATGGTGACAAATGACGCAATCGCTTAATTTCAGCGTGGCGACGTTTTAATTGTTTTTATTAGCGGTAGTTAGGCAAAATGGCGCAAAATTTTGAGGAAAATTAGGTTATTTGATAGAATTTTCGTTATTGCTTCTGTTTTTTGAAGCGTGATAAAATTTAATGTTTATTTTTGGTTAAATTGACCGATTCATCATCACCGAACGTTAGCTTATTGAAACTAGAAATATTATTTTTGGATTTGTAAGCAACAAGAAAGGGTTTTGCGAGATTTTTATGAAAAAATTGGGTAAACCGTTACCTATATCCCGAACGAAAAGCAATGGCTCTCAAGAGTACCTACTGTAGAAAAAGAGTAAAGAACATAGTACTAACACAAAATAAAAAGCGCCGCCGCTATACGTAATTTGTGGTAGGTATTAACACTAATATAAGATACAAAGATCTTCCTATTTTCATTTAGATGCGAATTGAACTTTGAACCAAATGTTTTCTAGTTTTCATTTGTGTTTTCTGTGTAGCTCATTAAAATGTGTCATTTCTTTATGTAAATACTAGCACAGCAGCCTTCGCTTCCCTTTCCCGTGGGTATGCGGTATTTTCTCGCGGTAAAATGTAGCCTATATTCTTTCCCAATATATATTTTAGATTTGTACCAATTTGCATCAAGATCAGATCAGTGGTTTCGGAGCCAATTCAATGAAAACAAACAAATCTTTCCTGTTTTTTATATTAGAATAGATGTAAGATCAAATTCTAAAAATATAAAGTGCTAGATGTAACATTTTAGCAATTTACTTTCATACTTTAAATATTCGATCCACATAGCATTAAATTTTGTTGCAAAGGGCTAAATTTTCACAGAATATAAAAGTAATATTACCGAGCATACATCACCACAGATAAGGGATAGCAACACCATCAAATTTTGGGGTGATGTGGGACAAATCATAGCCCATATCTCCCGGGGGATCTCGGGGTAAAATTGGTTGAAACCACTATTAATTTGTAGATCATGTGGGTAGATAGGGCTAAGTGAAGATCATGATTGATCATAAAGTTTTTAGAATTAGAAGTAATTGTGTTAAATGGGGGAGAGATTGGACGATTTTATTATCATTTATTAGTCGTATTAAATTTAATATTTTCACCTTTTAATTAATCACTATGTCTTTGTTGTGCGTATTTTAGAAAGAAAATGAAATAAAAAAATAGGTTAGGAATTTCAGAGCAAACTAATCAAATGAATATTCATAAACTAACGCGACAGGGGCAAATACAAAGGCAAATACCTAAATCCCTAAATCTTAACAATAATGCAAATTTTAACATAGTGTTACATTTATTAAAATTTAAACATAGCAGTAAAATAAATTAGTATGACAAAGCCAAATTTAAACAGACAGAGTTGACTAATAATTAAAATTATCTTTAATCACACCCATAGTTCCGTGTCTCAAGTCTTCAATCAAAACGACACCCGTGAACAAATTCCAAAGTCGTTAGGTTGGCCAAAACGAGAGATGGCTGGCACAGTCGTGTCGCGCGGGACTTGACTCTTGTAAACACACGGGGACTATTAAACCGCGCGGCTGAACCGCATGTTCGGCATCGGCATACACGACATACGAGTACATGAAATGACGATAAAATCTTCACTTAGTACCTGGTTTGCCATGATTTTCATCCCCGTGAATTATGTCTAATTTGTTTTTATGTATTCAGTTATTATCTGTTTTGTAGTTGTTATTATATTACCTATCATGGGGCGCTTCATTCCATACTGTAATTTTTACAGGTTAACTCTTCAGTTTATAGTTTTTACGTGCAGCCTTAAAAATATCGGGACACTTCTATTCATGTTCATACTAAGCTCAATTTAGTCTATCCTTGTTTCTTTCTTGTTTGTAAAGAGTGGATTAGATTGTCAAGGAGGCGCAAGTTTGAACCTTATAGAACTGCGTAATTTTTTTTGTAGAGATAATTTTCATAACGAACAATATCCTTAAAAGTCCTTAAACATTTTTGTATTCTACAACCACACGACTTGTAATTACGGTATTTTCAGGCGGCTTCGTTCAAAATCCCCGTCCGTATGTCCCGTTTCGCCGCAAGGAAGGCTATCCGCGTTTTGACTCGCAAATGTCGTCGTCCGCAGCCACCACTAACTTAACGCGATAGATATCGATGAAAAACACGGGCATATTTGGTTAACAGTCCCGCTTACAACATTGCTAAAGGTGTGTTCATGGAGAATGTAAAATTCACTTCGTCTGTGATTTTGTTGTAGGATTTGGTTTTAGCTAACATAATAAACTGTGCCTTTTACAATTTTATGTGACTCTTATCCAGTCATAACGTCTTTCGGAAGATAAATCGAAGTCGGGCTTAAAAAAACCATGATAATTCTATCTATATGTATAAAAGAAATAAGTTTCTCAACAGATTTAAATTTGAGAATTCTATTAAAAAAAATTGTGGACAACAATTTATTTCTTTGAGGCTTTCGAGCTTTCTAAACTCGCATTATATATTATTTATACGGGTCTTATACGCGATAATTTAAAATAGGCGTCGTGACCCGTGTAAATCTAGTTAGAGCTTAACTCTCGTATTTAACCAGCTATTACTGTTAAATTTAAGACGTAATACCTGATCCATAAGTTATAGACTGTATACTATGCATACACTATAACTTTCTCCATCAAATATATTTTTCTTTTAAAGCCCTTTTTCGCCCTGAACGGCCCCTAACCCCCAGAGCGCGATTATACGCCGCCTTTTAGAGGTGCGCGAGAGTGGATTTGAAAACAATCGTGCGCGTGATTGACGGCCGTCGCGACGTGTAAACACAAATAAATGACCTTTGCGACCGCATAGCAAGCTTGACTCCGCTTCTACTGACATTTGAAAGATCTCTGAAGCGTTTTACAAAGTTTGAAATGCGTTTCTTACTTCCTGAGTAATCAGTCTTCTTCTTTTCGAGTCGACAGCAAATTCAGTCTCGGTCTAAAACCAGCTACACTCTAGCGTTGTCAGTAGGCTTCATCAAGTCCCCTCGTGTGCAGGCGACAGGGCAAGAAGGGCAGCTAATGAGATGGTCCATGTTCTGGGAATTCTACACTCCAAGCATCGACAAGTCTGTAGGCCTACTATGTAAGTAGCGACAGGCTCGAGAAGCTATCAAACGCGATATATTGACAGAATTTCTATGGCTCTAATGTCACTATGTCGCGTTTGACAGCTTCTCAAGCCTGTCGCTACTAACATAGTAGGCCTACAGGTATCAGTTAAAAATGTTATTAAGATTAGGACTTGAACATAAAGCTTCCTGTAAAACACCAAGTGATCTCTTTGATAAATCATTGTAATGGTCACATAGATCACTATAATCAACCAATTTCTAAATTCGAATAACGAATAGCTTTTTTATCAATCGATATTCAAAATAAAGGAGGTTCTCTGTAAACTGTGGTAAATCATTTTTAACTTTTTTAATAGCGAATCAATTTAAATTTAAAAGCAGCCCGATACGAACAAGTATTTTGAATTTTATGTCACAAATTATCATATGGCGGAAACTGTCTGCTTATCTGATGCTAAGATGTTATCTGCATCAGACGTGGCATCCTGAGGGGTCTAAAAAAAGTACCTATAGGTATACTTAGATGTGCCGTTGCCGGGAAATTTCCGTTCCCAGGAATATTCCCAACGAAATTTGCCGTTCAAGCTGGCTAGATGTGGTAGACCGGGTTGGTGTTTTCCGGTTAAGTACCTAACGACCCGACCGACCCTACATATCTCACTGACTCGTCCTAGATGGCCTCAAACGGAAAGTAGCATTCTTAGTGTGGGAATATTCTTGGTAATGGCACATCACTCTACTTTATGTAACCCAAAATATGTAAAGAGTTGAGGGAGGCCTTTACCCAGCAGTGGGTTCAAGGATAATAAAAAAAAACAAAACAAATCTTGCTAATTTTAAAGAAGACAAGATTACTTTTCTCTGTTTGGAGTTGTATAATTAACAACAATTACCTAAATACAAATAAAAAAGCAACTTCTAATTGGTTAAGGAGCCAAAAAACCAAGCATGTTCCAAAACAATAGCATTACTTAGGAAATACCTTACAAATCGAAAGTTATCTGCAAAAAGAGAAAAGCTGCAACGTGTTGACAACAGATGCCGTTATACGAGATTTGCTCTTTTTGGCACTTGTTTGCATTATTTTGGTTGTTTTTTAGTCTTTTTTAAGTTCTTTGTTTGAAAGTTTAAGAACCGTTAGGCACGTGGAGTGAAATTGGTCAACATTTTTTTAAGGATTTCTTAGTGTTGGTTATTCTTAGAGCTGTATGGTTGGATTAGAATTAAAAGAAAATAGTGAATTTCTTAGAAATTCGTATTTACAGAGAGCTTAGAGAGCCAGTATTTGAGCTTTAGGGAAAATTAAAAAAAGGTCTTTTATTCAATTAAAAGTAAAAAAGAGAAGGTAAACAGCAAAGAGAGAAGGATAGAAGTATGTAAATCTCTCAAATCTAAATTTAAACATATTTTAAATAAAACATATATTTTCTATGACGAAGAAGTTGCACATACTCTAGTTATAATTTGCTATTTAAATAATATTTAAAAATTTAACCACTTTTTATCATAAATAATTATTTTTTTATCTTCAGTTTAAGTCCTTTATTTTGCCCAAAACACAGGGATTTACCCTAGCTTGTGCACGTAATTTAGTTTTGTTCAGTGTTGAAAACAACACTCTTTTCAGTATCATTATTTTGTAAATTTTGTATTTTTGAAACCAACTGCTATACCTATTATAAAAAAATAACTTATTATAAATGATAAACTATATCACTCAGTGATATTAACTCCAATTTCATAACTACACTCTCGTCACCCCTCAACTTAGAACTCAAAAATAAAACACCAGCCACTTAAAGCGAACCGATTACCTCCCATACATTTATGATTAGATTATCCGACCCCATAACTCGTGTCTCGCTTACCATAACAACCCCTAGGGGACAACCTGCCCGTATCTCCCCTTGCAGGGGTTACCCGCCCCATACGCCAGGGGTTTGCCACCCCATGGCAGATTTTTTACACAGAATTGCGTTTATGGCGGCAGATCGGATGTCTCAATTATGTGGCAAATTATTCATGGCTTTTGTATGGGTTTTGTGAGTGTTAGAAGAGTATAGATTTAGGTTTTAGTTGTGGAGCAGAATTTTGGATAGCAATGTAGTGTAAAGAATTTTTGATGTTTACTGGACCTGATAATTTTTTTTAAATTGGTACCTAATTAAAATAATTAGTAACCGCATTTAGATTTTTTATAAAGTTAGTTTGAGAGTAGAATTAAAGGAAAAAACACATTATTGAATGTATTCTGAAAATGAGAAATAATTCATGAAAAGGAGCTAACAGATTTGATGTGACTTTTTGCATGATAATAATAAAGGAGAGAGGCCACATTTAATACAAAAAAAACATTGATAGACCTATAGATCCAAAAATCATTGATAAATACACATAAGGACTATGAAAAAACATCTGGTATAAAATAATCTAAACGAACATTTTCGCCTTACAACCATTTTGATTTTTACTTTAAAAAACTTTTTGCTCTATTTAGTTTCCCACTGGGGTATTGTCAAATAATTCCTAATTAAATGGATTTTCAGCTTTCTCCCGTTACTCGTTGACAGCATAATTCCGTCCGTCCGTCCGTCCGTCCGTCAGTATGTGGACAAAAAGCAACTCCTAATGAAGTTATTCGCACTGCCATGGAATTTGGCGACAAAAAGTCGGTTAGATTGCTTGCACCAGCTCGAACAAAACAGCTTTTGATCCTGATTTAGTTTTGAGGTTATTTCAAGTAATTTATTGTCTGTTTTTGTTTGTGTAAGAATAGAATAAAAGCAAACTAAAAAAAAATATTTTTCGATTTTTTTAATTCATTATTAGCTCATCAGAACACTTAATGACGTCTTATAAGAAGCTAAAAAGCTTTGCTCAAAGCAAAACTGGATCTCGGCTCAAACGAATGTACTAAAAGGGACACAACAAACAATCTAAAAGAGGCGATGCGATATCAGTTTGAACATAATCTGACGGTTTTGCGCAATGTGTGTGCTGCTGTGGAGAAGAACCCGCCTGTGGTTCCCCTGCTTAGAATTGTACCAACCTAACGTGTAAGGCGTAGACCAGTAAGGTTACCCTGAAGGCACCGTTCACTTATGTAACCAACTATATATCGATCTCCGTCTGGTAGGTACTTATATGGCAATCTACGATTCCAACAAGGACGCATAATGTAGTGAAAGATACTAAATAATGTTTCGGAGCACACGTTAAAAATATTTTGCCTTGGCGCACCTGGAAGAAATTTTCGCGCTTGTTAGATCATTGCTGGTGAATCTTTAATTCCCCGAAAAGTAAGATCACCATTAGAGACATCTTTTATGCTATTTTAGTTGTACATTTGCAATTTGATCCCCGTGATTGTAAAAAAACTGGAATACTATTAAGCAAATACAAGTAAATTGAAATCGAAATGTGCATTTCTTACCCCACTGGTACTTATACCATATCAAACCTAAATTAGCTTTTAAAATGGCTCCTAAAGCTTCTCATAAAACTAAACGACTTACTAAAATTGTTTTTAGGCTATAAAATTAAATGTGCTTTTAAAAGATTTTAATTCTAGCGTTCGCCAATGGGCCTGTAGTTAGCAAAAACCTCTACTATCGCTACACCCGATCACTACGGTGTTTAGCAAATAGGATTATAAATTAAACATAAAAATCGCTAGCGCGACTGAGAAAAAACGTCTCCTGTGAGGAAACAGGGACAGACTCAGAAGTTAAAAGAGGGGTCAAACCTAGAAATATTTTACTAAGGTAGACACGACCAATGCATGCTTTGAATCAAAGTGACATTGGTTGACCATACTGTCTTAGTTTTTTTTCCCTTGTGTGGGTTGTCTGTAAGGTATTGATCATGTTGCGATTTACCGGAACCTCTCACAATTCAACACCGATATCAATTTCAAAAAAAGTGGTTGAAACGCGTGGTAAGCTTTGTCTTAATTTCATGGTCAACTATGAATTCTGAAAGCTATGTCCTAACTCCATATTGTTATAACAGACAACTCAACTGTCCACTGCAGGTAGGTTTATCGACACTCGCACTACAAGCAACGAAGTTGGTTGTCTAGCTAACATACACAAACATGGATTTTTTTCACAGGTCTTTCACAATGTATTCTCACGGAGCGTAAGCACTGTGTCAAACTAGAAATCCCTTACCTAGCTGTCAAAATACCGTAATAAACCCGCCATATTGAAATAATCGTCCAGTACACACGTCAAACTATGTCTGATGTATGTTGTAAACTGTTGTATGTTTATGTGTCATGCTAAACGGGGGGCTGTCATTGATGTCAAAGTCGATGGGCGATTGTTTTAGTTCGAGGGTCAACGAGGCTCCCTTGATCAGCCCCTGTCAGCCAATGGTCATAAATCGGCACATCATCTGGAATGTGCGGTATAATTTTACAAATGTCTCGGGCCCATTACGCCGCTTTCACAGGTTTTTCTGAGCAGCTCATGAATTGGGGAACACGCGGTGCTGTCTTTTATCTTGGGTGCTGGTGTAAAGCAGGAAAGTTGGGTTAGCTTTTTGGATAGCGGTTCAAGGGGTTTGAAGATGATTCGGACGTTCCTTGCTGAACTTTAACAGTAGCATTCCTCGGAGGTGTCCCTTCTACGTAACGCTATTTACGGTCTGCTGCAGGGACAATTTGACCCCCCTTACCCTCAGGCGTCGTCTCTTTCACGACGTTTTTCCGTATCAACGCGTTAGGCCTAGGTCTGAGACTCCCTCGAGCCGCCCCTAGACGCGTTGGTACATGACTACCTACTTTGGGGTTGAGTCTTCCGCTCCCCCACATGTTCGGTAAAGCTTGATACGTCGTGCTTTGCGACACAAGCATAGGTCAATAAAAAAAGAATTACCCCTTTTATCCTTTTGTTAGTTGCTGGCTACTAAGAGAGGATCAGTTGTCTATGTAGCAGACTTCTAATAATGACAGAAAGACGATATTTGGTACACGACACGAGTTGATTTTCCCGTGGAATGCCGCCGAATAAAGAAAACTGCATATTTACACTACACTACATATTCTTCAAATTGCATATTTTTCGTTTGCACTCTTTGTTATTGATTAATCAAATTGTATAAAATAATAAGATTTGTAAAATATTTTTGAAAAGATGCAACGCCTGTGGAGTTTCTTCCGGCGGGTTCTTCTCCACAGAAGACAGCCAAATTGTGAACCCGCCTCGACGTCGAAAAGTGATTTGTAAAATCTTACTTCGAATAAAACATTTTTCATTTTCATTCATTTTTCATTTTAATTTTCATTTTCATTTTCATTTTCAAAACAATTTCAACCTTAGTTTTTCTTACTATGGTTGTATTTTCACTGTGGTAAAAGAGGTGTTTGTGCACATCTTTGCCGTCACATTTTAGAGTTGTTCATAATGAAGCTCTGCTCTTGCCGTTAGGGAATAGAGTGGTTATTTAATTATATTTATTTATGTTTCTAGAATTGAGGGACCTTGAATAGAAGGGGAATTGAGGGAGGGAGGGAGGGGTGTTTCCAATATACGACCGCTCTTGTGAAATCTTTCCCAACTTACCCCAAACCCGATATGTATTTATTTATGAGGCGCGCGTCTCGATGTCTGCTCGGACGCGTTTTTGCGCGCAAAGCCCTGCGCGTTCGCGCTCACGGGAGATTTGTACACGAGATCTGATGCGCGCCTAATTTGGCCAGCATGTGTGTTTCGATTCCAAATATTTAGTTCAACAGAAATAAAACAATAGGTGGTTCTATTTATGTACTTGAATCGGATGCTACTACTTGTCGAGTTGGTTTCAACAATCCCCTCTAACATGCCCGGTCCACGCGTGACAGACATAATTTTGTCGTGCGTATTCTCTTATCCTATTGGAGGATATTTCAATATGGCGGGTTTTGTGACAGTTAGCTGTGTGACAAATTTTTGTCATAGCACTGCATGTTACGGGGGCTGGTGTCAGAAACAAGAGTCTCTGGTGTCAGAATTTATGTTCTGCTCAGTAACCGATAGTATTAAACCAAATAATACTAACCAATTTATTATTAAAAAATATTTTTTGGTGTTTTTCTTATCAGCTGTACTAATAATTAACTTAAAATATAGTACTAAATTGTTAAATTGCAGCGCCTTCACGGGGTCTCGCTGTACTGAAATCCGTAAGAGACCCCCGCACTAGCGTCTTTGCGTCTTTTGAGTTTTTTTTTTAATTGACCTATGCTTGTGTCGAAAAGGTACGACGGATCAAGCTTCACCGGACTTGCGGGGGAGCGGAAGACTCTACCCCAAAAAAAAGGTCATATACCAACGCGTCTAGGGGCGGCTCAAGGGAGCCTCGGGCCACGGCCTAGCGCGTTGATATTGAAAAACATCGTGAAGGAGACGACGCCTGAGGGGGTCTTTTGAACGTCGACGCCGTGCGTCGCGCTTACAATCATAGGCAGCAAACCGAGTGAAACAAAACACGGACGCGGATGATTGAAAGACGCTAGTGTGGGGTTGTCTAAAATGTCTAAATCAATATCACCGACCAAGGCTTTTCTTCCAAATTCTGAACCGTCGTCGTTGTAAGGCAAACATTATTATCATTATTAATGTTGCGTTTTAGGCCACCTTTTCAGTTGTCATATTTTCTAGTTGGCATTTTTATATTATAGTCGACAAACTTGTGCAATGGCTTAACAGTGACTTTTTTTATTCAGCCTTCAGTCAGCCTGAAAGTGAAATTTATTCGACTCTCCCTGTCTGTCTGTGACATCGTAGCTCCTAAACGGATGCGCTGATATTGATCCAGTTTTTTTTTGTTTGCAAGGTGTCACAATCGAAAGTATTCTTAGCTATGACCCAAGGAAATATCTTCAGACTTCAGCTCTTTTTTAGTTGTTGAAAGGATCATGTTACGGTTTTGTATTGGGGGTTATTAATTTTTTTTAATTAATGATATTCATACCCATTATCATATTGATTTGATTTTTTCCCGCCGGGATTCGAACCTCCGACAGCTCAACCGTACAAGTTAGTGTAAAACCCTCTTACGGGCCTCACAACTAATTAAAGGCAAACACTAAGCGGCCCCTAATTACTTGTGCCCAACACCGAAAAATACCTACGTCGCTTAAATATAAATTAATTAAGACATTTCGAGTCGAGATCGAATCTCGAATACCGATCGACTGTTTCGTTACGGCTCGGATTCACATGTCGAGAATAGGGGTGGGGCGACTAAAGAGTCAGTGAGTCGACTCATTGTTTCAGTGAGCTCTGGGATGGGTCCGGCAGTTACTCCTTTATGCTACGCCCCCGTTTTAAAATTCAGTATTATCGACAGGACTAAATAAAAAAAATCAAGTATAAGAGCTTTTCAAAAAAAAAAATCAAGGGCGTCCCTGCCAAAGGCGTGCCGGAATGGGGGAGTAAAGCCGGATGGTTGGTTGGGATGGGTTTGAGCTGAGACTTGAGTCAACTCAAGAGCTACCCGTAAACTACAGAGTTAATGAATTGACTCATGTTTTGGCTGACCTGAAAAGAGTTAGTGAAAGTATGAATGCTTTTTATAAGGACTAGGATGAGTTGACTCATAAGGACCCCATGAAACGAGACTATTTGCTACTTTTAGTATGACGATTTCTTTTCTTATATTTTAATGGACTGAAATTAAATACACGCATTTAAATAATTATATCAAATGAATGACACAAACTTAAAACACCGGCCAAGTTACAACTCGAGCGGCCATCACTAGCCGTTATCGTATAAAATAAATATAATGCGGGATAAAATAAATTCCCGAAGGCGCTGCGCGAGCATTCCCCGGCCAATTAGTTTATTGGGCGACACATGCCCTTCCCGGAACGACGAGATATCATCTCTTAAAGGTCTGCGCACATACAGCGCTACTACTGGGGTCTAGCATTATGTTTCACGCGTCGAAGATATTTCAGTATGGCGGGTTTCTGTACTAATATGTATTATAAAGAGGACAGGTTTGATTGTTTGTTTGTTTGCATCGAATAGGCTCCGAAACTACTGAACCAATTTCGAAAATTCTTTCACTGTTGAGTAGCTACATGAGCTCTGAGTAACAGAGGCTATATTTTATTTAAAAAATGGGATCCTTTCTAAAACTTAAAAATATATAGGTGTGAAAAAAATACCTAAAATATTCCCAATAAATTGAATAGGCTCCGAAACTACTAAACCGATTTTGAAGAGACCTGGCTCAAAGATAGAATAGTCCTTGCGGAAGAACATAGGCTAACTTTTACCGGAAAATTCCTCATTCCCACCTGCCTGTGGGGTCACTATGTATGTAGAAGCTTAGAAGCGTAAGAAAGTGACAAACATGATAAACGAAACATAGTGACATATAAGGATCATATAAAACCTACTTAATATACTTAAAAATATCGCCTGACTTTTTCATAATACGTGCGATGACGTGACTATAATGAAAAAATATGGGAAGACCTTTAACCGTCTAAGCCCAAAGCGGGCGTTAATATGCCTATAAGCATATACATCTCCCTAATAATAATATCTAACATCATTCTACACTGCGCGTCTGCCTGTCCTCAAAAAACAACGCGCTATCATCTCCGTAGCCAATTAATAAGCAAACCCTCTCATTCTTATTGTAATGTTTTGTTAAACATCTAAATTTGGGGTTTCGAAAAAGAAAAAAAACGGGCCCATCTTGTTAGTCCGATCTCAAGTTATATTTATTTTGACAGCAGCTGTAAATCGGTCCTTTTTGTGGGCCCAAAGATTAATCGGCTATTATTCCAGTAATTTTAATAGAAGAAGGTGTTGGTTGTTTAGAAACTTGGCCCACATTTTAGGGTTCCCTTTGTGTGATAGTTCAAAGGTTTTTTTATAGTGTTATGTGTGGCGAATAATATTGAACAGACAGTCCGCTTGTCTTAGAAAAAATGCGATTTTTGTTGTACCTATATATTTTATCTTATTTCTAGCTACTATCAAAGGAATAAAGACATCAGTGGCTTGTGTCTAGGGACATTGTTTCATTCGGGAGGCACGACATAAAGTTTCTGCACTTACCAATGTGTTTTCGGTTTTCAAATTCATACCTATGTACAGAAGCCAGCACAATATGCCGGTTGGACGAGTTATTCCTAACGAATCCCAACATCAAATCCCACATCGAATTTAATTTCCTAACGGATCCCCCATACATTTTGTTATTCCTAACCGATCCCCATTTACCTATACCTAAAACGTTACTGAAAACATTACATAAACATTTGGACTGCGAAATTCACCCCTACCGCTACGGAATACAAGCGCTCTCAAGGTCACTATGTCCAGCCATGTGCTGGCTACTGTGCTTTTATTCGAAGCTTTTACGGTTAAGAGTTTTCCTTGTGAGGAAACCTGAATATGTATTCAGAGGTTGTATAGACTTTAGTCGATAGCTTTTGTGATGAGCACTTGTGTTTGCCTTAAGTTTGGATGTTATCATTTATACAGACATACATACATACATACATACAGTCACTCCTCTTTCCCGGAGGGGTAGGCAGAGGCCATTTCCTTCCACTTGCTACGATCCAGACTACTTCTTTCGCTTCATCCACATTCATTGAACTCATCATGCAAGCTCGTCGGTTTAGAGTACTCCTGACCTGACCTTTTGTCAGAACGTCCAGATTTGTTATAATTATAATGTATGTATGTGTATGTGTGTATTTATTTATACAGTTACTAGCTTTCCGCCCCGCGGCGTCTCCTGCTTTAACAGTTTTTCCCGTGGGAATGATGTGATTTCTCGCGGTAAAGAAAGCCTATGTGTTATTCTGATTTATAGGCCATATTATTCTTAAGTTTCATTAAAATATATTAAGTAGTTTTTGCGTGAAAGAGTAACAATCATCCATAGTCACATAAACTTTCGCGTTTATAATATTAGAAGGATGTATATATGTTTTGGTTTTGCCTAGTTTGGGGTCAGTTGGCCGTGTGTGACATATTCCTACATATTATCACTACATAGTATAAAACAAAGTCGCTTTCTCTGTCCCTTTGTCCCTATGTTCCTATATCCCTAAGTATGCTTAAATCTTTAAAACTACGCAACGGATTTTGATGTGATTTTTTTAATAGATAGAGTGATTCAAGAGGAAGGTTTATATGTATAATACATGCATTAAGGATAACCGACAATAACCATTTTCCCGTGCGGAGCCGGGGCGGGTCGCTACTCGTAGTTTATTTAATAAAAAATATATTTATGTTTAATGCATGTAAAACTACAATGTGGCTTGCTTACCAGGCCAGCATAAATGTGAAGGTCTGTTTTAAATGGCCAATCAACTCATAATGAGGGTTTATGAGGTCGAATATTGATTTAATTTTAGTAATAAAAGAGTTCTGAGAAGGTTTCATTATGAATCAAGAGTGTATTTAAAGACTGAAATATTTATGGCCCTAATTTGTTGAAAGAAGTCAATAGTAGTGAATAATGATTAATTTCAATTCTTCGGCGAAAGAGTTTCTTCCGGCGAGTTCTTCTCCACAGAAGACAGCCAAATTGTGAACTCGCCTCGACGTCGAAAAGTGATTTGTAAAATCTTACTTCGAATAAAACATATTTCATTTCATTAAAACATATTTCATTTCATTCATTTAATTTCATTTCAATTTAGGCGGACAAGGCCAATTTCTACTCATTAGAATGAAGTTATTTATATTTCCCATTCTCGTGGTCTGTGGTATTTGTGATTTAAATATACACTGTGTTTTACTGTTTGTTTATACGCAACATAGTAGTACCATGGTCCAAGAAAACAAGGTCTTGCAAATAGACCACGTGACTGACACAAGCCTACGTCATTTCTACGTCATTTTGCCTATTCATCCTTGTCGAATGCGTGTAATAGACAAGGATAAACATCGCAAAATGACGTAGGCTTGTGTCAGTCACGTGGTCTATTTGCAAGACCTTGTTTTCTTGGACCATGAGTAGTACTTATGAAATTGAACAACTTTCCGGGTCAGGTTGAAATCCCAAAAATAATTTTCAACTTTTCATATAAACTTACTGAAGTGACCGTGACCGGCCACTTTGTGTGACAAATTGAATTTTGAGGTTTATTTAATACTAGCGACCCGCCCCGGCTCCGCACGGGAAAATGGTTATTGTGGGTTATTCTTGAGTATATTATGCATGTATTATAAATATAAACCTTCCTCTTGAATCCCTCTATCTATTAAAAAAAACCGCATCAAAATCCGTTGCGTAGTTTTAAAGATTTAAGCGTACCTACAAAGGGAGGGACATAGGGAGTGACATAGGGACAGAGAAAGCGACTTTGTTTTATACTATGTAATGTAGTGATAGTGATAGTGATAGTGATGGTGATAGTGATAGTGATGCTAGTAGAACTCATGTTCTTTTACTTAAATGCTGCCAGATCTGCGTTGTTGATTTATTTTATACAGATGTTGTGTGGTGAAGTATATTTTATTATATTATTTTCTATAGAAATTAACTACATAATACGATTCAACCAATCCGGCACCGAACGTCCAATTCCGTGAACGCCCACTTCCCTCAACGGCCAGATCCTTTATCGACCTTTTACTCGAACGGCGACCAGAACTTACGTTAGTAACTACCAACTGACCGTTTCCTCGAAGGGCCACATCCTCAAACGGCCATCAACCGTCAACATACCGCATTCAAATTTTTCTTTGACAGAACCATGGTCGAACCTTGTTTGTGTGTGACCACGTGACTGACACGAGCCCACGTCATTTCTACGTCATTTTGCCTATTCATCCTTGTCGAATGCGTGTAATAGACAAGGATGTACAGAGCAAAATGACGTAGGCTTGTGTCAGTCTCGTGGTCTAACGGTTAGACCTTGTTTTCTTGGACCATGGACAGAACCCTACCCTCCACCACCCGTCTCCACTCGCTTGCGGGTACTTGTATAAAAGTGCTTGTTAGCCTATAACAAACACTGTTTGTTCCGGTATGTCCATACACGATTAATGCTCTAAGATAGTCGCCTGTCCACTGGACAGATTTATTTTCTTCGGATATTGTTTGGTGCAAGTCAAGAGATTTTCACGGTTATCGAAGATAGTGTATAAGTTATGAGTTATAAGGTAAAGCTTACAAACTATGGTGTCAGTATTATTGAGATGTTTGAAGCCGCTTGCTTGCTTATCGAGTAGCGTTTTGAGGTTAACCTACCTTACAAACCCTGGTGTCGGAATTATAATATCGCCTTAGGCTTCCGACATGGCTCCTATAACGACTACATCCGTAGATAGTACCGGGACAACGGCTTTACGTGCTTTTTGAAGCACGGAATTATCTTTCTTTTCGGCTAATCAGATGATTCAGCCTGCAATGTCCTAAACAAACTGTGGAAAGTCTTATATAGTGATATTTGTTCGACGAGTCCCCACCGGGATTCGAACCCAGAAACTCCGTAACGTCAGGCGAGCTTTTGACCACTCGACCACGGACGCTGTTTGAATTCTTAATCAATTTTGGATACGACAACATAAAAAATTTGGAGCTGAAGCTCCGGTGTTTTTTGATTGCAATAAAAAATAGTTAATTATTTTACTGGTATGCACAAAATTGTTTTGATTTTTACATTGCGAGTTAAAAGTGGCCAGTTTTTCAGTTAATTCCTGAATGCTACTGCGGTGAAGGAAATCACCATCAGGAAAACAGCACGCACACACCTACGCAGTAATTCAAAGGTTGTGTGTGAAGGTGACCAACCAGCACTTGGTTAGAGGTCGACTAAGGCCTATACAGACGGTTTTTCTTTTCCGTTTTGGCTTTTATGTTAATTGTTCACTTACCGCTGTCGCTTATAAATCGCGTCGTTCTCAGCGTGTGATCAATTTGGGGCCGACTTCACAGCAGTTTGTTAATACGCGTCCCGAGCCGAGAACTAATAATATTGGCTTGTAATTAATTGTGCTCGTGATTTACACGTTATAAGCTGTTTGGAGTTATAAGGTGCGATTAAACTACGTTAAGACGACTCTACAATATGACTTAGTTTATTACTTTTTCAACAGATGTCGTCTGTTTGCGTATCAGACGTCGGATTTTTTTATATTTTTTTATTTGACCTATGCTTGTGTCGAAAAGGTACGACCAATCAAGCTTCACCGAACTTGAAGACGTCGGTATATCTTTTATTCTAATTTAGTTTCTAATTTGATGTATGCCTTATTCGTCAAATTAGAAATTATTTTTATTACATATTTCAGGAAAATGGTCGAAGGCAGTTTTGTGTTTTATAATAAACGCCGGGCGCCCGCCTTTTTTTGTAACGTATTTAAGTTTGAGGGGACAATTATAAGGAAAACTAAGGTTAGTTTCAACAGGTAACTTATCACCACAAAATCCTACCAATCTGGCCACCATATTGCCAGAAACTACCAAAACTACCAAAACAGTGGTCTATAAAACCAATACCACCAACCATCCAACCATTCCTACCAATACTACCAACTACAATAAACTTGTCACGCACCCCCATAATAAAATAACGATACGATGGTGAACACTGGACTGATCATTTTGATCATCCTGTAATTCATCCTTAGAAGTATTTGGTTTTACTACACGGGTCATTTTATTGATTCACTTTAATATTGTACGATTTTTAATAATGTAAATTTGAATTATAAGAAAAATACCTGTATTTATGGTCGCAAGTAGTTTACAATTCTATTTAAGTAACTTTTTTTAAAAAAAATATTTAATAAAATTATTATCACAGCACAATAAAATTAAATAGGTAGGTTATAGGTAGGTATACAAAAGATGAACAATTCTTTAATTGTAAATATTAAATTCACCTGTCAAAAATTTTTATTAAAGGCCGCCCTCACAAGCAATACTTCTTAAAAGTAACTCCGTTCCACACACACAAGGTAAATAGTAACACCAAAAATAATAAATGAGCATGAGACTCCAAATGCAGAATTTATAATTTTATGCACAAAAAAATAATTAAAAATATGGTCGCAAGAAGCAAGTAATCCAGTTGAGGCGCCAATGTAACGTATTTAAGTTTGAGGGGACAATTATAAGGAAAACTAAGGTTAGTTTCAACAGGTAACTTATTTATTTAAAATACTTTGGTTCTAGAAGGTCAGACAATACTAAAATAAATAAAGTTGGGCGCCTTGTCTGTGAATACAGACTATTAAATTACTAAAAGTTAAGTTACTTGAAAATAAGCTCGACCACAATCATAATTTAAAAATGAATCTCAGGAACGTGGGTACATTCAAAGCCTACACCTCACTCCGTGCGACCATAAAGCAAGCGTTGTTTATAATTTATTTAAATGTTTTCTTCCAAACTTAAAACTGCCGTTAATACTCAAATTATAAAATTGATCAATAGAAGTCCGCAGTTAAAATCAGCATTCTAGTTGATGCTTCCTACACACATGTACTTCACCCAGAAAGACAGCTCCCACAGACGGTGCCGCAGATCAAATGGGCAGCAGATGGGGTGGTAAGGCGGGGTACGTAGGACCTCCTGCCAACAAACACTTCCATATAATAACTGACACGGCAGGTACCTACGCTTCACTTGTAAAAGAATTTGATAAAAACTCACCAAAGGAGGTAAAAAGAGAAATTTGGGCCGGGGGGCAGCAAGCTCCCAAACAGGCCCCGACAGATGCTTTCTTTCTGGACAGCGCCTCCAGTTCCCTTCTGGAATAATTCAGAACAACCCTTGTAAGATTTTTTTCACAACCACCTACACTAAGAATGTTAATGTTCCAATTTGTACTGAAATTATGTTGGGATTTACACTACAGAACCCTGAAAAAGGTGGCACATAACAAAAGAGAAGAACTCACCACCGGGGAAAACGAATTCCGCTTGAATTTCTTAAAATAACGATGTCGACCCGGCGGGATCTTCAGACGCTGTCCAGACACGCCGCTCCAACTGAAAAGAACCAAACATTTGCTAAGTTGCAAGCACACCTAACAATGGATTAAAGCTGAACGCCTTTCATGGGCTGCACTGAATAATTCTTACCTGAAACCCAAGAGATGTTGCTCGTAGCGGAGCGAAGTGAAAAAAGACCGAATTTTCATTGTGACAAAGGAATTCGACTGGGATAACGACCCGACCAAAAATTGCGAAAAGCGGTGAATCTAATGACAACTGAACCCAACGAAAACTGTCACTACTAACATCAGAAAATGTTTCTTTTAGACAAAACCTTACAAGACGGCGAAGCCAAGTCACATTATAAATGATTTTTTAATTAAACTCAACTACCGAAATTAATATTAACATATTTAAAACTACATTCCAATCGATACTCTCAATTTAACCAGAAGGCTCCGGCAACACCAACAAATGTCACAACTGACACAAGTGCGTTCCGAGATGCACGCAGCACGTTCCGAAAAACAGCGTTACAATAATAGTTTAGAAATAGTTTGAATAGAACAGAACAAAATAATACTTTATTTCACACTAAAAAAACGGTATGTACTTGGAGTATAATTTACAAAAATCATAGAAAAAGTAAATTCAGGCGACTTTATTACTGAGTAGAAAAAAAACTAACAGTATAGAATTAATTCAAACCGTTGATAATTGATTCCTTTTGGATAATGTCACCACTGACATAAAGATTCTCGTAACTAGTGTCATAAAAACAACTCAATATTAAACTGAACATTTAGAACTTTGTTAACCCTGAAAGGGTTTAAATTGGCTAGCTAAGAAAAATCTTTTTCTTTTATAGAGAGCAGTATTTTTATTTTTGTGTTAATTAACTCAGGGAGTGGGTGGTGGCCTTGGACCTGCCTTTTATAATGTAAACCACAAAAGAAAATTATTAGGAAAAAAAAATATCTTGAGGTAAGAAAAATATCTTCAGGTAAAACTTATAATCTGCCAGAATCGGAACTAAATTGTTCTGTCAGAATCAGGGCGCCAGTGGTTTATATCATAAAATGGATCAAGACTGTACTGTGTGCAACAAAATAAATACCAGGAAACCTTCTAAAACATATTTAATGTAACATGACAACAATTTAAAAGGTCTAAGAATATCTGGTGAAATAAAAGGATACCTAAAATAACACCGCTGTCTTCACAGAGAACTATTTGTATAACAGTCTCAACAAACAAGGTTACATACTTAAAATTATTAATTACGTTTCACTGTTATGGAGTTAAATGTCCAGCCGTTGGATAAAAAGTAATATAGGTTACCAAACTCACAACGAGTACCTTATGGTTTTAAAGAAACATGTTAATATAAGGTTATCTTTATATAAAGCAGACATGTTTCAAAGGAAATCTAACATTAAATAAAATCTTATGAATAATATAAAATTCTGCAACCATCTTCCGAAGGTAAATCTGAACACAGGTGATTACATGAATAAAAGAAAATCCAAAGTAAGAACTATTGGATAGTTTAAGAAAAGTTTGTTTTATCAATTACCTACATGGTATTGAAATGAAAGGTACGCAGAACTAGTAACCTGGCATTAAAAACGTGGTTTTAAAGAAAACCTTTTAAAGAATATTAGGTAGGTACATAGTACCAGAAACCTAAATGTGGGTGGGGCAAAATCAAATCCCTATATAAAAACCCAGCATAACAACTGCATATAAAAACTTGCATGAAAAAAAACCCTGCATAACAAAAACCTGCGTAAAAACCCTGCAACAAAGAGAAAACTTGTTACAGTGATGAATGTCTTAATAGAAATCTTTAGTTTTGAATTAACATAATATTTCAAAGCACTTACCCATTTCGGGGTTTATATATTTAAGAAACCATGTTGGGACAGAGCCCGGACGACAGCCACCTCAAGATGTCCGCGCCATATCTAAAGAACAAACCACGTGTGTTATCAAAAAGGTTCAAGACCAAACCGCAGAATGAGAATTTGAGATCTCAATAAATATCACAACAGACTTACCGAGGTTTCAATCAATTTTTACTTTAAGAGTCCGGACAGGAAAGGGGCACCTTTCACATACCTATCAAAGAAAAAGAACATCTAATTAGGTAACCAAAAATGTTTTGAAAACAACCATCGAACATGGTATTGAGAATCCATTTGGAAAAATTACACTTACCGGATTTTATATTGTAATTCACTTGATAAAATTTTACATTGTCCTTTGCGGACACAACCAAGGAAGAAAATGAACGAGTCATTCCTCGAATCACTTTGACAGACCGCGCGCTCCGAAACACAACACCAAAACAATCAAGCCAGAATTCTTTTTAAGGAAATAAATTATTTTTAATTTTATTTTAAACAAATTAAGGAAAAACAAAAGGAATAATAATCCATTTGGATAATGGTAGATAACCTGTATTTCCAAGACTAATATTATTGAACATATTTATACGAAAACACTAACTGTCATTTCGACTATTAGAAACGTTCCGAAACTTGACTCCAGTGCTTAAAAAAATTTTAGATTTATGGCTTTGGATACTACCTCTTTTGGAAGAAGTCGAGAATAAAATGAGTTAAAAAAAATTATCAACGCCAATTAATTTGGAAAAACAACTAGTAATTTCTACAAGGTATTATTTTTATCAAATGACAAAAAAACGGTGTTACAACCCTTTACAAGGCAGTGGCCACTATATTGCCACCTAAATTTTAACCCTATACCTTCAACATAAAATCGAAAACGAATGCATTATATAAAGTTGTTTTAATTCAATACTCTTATAGCATTCTACAAATTTAATAATATAAAAATTGCAATATAACGGTTGGTAAAAAAATAACACCGGAAAATTAAGCTCAGAATTGTTAAAATGATTAACAAAATTAACTTTCACACTATTCAAAGTAGCAATACTTAGTGAAATTATGACAATAACAATTTATAAATACCTCCACTTATCTTTTAGTGACTCTACAAAGAAAAAATTAAGTAACAATTAATTTGAAGCCATTTCAAGAAGTATAACAATCAAATGAAGTACAAAAACTAATTGGGCGACACTTTTAGCAACATAATTTTGAGCCTTTCACCAAATAAAAAGGCTTAACTTCAATGGAGAAGTTATAATCAGAAATCAGTTTTTTTTTAAATAAAATACACCTACTAATATTTTCTGTACTGCGTATCATTTTACGTTGGTTCTTGCCACAGATAAAGGGAAGCAGACTAAACATTATTGTATAATACAAAGAATGCCGCGTCTCGCGTCGCATGAATTTCCAATTAAGCTACATAATTTTTGTTGTTTTTCTTTAACATAACTGGTAATATTTGGAACAAAAATAGTAAAGTACGATACTTATGAATGTGAAAGAGTACTTCAGTATACAAACATTCGCAATAACTGTTTATAAATATATTAATTAATTTGGCAATTCAAAAATAAGCTACGAGTGAAAAGTTGCCTCGCGTTCTAAGACCCAAGTCCGGTGAAGCTTGATTGGTCGTAACTTTTCGACACAAGCATAGGTCAATTAAAAAAAAAACGCGTTCGAAGTATGTTATGTTTGGTCTGCCTCCCTTTATATGTCTGTGGTTCTTGCCAACCAATATTGAGGTTGACTGTGTTTAAACTGCTTTGAATAAGTGATAAAAGTAATTTCTTGAATGTTCTCGATTATATTGATATTTCTCGAGTATTACAAAAGATTGCCTTATTGGAAAAAAGCAATCTCATCTCAATAAAGGCGAAAGTATGTTTTTTGTTGATAAGTACCTATTTCGATAATCTGTATATCAGTTATATGTCGTTTGCTTCGCTTTCACACTGAAAACGCTAAACGGATCTGGATTTAATTTTGAAACAGTTAGACCATTAGGCAGTGAACTTATTACAACGTTTTTTCACGGGTCTATACGTGATATGATAATTCTAAATAGGTTAGGTTTTCGACACCTTTTTTGCACTTATTAATTACTAGAATTCCGCGTTAACAGTTTTCCCGTGGGAATGAGGCATTTTCCGTCGGTAAAACGTAACCTATTTTACTCAGGGTGAACGTAGCTTTCTAATAATAGTATGACTATGGTAAACATACTTAATTGTAGACGTAGCTGCGGGTGAAAGTATACATCTCACCAAAAACATTCTGTAAAAAACTAGCCAACTCTCGATGGAGCTGCTTGTTTATCTCTAAAAAGTAATCTCACCAAAAACATTCTGTAAAAAACTAGCCAACTCTCGATGGAGCTGCTTGTTTATCTCTAAAAAGTAATGAAATCTAGACAAAGTCGTACCAAGTCTAAGGTTCATTACTGCGATTTCTTTATTATTATATATAGTTAATGTTGTGTGACTGGGCCGTTGATTTTCCATCGTCAATGAGTAGCGGTTCTGGCGACAGATTGGTGCAATGGAATCATGGAGCACCTGGTTTATAAAACTCCTTGTGTACCCTTCAACAGCCAAGTAACACAACATTAACTATAATAATAAAGAAATCGCAGTAATGAACCTTAGACTTGGTACGACTTTGTCTAGATTTCATTACTTTTTAGAGATAAACAAGCAGCTCCATCGAGAGTTGGCTAGTTTTTTACAGAATGTTTTTGGTGAGATTTCACTTCTTTTTGTAGAAACGTGGGTATATTGATTTATTTTATTAGATTTTCTTATTTCACATAGATTTTTTTCTTTTTAGAAGTTGTTTTTTTATTATTACAAATCTTTCTTTTCTTAAGCGCGTTTTAAAATACAGTCAGCGCCATCTAACGACTTGTGCAGGTATCACCTCCACTCCTCCATCATATTTTTAGAATTAATATTTTAGTGTAATTTGTTTATTTAATTTGTATAATGTTTGAGTAGAATAAAGTTAATCGTTCGATCTTTCGACTATTTCTTCTTGTAAACTTGTAAGTATAAGTATAAAAGCCAGTCTAGTCTTTTCCATAGTTTTCCTTTAATTTTATTTATATACGTATTAAAAGCAGAAGGGGAGGCATTCGCCCAGCAGTGGGACGCTATAGGCTGGATTAAATTAGAAGATGTGTTCCACTATGCTGGATTTTTGCAATGACAGTCGATTTTTTTAAGTACCAATAGCAGAAGGGGGCGTTAGGTACCATATCTCTAATACAGCTGAAACCAGCCGAGGGTTCTTCATCAGATACTTCAGGCCTTCGATTTTTAACATCAAATGAAGCGGCCCACCAAGTTGAATATTTTTTGTAAAGGCGGTATGTCTCGATCTCTAATAGTTTGGTTGGGCTCTTGTGTTTTCTAATCAGGGTCACCAGGTACTCCAGATCTTCGATTATCCTAGTTTTTATAGTTTTCCTTTTATGTAGCCATTAAACCCTAACTCTGTACCAAATTTCAGGTCGCTGAGTTTATGGGAAGTACTAGTTCTATTTTGATGATCATGAGTGAGTGTCGAAAATGCGAAACTTTGATTTCGCTTAACTTCGGAACTAAATGACCTACAGACTTGAAATTTCGGATTTTTAGTATGTGATCATAGCTTAGTGGATGACGAAAATTTCTGCGTTCTGGTCTTGTCCAGAGGTTCTCAAATAGGGGCCTGAAAATGCGGCGAAATGGTTCCAGTAAAGATGGTACGGCAGTGTTGCTTCGCGCTTGACTTGGCGGGGGCACTCCCGTGCCCCAGATTATATAATTAACTACTTTATCAAAAGAAAAATAAATATATTCACACTAGTATGTTGAAAAAATGACTACTATTACGACACTAATATTTTAGTGATATAAAGACTGACATAAAAATATACCATTATAATTTCCTTAAGTGTAAACATTCTTATAACCAAACGGTGTCATGTGACTCGTAAATAATACCTAATTAAGCCTTTTATACACTTAATTGGTAATTAAAAGACCAGTTCCATAAATGGCCATTACTGCCGACACAGAGCCGAAGTTATGACAATTTCAAAAAAATATATTTTTAAAGATAATAGCGAACGCAGCGTGGGGTTTACTTTACCGACTATTTGAAGATGATACACTGAAAATTTCTTAGCAAATTGTAAAATAAAAAACTAATAAAGTGATATTAAAGCTGTCCCCATCGGGAATAGAACTTGATATCTCCTCAATGATAGCTGACGCTTTATTGCTAAAAGCACGAGAACCTTTGCTTATCGAGTGGGTTTCGCGAGGTTAACCTACCTCACAAACACTGTAGGCCATAGTAATGTAAGTAGTGACAGACTCGAGAAGCTGTCAAACGCGACTAAGTGACATTAGAGCCATAGCAGTTCTGTCAATACAAGGTTAAAATGAAGGTGGAAATATAGCGGCCACTGCCTTGTAAAGATTCAAACTCGGATATCTTCCCGCGGATTGCTCTTTCCGCCGTCTTTGAGCAAACCGGCGGCTGTTAAGCAAAAGTGTACAGAAAAATTGGTAGGATTAAGGCTTCAGATTTTATAATTATTAATTGTTAATATACTTATTCTCTCTTTGTTGATTCTTGTGTAAGTAACTTACGCAATTAAGTAACTTCAGAAACCAGAAACATTCAATACCACTATTACGGTAATCTGAATTAGGTTCTTAACACTCGCTTTTTATAGTTCTCGCCTCAAAAGTCTGGGTTATATTATTGCCTTTTTTGTGATGTGATTGACTTACTTCTGTTCAAATTAAGTATATAAACATAAAAAGAACTTGGAAACATGAATTTGGTTGATTTCACTGCTCAATGTAGGTACCTAGATGTAACGTTAAACAGGATGTCTGCAAATACTGAAAGAACATGCTTAGACAGATCTTAAACAATTTTTAAAGAAACTTTTCTTGGAGAAATAAAACAAAAAAAACTTCATTCATAAAATATATAATACGTTTATATGTTACTCTATGTATGGATTTAACAAACTAGTCAAATATCTATACAAAGCAAATCTATATATAATTAAGTACATATAGTAATCTAAAATAAATAATTTGGAAAACCTAATATTATAAAGCTGAAAGTTTGTGAGTGTGTATGTTTGTTACTTCTTCACGTCTAAACGGATGGAGCGATTTTAATAAAATTTGGTATGGAGTTAGCTGACACCCTGAAATAACACAGAGGATACTTTTTACCGCAGGAAGATACTTAATTTCCATGGGAAAACCTGTTAACGCGGGTAGAGCCGCGGTGCAGAAAGCTATTTTGGAAAATAAAAACAGTGTTTCGAGCAAATCCGCTATAATTTTATTTGAAACGGTACATTTGTACATACCATAGCAGCAGAGTAAAAAATAATCACCTCAGACTTCTTGACATTTCTAAAAACATTTGCAGTTTAATCGCGCATCTTATGCGTTCCAAAATTACTGTTTTTGATATATTTTATTAGTTTTCTGACAGTTTAGGTGGTCCATTAAGCGAGATTCATTGGTGTTTAACTCGGTGACTTAGTTCTGAGATAAGATAAGAAAGAAGCCGTTTTGTGGTAACGATTATTGTTCTTAATATTCCTAATTTGGATTTAAGATAAACATTTTTAGTATTTTTAATAAGAGTTCTAAATGTCGGAAAGAAGTGTAATTTTTGGAGAAATTCCATTATCATATGATTTAGTTTTTTACATTTCTTATTTAGTATAACAATTATAGTATAACAGTTATTTTGTAAAAGTAGTAAAATTACATATCTGAAAGTTGTATTAAAATTGATTGTCTTACAAATTACAAGTAAAATAATCACAAATTTTCTTTAAGATAATAATATATCAAGTATTGATATGTACAGTCGGCTGTAAAAGTAGAGTCAGTCAAGAAAGGTCATTCTCGCATACGCGTATTTTATTCACTCACACATACGTTGTCGTTAATATATTAAGGAAAAATCTACCTTAAAACAAGGCCCTATGAAATCAAAAACGAGTGTTCGTCTTCTCTCAATTTAGGAGAACCGCCGAGCCAATACTGTTCTGAAGCTAACTTCATTGCAATCAAACTATTACTAAATAGTAGCATAGCCTTATTTCATAGTAGATATCATGTCAAGAATGGCTGAATGGTTAGAATGAATGCGCTAGTCTCTGTGGATCAAGTTCGAATCCTTGTGTTATTATGGATTATTTTATGTTTTATTCAACACATATAAAATATTACCAACATTAAATCCATTACTTTCTACTTTGAAATAGGTTGGCATATTATTTATAAAAAGGAAACTAAATATTTAGTAAAAATATTACTTTATTGTCCACATTTTAAAAACATTGTTTAATTATTGTTGAGGTAACAAACAATATATTTAAATTACGATTAATTTTTAAGGGCGAGCTTAAGTATTCGTTTTCCGTGAAAGAAAAGAGTATTGAAGCTTGACCACAACAAATCCAAAATATTAAACGTTAAAACCTAAAACAATTAAGAAATACCTGCTGTATTGTAAATGTAACATAACACTACACAAAGAGTTACGACGACAGATAATAAGAATAATTAAATTGAAGGGTAATGAAAAAGACAATTATTAGTAACAGTGTAAATATTTTGTTTACCTACCCTCCATTTATTTTCCTAACATTTAATACTCTCTGCCAATTATAACCAATGATATTTGAACAAATATTATACTACATTAAGAACACTATCACTATATTAAATCTTGAACATTTTGCATGTTGAATTAAACCCCGTAAGTTTTCTATGGAGTATGTCCGGTGATGTTTCTACTTCTAGCCATGGAATCACTTTTATTTTTGGGTGTTGGTTGACTAAACCAGTCATTCATGACGAGATCTCGGTGCACTGGGCAATTATCTTGAACAAACACAACACTTGGAACTTCCACAGCTTGCTTTATTTTATACCGTAGTCAGTAACGTAGCTTAGTCCGAAATTGCGAAATAATTATCAGCCACTGCGTATTATCCAATGTTACAGTCCGCCACTACAAAAAAAGGCACGATTATTGTAACTACAATGGTATAATAATATAAAATTAATACATAAAATGATTGAAAATACTTACGCTCTGGCCGGTCTCATTAATACAATTACAATTTGAAATATATTGTATTCCATAAAGTCCAACACAACAATACGCTGCCTCTCTTATAGATTATTTCGAATAATTTCGATGGAATGGAACGAAAGTGAGTAAACAGATTATTTTTATTAATGCGGTATGCAAGACGCACAGGCATTCGCAATGCTATAGCGAATCGAACTAACAACGACAACATATTTATTAAGACTGACTTCATTGTCAAATATTTTATTGTCGACATAAAATACGAAGTTCTTACTTAGTATAATATCTGTTTTATTAATAACGTAGAATAAAAACACACAAATCGAAAAACGAAACTACGGAGATCCGATCCGTCGATAGATTCAATTACAGACAAGCTGTTCATAACCACTCGGCCACCGAAGCGATAGGCGACGTTGCGAAATTAAAGATACTACTCTGCTCATAATAATTGATTCCCACGTCATTTATTTCAATATGTGAGTGTATATCTACGGCAGACGATGCGCAAGGAACCTGCTTTTTCCAAGCTGATTCCATTATTGCACGCGACCGTACTTACAAAAAATTACAGTAACGTGTAGTGCTAAAGCTACACGTGTACCTACTAGAAATCTATCCTTATTCAAAAGACATAAGAACGGCGCAGTCTATAGTACCTTCTACCTATATACACCTTGGCGTGCTCTTAAAACAAAACAAACAAATATTCTTTATTGACACCATAAATTAATAGTATAACTAACTGTACCTACTTACCAGTTGGAATTCGAATTGCATTGCTCAGTTCAAATATTTAGGACAATAGTCAGTGTCCACTTTTCTGCAATCAAAATATACCTACTCTTGATTCTATCGTATCATCAAAGACAAACAACTTAACTAGTAAACTCAAAGATGTTAACTATTTACTAAAAAACCTTACTTAAACTTATTAAGCAAAAGATATCATAAAAAAAAGGTTGCGAGTTATCAAAACAAGATTGCCATGCAGTTAATAATCCTTTTTTTATGACTTTAGTTATTTTGCGGCCGACCTCTGAATCACGGCTTGGTCAAATCCTTAAGTACTGTCAGCGCCATATTTATTAAAACAACGTCATTATTATCATCACAAAACGCTGTAATGATGTATCAGGTCAGCTGCTGCGTTTACACCCGCCAGTTACTGGAACAAAGCATGCTAGTTAAGGTGAAACAACCTTCTATAAAACAATTATTCTACTAAATTATGTTACTGTCCTTCATCAATCAAGCATTAAAATTAATAAATACTTAATTTAATCTGTAGGGATATCTCAAACTAGGCAGAGCCTGTACTAAAGGATGGGTGTCAGACAGCTGATATACATAGATAAGATAGATAAATACATACTTATTTATATAAATTAAGCAACATCAAGTGGTCATCATCATCACATAAGCCATGTCAGAAGCCTAAGGTAGTTCAATAATTTTATTCTGATACCAGGATTTTTAAGATTCGTTAACCTCGAAACACACAAGATAAGCAAGTAAGCATTTACAAGCAGAGCGGCTTGTTGCTTCACCAAACTCGGCTCTCATCTCACACTAATGAACTATTATAAAAGCAATATAAATAAGAGGCGATGTGATTTCACTTTAACAGAACTGTCAGGTTCGCGCAATGTGTGCGCTGCTGTGGAGAAGAACCCGCCGAAGAAACTCCACAGGGTCGCGTCTTTCGTTCTTTCGTTTTATCTCATCCCACTGGCATGCTTTATTACTGGCATAGTCTGACCATCGTATGTCTGTTTGTAAGTAATTAACATATCTCTTTCGTGTGACGGCTGACTGAAGGTATAATTGAAAGCCTGCAAGCTATGAAGATGTGTGACTGACGGTTATTGTATAGAATGACGTATACTAATGTAAGTACAGGATGTACTTCTTGATACGTTTAATGTATGTATACGTATATCTTAGTAAGTTTGCACACGTTAATATGTATATCTTTAGCATCTGACAGCTTTCATCATCATCAGTAAAGTATCAGTAATTTTATTTTTACGTTTAATTACAGTTAAACATTTTTTTTTAAATTTGTTATATTTTCGTGTTATTCTATTTGATTTTGATGCGTAAGCATTTTGAAATATTTGAATATAAAAATATTTTAATATTTTAATCCGTAGAGACGTAAATGACGTAATATATGCAAATCTTTTCTATTGGTGACTTTCTATTGGTCTAAACTAAAGGAAAACAAGGGTATCTTTGTATGTACTAATTCCCTGTAGTGTTAACAGGATCGGGTCGCCTTATTTACGTCTCTAATCTTTATACTACCATTTTTTTTCTCATTCGCATCATCATCATCATCATCATCTCAGCATGTAGACGTCCACTGCTGGACAAAGGCCTCCCCCAAGGATCTCTACAATGATCGGTCCTGCTTGGCCCGCATCCACCGGCTTCCCGCGAACCTCACCAGATCGTCGGTCCACCTCGTGGGGGGCCTGCCTACTCGTACACTACGTCTTCCGGCGCGCGGCCGCCATTCAAGAACCTTTCTGCCCCAACGGCCGTCGGTTCTACGCGCAATGTGCCCATTTTGATCCTCATGTGTACCATTTATTTTTTTAAACAACCTGTACACAACTTTGGGAAACAAATTAATATGTTGGTATTAGTTATTAGCTTCGCCTGGAGTTAGCGCTCATTAGTATCGGAATGTGTTAATAATTGTATAGGTCGTAGCTAACACGTTGCATGACCTCGACTACGGCGTAGCAAAGTGCTACGACGAAATCGTAGAGACGCTAAGTGCGAGTAGGTCAATAGAAGTATTATTTATTACTAGGTTTCCTAGGTAGGTTAACAGGTTTGCCCGTGGGAAAGAAGTATTTTCCCGCGGTAAAAAGCAGTTTTTGTGTTATTCTGATGTATAAGCTATATTATTGTAAAGTTTCATTAAAATTTGTCGAGTAGTTCCAGAGATGAGCGTGTACAAGCAGACAGACAGACAGACGGATATTCTTTCAAAACTTGTATTTTTGTGTTCAGCTACACTCCCTTATCACCTAAAATCAGTTTTCGTAAAACAAATCAATGTACAGATACGCTGATTCACGTTGGTTGTTTTATTATAGGTAGTAGTAGTGGTCTCCGTGACTAACAGGCGGAATATTTTGCCTTTCTGTATGGGATGAACCTACCCATGAAAATGACTTACGTTCTCCAAGGAACATACCTTCAAATCATAGAAAAGTTGAATTTTAATTTTGAGATTTTAATGTATGTTTTATGGGGAAAGTTATTCAATTTCATGGGTAGGTTCTACCCTAAAAATCTTGTGCACTAAATTATTTAAACTTTGTATAAGGTATTGTTAGCCGGAAGAAATCAACATTAACTAGGGACATCCCTAATCGAGAATCGAGAGTATTCTGTGATCGTACTAAGTAAGGTACTATGCTGTGTTCCATCCCTAGTACTGGCGGCGCACGGTGGGAAATCAATGGAAAAAAATATTATTTTTAAGGAGTTCCAAATGCTTACCAAATATTTTTTCTTTACAGGAAAGGGTTCTGTTAGTTGTTTTGTAAAAGTTTTCTTTTTTAGTGTTTATTTAAGTAGATAAAAAAAATACTCAAACAAACTAAACCTCGCGCACGATATTTTAATCCATGCGCATACGTCTATTTTAAAATTATGTATCTACTTGTTTAAATAAAGCTATGTAAAACTTTTATTTTAATTCACTGATACATATCATGCCGCATAGTTATTAACATTAATAATTGAATTTCTGGGTTTTGTGTTCTTTATATATATTTTTTTAGAAATGTCTATATTTCAACAAACTTTTTTTTTAAACGAGTCATTTACTTTCTTGCGCTCCTTTGCGCTCTTTAGTGACATGGTTTAAAATAACAAATAGACCATTGGGATGAAAACAAAAGCAATTCCAGCTGCTCTGACCTGCTCATTGGATAATTAGAGCTCTTTGAATAATGGACTATAATTCTGTTATTTCAATTAAATAATCCGAATGAGGGTAGTTTCTTTTTTTTAATTGGCTTGTAACTATAAATAAAGACTAATAATAGTATTTTCTGTCATTTAGCACACCGTATTTGAGCTAATAAGACTACTTATAGTGAATGGACTTATAAGTATATTTTGGCCTTATAAACGAATAAAAAAAAATTGATATAATCATACTAATTGTTAAAATTGTGTAAATTAATTAGAACAATAAAATTTTAAACGATACAGAATTTTTTCCATTGTCCCATACAAACCTTCCCACTGTGCGGCGCGTCTCGGGTTTTACGTTCAGTTTGGCGGTTTCTTATACCTATTCTATTTAATGTGATTTTGTGATTAATAAATACATTTATTTAAATACTTTCGTCTTTCAGTATGTTTAGTATTCTTTTTCAAATCCGAATCGTTATTTCGAGCATTCCACAATATATAAGCACGGTATCACTGCCGGCTACCGATTCTAATACTGTTTGACCATTAATCATTAATGCCATAAGTTGTTTGGGAGTCCTTTAAGAAGTGTCGAGTCATTCTACAATGCTGATGAATCATTGCTCAGTTTAAAGTAGGATTTATTCTGTGGGTCTGTAGATTAATTTGCCTTTAATGTGGCATCCGATCACTACATGCACAACGAAACACAAAGATCGGTGTA
Source organism: Teleiodes luculella (assembly GCA_948473455.1). Taxonomy (NCBI): domain Eukaryota; kingdom Metazoa; phylum Arthropoda; class Insecta; order Lepidoptera; family Gelechiidae; genus Teleiodes; species Teleiodes luculella. The sequence continues at coordinate 1,768,229 of OX419604.1, forward strand.
TCTTTTTTAGATCATAACTTTGCTAAAGGTGGTATTGTTTGGGCTCTATGAGTTCACTAAAACACTGTTCACGACGTTAGGGAAATGACGACCGACCGAGGTTAATCATAGCTTGGAAATCTTGTTCCAAATCTAACAACAACAATCTTGTTCCAAATCTAATAACAATCTAACAACAAAAATAAGAAAAGAAACAATTAGGGTTCTTGAATGGCGACCGCAAGCGCGACACCGGCCGGAAGAAGTAGCGTGGGCAGGCCCCCCACACGGTGGACCGACGACCTGGTGAGGGTCGCGGGAAGCCGCTGGATGCGGGTAGCACGGGACCGATCGTCGTGAAGATCTTTCACAGAGGCCTTTGTCCAACAATGGACGTCTTTATGCTAAAATGATGGAAACAAAAATTAAAAAATCAATAAAGTAATGAGGTGCCTTGCAACCTCGTTTTCCTTTTCTTTTTCGTCTAAATTCAAATATTCAATTTTGGAATTCATTCGTCCATTTTGTTTTTAGTTTCTCCAGTCTCTAGTCTTTACGGCCGATTTTCTAGAATTTTTTTATAAACCTTAGTTATAGTCTAAACGCCAAGTCTAGAATGTACAGTTTACCTTGTGAATAATAAAAAAATAAACAGTGATAACGCAAAGTGGTTCCTATCATTTCACCGTAAACCTTCTTACTAGAATCTTCAATCATACTGCTCCCGCTAGCTCGCTAAGGAAAGACCGTGGTGGCATCTTCTTTAATACGATACGTAATCCTATGACCCAAAAAAGAAACATATGGAGGAAAAATAACCAACCAACCAGCATTGTGCAACCTTAAACACAAAAATCTAAGCTAAAACTCAAGAAACAGTTGAATACGAAACGAATGAAATATTTCGAATAGAGTACCCTAAAACAACCGCGTATCGAGGTTCCAATTTGACAAAAACAAACCGTCCATTAGGCATCATTACTGGCGCGATCGACGTCATTCATCAATTTCAGCTCATTATCGATTTATTATAGATGATGCTTTTGTTTGTGGTTTTACGAAGAAAGAAATAGCTAGAAAATGAATTTAAAAAATAAATCATACCTCCTTCGAAAATTTTGTTTGTGGTTTAACGAAGAAAGAACTTGTTATAAAAAAGAGAAAAAAGAAAATAGAATAAGATAGTTAAAAGAAATTTAAAAATACTTATTTAGAACCACCTTTTAAAATTTTGGTATAATTAACATATTATGAATTATGAATTATGAATTGATATTATGAATTATGAATTAATTATGAATTGAAGCAAAACAAATTCATACGGCCAACAATATGTGTAGAAATTTTTGTGTATCCTTCATTTTCCTCCTTTTTGAAGTTGTTTGAAGAAAGATCATCATCATGATTGTTGTGCTAATGAAAAAAATTCATAGAATAATACAACTGACAATTTCCTATCCACATAAAAAAAAATCTGGATGAGCTTGTATAAAAACCTAAATATTATACTATGAAACTTTTGACTCAACTAAGTCATGTAAATATCCAATATTAAAAAAGTAATTCTTTGAACTCTTTGTTGTATAGAGAGCATGCTATTTTAAAATTCGGAAGAGGGATTTCTCGGTAGTATAATTTAAAATCCGTGATTTATAAAAAAATAACAGTGAAATTAATATGGAGTTTACACCAAAGGATCGAAATGTATAAATCAATAAACAGTTTTTTTTATCAGATGCTATTAACTAAATACAATTCCTTTTTACTTTTTTACACCACGATTTAACAAGAAGTCATTGAAAGATAATTTATTATATTGCATAAACACGAAATTTGACGTGAGATTATTAGTTTTGACTTCATTATAAACATTATGCAAAAACCTTTACGTTTCTTGTATGATTCATTGATCGAGATATCCATCAAAATCAGTTTTTTTGGTATATAAAAAATCAAAGCAGTATGATGCTTCGTTTCGATACGAAAGAAGGACAAACAACACTAATTTTCCTGTTGTACGATCCACTTTTGTAATTGATATTGCTCTAGAACGATTGATTCAGCTATTTTTGTCTAGTTCACTCTTATTCTCAGTATTAATGTTTTATAAGCATCAATCATGTATTTTTTCACCTCTGTAAACTTATTTCATTACTTAGGAACAAACTTCCATTTGAGATCATACCTATTCACTGACTAACTTCTACATACAAACTAAATCGATTTTATGTTTATGCAATATTTACTAATACTAAGAGGCTACACCGACCATTGATCATAGTCAAATTATTAGGTGTTATATTCAAACCCGATTTACAAATTAACCGAAATATTGTCAACAAGCAATTCTTCGTGTCCTAATCCAAAATTTATGGTCAAAATTTTTTTATACGGTCTTCAAGTTAATAGCCCATTAAACATAATTATGACTCGGTTAATAAGGCTCTATCCGAATTAACGAGGGCTTGAAATAAGCCTATTAGTTTTTAAATGACCACAGCTTGAACACGGAATGAATAAAATAATAAATTTAATTTGTATTGAGGATTCTGTACAAGGATATTCATTGAAATCCAAAGAAGGAAGTTATGATGTAATTGCTGCTTACCTGAATGGTATATTATAATAGGATGTAGATAATGAGGACTAGTAAGGAAGTTAGATTTCAAGCTTAAAAATAAAGGTATTGACGAAACGAAAAAACATAACTAAAGATATCACAAGCAATAATACCACAATACTGGACGCCTTAATCACTAAAATTATTATATACGTATATATTTATTTAATAACAATGGACTGATAAATATTTATTTAAAACTGCTGGAAAAAAAAAATGTTGGTAAAGTTTAAAAACAAAGTAGCAGCCGTAGGTAAAGTTTTTAAAAATGCTATTCATAACTTACACTTGTGTTTCAAATGCTTCAAATGCAATATACAAATTATAATTATTGCACAAGAGATTATTATTAGATCTTCTATAAAGCTTTCTCTGTTTTGTGTGGTCTTGTTCTTTATAGGAAAATAAAATAACAGTAAGTATGTTTTTAATATCATTTATAATCAGAAATCTTAGCCTACGGAACCCTATCCGCATACCAACTTAATAACACTCGTACAGATTTGTGATAACTTCTCTTTTATAATAAAAACACTACAAGTTTGTTGTATCGATACGCCATTCGAAATTCAGCCTTATAATGCTCACGAATGGTTTGCATTAAGTGAAAATATAAAATTGCAAGTTGATATAAATGGTTGGACACGGCGAGAAATCGCGATTATCGTTTGAATGACTTTATTTATTAAAATTAAATCTGCAACTTAAGGCATCGTTTACACTGCTTTAAAGAAATATTTTTGAATAGGGTCACGCCTTTGATTGATTTAGTTACAATGAATGAAGTAATTGATTTACAAGGTTGGTATAAGGTTAACATAATTAACTCTATTGTTTTATACTTTATTATAATTTTGAGAATAATATAAACAAATAAATTGAAGTGAAACTAAAAACGTCAAATGTAATAAAAGTTTCACAGGGTACGATTTTAGGTCTTGTTTTATTCCTGTTACATACCAACGCCATAGTTAACAGAACTCAACCCTAAAGAAATCTGAGGAGCTCATTAAACGATCATTAACTTTATAAATGCATAAAAAGGTGTTCTGGTCCCTCATCTCCGATTACAGGCGGATATTTCTCAACATTTCAGGTAAATTTAAAGATATTATTGGAATTTTAAAACACTGCAGGTGACCAACAGAATTGCCGTGTAACATGATATCTTTAATGTAGCCATCTTAAGGGACACATATGAAAGGGAAATATTTTAATTAATGTCTTATTTCATTCGTATATTTTGAATATTGAAATAATGATAGTAATGATAATGAATGACTGTAGGAAAATACATTATTCATTCAATTCATCAGATATAATGACTTAGTTTTTGTATTGGTTTGATGACGAGTATGTCTGAGTATGTTAAAAAACACCAATGATGGCTTATCTATTTAACACTACAAAAAATATTAAATCTTCAGTCAAATCAGTTTGATCAGAAATTTTAGTTATTTTTTATAGTTCAAAATGAAATTAAAAGTAACTATACAAACAAACTCACGGGAAAACGCCAGTTCATTTGCTATAATACACCCATCTTAACACACATGGAAAGAGGTAGCTTTATTCCCCCCTCGCCGCGCCTCAGTTCCCTCCCAGCGGGGTGCCATTGTACAGACCAGATAAATGAACCTCCTCTCAGAATGTTTAATATTATAATTTGATATTTTAAAACGGATAAAGATATTAAAAGTCACGCTTTCGAGTGTTTATTTAACGCTCTTTTGAACGATGTTGAATTATTGAGATGTTCCTTTTTTCTTCTTTCTTTTTTTGGCTTCATGATTAGTTTTTAAGGTCAACGTTTGGTGGGTGCCTTGACAGTCTGTTTTGAGCGAAACTAGTCGTTTTTGGTTCAACAGATCATTTCTCATTTTTGATGTTATTAACCCGTGATTTATTCAAATGTTGATGCGTATCTCTATAATTTATTCATGGTCTGATGTTGCTGCATTGTTAAACATAATAGGCTATTACAGATCTTGATTTAAAGCTTTATTGTAGGTTAAATTGTCAGCCACTTAGTTAGTGTTAAAATATTTCTTATTAAGGCTTTAGATTTGTAATGTAATATCACGTGGGTCTTGATACGAGAACAAAGTGAGTATAAACGTAAGTTATTCAAACGGCAAATGACTATGTATGTGGAAGTGGAATTGTAAAAAATAAAGCTTTAAATGTAATTCCATTAGTCAATCTTTAAATATGCCAGTTATTAACAGTACTTACGATATTTTAACTGTGTCTCAGGGTTGTAGACTAGGGCCAATCTTATTCCTTAGATACACCAACGATTTCCTCAGAAAGTACAGTACCTCTCTTTAGTCGAGCCAATCTTCTATAATTTGAAGTATCGTTACTGAGCTCAAGTATAACTATCGTTCAATCACAGCTTAACCCATCTAGTAAAGTTGACAGGTAAAAAACGCTACTGTGGCTAGCCGTAACAACATCATTAGGAAACCCGCTTAGCTGTAAAAGAGCAAATAACTACTAAGCTTATGCGTTATTATATTTAGAATGGGTATAATTTTGGGTGAAATTTAGGACATTGATAGAGTTTTATAGCGGGAAGATTAATACAGTAAACTTCTTAATTCCGGTTTTATTTTGGCTTCATGGTTTACTTTTTTGTACTATATAGAGATGCAAAACGTATTTTATTTGTGTAATGTAAAGTTTCCATTGCATTCAGCATAAACGCTGTAGGTACTCAGATTTTTTGTTTAAATCAACTTAAAGAACTCCACTTTATAAAATAAAGGAGAATGGGTAAGAGCGTACCCAGACACAAGGTTAATTGTAGCATTATGAAATATATCGGTCTTTATTGCCCGTATGGAGTACTTTAATATCATTGTTCTCAACTACAATCCTTATTTCTAAAACACACCCTGATTTAAATCAATGCGCATTAAGAATTCATGGAAAAATAAATAAATAACAATGAAAATTCAGTTTTTCTAATGAACATATCTTTTTTCTCCAATTGAATTCAGACATTCTTTCTTGGGTTAATCAAACTACTCCATTAGGGCTATAAAACCCGACATATCTCATAATGCTACAGTAATAAAATTTTTTTGGGTACGGGGCCCATACAAAATTACCCATTATCCGTTATATAAAACCTCGTGCACAACTAAGTTTTATAAAAATCAGCTGTTCGCCTGGCGGCTCCGCCCGCTCTCAAGCATATAAAAATTGGTATTCTCAGACGTACTGAATATAATATAAAATTTTATCAAAATCGATCAAGCCGTTTCAAAGGATTTTGGAAACTAAGAATGTGACACGATAATTTTAAATATCAGATTAAAAAGTCTTAGGTTTGAGAATTTCTGTAAAAGATTGATGTTTTTTAATAGAAGAGCTAAGCAATTTTCTCGTGAACGGTGTCAAACTTATTTTACTAAACTTGTATATTACTTTAATTTAAAACTAGTATTATTTTCATCGACAAGTACTTTTAAATAACTTAAATATCCCATCAAACTTTAAATCATGGACACCCTAACTTAACTGCTTGAATAAACATCGTTAACAGTGATAGATATGGGTAGTTATGAAAATAAAGCAAAAGATCGCACCTTAACGAGCCTGACTACCATCCTCACCCCATCAGACAACCAAATCTCATCATTCTGTATACATTACCGGCTAACTTCTAAATGTTGAATGAGTTGCTTAAGCAAAAGAAGCAATGAATGTTACAATAAGAGACGGAGACGATGATTTCAAGCGTGGAATGAAGAAAGATGGTAAGCAAGGAAGATCCCTGCTGTGACGTAATAATTCTAACTTTATCCCGCTCATATCAATTGAAAATATGTTCTGCCTGTCTCGTTTTCACATTGACAAACAGTTTAGCGGCGTGATTGTTTTGTGGGCTTCGAAGGTATAGAGAGGGCACGAAAAAATACAATGTGGAGTCCACTGATGGACTATGGTCTCTCCTAAGGTCAGGAGTTACGATGATATTGCTTTATCTTCACAAATGGCAGGCATTGGCAGGCAAGTTGGGATCGTATTTTTTTAGGTACAATGTTATTATAATAACAGTGAACTATTACAGGCTATATTATACAGGTTATATTGTATCGCTGGATGCAGGCAGCGCAGGACCGATCATTGTGGAGATCCTTGGGGGAGGCCTTTGTCCAGCAGTGGACGTCTTTCGGCTGAGATGATGATGATGATGATTACAGGCTATAGCCTGTAATAGTTCACTACTAGATTTAGGTCCTTAAAAGGAAGGTGTCCATAACATTTGACAGACAGGTTGCGGATTTCAATATATTTTTGTACCCTTAGTTCCTCGTACGTGAGGGTCACAGGAGTAAAAGTATGGAAGTCAAGTCAACATTCACCTGTGCATTGTCATTAAACTGTTATAGGTTTGATGACTTACTACCAGTTGTATGATAGTCTAGTCTAGTCTAGGAAAGTGTTCTTTTAGCCAACACCAGCTGGAAGACATTTTTCAAGAAAGAAGCTGTGCATATTGTGTCTGTTTTTAACCCACGAAAAAGAGGGGTATTATAAGTTTGACGTTTGTGTCTGTCTGTGGCATCGTAGCTCCTAAACGGTTGCGCCGATTTAGATCTAGTATTTTTTGTTTGCAATGTATCACAATCGAGGTGTTCTTAGCTATGATCCAAAAAAATATCTTCAGCCATTAGAAGATTATCATCTCTTTTCTAGTTGTTGAAAGGATCAAGTAAAGGTTTTGTGTCGGGGGTTAGTAAATTGTTTATATAGTGTTATTGAATGTCCATTATTTGTAACCTACAATAAATTATAGAATAAATAAATATTACCGTCGTTTCCCTAGTTTGTGCAAATTACAGCAGTTAAACCAGTAAGGGCTAATGCACTAGTTCTTAAGTCTATAAGATGTTAGTATCACCTTGCGTGCTAAGAATGTTATGAATTAATTACGAAGAGGCACAATACAACCAAATATACAGCCAGCTCGATATATTACCGACATCGATATACATTTATCGATTGTAATGCCGTGTGTTTGATTCATGGCTATTAAGACCTTTATGGGGTTCGAGAAAATATTTCAATATGTATTTAAATCTATCCGTGTTAAAAGGATAAACCCTAATTCTCAAAGCTTCATGCAAATAGAGTTCATTTCGTTAGGTTTTTGTACTAAAAGCGAATATTTGTTATATTTGTCTCCGATTCCAGATAATCTAAAAGTAATTTAAAACAGGCTGGTATCGTAAAGAATCTGGCCATATAGGCCATTTTGAATTAAAAAGTAAATGCAATTAAACCACAAGATACTCGTAGAATAGCAGAAGTAGCCTTTATTAGTCCTCAAGTGCGAAGACGATAGAGTGGGTTTGGCGGTTTGGCGCAGAATGTGCACTTCGCAAAATGAGCACTCGGTGCAAAATGTGCATTTCGCAATTTGTGCACTTCTTACAAGGGGCATTTCTCATAATGTGCATTTCGCAAAATGAGCACTTCGCAAAATGTCCACTTCGCAAAATGTGCATTTAGCAAAATGAGCACTTTTCTAGGGTATGAGCCAATGGTCGTCGGTGTAAGCGAATTTTCACTTTTCTTGCGTCTCGATCCGAGAGCATCGGCGCTATGTACCAGTTTTCGGCAATATATATTAAAAGTCAAAATCTTTCATTGCAGAACATCCTTTTTATGTGTGAATAGACAGAAATATTTATTTGACTATCAAATTAATAGTGTGTACTAATGGGGTGAACCACGGGTTGGGACTGGTGTGACTGGTGTTTGGGCCGAGACCATCTGAGTTTGCTGTCAACTAGAAAATAAGAATACCGTTGTGATAATTCTAATGCTATGGGGAAAATCATAACGAAGGCCTCTATAGCACACTATAGTCTATTTACCTCTTTATTTATCATCCAATTAACGATAAAACTCTTAAAACTAAGAGGCCAATGCGCATCCTAATTTATCCGTTCGGTGTTGCCATAAATGAACCAATTACCAAAGTTGTTGGAAAATTGCTACCAATTTTACCACATCGATGGGATTGGTAGCAATCCAGTCGTAAACTAATTATGCCATAGCACGTAAATTGGATCGCTTAATCATTATAAATGCAGGAGTAAGGCTGGAACTGTTTTCTTTTTAGTGATTCATTATAATTATATAGGTAAATACAGTAGCTAGATTACTGAATAATTTAAAGAGATTTTAGAAATTTACTCGTACTGAATTCGATGTGGACTTGAAAAGATTATAAAATACTAGCTTTCTGCCTAGGCTCCGCCCGCGTTTACAATATTTCCCGCGGTAAAAGGTAGCCTGTGTTCTTTCCCAAGGTCTATTCCATCTTTGTACCAAGTTTCATCAAAATTGGTTCAATAGTTTCGGAGCCTGTTCAATTAGTAGGAATATTTTCTTGGGGAATAAATAATAATAGTACTGAAAGTAGAAAGGATCCCTAATTAATTGTAAATAAAATAATATAGCCTATCGTACTCAGGGATCATGCAGCTTCTCAACAGTGAAATAATTTTTGAAATCGGTCCAGTAGTTTCAATGCAAACCAACAAACAAACCATCAAACTTTTCTTCTTTATAATATTAGTATAGAAAAGGGGCATAATATACTTCTTTAGTAATACTGTTAATCAAATAAAAAGCAGGACAAAATCACGTAGAGACGTACGTTGGGCATGCATTACACTGTACTTCTTACAAATGGTACATACTAATCATGTTCCCCGTTCATATCTTAATAACTTTGTGTTTGAGTAATGACAGCGCTCTGGCGCTACGGAGATGAAAACTTGTTAAGATCTTAACAAATTACCTCCTACTTTGTTTGATTTTGAACTAGTGGTCAATCGTTATAGTCGTTTGTACTATGTTTTTTTTTAATTTTCATTAGGAAATCTAGGAATAAGGACAATTCCCGTATAAAAAGGTTACCCATGTCTTTTTCCATGATGTCATCTATTGCTCTGCAAATTTTCATCGCGGACTATTCAGTCATACAACGTAACAGAACGACTTTCAAATCATAAATTTTCGTAAGAATATATCATTTTCGTACATTAAAAATGGTAGAAAAGAATATAAATTTAAAGAAGAATATTTAGCTGTGAGTCTATTATAAATTCCCTGATTATAATGTGACCAATCCAATAACTAAATTCGTCATAAACACTATATAAATCAAGCAAGAGATGTTAAACGTACATCGTAAATCTACAGTTCAAAACTTCGCTGCTTATTTAAATTCCTTATACATTACGCTTTCAATATGAGAGATATTTCTCTCCTCCAAGTACGAAACACCGCAGCATATCTACTCATCTTTTCGCCTACAGTTTTACACAAAAACAAATAAAGCAGAAGCTTCGTATGAGTAACAAAGACAAACGTACTTCTTGACTATTTCTGATCTGTACACCTAGAGGAAAAAGAGAGAGAAATATGCCCTTGATTTGAGAGTGAAAGGGATAGGTGTACGGGAGTGGAAAGTGTAGGGATTGGTCGAACAAGTGCGTCAATTTGTCTTTACACTTGCGCCTGAGTTGTGAGATGTTGGTTTTGTGTAAGATTCTTATGCTAAACTCACCCTCTTTGGAAGCTGTGTGAATTATGTTGACATTTTTAAATCTACATCATTGAAATGAATAAAAAATGTATGTAACGTACTTAAGTAAGCGTATAAAAAATAGTAAAATAAATAAATATGAGTAGATTAAATATGTACTTTGCCTACATAGCAGGATCATCTCAAAATAGAAGTAAAAATGACGTTGGGCTTATCGAATGGGATTACAAGTAACTGATAAGTAATTTCGGTTAGAAAGTAGTTTTATTTATCAATTGAGAAGTAATTTTAGGTCAGACGTTTTGCATTCGCCCTAAACTTGTAAATTATATACATAGTTAATACTTCGATGTGACCTTCCAAATCAATGGCCTCAGGAATCCTACTAATATTATAAGCGGGAAAGTTTGTGAGGATGGATGTATGGATTTTTGTTACTCTATCACGCCAAAACTACTGAAAGGATTTTAATGAAACTTTACAATTATATAGCTTATACATCAGAATAACATATAGGCCACCCTTTACCGCGGGAAAATACCTCATTCTCACGGGAAAAACTGTTGACAAACGCGGGGCGGAAAGGTAAGTTACTCATATATTAGGTCCTGTTTTAGATGCGTACCAAATCTTAACCCAAATACTTTGCAAACGAAGCTTTTAGTTTAGTTTAGGCTCCTTGTGTACTCACTAAAAATGAAAAGGGATCTATTTCTGTAATAAAACTGAAAAACCGGCGTGTCTGTACATTGATTTGTTTTTCAAAAATCTGTTTCTTGGTGATAAAGGGAGTGTAAACACAAAAATACAAGTTTTGTAAAAAAAACCGTCTGTCTATCTGTCTGTCTGTTTGTACACGCTAATCTCTGGGACCACTGTTCTGGACGGATTTTAATGAAACTTTACAAAAATATAGCTTATACATCAGAATAACTCATTTAGTTTTTTTTACGTAGGTCCTGTTAGTGCTGGGATTTGGGGGCAATTTTAGTTATTGTACTTTACATCTTCCCAAATTGAACTTCCGTTTAGGCTGATGCGTTTATAATGACCGCTTTATACGCCCATTAGGGGAAACCCCATCAAGTGTTATTTGTCAGATTACCCTCCATTTTAAACAAACTATGCTCCAAAGTGGTTCACTTAACTTCAGGTTAACTAACAGTTAAATTATAGTTAAGTTTAATACGGTTATGAGAGTCCGGCCTCGTTGAAGATTTTGATCTATAAAAAAAACTGGAATGATCTATAAAAAAAAATGAAATTTACATAACATTATTATTATGGGTAGACTTATTGCTGAGGCAGCAGTTTCTTCTTCGAATGCAAACACATCACAGAAACAGGAAATAAATTAAAAATTCATACACTGAAAAAACTAAATTAATAAAAATAAGTTCAAAAACTAAAACCCGACTACAGATAATTCGAGCTCTAAAAAGTAAGAAACAAGAAAATATTTTCATCAGGAATCATTATGTACAAATTATTCAATATTTTATCTTTCATGTAATAAAAATGTTTTACGTAAAGGGAATATTTCAATGTACTTATAATTTATTCGTAGTGATGTTCAGTCAGAGGATAGCCGTGGTCGTATGCCACATTGCCTTCATTAATCAGTAGATTATATTAAATTATATTAGCATTCGGTATTGGGGGAGACCTTTGTCCAGCAGTGGTCGTCTTTCGGCTGAAATGATGAAGATGATGATGATGAAGCATTTATACATTTCATGGCTTTCTTGATTAAACAATAGATTCTATTTGAATAGTAGACCATTCATTTCATATCAAAGTGGCATACGACCACGGCTATCCTATATAATGATTACATCAATTAAAACTAGACAGGTATAATCAACATCGGTTTACATTATTTCTCTTTATAGTGTAACTAACTTTCTGCCCCGCGGCTTGGTCTATTTTGTCTTTGTACCGTATTTCATTAAAATTGGTCCAGTCAAAGAATCAAATTTTACCTCATTATAATACTACTAGCTTTCCGCCGCGGCTCCGCCCGCGTTAACAGCTTTTCCCGTGGGAATGATGCAGTTTCCCGCTGTAAAAGGTATCCTATGTTAATCAGGGTGAAGAATTTTTGAAATCGGTTGAGTAGTTTTTGAGTTTATTCATTACAAACATACACACACACTTCGCACACACACACAAAAATACAAATCTTTCCTCTTTATAATATTAGTATGAGTATGATTATTTAATTATAATGTGATAAGTAAGGTGCTCTGAATATAGCTAACGAAACGAATTATAGCAATCAAAAACCGTTTTACTGATTCTCATCAATTAAGTGTGATTTAAAGGATAATTTCTCTGAGTGGTAATTAAAACGACTCGATATCGATATATCGATAAATGAGTATGAGTAGTGGTGTGTCCGAGTGTCGATTATTTAAACATGCAGCCATGAATTATGAAGGGATATGAGGCACGCCCCGCGATGAACGCCGACGGCGATAGGGATGTGACAATGTCGATATTATTTAATTTATCGATAAGCTTTACTTGTTTTTTCATGGATAAAATAATCAAACAAATAATATAATTATGCTAGTCTGCAGAGGACTAGTCCTATTGTAGAAATAATCTGCAAGCATTATATAATTAGATTCACATTATGAAAATAAAACGGGTCCTACGCAATATTTACATATAAACAGGAGGTAACAGATTCAAATAAGTTTGTGGTACTAACACATATTTACCAACCACCAAAATCTAAAAATAAAGTTTGTGGTATCGTTAATTGAAGAAGGATTTTTATTTACTTTTGACGAAAGTTCTAATCATCATTTTAGAGTAAGGCTGTGGATCGTAAATGTCTTAAATGTATTTTGTTATCTGCTATCTTCTTCTACACAACGTTTTGGTAAAGTAATATTGAATACGCAAATACCATGCCATTATGGTATTTCGAATGTTTAATTAAATTATCGGAACAGACATTGATTTTACAAAGGCATCATAGTTTTCTAAAAAGTTGTTACCTAACATATTATAATCATCGATAACCAAAATCTGTGAAAATTATAGCTATCGATATGACGATAAATCCACAACATTACACCACTAGACCTCTCAGTAACAAGGCAGCATCGATACTTTCCAGTGATTAACCGTTATTATATAAAGTAAATTCAATAATGGCGCCTCACTAACATAAATGTTTACAGATATAACTAACACATCGCAATATCTACCTTATTTCCACCGAACAGGACACAAAATTTGTTATTTACTTTTAAAAGGAATTTGGTAATGACTAAATTGCTCATGCAAATTGCGAAGGCCCTAATTTTTTAACGTTAAGGTTGAATTTCTTCCAATAAGGGGGTAAATATATTGGTTTTTGTGGTAATTTCCGTCAGTGTTGGCAGTATTTGCAAATTACCGACATGAGGGGTAATTGTCCATGATTTGGGCAGAGTATGGACCAAGTAAATGTGTCTGCTTTAGGCCCTTTAGGGTAAAGGAAAAGTTAATAGGATGTGCATACGAGCTGATGGCTCGATGGCCTCTGTGGTACACACGGGAAGATGGAGTGTCTGACTTTTATTCCAAAGGTTCTAAGTTGCATTCCCGGTGGTAAGAGAGTGTGAAGTATTCAACATTTTTTTAAATTTTATTACATTTAGTACCTACAAAAAAAATATAGATCTTTCAAATACATTTTAGCGAAAACTTGATTTTACATTATCATTGCGATTTAATTCGAGAGTCACGAAAATCTGAAAAAGTTTAAAACTCGATTTTGTTATATCCAAGCACATTTTTATCTGAACTCAAACATTCTGTTCCTCGTAAGACCCAAGTGTCCTACTTTTAGTTAAAAAAAAAAAACTTTGCTATTCCGGCCCAAGATGGTTTCCTAAAACATAATTTTGCGGCCCGGCGTTCTAAAATTATGACAAAATATTGTAACCCATTTTACACTTTGAATAGTCTCGCTAATATAAAAACTCTTTTTGTAACAAGGTCCTGGTCCTTAACCACTTGAACCTATTTTTAGTACATTGGGTCGTCAGTTAAGTCGACCTAAAAATTAAGTTGGGCCTTACGAGGAGAATATATTTTTTCTACATATTTTTCCCTTTCTCGGCTATTTCCTTCGCACTCATTAGTCGGAAAGTCATGTCCGGCTTAACACTATTTTTATTTTCTCGCCTAGTGAAGACTAAATCATGTTGTATGTAGTCAACTACGCAATGCGTCTGACGGGGTTAATATCCCATTTGTTGACAAGTTAAATGCAATAACTACGTAATTGTAAGGTGCCAATCTTGTGGCAGATATGGGACAACAGCCCACTTAAATTACCCGCTGATTATAGCGAGTAAGACATAATTTACATGGCATTCAAAATAGGTGTTTAATGGTAAAGCTGTCATAAAAATATAAAACGTATTTTACAAGGGACATGTTGTAGATAAATAAACAAATTAGTGAAATTTGCCCTAAATGAGATTACTCAGCTAAAAGATAATTTTCTTTTGGCTCTTTTTGTTTGATTCAGATTTTCTAAGATTTGATATTTATGTTGAAAAAAATACCGTGAAATTTAACTGGTTGTTTAGCCGCAACATAGTGGTAGTACTCATGAAACTGAACAACTTTCTACCAAGCTAAGTGGCGCCGCCACCCTTTAAAAAATAATAACTCGGGAAATAGTAAATTTTTCAAAAATCCGGTCCGCAGAACTGGAGTCGGGGTGCTGTAGGATATATAGAAGCAATTAACTTTATTTATTGTATCTCGCTGTAGTTAGAGATAGGAAATTTGCGAAAAACGGCCACTTTTCGCATTTTTTCTATCTATAACCACATTGAATTATAATAAACATATGTGATTGATCTAGGTGAAATCTGATGCGTCAAACTTCAGATATATTTAAGACTAGCTTTCCGCCGCGGTTCCGCCCGCGTTAACAGGTTTTCCCGTGGGAAAGAAGTATTTACCCGCGTTAATAAGTAGCAAATGTGTTATTCTGATGTATAAGCTATATTATTGTAAAGTTTCAGTAAAATCCGTCCAGTAGTTCCAGAGATTGGAGTGTACAAACATACAGACAGACGGACATTATTTCAAAACTTTAATTTTTGTGTTCAGCTACACTCCCTTTATCACCTATAATCAGTTTTTAAAAACAAATCAATGTACAGACACGCCGATTCTTTAGTTTTATTTTAGTATAGATAGAAGAAGAAAACGACAGTAGTGATGAAATATTGATACATTTAGAAAAATAATGAGGTATTTAAAAGGACATACCAGTCCTTTTTAAGATAGATTAAATTCGTGTTTTTCTGCTATGTATAATCTACAAGCTTTATTAGCTTACAAATGTTAATAATAAGGTTAATGTTCAAAAATTAACACTTTCCATAATGTGGGCTTTAACGTTATGCAAATAAGACCTACACATTAAATTTAACATAATTGATCGATTTATCTTTTATTTATTTAAAACTATATTTACTCTCCCGGCTATAATAGATGTGCTGTAGATATATAGCGGCTGTAATAGACTTTTCCCAAGAAAGTTTTTTTTTCCTGCAGTAAAAAGTAACGCTATAACATTCCATTCGCAAGCGTTTATTGTAGCGTGAAGAGCTTCAAATTATAAAAAAATATATTTTGAAGCCGAAATGTTATGCGTGATAACAATTTAGAACAAATTAGATTAATTTGTCGCCCTTTAATTCTAACTGCCAACGAAATCATTGGAGTTGCATAAAATAAATGGCATAAGAAAGTATAAGTTTCTCTCTCAGTCATCTTTACATCTAAACTGCTTGATTGTTTGATTGCTTAGGTATCGTGTAGGTTTCTAGGTTAATCTACCTCACCTCACAAACCCTGGTGTCGGAATTATAGAACCGCCCTAGGCTTCCGACATGGCGCTACATCCGTAGATAGTAGCCGGGACCAATGGCTTTACGTGCCTTCCGAAGCACGGATACATCTTTCTTTTCGGACAATCTGGTGATTCAGCCTGCAATGTCCTAACCAAACTGAGGAAAGTCTCACAAAGTTATATTTGTTCGACGAGTCCCCACCGGGATTCGAACCTGGAACCTAAGCTTTTGACCACTCGACCACGGAGGCTGTAGGATCTAAACTAAATTAGCTTAAACTCGAAACAAACCTAGGCCCAGCATTTTGAAAAAGAAATTTCGTAAAAAAGTTTTTAATATCGTAAAGTTTAAACCTGTCATGTCATAGCCGTAATAACTCGCATATAAAGTTTAAAAAATAAACATAATTTGCTATGCCTGTATCAATATAGTCTCGAGGCAAACTAACTATATTATTTATAATATTAATAACAACTAATTATACGGTTAAAGAAATATTTTATATGTAATGATATGATATAAATCAGGGCCGGTTAGTAGTGTTGGGACGCGACGATGAATATTAATTACTGGTGTCGATTTATCGATACATTTTATAGTTGACCCTATTACAATTATTATTTTTCTATCGACATTATTTCATGGAGCAAGTAGATATAGTCGCCTTTAAGTAATTCTCGTATTACAAGATTAGAAATTGCTACTCATTTATTTTATTTTTTTAAATATAGTTGATAACCATAAACGGATATAAAAATATTAATCCAAAGTTTTATTAATAATTGTTAACTTATATTTAACAAACATAATTTAGTAATCTGCAAATTGTTTTCTGTATTATTTACACCCGTAAATATAACCCTTTTAATTTTCAGAAAATCCATCAGCATAAAAAATGCATCAATAAAATAATTTGAAAGTTCAATTTTAAAAACACGCACCAAAATTCACACCAATCGCAATCGAAATAAACAAAAAAGAACAATTAATATAAACCAATCACGACTCGGACTTTATAAGGATTCTTTATTCAATAAAACATTTCATAAGACGCCTACGCGCCGATTCCATCGCTTTCAAAGTGCAAACTCCAACATGGTTTTAAAACAAATAGTTCCGAGAACTGCTGCTTTCATAACTCTGCCAAATTGACACCTTGTTTAACTCGATGCAATTCTGCACAATTTGCGAAGCCTGTAAGTGGCCCATTATATTTTTACCATCTTTATTCTTGACTTGCTCAACTTGAAATTCACCTTTACGGCACTTGTCTTAAAAGTTTACACGACTGCAGAGGTAAGTTGGCACAGTTTGGAAGAGAGGCGAATATCGACCTCCGTACACATTTCATCGATAATTTTGTACTTTTTTCCCAGCACGAATGTCTGGAAGCGACGGATGCTGGATACGATATGAGGATGAAGGATTTGTTTTGAAAGAAGAGACAAAATTATCTTTTTAA
The DNA here is from genome assembly GCA_948473455.1 of Teleiodes luculella. Lineage (NCBI taxonomy): Eukaryota > Metazoa > Arthropoda > Insecta > Lepidoptera > Gelechiidae > Teleiodes > Teleiodes luculella. Next base: position 1,785,742 of record OX419604.1, read on the forward strand.
TTTCGTTATATAGATAGACTACAAAATTAAATAAATTGTAGTGTAAATTTGTCAAATAATCTATATATATTATATAATTTACATCTTGGATTGGAATTAAGGCTTCAATCAATCAATAGCTCATTTTTTTGTATTTTCATTATAATAATTTTCGTGTCAAAAAGTACTTGACGTGTTTCTTTATTGATACTTTATAACTTTATTCCGAAAATAAAAAAGATACTGACACTGACTGATACAGGCACAGTCAAGAAAAAGATGAGTTTGTCAAACCTAGACTCAGTCAAATAACATAAATTTTGTTGAAAATAGACTATGTCCAAAGTAGAAACTCTCAAATTAGACATTTTTTAATTACAACTAATCTAATGCTCGATCCAAGTAAGCATTGCCAGTCTATTGGCAAATATCAATGGAAATTTGTTCGGGCCCCCAATTATGCGCGTGCGTTTATTTTGTGGGCGCTGCGCTCGCCCTCGCTCGGCTTACGTTCGGGATTCGGGATCCTTGCATCATCCCAGCACCTCCACCATGTCTCCACACACCGTCTTTTATTTTTGTATATTTATAATAATAAATATTTTTGTCTCATTTTATTTCAAGTATTATTTCTATACGTTAATATCGCTTGCATCATCCTGGCATCTTCTCTATTTATTTGGTTTACTATATTAATTTCAGGAAACTAACAATAGATGTATGTTGTCATTTATATTATAACAGTTTTTTTTGTTCATATAGTCTGCTCTTTATTTTCTATACGATACGAGAAAAGATTTGATTGTTTGTTTGTTTATTCATTTGCATTGAATATGCTCCGAAACTACAGAACCGATTTTAATGAAAGTTGGTGCACTTTAGAATAGACCTTGGGAAAGAACAAAGGCTACCTTTTACCGCGGGAAAATTCATTATTGCCACGAGAAAAACTGTTAACGCGGGCGGTGCCGCGAGGTGGAAGGCTAGTTTATAATATCCTAATAATTTGTTTTGTTTTCATAGTCTGCTTTTTATGTTTGAATAAAATAATTAAACTAAATATTATATTACTGATACAAGTTGTAGAGGTGCTGAAGTTACAAAGCACACAAAGTTTATTGATACCCACCATATTGGCTTTGATTTTATTTGATACCTTATTAGGGTGATCGGTTAGCACTTATTCGCAAGGTATCGAGTTCATTATATAATCAAAATTAAATACAAATTCACTTACGCCATTGAGTTAGGCAGGTTGCCTGGTAGAATTCCTTAGCATAAGGTCGAGTTTTGACATTTCTATGTTATGAATTGTGATGTGTTGTCTTTCTGTATTGGATGTCAACCGAGCCGCCGATGAGAGCGTCGATGGTCAAGTGGCTAGGCCCGTTGACTTCCGTTCCGAAGTTCGCGGGTTCAAACCTCGGCACGTACCAATGTGTTTTCAATTTTCGAATTCATATTACGTTTATTCGACGCTCTTACGGTGAAGGAAAACATCGTGAGGAAACTTGCACACACCTGCGAAGAAATTCAAAGGTTGTGTGTGAAGTTGACCAACCCGCACTGGGCCAGCGTGGTCGACTAAGGCCTATTCACCCTGGTATCAGGGTAGGCTCGAGCCTCTCTGTGGGGACATATATGAGCTGTTAACGAAGATTGGATGTCAATAAAGTTTATTGTATTGTACATAGAATTTTAAGCATTGTTGTTACTAACATAAGTCTACTAACATTTTTATTACTTTTGTTATTGTGATGTTATGTTTTGGATTTTAAATCTGAAATAAATTATTATTATGTTATATTATTGTATACCGAATCTTATAGTTAAACGGTCCCGTAGCCTAGTTGGTAGTACGTCTGCCTTCGAAGCACAGGGTGGCGGGTTCGAATCCCGCCTTGGGCAAATATTCGTGTAATGAGCACAAGAAATACGTTTTGATTTTAAAAGATCTGTTTGAATATTGCGCGGAGCTGCGCCGGCGCAGGAACCCGCGAACACGTTTAAATATTTGTTAATGCCGCGCCGGCCTGTGCGGACACGCCCTCGTAGCGACAGCAAAACAAATTTATAGGTTAAAAAAATTTTCTCAGAAAAAATCTTCACAAAATTCACTTAGGGGCTCCACTACGCTAAGTGGCGCCGCCATCCTTTAGAAATTAATAACTCGGAATATAATCAATTTTTCAAAAATCCGGACAACAAGATTGGAGACGGGGTTCTGTAGGTAAACGCAACATAAAGAGTGTAGACAGATTATGTTTGCCCATAGCAGCCACCCGCAAATTCTCTTCAGTCGTCCCGTGATCATGATGCATGCAACTGCATCGAAATATCGGGCACTCACAGAAAACTAATACCACGGTTTTTTTGTTTTTAAAAATTCTTTATTTGTTCATAAAATTATTACTAAGACATAAAATTGAAAATTTACAACTTCAACTTATGACCTAATCTAAGCTAACAAAGGCTACTTTTCTGGCTAGACACGCCTACAAAAGATTTCTACTATAAGTATAAACACTTGTTGAAACATACCTTCTCAAAGTTTATCAGTACCACGGTAAATATCCCGTTTTATATCTTAATATTTATGAAAACAACCGTGAATGTTTTAAAAAGTATAATGATTTCATTTCATTTCAGTGGAGGAAAAGAGCGAAGTTTTCCTTTTAATTGCTTTTCGTTTGAAATGATGACGATTTCATTACTTGGGATAGCTCTTATTTGCTAACCTTACATATTCTTACAGGGTTGGCATTACACGCGCGGCTAATGACGGCTTATAACTACAGGACATCGCCGTTTACATACCCGTGCATGCGCGCGTATTTATACTACATATACTTATAAGTATTTACAGCGGGCAACACTAAGGATTGGTATTTTAAATTTCGAGTATAGAATTACAATTTCGGTGTCCGTGAAATCCAATTATAATTATGTATTTTATATATATTTAAAGTAGAAATTCATACTGTAATTTTGCATTATAGGTTAGTGAGTAAGTAATCAAACGAAATGTACCTACTATAGTTGTGTTCACGGTAACTCGCGTTACTTCAGAGCCGCCGGGTAGTATATTCCATCCAATATTTTACAATCTAACCAATTTTCAAACCAAAAATGAAAATTGGTAATAAAGTAAGATATTGGATGAAATATACCTAGGTACCTTAGTAACGCGAGTTACCGTGAAAAAACCCTTATCCTATCCTATGTATTTATTTATTATCTTTTCATTAAAGGCTTTTATTATTATTATTATTATTATGTACATTGTATTGTAAACTAGCGACCCGCCCCAGCTTCGCACAGGAAAATTGTTATTGTGGATTATCCCTAAGTATATTAAGCATGTATTATACATATAAACTTTCCTCTTGAATTGCTCTATCTATTAAAAGAGACCGCATCAAAATCCGTTGCGTAGTTTTAAAGATTTAAGCATACATAGGGATATAGGGACATAGGGACAGAGAAAGCGACTTTGTTTTATACTATGTAGTGATTTGTAACACGGATGAAAAACGAGATAATGAACTCCAAGGAACAATAAATTACAGAAGCAATTAATACAATCCCGTTGTCTGTTCCGCTTGAATCTCTTATTGGGTCCAGCCACCGTTCCCGAAACACGCCCATTTTGGTCCAACTAATGAATTGATACGGAATGTTTAATTAGTCTTAAACTAGTGTTGGCTCCGGGCTTTCTTAGGCAAGTTTTGTAAAAGTAAATTGAGAACGAAAAATTTTGAAATCGAAAAAGTTAAATACTAAAGAAAGGTATCGCTCATTTCGTTATTAGATGTTTTTTATAACTTACACCATTTAGCACTAAATATATTTTTATCACAATCCATTCAGCCGTTTGAATAAATATGTTTTTTCCTGCACGGTATAAAGTAGATAACCTATTTGTATATCCACTTAAAAAGTCGGGTAAAAATATGTCGATTGTTTTAGCTTAATAAACATGTACATAAATTAAACTTAGGTGTAGATTTCATATTTATAATATTACTATAGTTGGATCGTTTTTATGCATACCCTTTAATCTTAAAAAACAATTTTTAATTATTACCAAGCATTACTAATTTCATTATATTAAATTGAACCTTACAACAAACAAACCGTCTTGCCATACTCTTCAACATTAGATTATAGATAATCCTCTCCAACCCATCACAAATCATACATCAGTATTCGAAGAACACAGTAATTGGGTCTATATTGGCCCCAAATAATAGCCTTTAGGACCCAAATTTGGGCCCCATAAAATAATGATCTAATGAATTCGCCCCGAGGTGAGTCGTTGGCGGGTTAACAAATTTCAAAACTTGTTTTTTTAGATACCTAATGATAGGGAGCAGCGTTTTAGCGCTCACAATTACGGATTAATTTAGGGTCGCGTGATAATAGACCAATAAGGGGCTGCCAAATTTTAATTATGTCTAAAATGGCGCAATCATTAGAATTTTTACTATGACAAATCAATGAGGATAAAAGTAGTTGGCGTCCAATGATGGAGTTTCAATTTCGTTTTAATTATGTATAGATGTAAATTAGACATAATATTTAGTAAATTATATAGTTAGTATTTTTAAGAAAATAAACTTTAATAATTCTTTGAATATTAATTTTCCGTCTACTAATTTTTTCACAGGTGTGTGCAGATTTCCTCACGTATTTGTTTTTTTTTATATGTAAAAATCTTCGCTTATCGTATTGACGTAATATGAATTAGAAAATCAATTGCAAAGTGCCGAAACTTCAATCCGCGCTTCCCGAATAGAAGACTGTATCCCAGCCACTACACCACCGACGCTTAATTTATCAAAAATAGTTTCGTCAAAATAATAATCTTCACGATCGCGTCTACTTAAAAAACTAAAAGAAAAAATCCGTAAGATTCTTTTAAATTAGTCTTCACGAGCTCTCTTAACAAACAATCCCCGTAATTACACACCATACGTTCATTTATGTGTGTGTGTGTGTGTTAGTGTGTTTGTGTGTGTTGGTGGTGTTGAGCTCAAATTGGCTCCCACTTCGCCTCCGAGCATGAGTTCCGAAGCTAATAGGCGGGGCTATTTTGTAGGGTTGGCACTGGTATTTTCAGATATTTGAAAAAGTTAAAATTTTTTTTGGTAGTTTTCTGAAATTATTCGATTTTGACAGAACGTTGCCGTCCAATTTAGAGCACGTGTGTACTTAATGAATATACTCAGTCAAAGATTCTGAGCCACTTCTTAAAAAAAAACTTCGTCCATATTAATTCACTAAATATACTAGTATTTTCTTAAACCGTTACTTACAACCTATTGAGCTATGATAAATAATTTGTTACATAAATATAGATTTTAATTTCATAGTATGCTTATAAATAATTAATGTGTAGGTATTTGCTTCTTTTTTACGTCCAAACACAGATTACCTCTTGTGCGTTCAAATCGAGATTTTATTAAAATAAATTTTGTATAAACGTATCATGTAATTGTTTAATGCAATCAACGTGAGCTGATCTGAAAAATACTTTAAGGATGTTTGGAATTAATAAATATATTTTTTGTACAGTCGCCAACCCTACCGCTTCACTGACCGCAGGGCCATCAATATAACAATTTAACAGGAACGTTTCAACAGCTATAAATTAAATGAGTTAACAACACTACGAATGGCGGGACTCGAACCCGCTAACCACCGGCCGGAGGGTGCCTGGCCACTCAGAGTAAACACTTAGATCGCTACGTAGACATTATTAGACTATATTGTATTGCCAGATTGCTGAGCAAGACATTAAAACTATTATCTTGAGTATTTCTAGAACATTGATCGAGCGAGTGTCACTTTCTGTTTATCAGCATGGCAACTTCGGTGGGGTAAAATATAGAGTCGTACTTTCAAAGGAGAAGTTTCTAGTTAGATATCTGAATTCACGAATTTTCAATGACTATGAGGAGTTTTCACGTTAAAAAGTTTTTTGCATAATCTCGTTTATGTCTGTAAAATTTTATCGTTGAGATATGTAGGCCTGAAATCGTAATAAAATTAAATTCCAATTAGTTTGTATGTCAACCGATAGTTTTAAATACCTTATTAAATATTTTCTGATAATTTACCAAAATCTTAGTGTTGATAGCATTACAGAAAATTTTGTATTTACCAGGAATTAAATTAAAAATAAAGAAAAATTGGCGATATTTTTCGCATGCGTAGAGATTTTGTGCGGGAAATATTATATCAGGGGAGACTTTTTCCGAGCAAGGACGTCTTTCTGCTGATAAATCATACATTATTTATTAGAGGCACATCCATACAGATGAAGTGGTGCTGTAGTGTTGCGTGTGTGTGTGTGCGTGTGGGTGTGTGTGTGTGTGTGAGTGATGTGTTGTTTCCGCCGCCGCCGTCCCAAACATATCCTTTCCGAACCTGACGACGAAATCACTGATGCAGTAAAGCAGCCAAGGAATTTAGATTACACCTAACAGAATGCCCTTCCCATAATACCATCCAAGCAACAACGCCCGTCCCCGCCAGCGGGGGCGCGGCCAAAACCAAAATTGACAATCAGAGTCTCCTTCACGATGTTTTCAGTATCAAGGCGCTAGGCCGTGGTCCGAGGCTCCCTCGAGCCGCCCCTAGACGCGTTGGTACATGACTTTTTTTGGGGTAGGGTCTTCCGCTCTCCGCAAGTCCGGTGAAGCTTGATCCATCGTACATTTTAGACTCAAGCATAGGTCAATAAAAAAAGTGTGGTGTGTTGTATTTAATCTTCTTCTTCTTCTTCTAATGTTATAAAGAGGAAACATTTGTATTTGTGTGTGTGTGTGTGTGTGTGTATGTGTGTGTGTATGTTTGTAATGAATAAACTCCAAAACTTCTGTGCCGATTTTAAAAATTCTTTCATCATTAGAAAGCTATATTCACCCTGAGTAACATAGGCTATATTTTATTTAAAAAAAATTAGGGATCCTTACTAAAACTTCAATAATGTAACCCAAGGTGTAAAAAAAATACGTAAAATATTTCTAATAATTGAAAATGCTCCGAAAGTACTGAACCGATTTTGGTGAAACTTAGCACAAAGTTAGAATAGACCTTAGGAAAAAACATAGGCTACAATTTACCGCAGGAAAATTTCTCATTCCCAAGGGAAAAATTGTTGAAGCGGGCAGAGTTGGCACAACGATAGAATAGACCTTGCGGAAGAACATAGGCTAACTTTTACCGCGGGAAAATCCTCATTCCCACGGGAAAAACTATTAACGCGGGAGGGGCCGCGGCGGGAAGCTAGTCCATAATACATACAATGATACTTACGATCCGCAGTTACAAATAATTTACCTAGCGAGGTGGAAGACACAATAACTCATACTAGAGGAGTGGTGGTTAATTTCTATTAGCGATGTAATGCCGAGGGTAAATTAGCTGAGTCCAGGGAACTTAGCACTTGGATCCGGATATCGGCCGTGGGCTGTTCCCGTTTTGCCATTGAAACTCCGCAATACTAATTTTCCGATGGGAAACTGGAAAAGGCGGGAAAAAGTTGCGAAGAATACAGCGTGTTTGTAACTTAGCATTAAGCAACTTTCTCAAATAAACTAATAGTTGAAAACGAATTAAAATTTGACATTACATTACCATACTAAAAACTCGTATTAATCGAACATTTTATCTGTTCATCTATTCATCCATACATACATACATCCATCCTAACAAATTTTTGCGTTTTTATTATTAGTAGGATAATTATTATTAAATACTTAAGTGGATTTCAGTTTTGTACTCTACAATATATTACGCTGAATTAAGTCCATACAAAAGACATCAACGCGCGAAGTCGAATATAAACATCTCACAACTTAATCTTATTAATCTAAATTATAGAAAGCGAAAGAATTTCAGCTGAAATTGGGATTACGATGATTAACAAGAAAGTCAAATAAAATTTATAAGCAAACAATATTTTGTTTTACTACAATTTGTTTCCACCTACTTTTCTTTCCACTATACACTGTGCTATTAAACTAGTTGTTTATCTGCTACATAGTAGTAGTATTCATAAAACTGAACAACTTTCCCTAAGGAAGGTTGAAATTTATAAAAATAATATTCAACGTTTCATATATAATATATACTTCAGTCACGTGACTAGCCACTTTGTATGACAAGTTGAATATTATTTTTGAGATTCCAACCTTTTTTTCTTAGGAAAAGTTGTTCAGCTTCATGAGTACTACCACTGTGTTGCGGATAAACAACCAGTTAAATTTCACTGTGTATATAATAATAATAATAATAATCTTTATTTGCATAAAGCAGGGTATTATTGTTTCTTGTATTGTTATTGTGATTGCAGGACGAGGTTGATAGCTACTTAAAAGACTGGCCAGAAGTACCTCAAAGAGGGAGGCCTTTGCCCAGCAGTGGGACAGTCAAAGCTAAATAAGATAAGATAAGATATTGTTTCTACTGACTTTCCGTAACATTATTAACAATTCTCAGGATTTCGTTGCCACACCATCAACATAATTAAATGCTTTATACCAATAGGAAACTTACGAACTGTGACGAACCCTCGCGAAGGGGCGGCGCAAGCGGCGCGCAATTATTTATTGCTTTTAATTAGTTATCGGACGCGTCCATTTTGTTTCGCGCGGGGCTGCGTCCGAGTCTATTTTATTGCAATTAGATAGCTGGCGCGAACGCTAATGTTCTTTATGTGCTGAAGAAAACTGCTACGGTTCATAAGATTTGTATTTTTAAAAAGCGATGACGTATTATGTTGGGTTCATTACAGTACAAATACTAATAATAATAATAATAATGCTTTATTTTGCTCTTCACAATTCTTATTTTAAGTTATAACATTGGTATAGATAGTGCATATAGTGTACCTATTTAAAGTAGGTGTGCAGGTTTGTACTTGTGAAGACTGGTGCTTAGAATAGACGAGAGTCTGTGCTCCAAGTCACAAGTACCCCAGTTGCCCAGTTGTAATACAATTAATATCTATTTACTCTGTTTAAGCCACCAACCCGCAACATTTTTACACACGCTATTTCCATACTTTAAGATTTTAGCAACTAAGTAATCATAAGTTTTTAATTGTAAGCCTTTTGTGGGGTTCAGCACCGGACAAAATGTCCGAAGGTCTAGCTGAAAATAAGCGTTGCAGTCGCCTCGGCTTGGTGGCTGCAGCATTAGCAGAGCTAACAACCCAATTTAGTATCAGGTTTAAAAGCAATAATCACAACCTGTCAATTTACCACATATTATGTGGTAATTCTGAAGCCTGTGGCAGTAAAAAACTGTGTTGCAGACTTCAGCTTCCCTAAGAATTGACATAACATTATCCTGGGTTACAAATACAAAAGTTTAAATACACTTTTAGCCAAATTAAGTATCATGAGTTGTACAATTTTAAATTTATCTGTGTCAATATGTGAGTGTAGGTGATTTTTTTTTTATAATATGTGTGGTGTGCGAATGAGTTTGTGAGTACGAGGTGCATGTGAGGGTCAGAAAGCCTCCCCACCTGGCCAGCCCTGCGACTAGGTCTTGGGTTCGTCATATAACACTAGCCAGAAGGGGATCAGCTTACATATAAGTACCAACAATAGTTTTGGTATAGGATATACGCACATATGATAATTTTCTGTTGCGCCATAGTCCATTTCTTTTAGGATCTCACAAATAACTTTCTTGAATTTATAATCATTGTCAATCAAGGATGTTATAAGTACTACCTAACATCCTTGTTGTCAATTTGTTTATCAATTATGTGGCACGACATTATTGCAAGTCGTTGCCTCGGTGTAAATGGGACAAATATCTAATTTACGAAAAGTAAGGTAGACGACCTTTAAAGAATGTAACAAATGTCAAGCGACCTCAAAAGTCATGTTTCTTTGAGTTACAACCGATTCTTCGGCTCCCGTCTGGTCAGTGCTAATAATCGTTTTGCTAAATAAATATCGGAAAGCTCTTTCACTCTGACAGAATACTAATTGGTAAATTAAGTTTGTAGCTCCTTTGGCTGCTTTCGCTCATTGGTTTGGCATTATATTAATCATATTGTCTTTCGAGACTGGATTTGCGACATCAAATACGCTTACAATGTTATTTTATTTTTCGTAGCTTAGATACCTGGGTTAGGGGACATGTCGCCCGCTACTAAATCTGGGCATATACCTACATACATAATTAATTTTATAAACATACAACATTCAGATACAAGGCAAACACAAGTGCTCATCACACCAATTGTTGCCCTGGGCGGGTTTCGAACCCTGTGCTTCGAAGGCAGATGTAATACCAATTAGGCTACGGGGTCGATTATTTGGGAAAATTGCAATTGACTGAGCATATATTCTTTCGGTCGGTAGCCAAGTTAGCCTATGTTCTTCCGCAAGGTCTATTCTATCTTTGTGCCAACTCCACCCGCTTTAACAAGATCATGTAGCTTATCAACAGAAAAATAATTTTTGAAATCGGTTCAGTAGTTTCTGAGCCTATTCGATGCAAACAAACAATCAAACTTTTTCTCTTTATAATATTAGTATAGATCTATATTTCTATTTCTATAAAAGCTGCTAGAAACCCGCAATATTGAAATATCCTCCAATAGGATAAGAGTATATGCACGACAAAACTATGTCTGTCACACGAGAAACCTTATGCTAGCGAAATATCATATCATACAATAAAATGCAATTGAAAAAAGAAGAACTTAATAAAATAACACATTGAAACGAATCCGATATCTCGGCGCGTCGAGCGAGCTCAGTGGCCAATAACTATATAATTAATTTTCTGCTTGTCAATTTACATGACATCACTTTGATACGCGATGTGGACGGGTATCATTGCGATTTAAATGTTCTTTTGGATTTCAAAGGCGATGACAGGATACCTCCTACAAGTACCCTTCGACCAGTCAGTTAAATATGGTGAATGAAGAATCAGTAGGCTGTATGAATAGAGAATAGATTCTATTTCATCATCATCATCATCATCCATCACACAATGGTTTTTTTCGGGTGGCAAACCAACAATTACTAAATCTCTAATGATTTATTTAGCGGTCCCTTTTCCGCGTCCGCGCATCTTTGTTTACTCACCGCGGAAGCTTCTAGACGACATCAAAGCATCCAGAACTATGTGTTTGTAAGACGCACCACTTAGAGTTTCCTGTGTGTGTGTTTGTATTGAATAAGACAATATTTGACTTATAATCCCTCAGTGGTTTTCATTCATACCGCCAGTAATGGTAGCCATTGATGGATTTTGAAGTTTTTTTAGTATCGTGTAGATTTTCTTAACTTAATACCTGTTTTGATGAATAAGAAAACGATAAGAGAAACTTTGAACCATGAAGCACGTTGAAATCGGTTCAGTAGTTTTTGAGTTTATTCGTTACCAACATACACACACACAAAAATACAAATCTTTCCTCTTTAGAATAATATAATAATAGTATGATAAATTATAATAAATAAAAATAAGCTATAAAACTAAACAACAATATACAAACTACGAAATGAAAATTGCTGACATTAAAAAGCCTACATAATTAAACTAAATTACTTACTAAAAAAACTTATGATTACTAAGAATATTAACTTAAGCTTAGTTCCGTTGGTTAACATAACAATGGTGTCGATTCGGTGTTGGCCAATGCACTAATCTTAACTAAAATTTAACTAAAATTTAGTTAAGATGTGTCAGATGACACATTTAGCTATTCGGAACGCACGACTTTACTTAATTTTGTATGGAATCTGACAGGACTAAAAATAAGTTGAACTAACGCCATTTAGCTATTCGGGAACGACCATTCATCTGTCATTTTTAGTTCGTTATCTGTCATTTTTAGGTGTTTTGAACTTAAAATGGCCTTAATTTAGTTCAGTTTTTTTAGGTGTAGACTTAATATATTTTGTAAGATTTGAGGTTAACAAACTAGGAAATCGGGAAAAAATTAAATAGTGATGAGTTGCTTCAGCCAATCTTCTTTCGTTAATCCTGAATATTTACTGAATAGCTCATCCTTAGTCAGGTCAGCGGGGTCGGTCGAGTCTTTTAGCTAAAAACTCCATAAATCGTACAAGCAAGAGCATGCTAAGCAGATAACTTTGGATTTTGCACCTTTCTTATGTCCATCGAATAAGGAACAGAATCGCAATCGCGTTGGCCCTGCTTAACCTTCACTTAACAGTACGTACAGAAGCCAGCACATGCAGTTGGACACTTGCACTACGAAATTCACCCCTACCGCTACGGAATACGGGCGCTCTCAAGGTCATAATGTCCAGCCGCATGTGCTGCTTACTGTACAACAAATCGACCATAAGTTCTATTTTGTTATTTCGTTTTTGTTATACGCAGAAAAAATATAAATTTCTAATTTCCGAAACTAAAACGGAACGTAACACATACTAAGTTGCGTTTCGTTGCGCGTGCGTTCGATTCACTAACGTTCACTTTATCGCGGATTAAGGTTGCATGACTTTATACCTTTGCCTTTCTGTTCAAAAAAAAACATTGCAGGAGCGTGCACAGAGCGAGATAATGTGTATCCAAACGTTAATCGTGTCAAGATTTGTTAAGTCCTGTCAAAAATGAACTAAAATTAGTTAAGATAAGGCGGGTGCAATACCGAATTAGCCCCATTGACTACCGGCCACTCCCGCGCAGGTAGTCTCTAATTGATTTAAAGCAAATATCCGTGAGAGCATTATATTTTCATTCACATATTTAAAAACAACCATATTTTTGTCGGAATATTACGTATTATATTACATCCACAGTTAATAAGTATAAGAAATTGCTTACTATTGCTATACTATAAATAACTAAGTCGATAAAACAACAACTTTACAATAAAACATTTCAGGTCAGGCTTTCGAGTCTCATTATAATACAATAAAATACAAATAGTTCATTACTAAAACAAAAAAACAAAGGCAAATATTAAATAAATCATACTTATATTATAAAGAGGAAAGATTTGTATTTGTGGGTGTGGGTGTGTATGTTTGTAATGAATAAACTCAAAGACTACTGAACCGATTTTAAAAATTCTTTTACCATTAGAAAGCTACAGTCACCCTGAGCAACATAGGCCACCTTTTACCGCGGGGAAATGCCTAATTCCCACGGGAAAAACTGTTAACGCGACGGAAAGCTAGTATTATATAAAACACATACGAAAGCTTATTAAACGTTTTTAGATCTTAAGTATCTTGTGAAGGCCACCACGCACTGGGCCATCGCGATCCTGTTCTGTTCAATTGCGGTTAGGCTCAAACCCATCATCAGTGGAAACATACACGAGCCCAGACTCTAACAAAGGTAATCCCATGGTCTAAGAAAACAAGGTCTTACAATTATACCACGTGACTAACACGAGCCTACGTCATTTCTACGTCATTTTGCCTATTCATCCTTGTCGAATGCGTGTAATAGACAAGGATGAACAGCACAAAATGACGTAGCTTGTGTCAGTCACGTGGTCTAATTGTAAGACCTTGTTTTCTTGGACCATGGGTCATCCCCATCCCAAAAGCCCCTCGCAAACCTACCCGGAAAACAATCAAATAAACCAACACATATTTCCAACTGCGCGTAAATTCGCGGGAATTTAAAAGTCAGATGCGGACGGACGGACGGACGGACGCGTGACAGAGACAGACGGGCTGCCCGAAAACAATCACGCAAATAAAACAAGATATAACGCACGGAAAAAGTGAAAAAAGCGTAAAATACAAGCGTATGTGGAGTAGGGTTGGGATGTTCGTTTGTTTGGTGTTTTATTGTAACGAAGTAACAGTTAGTTTTACTGATTTCATTGCCAATCATGTTAATAGAGCGAAGATGAATAACATTGTGCTTGAGCAAATAACAGCAGTAAGTATCGGTTGAAAAAGTAAAAATAAAACTAAATACTGTTTCTTGAAATTTTACAGTACATACAGGGTTATTTTTTAATCAGTGCAAAAATTTTGGGTAGGCATAGATTAAAGAAAATAAAAATACCCGTATATTTTTATTATAACACGTTTCATACAAAAAAATCGAAATATCGCCATTTTATGCATAAAATTGGTATCAAATTTTGTATGGGAAGAAATTTAATACGCGCCAATTTTCTTGATACTTCGTATAAACACTCATTGGCTTAATTAATTGGACACGTATTCTGACGTTCTTTGAAATTCGTTCCCAAAACGGGTTAAAAATAGTGTCATAATTTGTAAAAAAAAAAAATTTTTTTTCGTCTCATGTGATCTAGTAACGATACTGACTGTGTACACAAAATTTGTGCACTAATTAAAAAGTAACCCTGTATATAATTTTTTTTTCATACTTATACTACATACGAAAACACGTACGATTGATATACGTTGATTGGTACGTTTAGCATTCATGTTTAAAGTACCTACAGGCTAAACTAATTTTAGTTAACTAAATTATCAAAAACCCTTAGTTGCGTGAAATAATAACAAATAAGTAATAAAATTTAATCTTTTTATTTTTTTACATTATTACTATTGTCACCTATTGTTCACGGGTCTTTGCGCGATAATTTTAAATAGGTATGTATTACGATGCCTTAATACATACCTATTTAAATGTGTAAGCGGGAAAGCCTCAAACAAACAATATTTTTTTACTAGAAATTATTCTCTTAAAACATATTTTAATATCATTCAATATTACATTTAAATATACAGGACATAACATCACAAGCAAACACAAGTCGACACACTAGTATAAAACAAGAGAAGAGTAGGAAACAACACAAAAAGAGCAGAAACGAAACGCGGGGATTCCTCGCATACCGACCAGCCCAATTAAGATCCCTGAAGATTGTCACACGGTAGAGTCACGTAAAACAACATTGTAACTGTTATTCTGTAATAGGTACTTAAAACTAGTATCAGAATATAAAACATTAAAAAAGTTTCATTTTGACTATGGGCCTGATTCTACATATTACGCTCTAACTTAAAATTAAAAATCATATGTCCGTTTCACGTTCTTGAAACGAAAAGGGACAGGTGATTGCCAACCTACATTTAGAGACGTTAAACATCGATTTTACGCGTAGTTTAGCAGGAATTTAAAAACATCCCTTATAAATTGAGCTGAATTTGACAGCTGCGCTGCTTATTTTAAATATCATTCATTCAAAATTAAATTCATTCATCTCCCATCCTTTCCGATTCCCATATGAATGAAAGAGACCAACAAATTTAATTAAGATATTTTAGCGGCCACGGCAGAATTGAGGCCAATGTACCTACAAATATAGGTCAAACTGATTACTGTTAGTTTAAGCTTATTAATGCAGGAAATCTAACCTATTACGTTTTAAAATATGTTGCCAAGCTTACCGTCTAATTAACATCTACGCAAATAACGATGTACTTACGTACAATATTACTTTGTAGAAACATGTTTAAGCATTTAGGTTTACGATACTAATATTTGCAAAAACATAGTTAATTTAACACACCATAAAATATTTTAAGATTTCCTAATCTTGCCATTATCAGAACATTAAATCTTTTATGGCTTCTAATTAATAGTTGTATCGAATACTTAATTACGGTGCTTACATGCTGAATATTCATCAGATTTGTATGAATTTACAAGGTTTTTAATAACCTAGCATCTACAAAGTATCTTGTTAAAATAAAATACCGACAGCGGTAAAGTATAAACTTTAAAGGATAATAATGAATTTTTTAAGAATACTAATTACCAGTAGGTATTATTCGTTCAATTAAAACTAGATCTTAACTCGTAACTCTTATCTGTTATCTTTCTAGTAGTAAAAATGGCAAAGGTATACGTTGTAAAATTTTCATAACATCACATTCTCAGAAATACCTTTACTGGTCCCCATATTTGTTAATAAATATTACAAAGGTTAAATTAATATACATACGCCTATTTAAAAATATACTGCATCGCATGCAGTGCTTAGGAAAAAATTTCATTGTTAAAGATTTTTTTGTAATGAGCTAATACAATGATTGATTTAATTATTAGTATCATAATATGTGATTGGCAATGCATGAATCATGTTACATCAACTCTGTTATTTCGTAACCTAGTATCCCTGTTCCCAACCCTATTCGAAGATCCCGTAAGATTGTTTCGGTGACATTTGTTTTATTTTCCATTAGTCCCAATCGGTTTAACACCTCGGCTCTTAGTGTGGGAGATTGGGACTCGATAGTCCCACCATTGTCCCACTGCTGGGAAACGGCTCATAATGAGTTTGTACCTCATTAGTTAAGGGCAGTGATTTAGATAAGAATGTTGGTAATGTCGGATTTGTTATAAACTTTTTCGGTCACAAGATCTTGATATATTTTATACTTTTCTTAAGTTTAAAAAAGCCGCTTTTAGCTTTGAGGTTCTACCTCGTTAACTGCTTATATATGTCCCCACCGAGGGGCTCGAGCCTACTTTTAAGGAGACCAGGATCTAGTCGACCACCCTTGCTCAGTGCGGGTTGGTCAACTTCACACACATCCTTTGAATTTCAGGTGTGTGCAGGTTTCCTCACGATGTTTTCCTTCACCGTAAGAGCGTCGAATAAACGTACATATGAATTCGAATAGTGATAAAGTGATAAAACATGGGTATGTGCCGAGGCTTGAACCCATGAACTTTCGAATGGAAGTCAACGGCCCTAGCTACTTAGCCACTGAGGCTCTCTTCACCTATAATAGCTTTCTTTCATAGTGCAACTATTACAATACAAAAAAAAAGGTTGCCACTTAAACAGTTTACCAGAGGATATTCGACGAGAAAAATGTAAGCTGTAGTTTAAAACTGTTCTTAAAAAATACTTATTGGATACTCTTCCATAAATGAATACATGTGCACTGTTATCTAAAATTAAGTACCTATAGTGTTACATTTGTTGGTATAATTAGAGTCTCTTACCTGCAGTCAAACTGCTGAAGCAGTTTTGCGGGACTATGTGTAATTTGTAATGTTATACTGTTTAAAATTAAATAAATAAATAATAAATAATTGATATGCTGTTGATTGTACAGTAGCCAGCAAATGCGGCTGGACATGTTGACTTTGAGTGCGCCTATATTCCGTAGCTATAGGGGTGAATTTCGTAGTGTGAATGTCCAACCGTATGTGCTGGCTTCTGTACCCTCACTGGATGTTTTAATGTACTAGTGATTTATAGAATATTTTTATGCCCTCACGCGCGGTTCGGCAGATTCGAGATTCGGCAGAAACTCGATTGGGCAGAATCGTGATAGAGTACAGTTAGAAATAGTGTGTATATCTTAATTTATTCTAGAGAATTACTCCATCTTGTTAGGCAAACACAAACATCTTCATCATCGACGTTTTACACCTTTACTTTACAATCACAATTATACCGCTTTTATAGCACAAATATATGACTTTGGGCCATATATTAAGCTATTTAAGGTTATACTTTAGTCGTATTTTCCCGTGTTTTATTGGCTTAAACACATGAAGACGCAATTGGTTCCTCGTATGTTATTTTATAGAGCTATTGGATCAGCTTCAAGCTCTAAATAGCTTGATGGCGCTTACTACCAATATATTGTTATGAAAATCGGCTTGCTGTTACACCCATCCGAAAATTGAGTAAATAATTAATAAATGACGAATTTGTTTTTCAAAGATCAAAGTTCAAAGTTCAAAATGTGTTTATTCGAAGTAAGATTTTACAAATCACTTTTCGACGTCGAGGAGAGTTCACGATTTGTCTGTCTTCTGTGGAGAAGAACTCTCTGGAAGAAACTCCACAGGCGCTGCATCTTTTGAAAATATTTTTACGTACTAGTAGTGACGGTACAATTTTATATTATTTTAAGAAATGCGAGTCAAAACAGGTGCATTTTCTATCTCACTAACAAGACCTAGTACAATTTTCCAAAAACAACTTGACCTTGTAGCCTAGTTGGTAGTACGTCTGCTTACAAAGCACAAGGTCGCGGGTTCGAATCCCACCCAGGGCAAATATTCGTGTGTTTACCTTGTGTCTGGATGTTGTATATTTATACATATATGTATGTATATCAGCTGTCTGACACCCATAGTACAGGCTCTGCCTAGTTTGAGTTCAGATGGCCGTGTGAGAGATGTCCCACATATTTATGATTCTTTTGTACTAAAATTCCCGCCGTACCGTATACACCATTGACCTGCACCATTAATGGTGCAAATGAAACTAATTAGTCTCATGCACCATTAATGGTGCAAATGAAACCGCGGATTAGGTGTGGTCTCATCTGCACCATTGAGATGACACTATAGGTACTATCAATGCGGTTTATTTAAAAAAACGTTCATTCGTTTAAGAGTTTGTTACCCATCAGGTAACAATTACCCTTCAGGTAACAACGCCCGCACCCGCCGGCGGGGGCGCGGCCAGAACCAAAATCAAAATTGAAAATCAGAGACGGAGCCCCTCAGGCGTCGTCTCCTTCACGATATTTTTCAATATCAACGCGCTAGGCCGTGGTCCGAGGCTCCCTCGAGCCGCCCCTAGACGCGTTGGTATATGACTTTTCTTGGGGTAGAGTCTTCCACTCCCCCGCCAGTCCGGTGAAGCTTGATTTGTCGTACCTTTTCGACACAAGCATAGGTCAATTCAAAAAAAAAAAAAAAAAAAAAGAGTTTGTTACGCAACGTTGTGATAGCCGGTCGACTTAACAAGCGTTCGCCCCTGACTGACAGTCAGACAATACGCTAACGAGGTGATAGTAAACCAATTATTAAGGGCTGTAAACCCAACGCCAATCAGAATTGATCTTCGGGGAACGGGATTCCTTTGGGATTGGGATGAGGCTCTGTAACAATGCGGTTTGCGGTATTGTGGTGCTATTATGATTGTGGTAGTGGGTTTTGGAACTATAATTAAGCTGTATACGTTGTAACAGCTGAAATATTATGTTCCTACCGAGCTTGAGACCACGCTGGCCCAGTGCGAATTGGTCAACTTCAAACGCCGCTTTGAATAACTGCGCAGGTGTGTGCAGGTTTCCTCGGGATATTTTCCTTCATTGTAAGAGCGTCGACTAGACCTACTCATTATGCTGAGTAGTGATCTTTTTTGTTAAATGTTATGTTTATATCAAGGATCCCATATATCATCCTTGGTTTATATCTGTTCTGTTTTTGTTTTTAAGCAAATGAAGTTATTTCTATTTCTATTTCATATGAATTCGAAAAAGACGTTGGTACGTGCTTAGGTTAGAACCCGCAAATTTCCGAATGGAAGTCAACGGCCCCAGCCACTTGGCCACCGAGGCTCTGGCGAGAAATAGCAAAACCCAATTCAAAATAAAGTCACCCAACTGAACCCCAATCAGTAACCCGGTTACCTAAACGGGCATTTGTTAACAAGAGGTTAACAAATGATTTAATTATGGTATCCGAGCTAGCTACCAAGCTTACATTATCTGAGTTATTTTAATTTGGGGCAATCAGTTTAATTTTATGGCGGAAGATGTGTATCAGTTTATGATGCTGCGGTTTAAGGTTTTATATAATTAGAATTGGATTGGGCTTTTGATAAGATAACAGTTAAGTTATTAGGGGGTTTAAATTATTTAAATATAATTAATTGATTTCCTCCCGGACAGACTAAGCAGCTAAACGTCTTTCATGTGTTATGTCTCGTTCAGGAAAACCATATAAATAATTGCACCCGTCTGCAAAACTAAGTACTACACTTATTAATTATTTTATATACTTTAGAAGTTGGATATTTTATTAGAAATGGTTCATAGCATATTTTGTCAACTGTCTTTGAAACATTAGTAAAATATCAAGTATAACTCTAGCTCTATCTCTTATCTCTTACTTGTGTTAATTAAAAAGTTATTTATCTATCATAAATTAAAAATTTTAATAACTTCCGCCACAAAACCGTTACTTGATCCTTTCAACAACTTTAAAAGAGCCGATAATCTTCAAATGGATGAAGATATTTTCTTGGATCATAGCTAAGAACACTCTCGATTGTGACACCTTGCAAACAAAAAAAGAACTAGATCGAAATCGGCACATCCGTTTAGGAGCTACGATGCCACAGACAGACAGACAGACACACACGTCAAACTTATAAGACGCACGGCAAAACTTTGTGTAACCAAGAAAAACAGTTCTTGTTTCAATTACTGCGATCCCCAACAACTAGAGACGAAAAGACTAGTTTTAGTCTTAAGTCTAATGAGTAAAGACTAAAGAGTTAAAAGACAAATTTAGTCGCTAGGCGTTAAAAATTAGTTTAATGTTTCTTAGAAGACTAAAAGGACTTTAGCCTTTTTATCTCTACCAACAATACGGATCAGTATGAGACGAGAGCCAAAACTTATTAACTTCATTGTACAGAATTGGATATTCACACTACGTAATTCACATATACCACTACGGAATACGGGCTTTCTTAAGGTCAATATGTCCAGCCGCATGTGCTGTCTACTGCACATCGAAATTTTATTTGTAAAATCTTCTTCAAATAAAAACCTTTTGATATTTTGATTTTTTTTTGAGATGCAATGCCCTATAACATTATTATTTCGGCCAGAAGCCTTTATGCGTTTTTAATTATTATTAGACAGTACTAAACCATTAAAAACTTCGTGCAACCAGAAAGCCAATTTGATTCGTGCAAATGACTCCCAAATTGTTTGTGTTCACGGCGAATAACGCAAATAAGACCTGTTTACTTGTAACAAGGCGTAATTTAAATTAAGCCCTATTTACCTGTAACAAGGCGTAATTTCACAGACTTTCACCATGCGCGTACGCGGACCCGTTAATTCAATTCGCGCAGGGTTACCAACATTAATTTATTAACTTTACTGCATAATGGGCTCAATTCTGCCGTGACCGCTAAAATCTCTAAAAAGTTGTTGGTCTCTTTCATTCATATGGGATTCGAAAAGGATAGGAGATGAATGAGTTTAATTTTGAATGAATGATATTTTAAATAAGCAGCGCAGCTGTCAAATTCAGCTTAATTTAGTCAGGATGTTTTTAAATGCATGCTAAACTACGCGTAAAATCTTTCTTAAGAACGTGAAAGGGACATTATGATTTTTAAATTTAAGTAAGAGTGTAATATGTAGAATCGGGCCCAATGTTAGTCCTACCTTAAAGGCGTACAATACATGTCCATTGTTGGAATAAGTCCTCTACCTCGAAATAGAGCAAGCTCCCATTGCCGACAATTCTACTTCATCAGATTATAACAAAGACGCATGCATGATGCAGTGACAGATAAATGTTTTAAGTATAACACTAATTAAAAACATTAATAACCCCCGACACAAAACCGTTACTTGATCGTTCAAATTTAGAATGTGTTGGTGAGTCTTGGGAATGGTAAATGTTTACCAGTGGATCAGGCTGTTGATGAAGATGATTATGATCGATTTTAAAGTGCATCTAAACTTGGCATTAGATTGGATTTCAACCCTTTTTTAGGCGAACAATTAGCCGATAGGAACTTGGCCCCCCTTTTAACAGTTATGTTTTTGGTGGGATAATTGCTATACTAGGGCAATCTAATTGAAGATAATATGCCTAGAAGCCGACAAATAAACAGCTGTAAGCTTACTACGTAACGTGCGTGAGACTCGACAAGTTGTCATACGTGACATAATGACAGAAATACTCCGGCTCTTATGTCACAATATCCCTTTTGACAGCTTCTCGAGTTTAGTAAGTAAGCTTGTTGATCTTCAGTCAGGCGACGACGTGATACATTTGACTTTTCAGCCTTTGGCAACCCTAAGACAAACCTGATCAGGAGGATCGTCTATCTCTGTCGGTCGCATAGCGGCGTCTCGCTCCCACGTCATTATGTTATTAGGCGGAGAGGTACACGAAGCACTGTGATTAGCAGATGATTAAGCCCCATTCAACATAATCGTGTAATTATTTATTTATGTTTTAAAGGCGAGTATGTTTTGTATGCAGTATATGGTCGGTTTGGACATAAAAATGCGTAAGTATAGTATGAATTACTTGACGCTGCCACAAACTTAAGCCTCCGTGATCGAGAGGTCAAAAGTTCGACGAAGGTTCCGGGTTCGAATCCCGGTGGGGACTCGTCGAACAAATATCACTTTGTGAGACTTTCCTCAGTTTGGTTAGGACATTGCAGGCTGAATCACCTGATTGTCCGAAAAGAAAGATAATTCCGTGCTTTGGAAAGCACGTAAAGCCGTTGGTCCCGGCTACTATCTACGGATGTAGTCGTTATAGGAGCCATGTCGGAAGCCTAGGGCGGTTCTATAATTCCGACACCAGGGTTTGTGAGGTAGGGTAACCTCGAAACCCACACGATATGCATGCAATGCAGGCCTAAAAGTGGAACAAATATACAAACATATACATTCAAACCATAAAATTGTCATTATTACTAACTACAATTTTATTTTGAGTATGAATATCAGTTTTTTCGCCATTTACTGTTTTTAAAACGAATACTTATTTTTTACTGCAAAATACAATACAATACATTACACACTCGTTGTGTATTTTTATCCCTCGACGAAAAAGAGGGGTGTTATAAGTTTAATGTGTGTGTCTGTCTGTCTGTCTGTGGCATCGTAGCTCCTAAACGGATGCGCCAATTTTGATCTACTTTTTTTGTTTGCAAGGTGTCACAATCGAGAGTGTTCTTAGCTATGATCCAAGAAAATATCTTTAGCCATTTGAGGGTTTTGTGGCGGGGTTCTCTTAAATTTTAATAATGAAATCTAGTAGATTTTTAGTTCTATAACGTTTCAATTGAAATGTTAACTTCTTATTCTGTTTCTTCTTGTTGTTCTTCTTCTTCTTGTTAGTTTCTTTATTTCTTTCTTAATTTAGTAATAAAAGTATTTTTTTAATAATAACAAACATTAACTGAAAAGGATTAATTAATAAAAAAAGTATCACATGCAAGATAGAATCATAAAAACTTTGAAATCTAATTAAACTAAACCAGTTTACTAAACACCATTGAATCCCTTATTAACAGCTAAGACGACTTAATTTACACTGTATTAATATCATAAAGATGCGTAAAGCGGTAATAAAAATGCTTTTTACGGCCCTTTGGTGGAAATGATCTGATTACAGTACAGATACTGCGAGCCCGGCCGAACGCCACGCAATAACGATATCTGCTCACGATCGCTAATGAAATGAACGAGAACATACCCTAGTCTGTACGAGACACACGGCCGACAAGCAATTCTTTTATTTTTCTACTAATTTATTTATGGCGTAAACTCCACCGACAAGAGCGCGGCTCTTAGATATGAAGAAGAAGACTAATTTATTTAACACTAGCTTTCTGCCCCGCGTCGTTTCCGTGTAGTTTCCTGTAGGAATGAGGCTTTTTCCCGCGGTGGAAACTAACTAAATTGTTGACCGGGGATATAAGTACCAACATACAAAATGTCATTCAAATCGGTTCTGCAGTTTCGGAGATTAGCTCGTACAAACAGAAAAATAAAGAAACAAAAGAAAAATCTGGATATTATGTTCTAAATCACTTCTTACATTCCCCTGACATGGTTTTTTCTATTTATATCAGATTTTCGACCTCTACAGTTTTATTGTATACCTAGATAGAGATATAATTTTATTAATACCATGACATCATTTAACCAACCAAGCAAGCACGTAGCGCGAGCGAAGCGCCTCTGTTTCAGCTTGGACAAAATGTCATTCAGTCACTTTTCTGCCATTATATCCATCTAATCTCCTAGAATTTATCAATCTCTTTCTCGAGAAATTTTGTGAGTAGGTTCTATGTATAGAATTTTGCCCAGTCACATACTCACGCATTGTGCTTGTCCATTATCTTTCGGTTACAGACTGAATTGCGACAGTCGGTTAGGTTAGGTTATGTTAGTTATGTTATGATATTTGTCGCAGTTCAATCTGTCGCAGTAGTGGCTGTCGCAGTTCAGTCTGATATTCCATGGGTGAATCAATGTAACCGAAATTCTGTTAAATTTTGAGTTACGTAAATTTATACACCTCGTGCAACACCCAAGGAAAGATTTTATGTAATTCTCAACCACATGTTTGTGTTTTTCATAAAAATCCCGTGACAGCTCGTTTTGTGGCTCGCCGTCCGCGAGAGCAGTGTGTCAGCATTGAACCGTGGCATAAAGTGAGATACCCCCAGTTTGGACCGGAAACAGAGCGCATTACCGCCATTACCGACGGCGAACAAATAACACAACAGTACCCGCACACTATTGGTTACTTTTCAGTGTTGCGGACGAATAGTAAAATCGGACGTTTTTTAATATACCCGTGTTATATCTATGTGCGTGTGCGTTGCGACAGAATCATTTACTAATTTCAAAATTTTCAGCTATGTGTGTTTCTCTCTCTTCATAATCGGTCCCTCACTGCTAAGAATCATGACCCCTCTTGACCTTCTCCACTAGTTGCCGCCATCTGTTCCGGTTAGTCGCTTAGTGGAGCGCAGCGCTGATGGGCAGCTCCAGTTGCTCAAACACCTGATCCAGCCACCACCGCTTAGGACTTCAGCTTTAAGGTCTCTCTCTTCCCCTCAAACTGTGTGTTTAGGCACAATTAGGTTATTTTTAATTTTATTTCTTTTTTATCTTATTTATTTATTTATTTTATTTTATTTTTATTTTATTATATGGAGGATTTACAACAAAAATGTTTTTGATCCGTTTCATAAATTCATTTAGTCTGACAAACAGCTAGGTATATTGAGAAACTCTACCATGTTCATTACGAAATTTATATATTTTTGTTCACTTCCAGCATTCGTTTTTGGTTTGGATGGATCAGGAAACTTTTGCTGCGCTAACCTAAATTAACTAAAATAGTCCTTACGTAGTTTTTTTTACTCTTCACATCATTAAAACTTATCTATTGCTATTTTGTGACTTAGATAGACGCCTCGCAAACCTCCGATTTTTCCACCGTCCCAGCAGCACATACATTCCTAGAAACGTGTAATTCGTGTGATCTACCAGTGAGCCGGGCTCGGCACGGAATCACAGTTTCGTGGGTAATAAATCATCACGAGTACACGGCAATAACAACACTGTTTTCTTTGGATGTAATAGGCTTTGCAATAGATTTTCACTTTGAAAGGAGAGGTGTATACAGTCATCTAAGAGCGTCGGTAGCCAAGTCTCCAGGACCGTTGTTGTCCGTTTGGGCAGCGGCGACCCGGCTAGGCACGTAGGTACTAATGTGTTTTAGATTTTTGAATTCATATGTACCTACATTAATTATTCTGTGCTCTTACCACAAATTACGTATGGTGACGCGCGGCGCGCCTAGACAGATGGCCCACTCAGAACTAAGCGCCATATTTTTACGCACACATTGATCATTGCGTTTACAGGCCTGCTCGGACCACGCTCGGAGCATGCTCGGACCACGTGCAGTCGTCGCTCTCGCGATTATTAACAAAGTAGGTATTGATGTTCGATGTACTAAAAGAATGGATAAGTGTTCTTATTACTGTTGCAGGGCTGTAGCTAGGGCAGCATTGGTTACAGGTAGGGCGGTAGTAAAAAAAAAATCATAATTGACCTGCCCTCGGAGCACGGGCTCCTAAATCTATTAAGTATACCATTGACGTGTAGAATTTTTTATCTCAAACTATTAACAAACAATTTAATTGTAAAAATATATCTAATTTTTTGGTATTTTTAAGGTAGGGCATTGTAATTTCAAGGTAGGGCATTGCCCCACAATGCCCCCCCCCCTAGCTACGGCCCTGTACTGTTATAGTGTATTTGGCTGTTTAAACACAACAAAAAAATGACAATACACGTTTTTCAAGGAGTCAACCAAGTTTAGGTAGTTAATTTCAAGGACGGCGGGAGTGGACTTTCTGGAAACTTTTTATGTTGTGCTCTTACGGTGAAGACACCCTCCGTGGTCGAATAGTCAAAAGCTCGCCTGACATTACGGAGGTTTCGGATTCGAATCCCGTAATCCCAAGCTATTTTTAAAAATCTACCATTTTCAGCTATTTCCTTTTGGCATGTTCAGGTTTTCAGCTGATATTTCTTTTTTCAATAAGGCTGCTATGTATGTTGCTTTGAAAATAATCTCACTCATCATTATTACTTACGTTATTAAACCGCCTAAGGATTAAAATTCTGACATAGATCATGTAATGCCTACATACGTAATGGTAGCTTTCCGAAGCACGGAATCATCTTTATTTTCGGACAGTCGGGTAAAACTGGGGTAGGTATGTCTCACAAAGTGATTATAATAAAAATTATAAAAAAAGGATTTGTTCAACGAATGCCCCACATCGGACACCGGAATCGAACCTGGAACTTTTGTAAATGAGTCGAGCATTTGAACACTTGACCACAGAAAGACCACGAAGGCTGTTCGTGCTTATAAGAATGACCAAATTCTCGTCCTCTACGATATGACGTAAAGCCTTGGACATCCTATTCTACTAGGAATTACATCATAATCGATCTGTCCATTCCGTCCACGTGTTCAAGTTGAATTACCAATTGGACATTAGAAAGACGTCAGATGAATTCATAAATACGGACGTGTTACATACAATGTATAGTATACTACCGACCCGCCCCGGCTCCGCACGGGAAAATGGTTATTGTGGGTTATCCTTAAGTATATTATGCATGTATTATACATATAAATCTTTCTCTTGAATCACTCTATCTATTAAAAAAAACCGCATCAAAATCCGTTGCGTAGTTTTAAAGATTTAAGCATACATAGGGACATAGGGACATAGGGACAGAGAAAGCGACTTTGTTTTATACTATGTAGTGATATTACGGGATAGTTACAACCTCCGTGGTCGAGTGGTCAAAAGCTAGTCTGACGTTACGGAGGTTCCGGGTTCGAATGCCGGTGGGGATCCGTCGATCAAATATAACTTTGTGAGACTTTCCTCAGTTTAGTTAGGACATTGCAGGCTGAATCACCTGATCGTCCGAAAAGAAAGATGACTCCATGCTTCGCAAGGCACGTAAAGCGGCTAATATCTACGGATGTAGTCGTTAGAGAAGCAATGTCAGAAGCCTAAATGCCTGGCGCTCGCCGCGTATTCGCTCTACAGACCGTTCACCGTAAGTTGCCAGTTGTTGTTGTTGTTGTTGTTGGAGTCATTTCATTTCATTTCATTCATTTCATTTCGTCTCACCGCCGCCGCTGCTGCCACTAGCTATGGACGGCTTCATAGAATTGCCTATTGCTCTTAGCTGTTCGCCGCCGCCGCCGCCACCGCGCGAAGCTGTGGCCAGGGGGTAAGGTGGCTCGGTTGGATCAGTTGAGATAACAAAGTTATTGTTTCCACACAAATGAAATGCCCATCAAGCGCCACAATAAGATATGCACGTGGCGATGCGCGCAGGAAGGCGCATCATTGCACCTACGTGCGCGTTAACTGTCTAACTACGCGTACGCTGGCCGCATACCTTAGTGACCCGTGGCTATTTTTAAAGACCATTAATACTTTGTTGGAAGCCAAGTTATTGGAAGTGATCGTCATTTTGTTAGACGTGGACTGGGTTTTTTGGGGTAAAGTAGTTTTTGGGGGTCTGCAAGTAGTAGGTATTTAGAAAATCATGTAGATGTAAGCTAGTGTTTCTTTGCGGGCATTTTCTATGGGGTGTGTATGTATGATAACTTATTTGTAACACATATTTATTATGCCATCTTATTGGATTCAAAATGAAAAATTTTACTTACGCTGTCGTTTAAATTATTTTTTTAATATCTGGTACCTACTATCGAAGGAAAATTTCAAAATATTCATATCAATCATTTGAAGACAATCTAGACTACACATAGATGGCATTTCAAGAATGGGCCTCAAAATTTTCTTTTTTATTCAAAATAATTACTGGTCGTTATTCTCGCTAAAATTTTAAAACAAATATTTTTTGTGTATTCGCTCAGATACATAATAATTAGGAACAATCCAAAGAAACAGCTGAAAAAATCTTATATGAAGTAGTAGGCAGAACAGCTGAAAATACAAAAAATATTTTTTCAGTAAATCACCATTTTTATGACCAATAATGGCTGTTTTCCACAGCACATCAAACCCGGGACATTCAATGCAAATGCGACTGCACCAAACTTAACAATTCCAGTCTTGTATCAAGAATTAGTTATGTTTAAACTCGTACGCATAGCTACTACTGCTTGACCACACGCAAGGGACGTTTTGAATTGAATGCGTCTAGTTTATTGCCCACCTGTGGACAGAATGAGATATTAACCAAATTACAATGCGTTTGTGGGGTCTTCTTATAGGAATTATTAAAATTTATCGTC
This sequence comes from Teleiodes luculella, assembly GCA_948473455.1. Taxonomy (NCBI): domain Eukaryota; kingdom Metazoa; phylum Arthropoda; class Insecta; order Lepidoptera; family Gelechiidae; genus Teleiodes; species Teleiodes luculella. The sequence continues at coordinate 1,814,089 of OX419604.1, forward strand.
TAGTTGGAAGTGATGTCAGTTATGTTGGGAATAGTAAATTAAATATTTATTGGATTGACTCATGGTCCAAGAAACCAAGGTCTTACAATTAGACCACGTAGTCACGTGTCAGTCGACACGAGCCTACGTCATTTCTATGTCATTTAGCCTATTCATCCTTGTCGAATGCGTGTAATAGACAAGGATGAACAGCGCAATATGACGTAGGCTTGTGTCAGTCACGTGGTCTAATTGTAAGACCTTGTTTTCTTGGACCATGGATTGACTTAAGCTTGTGTCGTATTTGCGGGGGAGCGGAAGGCTCTACCCACAGAATACCAAATAGTAGTCCCTACTCTACCCTAGAGTAGTCATGTACCAACCAACGCGTCTAGGGGAAGGGAGACAGAGCCTAGCGTGTCGATACGGAAAAACAACCAACAACAACTGCTATCCCAATGCTAGTTAACCATCTTCAGAAAAAAACCGTTCATTACAGAAGCCAGCACATGCGGTTGGATTTTCGCACTACGAAATTCACCTCTACCGCTACGGAATACCGCTCTCAAGGTCAATATATCCAGCCGCATGTGCTTTCTTGTAAGTACTAGGTACATACATTAAAAATATATATATATGTCACCGTAAGATTATAAATACCGTTAGATTACAATCTATCTCGCGAGATTGTAAACTATCGAAAAATTGTGAACCAAACATACTGATTACAATTTAACAGATTATTTTTCGATAGATTGTAATCTATCGAAATTAAACCGTCAAATTGTGAAATGGCATAGGATCGAACGCATCTCGCGCGCTGATTGGTTGATCGTCATATGCTCTACGCCGCCATATTTGTTTGTTATTTCGTTTATTATCTAATGTGAACAATCTGTGTTTAAGTGAATTTCAGTTAATTTTTGTTGAAAATAAATCACTGCTTTAGAATAAGTTCCATGAAATCATTGTGGAAGTAAAATGAATCCATGATTAATCGATGAATAGTACTTTGAATGATAAACGAGTTAGTGTTAGTCCCCAAACATAGCCTAAAATACGTACATTTTCCGTGATTTAATATTTTTTATGCGTATAAACTTATGTGATCTCATTTGATAATAATATTTACAATGTGGAACGGCCTGCTGTAAGACCCGACCAATCAGGAACAGCCTTTGGTCAGTTGTCAATTTCACGGGCGACAGATTGTGATTTAACAGTTTCACTTCGATAGATTATAATCTACCGAAAATTAATGCGTTCAATTGTAATCAGTACGTTTGGTTCACAATCTTTCGACAGTTTACAATCACGCGAGTTAAATTGTAATCTAACGGTGTTCACAATTTTACGGTGACATATATACGTTCTCATTTTGAAAATGATTAGGCCTGAATCCACCTTTAAGAAAATAGAATGATAATTTGATGACTATTAAAATAATACGCCCAAAAACGTTCCTCGTTCTAAATGATACAAAATACTTTAGGCCTATTCCAACAAAAACTGTAATCCGACTTAATTATGTAGGCGTAACCATTTTTGTAAAATGATAGCCATTTTAATTTGCCGTTTAAAATATTGGGATCCAAAATTCCGAAGCCACGCGTTCAGAAAAAAAAATAGAAAAAAAAGTTTGAAGAATTCGCATCTGTCATGTCTATCAACTTTTTGCGAAAAAAGTTTTTTGGACTTCTGGTTAGTGATCAATTTTGATGATGAGAAGGGTATTTAGGAAATGATAGGTTTGTTATTTCATCAGCACATGTAATGCCACACTGTGGGGTTCTAACCTATGCTGGATTAGGATGAACAGGCCTTGTCTTCCCACTTAGCAAAAACTGAAAGGACGTGTCCAGTTAATGGATTTGATTCACCTTCTCAAAAAAACTTAAAAATGGCTATTTGGTATTGAAAGTCAAATTTTTATAATAATAATAAACTGCTATCTGAAAAAAATGCTCTAGGCTATCTCAACAACCTACAAATTGTTAAGTTCATTAAGTAATTCATCAAGCAGTGTTTTTTTTTAATTAGCTTATGCTTGAGTCGATAACGTACGACGTACCAAGCTTCACCGGACTTGTGACTCATCAAGTGACTAGTGTCAGTGGCTAATATAAGTTACTAGCATTCCGCCAGAATGAGGTAAATTATAACCTATGTGTTATTTTGATATAAGCTATATTATCGTAAAGTTTTATTAAAACCCATTCAATAGTTTTTGCGTTTATAATATTAGAAGGATTTAACAATCACAAGATTTCAGTCGTGAAGATTCCCGCCATATTGTTAATGAATACATAGTTAAGTTTAGTACTTGTATCGTTTTTAACCTTGAAATGACCACAAATTCCTCATAGGAGGTCCTTTTCCTATGATGCTATCTGAAAACGTTCAGTGCTTTGATTTTATCATTACAAAGAATATAAAATCAATACCATATCGACTGTTAAATATTTATTGACACTTTATATTTGGCCACACAAGGTTGATATTTAAAATGTATCGTGTGTTTTTGATCTAAAGTACTATGAGTTTTGTTTTAATCGGTATCCTGGTTCAGTCTATTGTCTTATACACTACACTGGTCTTCTTCTTCTGTCGTGTCGATGGCTAGTTTCAAATGTTTGTTGCCTTATACCCTGCCACCCTGATTGCTCTTTCTGAGGCCTCCATAAGCTCCTCCGATGTGAAAGACTCAGGGCATGCAGGACATGACAATAGGTGGGCCATGGTTTGCGGCGACATGGCGACAGACCGCACTCGCATCGGAGATCCACAGTACATAGTACACAGTAGTAGTACTTACTCTTGAAACCGAACAACTTTCCCTAAAAAACATACGCTTGTTTGCTTACCTACTTACTTATCGTGTGGATTTTGTGGCTAACCAACCTACCAGAAACCTAAAAAAAAAATGTTTTATGTGAACTTCAGTCACGTGACCGGCCGCTTTGTGTGAGAAGTAGAATTATAATTTTGTGATTTCAACCAACGTTTCTTAGGGTTGAACTACATCTGGCAGCACGGAATCGCCTTTTTCCGTCGCCCTTTCTCTTTCTGTCGCTTAGAACTGCCATTTGCTAGACCGAGACAGAAAGCATAATGCGATAGCACGCGGCGGAAACCTCGAGGCGATCGCATTATGCTTTCTGTCTCGGTCTAGCAAATGGCAGTTCTAAGCGACAGAAAGAGAAAGGGCGACGGAAAAAGGCGATTCCGTGCTGCCAGATGTGGTCCAACCCTTAGAGAAAGTTGTTCAGTTTCATGGCTACCACTATGTTGCGAGTAAACAACCAGTTTTTCACGGTGTACATTTAAATTAAAAGCCGCCTAGCCCCAAACGGTCCCGTAGCCTAGTTGGTAGTTTGTCTGCCTACAAAGCATAGGGTCGCGGGTTCGAATCCCTTCCAGGGCAAACATTCGTGTGATGAGCACTTGTGTTTGTCTTGTGTCTGGATGTTGTATATTTATATAAGCCTGTATATCAGCTGTCTGACACCCATGTTACAGGCTCTGCCTAGTTTGGTGTCAGATGGCCGTGTGTGAGATGTCCCACATATTATTATTATTATCATACCGCATTTTGTCTACTGCAGATTGCATAAATTATCAACATTTTTACGTGTAAATGTCCACTGTCGGACAAAGGCCTGATTATTTTCACGAGTATGATTGAAACTCTTAGTTGAGATTATTTCAGAATCCAATACATAAGCCGATTGTTTTTTTATATATTTGAGTAATAAACATAAAATTGAAACTCAGTCGAGCATGTGATGTAAAACCCGACTCGAAGGGTCGAAGGGAGTGGTGTGACGAACGGAATCACTTCCGAGAAATCATAGTTTTGGGGGTTCGTGGGAACTTACTGCTAATCCCGAACAAAATTGTAGAAAATTGTATTACTTGCACTTTTAAATCTGTCTTAAATGAGAATTTATCTGATACCTATCTATTTTTTAGGGTTCCGTAGCCAAATGGCAAAAAACGGAACCCTTATAGATTCGTCATGTCTGTCTGTCTGTCTGTCTGTCCGTCCGTATGTCACAGCCACTTTATTCCGAAACTATAATACCTATACTGTTGAAACTTAGTAAGTAGATGTATTCTGTGAACCGCAGAATTATTAAATTTTTATAAAAATAGAAAAAAAAACAATAAATTTAGGGGGTCCCCATACATAGAACTAAAACTCAAAACAAAAATTTTTATCAAACCCATACGTGTGGGGTATCTATGGCTAGGTCTTCAAAAATGATATTTAGGTTCCTAATAACATTTTTTTCTAAACTGAATAGTTTGCGCGAGAGACGCTTCCAAAGTGGAAAAATGTGTGTCCCCCCCCTCTAACTTCTAAAATAAGAGAATGATAAAACTAAAAAAAAAATATTATATGGATTAACATGAAAACTCCCAACGAAAATTGGTTTGAACGAGATCTAGTAAGTAGTTTTTTTTAATACGTCATAAATCGTAAACCGCAATTTACCTTTCACTATTATTAAAACATCGATCAAAGTCACAACGAACTACAAAAACTTTTATATTATGTTACTGGCTGCTATGGAACCCTTCATGGGCGATTCCGACTCGCACTTGGCCGCTTTTTACCAGATAGGTATCGTCTGTTCTGAATTTCGTTGGCTTGATTCGTCGTACCTTTTCGACACAAGCTTAGGTCACCTTAGGTCAATTAAAAAAAGGCTTGGTGGCGTAATTGTTAATGCACCCGAATAGCCAAGGCGATGTGGGTTGAAGTCCCTGCCCAAGCTTATTGATTTTCATTTTTCTTTTCGATTTATAAATAACTAAAATGATCTTAGATAATTTTACATAGAAAAATTTGATGAAATAAATTTTTTTTTTTTTTTCTATTTAATAATAACACGGGAAATATTATTATCCTGAAATCTTGCTATTATTTGCCACGATCTTATTTAAATAAACTTGTCTTATTTTATTACTCTCATATTATATAATATTATTAAGAAACTGTGTTTCATTTTAAGATGGTAATTCAATCACCTACCTATGCCAAAGAATTCCATTTGACCTACCAATCTAAGAAAACGCATACTTATAAAAACGTCACTTTATTAAAATTGACATTTCGACATAAGATTCAAGATGGCGTGAAAATTATTTGTCAAACACCCCGATTGTCATCTGTGAATGCGACGTGCGGCGTAGTTTTTCTACCCTCACCTTTCTATCGACAAAAATATTAATTTTATATTAGTACCGTGAAAGGGAATTGACACATTGGCCATATCGTTTTCCACTTCATCTAAGATCCACCCACATTGTCATTGCTACTGATATAAACTTTAGTGTCTTTAAGATATACCAGTTAAGACTCAAACTGGCTTGAAATTGTAAATGTTGACTGAAGATCGCAAGCAAAAAGTTTAAATCGTTTGAAATCGATCACTACTTCAGAAAAGGATAGAGTGATGTGATAGAAAAGGAGAATCGATTATTCTTTTTTCGAAGTTGCAACTGCCAGCTTCCAAGAAGGTGTAAAGTGGTCCTTATTTTGTGTTATTTGTTATTTATTTTATTGTATTGTTAATAAGCATGCTAAGGGGACCGTTGCCGCTTCGTAAACTATTATTAAATGGTTATTTGGAACTAAATAGAATATAATGGCCGTGGATAATGCTGAATGGTGAACGAGCAATCAATTTCTATTGTCGCTCTGCTGCAGACTGACTGACTTTTGACGTCTCTATTCCATTGTGCATTGACAAACTTATTTAACGACTTTTAAAAACCGAACACTCTCACTGTTCGAACTTAAAGTTTAAATTTGGAATCGTAGATGTTGGATGAGTGAACTTTATAAAAGACCATTGACAGTTGACGATCGATTTAAATGTACTCGTAGAATAATTTAATGCATACTGGCGCCTTCGCAGAAGTTGTGAAGATAATTTGTTGGGAATAAATTTTATGTGTTTTTTTCTTACCCATTCTGTATTGGAGTGTATTGAATGACACCCTCGGGTATTAACAATAAAATTGTAAGAGGTTTCATCGTTTTTGATATTGATGTGGCGTGTTGAGCTTTATGGCACTATTGGAGTATTGTCGCGATTGGATCTTTATTATATTGTATTTTTTGGTATCAAATTATGATACCCAATAAACACTATGTAATAAAAAAATATTTCTATGAGCCCGGCCTTTTCTTTTTATTCTGACAATTCGAACTTATTCACTCATTTCGAACTTAATTACAAGTTAATTAAGACTTGCTTAAATTATGGTATTTTAGCTCTCCACTCCACTGTCAATCCCTTTAATCAATCGTCAATTATTCTACCAATTCTTATTTTTCAAACACAGCATAGAAGGATTTTACGAGTATTAAAATTTTGAACTACATATTACAGTCACAAAGCAATAAGCAAAAAAATTTTAAGAAAAGCGCGCTTGGTCCATAAAACTAACACAGGTACAATTTTTAAAATTCGGACCAACACGAGACGATGAAACCAACAATAGCCAAGACGATAAAAAAAAGTATAGGTAGGTACTGGCGATTCATTGGCGACGCCTAAATAGAGATTTTAAAAGATTCTGAAAATTTTGAAATCGTTCTTGTTCATGTTGGATTGACTTAGTTCAGTGAAGCCTCGTTTAAAACATTCAAAACCGAATGAACCAATGGCTCATTTTAGAATTGACAAAATAAAAATAATTCATCAATTCACATTAAACCAGTGGATAATTCACTTACTGCAGATAGTTGAATGAAGTTCTGGACAAACTAAAACTCCCCTACGATAATTGAAACGTAATTTATATGACGTGGGACAATTTATGCTGCAGTTATTCTGTATGGATTATGTATGGGGTTTTTCTGTGTAAAACTTTACTGTGGAATGGTAAATGATTGTTGTTTATAGGTTCTGTAAGACTGAAAGTCAAACGTTCCCAATTAAAGAGTCCAAATTAATATTCATGTCTTCTTCTACAAAAAAAAGTACCCTATCACTAATAATCATACTAATATTATAAAGATGAAATTGTATTTTGTTTATTTATTGTATTTTTGTGTGTGTGTGTATGTTTGTAATGAATAAACTCAAAAACTACAGAACCGATTTCAAAAATTCTTTCTCCATTAGAAAGCTACATTCACCTTGAGTAACACCAACCTTTTACCGCGGAAAAATGCCTCATTCCCACGGGAAATCTGTTAACGCGGGCGGAGCCGCGGTCGTAAGCTAGTAATATTATAAATGCAAAAGTAACTCTATTATTGATATTAAATACGTCTTCTTCTTACAAACAAGGTACTTCTTGTACCAATCCCTATCCCTACTAATATTGAAAAGTCTGTCTGTTTGCTACGTCTTTACGCCGAAACTACTGAAACGATTTTAATAAAACTTGGTAGGGAGATAGAATTGACCTTGAGAAAGTACATAGACTACCTTTAACCTCAGGAAAATATGTCATTCCTACGGGAAAATCTGTTTACGCGGACAGAGAGGCAGCAGGGCTGAAAGCTTATAATTAATATAATTATGACAAAGTTTTGCTATGTCAATATCCCTATTCTCATCTTATTCATGGACAAAATGTCAATATGATGATTATCTCACAGGCGATCATGTTTTGTTTGTCTATGTATTTGACGCTACCGGGTCTGGAAAATAATTCAAACATGTGTGTGAAGTGTTCTAGGTGAAAAGGATCATACTAAGCCCAGTTCACCCTATAATTCAAGATAAGCTCGAGCCTAAAGTCAAAATTCATCATAGGTTTTAAAAACACATAATGCGTCACATCAGAGTCATAAGTTTTGCTCAAACCAAGACTGGTTCTCGTCTCACAATAATGAACAAGAGTAAACATAATAATTTAAAAAGGCTTTTTTTTTATTTACCTATGCTTGAGTCGTAAAAGTACGACGGATCAAGCTTCACCGGACTTGCGGGGGAGCGGAAGACTCTACCCCAAAAAAGTCATGTACCAACGCGTCTAGGGGCGGCTCAAGGGAGCCTCGTAACTCGACCTAGCGCGTTGATACTGAAAAACATCGTGAAGTAGACGACGCCTGAGGGGCTCCGTCTCTGATTATCAATTTTGATTTTGGTTTTGATCGCGCCCCCGCCGGCGGGTACGGGCATTGTTACCTGAAGGGGTACGGTGCGATATCAGTTGTTCACATAACTGGCAGGTTCGCGCAATGTGTGCGCTGTGGAGAAGAACCCGCCGAAGAAACTCCACAGGTCCCATCTTTTGTTCTTTCCTCTTAATGAAGAGTAGAAGCCACGGCCTCAGTTGGGACTTAAACTTTCACATCTGAAAACTATAATAATCTGTTAAATGTGTCGAAAAATTCTTATAACATGGTTTGTAAGTAGGTAGTGACGACGTGCTTTTTTTTTATACGTTTGACGTGAGGCGCTATGGATCCGTTTAGGCCCCCTGCGGAGTGCCAGGATTTGGGTTCGATTCCAGGGTTGCATTTGGATAGATTAACTATCGTAATATATTAGTTTTTAATTTTGTACGTTTATTCCTTCTTAGATAGATTGACAGCTAGGCTGGTCTTCTTCTTCTTTTCGAGTCGGCAGCAAACTCAGACAGTCTCGGCCCAAAAACCAGCCACCCTTAAGCTAGGCTGGTAGGAATTAGGTATATTGTTTAAATATTTCAAAAAATCTATATTCACCGCGGGTATCGCTGAGAAGTACAATAACTCCTAACGGATAATTATTACATAGTTTTATAATAGTTTCAGTTGAATAGACCTTTAAAGTTTCCGAGTAGTTTATGTTTGTGGGTTAAACATGCCAACGGAGGTAAAACATGGTTATATAAATGATTTGAAGTAATTGATCAAAAGAACGTCGCGTCGGTCGATTCGGAAGTTCGCGGGTTCAAGTCTCGGCACGACCAATGTGTTTTCGATTTTCTAAATTATATGTACGTTTATTCTACGCTCTTACGGTGAAGGTAAACATAGTGAGTAAACCTTCACATACCTGCGAAGGAATTCAAAGGTTGTGTGTGAAGTTGACCAACCCGCACGGGGCCAGCATGGTCGACTAAGCCCTGTGCACCCTGATTTAAGGGAGGCTCGAGCCCCACGTTAATCACTACATAGTATAAAATAAAGTCGCTTTCTCTGTCCCTATGTCCCTCCCTTTGTACGCTTAAATCTTTAAAACTACGCAACGGATTTTGATGCGGTTTTTTTTTATTAGGTAGAGGGATTTAAGAGAAAGGTTTATATGTATAATACATGCATAATATACTTAAGGATAACCCACAATAATCATTTTCCCGTGCGGAGCCGGGGCGGGTCGCTAGTGAAAAATAATTGATTGAAGAGCAAAACTATCTTAGTCCGTCCCTGCTCCGCCCACTCAGACCCATTTCCTAAACAAAACGATCTCTGACACACGATTCTACTAATTATTTGGAAAATAATGGGCTTCTAATTTATGGTCTTGGCCCTAAAATATGGCCTTTTAATGGCCTGTCAGGCGGCCACAAATGGGCCCTTTGTCTTGCTCCTTTGGGTATTGGTTTTGGGCCACAATTCGCCATGAAATTTATGTTTAAGTTAAATTGGTCAAGGTAAGTATTGTTGGTTTATGGTGGGTAGTTAAGTAATAAGTGCTGTCATTGTTTGATAGTTCATTGAGTATTGATAAATACATTATTTAATCGGCTCAAATTTTAAAAGTGAGTTGCTCAAAATGCAGAGTCGTAATCCTTTTGGAACAATATTTTTTTACTTAATTATACTTTCCTCACCTCTACAGTATCTAGGGATGAAATACATTTTTGTTAGAGTATTTTTATTTATGTGCTAAAATGTACTAGATTTCGGAAAACATCTAGACATCAAAAACGTTAAATATTTCGTCAATAAGTTTATTCATATGGTGAAAGGAAAAGGAACAAAACTGATATGGACCGGTAAATATACTTGATCCTAGACATTTTTGAGCTGTATAGGTAAGTAGAAATAAGTATTTTGTGTCATATAAAATTTCAAAGTCAAAGAATAAAAACAAATAATGTAAAAAATACTGAATTTTCTAGAAAGATGCCTGCCTTTGAATGCAGTTTTGAATATTTTTTTTAAAATAAGTGCTTTTTTGAAAATACTTAGCCACTTTAACATCTTCTTTCTAGCACTTATTTTAAAAGTAAAAGGCTTTGGTAAAAGGACAAACGCCCTGAACAAAGTGAGATGTCATCCACAGATTATGATTAAAGATAAGCCAAGCCCACGTTTAACGCCCACCAGTGGGAATAAAGAGGTGCTTCTTATATGTAACCCTACACCCAAAACGTTTAGAGTACGTGACCGTTACTATGTGTACACCAGTTTTCATTGAACCCAAAGTAAAAGTTTTAGATGGTAAAAGTGGTAAGTACTTAATACTTTTACCATATCTACTTATATCTCTACCATATCTACTTATAAACATCATCATCATTAAACATCATCATCATTTCAGCCTGTAGACGTCCACCGCTGGACAAAGGCCTCCCCCAAGGATCTCCACAATGATCGGTCCTGCGCTGCCCGCATCCAGCGGCTTCCCGCGACCCTCACGATTGCGTTATGTCTTCCGACATGCGGCCGCCTTTCAAGAACGTTATTGGCAAGAGAAGGGACTTATTCATCTGTAATCATTGCAGCCTGAACAAAATAGTTTCCATAATATGGCCCACTAGGTCAATATCCAGTGGCTTTCCATTTTATGACCCCTTCTTTCCCTTATGTCAAATTGTGATTCATTTGTTCATTTCGGACAGGTTTATAGAACACTAAGGCTGGTTTCACAGCTATCCGGCAGATCCGTACGGGCTGTTACTACGGGCGCCCGGAGCGGGAGCACAAATGAGGAACTAGAGCTTCGTTTCACAGCGACGCGGATTGGTGCGCACGCGACCCGCTCCGGGGAGAGCCCGTACCAAGCCACCGTATCGTACTGAATGAACCCACCGTTTCAGAGCGCTGCAGGCGTGATCCGTACGGGCCTTCCGCGCACGGACTGCCCGTACGGGTTTCCCGGATAGCTGTGAAACCAGCCCTAATGAAGTCAGAATTTGAAAAGCTTTAATCTAACAAATCTCGTCTCACAAAAAAAGCATAAACTACAATAAATAATAATTAAAGAAGTGAATGCGATATTAGTTTGAACATAACTGGCAGGTTCGCGCAAGGTGTGCGCTGCTGTGGAGAAGAACCCGCCGAAGAAACTCCACAGGATCGCTTATTTTCATCGTTCCTCCAATTTTTTAATAACATTGTTATGATTGGACCATTTGAATGTTTTTGTCACAGCTGTCAGTTCTGTGAGCCATGTCTCCCAATAATGTAGCCTAAGCCACAGAAGAAAATAATAGTACTAAACTAAGCTTAAATGAACTTAATTACGAACTATAAGTACGTGTAGGATACGGCGGCGTCGAAAAACATTCTGATGGATAATAAGAAGAAACTTAATATATAAAGCCCACTACACATTTACAACGAATACGTAACAAAAAGAAAAACATTGTAAAGAAAGAAAATGTAAGGCTCACTTACAATGGTCATTTACAAAGGATAGAGACATCACACACACGGCTATAACTTATTCAAATTGCTCTGTAACACTATCCCTCCGTGTGTACGTGGCTTTATAAAGATCCTTGTCAGCTCTGGGTGATTTTAGGGCTGACACAGACGTGCTACAGCGCAACCTCTAATTTGTGGTTAATATGTGATAAAAGACGTTGTGGTAAGCAGAAATGCCGCCGGTATGAGTTGACGTATAATAATATTATACCTTTTTTTAAAACTTACAAAAAAAATGATTTTATCAAACTAATAGTAAACTCTTCTTATAACTGGATTAAGGCTTTTTGCGTGTTGCCTACGAAAATCGTGTTGGTTTAAAGAGGCCTTTTAGCCAACAAGAGGCAATTACATAATAAATATACTTCTATAGATCTCGTTCTGTCGTAATTTATGGTCTTTGAAACTATTTCTCCCATGTTTCTCCCACAAATCATAATGCTCATACCTCCATTCGTTTGATATGAAGAAGTCACCCCAAAACAACCCAAGGGATAGGCAACATTGTTTTCCAGTTTATCCCTAGTATAACTTACAAACTTACTTCAGCAGTGGACTTATATAGGCTGCAGTATATATTTATTACTCCGCCCACGGCTATGCCGGCGTTGTTTTTTTTTTAATTCCCGTGATAAAAAGTATCTAAGATGTTGACCGGGGATATAAGGTACCACCATGCAAAATTTCATTTAAATCGGTCTAACGGTTCCAGAGATTGGCGTGTACAAACAGACAGACAGACAGATGGATATATTTTCAAATTTATTTTTCAGCTACGCTCCTTTTATCACCAATAAACAGTTTTTTGAAAAACAAATCAATGTAGGTAGGTATATACACGCCGATTCATCCATCAGTTTTATTATAGTATAGAAGATAGATAGAAGAAGAAGATAGAAGATAGATAAGTTATTTACATAACAAAATGCACTAAAATTGTTTGTGGTTAGTCTGTGGCGGCCATTATACTTTTTTTTCGTTTTCTCCTTAAACCGGCGCTTTCGTGATTCATAGCAGTGGGCCTTTTAGAGAATTATTAGACACGCTTTTATTTTACAAAATGTGTTATTTGTTAGTGAGATGGTGTTCCGAATACTAATTTCCGTGATAAATAAATGTGATTAATCTTTTTTTGGAGAAAAAAGATATTAAAATGGTAATGAATTGACTTCGAATGGTTATTAATGCTTCTTAATCAAACGAACGTTTATATTTAACTTCACATTTGGATTTTTATTATATTTTTCTCGTAAAGTTTTGAATTTAGAATTTGGTCTGCTTTTTTTGTTACTAGCTTAAATGAAAATAAATCAGAAACGAAAAAGTTCGACGGATCAAGCTTCACCGGACTTAGTTAGAACGAACGTATACCAATGGGTGCTAACTGAAATGAATATTATAATTAGTATAATTACTAGAGAGCGTCGGTGGCCAAGTGGCTAGGGCGTTGACTTCCATTCTGAAGTCTGCGGGTTCAAACCTCAGCACGTACCAATGTGCTTTCGATTTTCGAATTCATAACGTTTATTTGACGCTCAACGGTGAAGGAAAACATCGTGAGGAAACCTGCACACACCTGCGAAGTAATTCAAATGTTGTGTGTGTGAAGTTGACCAACTCGCACTGGGCCTATTCACCCTGAATTCAGGGTGGGCTCGAGCCCCTCGGTGGGGACATATATGAGCTGTTAACGAACTATCGTACAACTAGTACTTAACTGTACTTATAACATCCGTGACTGTATTAACAAATAGATAAATAAAATAAGTAAATCGTCATCGTAAAACCATTACAAAATCATTTTCAAAATTACACCTCTAAACAGGGTTAACAATCCGTAAAATTCATATTATCACAATAATAACATCACAATATACCATTTTCCGGTCAATTTACCAGCACCAAATTAAAAATCGATTTCGCGTTTGAAAGCAATGATTAGTACGAGGACTTCATAAGAAAAATAAGGGGAGTAATTGATGGCCCAAAGGTTGGCAACACCTGGCCAAATAAAAGGTGGCAAAAACCGAAAAAAAGGTGGACACTTGGACAAACGTCGTAAATTAGTTTGACGCAAATGGTGCGAGCGTGACGTCACATTTTTTTGTCATTTTAGTGAAGTCGATTCGATGACAATATTCTTTTTTTTTTTTGAGAAAGTTGTTCGCTCTTTGTGAAAAGTTCATGGAACATAATTTAGGGAGGGTTACTGTGTAATGTTATGTAAAATGTGACTTTACTAGTTTGATTTGTTTAAAGTATGTTTGCGAGTTAGGGAAGCTTGATCCATCGTACTTTTTCGACTCAAGCATTGGTCAAATTAAAAAAAAGAAGCCAGTTAAGATACTTTTTACAACACAATGTATAAATTTATTGGTGGGGAGTTAAGGTTATTTGTGTTAATACATCTGAAAGTAAAAGTTTTTACTGTGAGAATCGAAATGGTACCTCCTGGATGAGGAAGAATGACTGACCACTATAGCTACTACACCACTGACGACGATTTAATAATATTTACTACTAGCTGTCCGCCCGCGGCTATGCCCCCGGTGCTTTTTGACTTTTCCGTGGAGTTTCCCTTAAGAATGATATATTTTTCCGCGGTAAAAACTATTTATCTAAGATATTGACCGGGGATGTATGTAAGGTACCACCCTTAGAGTATAAATAGAAAAATTTCTGGTACCACCATACAAAATTTAATTCAAATCGATCCTAGTTTCGGAGAGATTAGCCCGTGCCCCGTACAAACAGATAAATAGAGTAACAAATAAATTGAAAAAAATCTTGATACGTTCTTTAACACTTCTTACATCCCCCTGACTCTGTTTTTAGCTTTTTTTATGTACAGATTTTCCACCTTTACAGTTTTATTATTATAATAATACTAGCTTTCCGCCCCGCGGCTCCGCCCGCGTTAAAAAATTTCCCGTGCGAAAAAAAACTCCCTGTAAGAACCATCCTTGGACTTCAACGAACATTTAAAAAAAAGAATTGGTAAGATTGGTCCAGGCGTTGTTGAGTTATGCGCTTACCAACACATTTTGCGATTCATTTTTATATTATAGATACCTACCTAGATTAACTCGACACAGAAATTTACGAAATAATACAAAAAAAAAGAAAAAAAAACGGTCACTACCCATTCAAAATTTCAAAAAAAGAACAACTTCCTGTTATCTAACGTCTTCATCAGTTGGAATATTCAAATAATAACCCATTCATATCACTATGAGTAAGTTTATAAGCGCGGATGTGACATTTGTATGGAAAATTGTATGGGGAATTAGAATAGAGATGAGTTTGATTGTGGAGCCCTGCTGGTTAACGGCGCAGCTCCTTTTGTATGGTGGCTACCAGGTTTTAGGAATTGAGACGTATATCAGAACTATTTGAAGTATTGTAATATTAGTTTCAAAATATAGCTTAATGTGGGTAATTTAAATAGTCACAAAGGTTGAGAATGACAGCTCCGCCGAGGCGTTTAAGAAAGAAAGAAAGAAATAAAATATATGTTTATTTTGCATCTTGAAAAAATACTTTTTGTGTTTTTTTAGCCATTACCTACAGAGTGCCTCGATAGAGCGTCGCGTCGGTGGCCAAGTGGCTAAGGCCGTTGACTTCCATTCGGAAGTTCGCAGGTTCAAGTCTCGGCACGTACCATGCAATCCTGTACCCAAGGGGTTGTTTTTTTTTTTAGAATTGACCTATGCTTGAGTCAAAAAAGTACCACGGATCAAGCTTCACCCGACTTGATTTTAGGCGCGCCATTAGACTTACGCCTGTACACCTGTGTTGTTTTAACTATTTGTTGTATTCTCTTGTGTGCAATAAAGTATATTCTATTCTATAAATAGTAGCCGGGACTAAAATTGATCTACGAATGTAGACGTTACACTAGCCATGTCGGAAACCCTAAGCGGCTGAATAATTCTGACACTAGCCTTATTAATGTAGCATAAATAAATATATACGTGGGGAGAACTCACACATGGCCATCTGACCCCAAACTAGGCAGAGCCTGTACTATGGGTATCAGACAGTTAATTACTTACATATAAAACACCCAGACATAAGGAAAACACAAGTGCTCATCACACGAATGTTTGCCCTGGGCGGGATTCGAACCCGCGACCTTGTGCTTCGAAGGCAGACGCACTACTAATTAGGCTACGGGGCCGTCAAAAGCATTAGGCATTTAAGATTATATTAGGTAAATCCACAGGGGTGACAAACTAAAGGACTATAAAACGTACCAAATAAAATTAATACCTTGACAGGCCGATTCACACGTAGGTCACGATTGTCAGTGAGCCCACACCCCTATTATAATTCCCCCCCTCTCCTCCCAAACCCCCCATTGTGATAATCTCCAGTGGTACACCACGTACTTGGAAACTATTTAGATAAGCACTGTTAGTTTCGTGTTTGTCCACCGGTGCCGAAATTACGCATTATGAGAACGTTTTCTTGTGCCGCCTTATTATATGACACTAGTTTTCCAACCCGCGTTAACACTTTTAGCCGTGGGAATGAGGTATTTTACCGCAGTAAATCTTAATACCGAATGTCGTTAAAATCGGTTTAGTAGTTTCGGAGCCTATTCAATACAAACAAACTAACGGAAATGTATACCATGTAGAACTGTAAAAATAACTTTCCAAAAGACGTGTACCAAAATTAAATCGGTAGGTTACAATATTCGTTATAACCTTCTCGAAAACATGATCCAAAATTTTCGTAAATTTTTGAAGTGTTGTAGATAAAGTGGTAAACTAGGTTCACTTCACACATTTTGATTTTACAAAAATGTTTGCTGTCGACTCAAAAAGAAGAAGAAGAGTGATCCAAGTATTTTTTTAGTCAAAAAAAAAAACAAAATCAAAAGGGTTTTATTCGAAGTAAGATTTGCAAAATCATTTTTTGACGTCAAAGCTAATATAGCAAGGACCAGACTGTCCATGGCTGGCCGTTCAAAAGTAATTATTTAGATTTCTAGTGGTTGTCAAAAGCCAAGATCCAATAAAAATAAGCAAGTAATCTAGATAAATATAGACGTTCAAAGTAATCTGAAACTTGACAAAAGAATATGTAACTGACTTAACTATGTGATGTAAATATCTTACAGCTAAAAATAAATATGTATTTTGGCTTTAACTTTGATCTATTTTTTATTGCTTAGACATGTACATTCGTTTGAGACAAGAGCCGCTCTTGGTTTGAACTAGTGTAACTAGTATTATATTATCTGTGATTTGAACAAAGCTTTTAACTTCTGAAATGACGTCATTAAGTGTTCTGGAGCCTATAATGAATAAAATATTTTTGTTTTTAATTTTTATTTTTTTGGGGCTTTACCACTGGGTCCAAGTTGACTTGAAAACTAAAGATTCATTTGTCGACTCGACACGGGCCGGTGGACAAGCGCCCGGTTGTATGGCGTGTGACAGTGTACAACATTCTTGTGCCGTGACAAGCTGGCGTTACATGGAGTTATTATGGTAATGCCTAAACGAGTTTACTCAGATCCATGTTATCGCGAAACTTAAAATGTCTAAGTTTGTGTAGGTAGAGGATAAACGTAGGTAATTTACATAAGGGTGAATATACAATATGGCTTTATGAAACAGAAAATCTTGTTTATTCACTTAAAGTATTTTTTTTGCATAATCATTTTTAATAAAAAAGTCGTTAAAAAATCTTAAAGTATTAAATTATAATCGAAGTGAAAAATTAACATCATTGAGCTTGGGCAGGGACTTGAACCCGCACCTCCTGGGCTATCCGGGCCGTACAGGCGTATGACCTTAATTTTTCGCTTCGATTATAATTTAATAGTATATACTAACAGGCGTCAGCTGTTGAAAAATCAATAATCTTAAAGTAATCACAAATAAATATTTAAAAAAAAGACTTTTATTATTCCCGCGGTAAAAGCTAGATGTCACTCAGGGTCAGGGTCAAGTCCGGTGAAGCTTGATTGGTCGTACCTTTTCGACACAAGCATAGGTCAAATAAAAAAAAAAAGAAAAGAAAAAAAAGAAGCCATTTAGGGTGAATGGTAGCTTTCTAATGGTTGAAGAATTTTAGGTGTTTTCACTTTTAATCAATTTAGCACTTGTCTTTATATTTTTTATAAAACTAAACGTTATAGATAGCTCATTTTGTAATCATAAGCAGAAAACCTAATTTTACAAACTAAATGCAGGACATGTATTGTGTTTAACAAGTAAAGACGAAAGCACTTGAAATTGTAAAGTATAAAATATTAAAACAAGTAAAAAAATTCGTTGAGCGCGTTTCAAAAAGCCTTCTATGAGATTTTTCATACAAGACTTATAGACAAGCATTTGGTGTTTAAAACTTTACGAAGCAGCGGCCACTATATTGTTACCTTAATTTTAACCTTATACCTACAACATAAAGTCGAAAACGAATGCATTTTATAAAGTTGTTTTGCCTTATAAAGGGTTAACTTTCTTGTGATAAACCCTTTTATCAGGGTTCTGTACCTTAAAAACAAAAAACCGGAACCTTATAGGACTCGTGTGTCTGTCCGTCTGTCAGCGGTAATCTCCTCAGAAACTAATTATTGTTAAGCGCGGCATGTAAGCCCATCTTTACCGATGTCAAAGGTGATTCTCATTTCTGACACAAAAGCATTGCTCGGGCTACACCGCCGCTATCTCGACCACTTTGTTCTTTATGCGCTATTAGTCAAACTATCTTTATTTATACACTAGTTTTTTTATTTGGATATGCTTTGTAGTTTTATCTTTTTTATTTTGGTATTAGCTTTCCACCTCGCGGCTCCACCCGCGGTAAAAAGTAGCCTATTTGTTATTCTGATGTATAAGCTATATTTTTGTAAAGTTTCATTAAAATCCGTCCAGTAGTTCCAGAGATTAGCGTGTACAAACAGACAGAAAGACCGATTTGTTTTTTCAAAACTTGAATTTTTGTGTTCAGCTACACTCTCTTTTTTACCTATAATCAGTTTTAGAAATCAATATATAGACACGCCGATTCTTCAGTTTTATTATAGTAATAAATAGATAGAAGAAGAAGAAGGAGATAAATTTATCATTCTTTAAAGTATATTATCTGAAATTGTAGAAAGTTAATATTACTCGTACTTAAATAATCTTAAAATATACACAAATATACAATTTGTTGAAATCTTTTTTTTAATGTAAATTTGTATTGTTGTAAGGACACAAACAAACATTTTGTTTACATTTATTAGTAGACATCTGTAATTCGCTTGGGAAAACACGTACTCTGCCGCGTTTTTTGGGAAACGACACTGTTTTAGAGCCAGTTCTGTGACAATAGTTGTCATATTGCGGTAATTCTGACGTTTTATCATTAAGATTGTGGGTCAAGTGCCGTTTGGGATTTCCTAAACAAACATTTCGGGTTTTAAGTGGGTTATTAAAGTTTAAATTGTATATTTTCCCTGCTATTATTATGAGTATGACTTATTTTTATTTTTTTTGGCAGAACTATATTTGTATTATTATAAACTAGCTGTCAGCCCGCGGTCACGCCCGTGTTGTTTTTTTACTTCTGTGCACAGTTTCCTATAGGAATGAGATATTTTCCCTGGTAAAAAGTATCTAAGATATTATTACAATTGTTTACGGGTCAGCGCGAAAGCCTCAAACAAACACAAATATCTAAGATGTTGACCGGGAATATGAGGTACCACCATACTAAATTTCTTTTTAATGGGTCTAGTTGTTTCGGAGATTAGCTCGTACAAACAGACAGACAAACAAAAAAATTTAAAATTTACTGGATATGTTCTATTTAACGTCCCCCTGACTTGGTTTTTCGCTTTTTTTTTCTATGGTACGTACAGACAGACATTCGACTTCTACAGTTTAATTATAATAGATAATGTTCTGTAGATAATTCGAATACATACATACAGTGTAAGGGACTCTATATTTTACTTCAAATTATTTGTCCTGAATGCTTTCGGAAAAAACGATGATTTAATGTATAGATGCACGTGATATGACTGGACTTATTAACGTGACCGTACAAAGAAACAAAACAATATAAATTTAACAATACTTTGGATAGTAAAATACATAATTCTAAAATTAACATGATATAACGATTTTAAATGCAATGAATAACATTTAACTCGGGTAGGAACTTGTACCCGTATCTTTCAAAAAATTAATATAAATACTATCATAAAAATACAAATATTCTTTATTGACACCAGAAATAAATGGTACTGTTATATTTCATATTCATAATAACTCAACAGATTTTCTTATAAACAAGCGCGTCACTTGGGATAATTTTATTTCCTTCAGAGCAGCCGTCAAATTAACAACATTTAGTCACGGCTTAACTGTTTATAAAAACCATCCTTTTCGGCACATCTAAGGGCGAGCATCCTAACGTCCGTATAATACGCGTTTTTAGTAAAATTCGTTCAGTGTGTCGCTCGACACGGTGTGATGTGTGATGAAACACAAACACTTGGTGCAGAGGAATAACAAGGGATGACTGTCACACCGATTTATTTGTAATCATCTTCAAAGAATTGTAACCGTTACTGCTCCTTCACAGTGTATTTCCGTACCCTTCAGGTAACAACGCCCGTACCCGCCGGCGGGGGCGCGGCCAGAACCAAAATCAAAATTGATAATCAGAGACAGAGCCCCTCAGGCGTTGTCTCCTTCACGATGTTTGTCAGTATCAACGCGCTAGGCCGTGGTCCGAGGCTCCCTCAAGGCGCCCCTAGACGCGTTGGTATATGACTTTTTTTGGGGTAGTCTTCTGCTCCCCCGCAAGTCCGGTGAAGCTTGATTGGTCGTACTTTTTCGACACAAGCATAGGTCAATGAAAAAAAAAAGATCTTTTTCCATACCAACGGGCTACGCCTAGATTCGACGCTCCCTTGAGCCGCCCCTAGACGCGTTGGTACATGACTACTCTGGGGTATAGCCCTTCGCTCCCCCGCAAGCAAGTGCGGTGAAGCTTGATTAGTCGTACTTTTTCGACTCAAGCACAGTCAGTTAAAAAAAAACCGTTACTGACTGATTTATCTATCAACAAACATGGATTGCGCTAAAATTTGGCACGCAATGAAGCAGTTATCGTGACTTTATCAAAATTGTATTTGTCAATTTGACTACCCTGCTTGCAAGTGCGTTGTGCACATTATAAAGACGAAAGTTTGTGAGTGTGTATGTTTGGATATCTGTGCGCCGAAGTTTTTTCACGGCGGCGGCGGCGGCGGCGGCGCGAGCTCTTGGTTGGCGGCGGCGCATTTTGCCCTCCAAGCAGCTCTCACACTTAACCTCCGAGTTGTCTTTCACCGTAATGTTATTGTTTTTGAGCACGTTTTTAACATACTGCATGTTTTGGTGCGCTAGTCTTTCGTGCCACTCCTTTAGACTGGATTACACTTGAACCACGTTTGCTTCTCGGCGGCGCGCCGCCGCCGGCGCGGCGCTCATTGTGTGGGAAACACATTATGCACATTTTGACGGACTACACGTATCAGAAACTAGATAGGTACTTATTGTTTTCTGTGTTATTTTCCTTGTCCCACTGTGTTTTTTTTTGTTAGTACAGTCGCGATTAAAGCTCATAAGGTGAAGCTTGATACGCTGATTTTGATACACAAACATAGTTTACAATACCACTGATAGTAAAATGTTCCTTAAGTAGTAACGTCACGGAACGTGGAGTTATATATATAGACGGCATAGTTCGATCCATTTATTCGGTCGCGATTTACCGAACGTCACTCTTCACTTTAAGATGACGTACAAACCTATCGCTGTTTTATCTTTAGTTGTGGCCATCGGAGTTCGTCTATCAGGTATGTCTACATGAATAGTTTTTTAGTTTTTGTGTATTTTGAATTTTTATATATTATTATATTTCATTATTTTATATCGGTTCTTCCAATGGCAACAGTATTTACTGTCACCTTTTGATAACTAAATCATTTTCTCTAGAAAACGTTCTCTATCTCTGAGTACCTATACACCATGAAAAATGTTATATTATCTATTTTCAATTATCCCCTTTTTGTTTCCTGAATAAGGTATGACTTAAATAAACAAGTAACGAGCAGTTATCAAATACCAAGTTATACCTACGCTGCGTTTAATGCTATTACCAACTTAAATTTCCTTTCAAACACACGCCCGTTCAAACAGTGGCAAAGCTACAGGATTACAATAACTGCAAAAACATATTTGTTTTACAAACTTATCTTTGCTGCTAAACGCTACACCATATACTCAACGTATGGAAAATAGTGATTGTAAATTAAGTTGTAATTACATAAAAAAATATAGAACCTATAAACGAGGATCATGCTGATCAATCAGAGGTAAATGAATACTGTTTGTATCTTACAGATGCGCTGACAGCAGACTATACCTTCATAGCTGCATTTAATAGCTCCTACAAGTATCATCAAGACGCGGCTTGCTGGATGCACGCCAAAAGTGTATGTGAATCCGAGGGAGCCGTGCTGTTTCACCCGGAGGATGAGGCCGAGCTTAGGCGTGTTCTAGAGGCGTTAAATGTTGGCAATGTTGTCATTTTCACTGGGATATCTGACTTCGATGAAATCCACAAGTACAAGACTCTTGACGGTAAGTATTTTTATCAGCAGCACAGAATATACCATAGTACGTACTATACTAGCGTACAGAAAGTGCAGTGCATAAATTCGAAAACATACAAATCATTTAAAACGTACACACGACACGCTTGTAACTTTTTATACTAAGATATTACTTTTTATAGGTACATATATTTTATTTTAGCTCGTTCCTATAGGTCTAATACAGTTCTTTGAGATACTTAAGTCAACAGCCTAAATTGGCACAAAACTCAGTGTTTCTGTAACACTATAGGCCTTAGTTTTTTTTCCAATAACTATACATTTCGTGGTTTCTTCTGTAATCCCTTAAAGGGTTAAACACGCTGGCCCAGTGCGGGTTGGTCAACTTCACATGTCCATTGAATTATATTCACGATGTCCTTCACTGTAAGAGCGTCAAATAAACGTAAATATGAATTCGGAAATCGGAAACACATTGATACGTGCCGAGGCATTTTTTTAACAATTTTTATTTTTGTTCTTACAGGCCGCTCCATTAACGAGGTCTACAATAAGTGGCACGTTGGAGAACCTTATAAGTCCGATTACCGTCAATGCGGGCGTCTTAGGAAAGACCGAGAACTCTATGTCTTTTTTTGCAGTACTAGAAATCGGTGGACTTACATCTGCAAACTTCGTCAAAACATACAGACACCTCTGTAGAAAATACAACTATTATTGTTTGGTTCATGTCGTCAGTTAATTATTTTATAGACACGGGGGGCAATGTTTAAATCCGTGTGTTAAATATTTGTTCATTGGCTTTGTAACAACTTCGTTCGTTCACTGTCTTTATTTACGTAAATACGTAATAACTTATACAAGCCGGTCATAACTGGGTTTATAAAAAACAATGTTTATAATATGTGTATAGTATTGTATAACTCCATACCAGATAATTCAAAATTGCCAGAGGGAAACATGTTCAGGAAATCGTTGACTCTGTGGCTGGCGGATCGATGTTTCTATAGTGTAGAAGAATACTTGGAAAATAAATAAGTAGATATTAATTTTAACATGCCAATTTGTATAGTGTGGGACTAAACGTTTTATTATAATAGAGTAATTTGCACGCCTGCGAGCAGGCTGGATAAATTGGACTGATTATCTAGTTTTTAAGACCTTGAAATTGTTATATTATTATATTAGCAAATAAATAATTTCTTTCTTTCTGTCTTTGTTTTTTTTTATTATTGACAAACACGCTCTGATCTGGTCTATGACTCCGTTTTCGATTGAACGGAATTTATCAAGAACTAATACAGTCACTTACTTGGCTAGGAACTTGGCGAAGAACCAACGGCCGTTGGGGCAGAAAGGTTCTTGAATGGCGGCCGCGCGCCGGAAGACGTAGTGTGGGCAGGCCCTCCACGAGGTGGACCGACGATCTGGTGAGGGTCGCGGGAAGCCGCTGGATGCGGACTAAGCAGGGCCGATCATTGAGGAGATCTTTGGTGGAGGCCTTTGTCCAGCAGTGGACGTCTTTCGGCTCAGATGATGATGATGATGATGACTTGGCTAGGGCTGTTGACTTCCATTCGAGAGGCACAGAGAAAAAGATAAGAAGAGTAAAGTTGAGTTGTTGTTTTGTTGAAGTAGTTTATAAAAATTGACGAGACTTAAAAAAAAAACTAAATAATTTCTTGGACGTCCATAAATGAATATTGTGTTGTAACGAGGTTGCAATTTCACCTCTTTTTCCATTTCTTATTCGTCTAAATTCAAACATTCAATTTTGGAATTCATTCGTCATTCATACTTCATAATATTCGTTCATTGTTCTTCAGTTTCAGTCTTCCTTTTTAACGCCTATTCAATCCTCATTAGGGCTCAAGGTATGTGTCTAAGTTTCATTAATGTATTGTAATTACTTCAGGAAATTACTTCAGGAAATACGTTTTTAATAATGTCTGACTGGACATATTTTTCGACATTGTAGTTTTCATGAAATATGAGTTGAAAGGTGCAAATAATCCG
The DNA here is from genome assembly GCA_948473455.1 of Teleiodes luculella. Lineage (NCBI taxonomy): Eukaryota > Metazoa > Arthropoda > Insecta > Lepidoptera > Gelechiidae > Teleiodes > Teleiodes luculella. The sequence continues at coordinate 1,838,307 of OX419604.1, forward strand.
TAACCTAAAGACGGATAAACTTTAACATGAAAACTACTTTTAGGGCGTAACTTAGCAAGAAAGGGCTTGATTTAAAGATCTCAAATATATTGTGGAGGCAAAGGGAAGATCTTCCGCCGGGCATGGTGGTGAGCCCGGGGACCGCGGTCTAACTGTACTTCGTTGGAACTTGTATTTGTTCAATGTCTTGCGAAACCTCTGATAGCGCGTTTCAGGCCTCAGCTTCTAATTGGTCGCTCTTCTAATGACGTAGTATGTATTTAAACAATTTTATGACAAATAATTTAGCTTTTTTTTATTCTCGCAATTTCTTTTAAACAACTTTATAAAAATTCTTCAACTCAACAACAACAATTCAACTTTACTTTTCTTATCTTTTTCTCCGCGCCTTTCGGATGGAAGTCAACAGCCCTAGCCAAGTAAGTGACTATTCGTCCTTGATGAATTCCGTTCATTCGAAAACGGAGCCATAGACCAGGACCTAGCGTGTTTGTCAATAAAAAAAAAGCAAAGACAGATAAATCTTTATTTCATAAACGAAGTCGTTATAAAGCCAATAAACAAATATTTAACACACGGATTTAAACATTGCTTCCCGTGTTTATAAAATAATGGACTGACGACATGAACCAACCAATAAATAGTTGTATCTTCTACAGAGATGTCGTCGTCGTAGTTTGTATGTTTTGACGAAGTTTGCAGATGTACGGATTACTACAAATGCAATAAAATACATAGAGTACGCGGTGTTTTCTAAGACGCCCGCATTGATGGAAAGAGGACATATTAGGTTCTCCTTCGTCCCACTTATTGTAGACCTCGTTAATGGAGCGGCCTGTAAGAACAAAAATAATAATTGTTAAGGCTTGATTAAGCTTCGGCACGTATCAATGTGTTTCCGATTTCTGAATTCATATTTAAGTTCACGAAATGTATTGTTATTGGAAAAAAAAACTAAGGCCTATTCACCCTGATTTCAGGGTAAGCTCGCTCGAGCCCCGGCATGTATTTCAATCGATAATATAAAAAATGCACATCAAAATAAATGGTTTGCACTCTAAACTTAACGTTTTGTGTGCTAAATAGTTATTTTGGTGAGCATTTGGTATTTTTTTGACTGAAGGTTTAATATTTCCCCCTCAAAAAATCAAATTATTCTTTCGCTTATTTTAGTACCTAATAAAATACTAGAATGCTCATTAACTTGAAAGAAAACGCGGATGGATTTCTAACGTAAAAGTAAAAGTCTTGAAAAGTCTTACTTCTAAAGTAAGAGCATAATTGAACTTTTTTGCCAAGATATTATGTTATTATTTTGTTACAAATAATACCAACATTTATTTAAAAATAAGTTATTATATTAAAAACGATAATTATAATTTTATCTGTACGAGGCACTCTAAATATAATTTTAATTTTCTTGAAGTATACAGTAATACGAGTATTAATGCAGTACAATGATTATTCAATAAGTACTTGTCTTATTTAAAAATTGTTTAAAGCAGTGGCAGTAGCACGTACTCAGAAATGATAATACCTAAATGTATTAAATAACTTGCACCAAACGACAAAACAGTAAAAAATATGTACAGAAACAAAAATATAAGCCGCTATTTCAAAACCGGTTTCGATCCCTGGGTTTTAACAATAGTTGGTTTATGAAATGTTTTGTATGTTTTAAATGATTTGTGTGTTTTCGAATTTTTGCACTGCACTTTCTGTACGCTAGTCTAGTACGTACTATGGTATATTCTGTGCTGCTGATAAAAACACTTACCGTCAAGAGTCTTGTACTTGCCGTGTTCATCTAAGTCTGATATCCCAGTGAAAATGACAACATTGCCAACATTTAACGCCTCTAGAACTCGCCTAAGCTCGACCTCATCCTCCGGGTGAAACAGCACGGCTCCCTCGGATTCGCATACATTTCTGGCGTTCGTCCAGGAAGTCGCCACTTGATGATACTTGTAGGAGCTATTAAATGCAGCTATGAAGGTATAATCTGCTGTCAGCGCATCTGTAAACAGTATTCATTTACCTCTGATTGATCAGCATGATCCTGATTTATAGGTTCTATATATTTTTTAATGTAATTACAACTTAATTTTCAATCATATAACACTATTTTTCATACGTTGAATATATGGTATAGCGTATAGCAGCAAAGGTAAGTTTGTAAAACAAATATGTTTTGCATTTATTGTAATCCTGTAGCTTTGCCTCTGTTTGAATGGGCGCAAATTTGAAAGGAAATTTAAGTTGGTAATAGCATTTTTTTATACTTTAAACGCAGCGTAGGTATAACTATTAATAACTGCTCGTGACTTACAAGCTATTTATACCTTATAATCAGGCAATAAAAAGGGGAGAACCTTAGAGTTAAATAGAAATATATATTTTTTCCGCTATAGGTATATTGAAAATAGATAATTTATTATTTTTCATGGTGAATACTCAGAGATAGAGAACGAAAATGATTTGGTGATCAAACGGAACTCAGGTGACAAAAAATACTTTTGCCATTAGAAGAACCGATATAAATTAATTAAAATTCAAAATAAACAAAAACGAAAATCTATTCATGTAGGTAGATACATACCTGATAGACGAACTCCGATGGCCGCAACTAAAAATAAAACAGCGATAGGTTTGTACGCCATCTTAAAGTGAAGAGAGACGTTCGGTAAATCGCGGCCGAATAAATGGATCGAACTATGCCGTCTATATATATAACTCCACGTTCCGTGACGTTACTACTTAAGGAACATGGGTCTGATTCTAATTATTACACTACAACTTAAATTTAAAGTCCATACATCCTATTCACGCTTTAAAGAACAAAAAGGGACAGGAGATTGGCAATTTAGATTTAAAGACGTCAAACATTTAACAAGACGTTCGTCCATCGCACAAGTACAGGGTCACAGAACATTATATTAATAGTTTAGGGTGCATACAAAAACATCGTACTCAAAACTCTTACATTGACAGCCACTGAGCAAATAACACAGTTGCGTTTTGCACTAACACAAATTTAGTTTTAAATATCATTAGTAAAAATCATAGATTTATATGGATAAGACTGTAATTTTGTTGGGCTTGTACGGAGACTTGAAGGTACAATTGATAGTGCAGTGCGCCTGTATGGCCCAAATAGCCAAGGAGATGCGGGTTCAAGTCCCTGCCCAAGCTCAATGATTTACATTTTTCGCTTCGATTTATAGATAGTAAATATATACGCTAACAGACGACCTCTGTTTGAAAAAGTAAACAACTGTTCATTGTCAAAATATCGATCCATCCATCTCCCATCTTTTCCCATATGAACAAGACGGCGACTTAAACGTTTAGAGTATGACTTGAGAGAATTACCACCAAACTAGTAGACTGTCCGCGGCCCCGCCTGCGTTGAGTTCTTCCCGTGGGAATTACATATTTTATTATATTATTAAATAGGTAGATAGAACTCATTTATTATTAGACACCTCTAGGAAACTGCATCTTCCTTGTTACCCTAGCTTTTTCGTTATGCACAAAACATAACATACCTACATATTTATTCTGAGAGCAAGGAATTACAAACAAGCAAACAAAACAATTAAAAAAATGGTCTATTTAATGAAGTTCCTCAATATACAGGATGTAAGTAAGCTCAGCAAAACTGAAAGAACATGCCTAGTTAATGTATCTGATAATATTTTTCAACGGAACTTTCTGGAAACGGAAAAGGAAATACCTTTCCATACGAATTTGAGGGAGTATTGATTTATTTTTTCTTTTCCAAGAAGAGTTTCTTCGGGAAAGTTGCTTAAAACCGTTGATTGTTGACGTTGATCCTTTCAGTTTTTGCTAAGGCAAACTATATTTTCAAATTACTCTTTAAGTACAGACATCGACCTATTACAATATTATTGTATTAATAAATTATTGCTATCAGTATCAGTGGTATTGTGACCTACGCTTGTGTACCAAAATCGGCGTATCAAGCTTCACCTTATGAGCTTTTATCGCGACTCTCTAACAAAAAGACAAGGAAAATAACACTGAAAAAAATAAGTACCTACCTAGTTTTTGATACGTGTAGTCCATCAAATGTGCATAATGTGTTTCCCAATATAGATATGAGCGCCGATAGGGTACGGGTCGGCGGCGGCGCGCCGAGTTTTTAGGCTCGGTGGCGGCGCGGCGTGACCTTGTTCTTTCTTGACCAGTAAAAATTATGTCAATCTTGTTCTTTTCTCACAGTCCGTTGTCGATCCTACATTATCAACAACAACAATAAAATATTGTGAGGATTTTCGCATTGCAGCCGCAGGACATTACTTAACAAGTAGATGTCGGCTGCTTTGAAAGCGAAATAGACGGTGGAAATCTTAGTTTGTAGCAACAATAGACAAAGCAATTGATATATATGTTATTAATAATGTAAAGTATGCATTAAATCAATTATTTAAATGAATATTGTAGTGTTTTGGATATCGGTGCGCTGACGTTTTTTCGCGGTGGCGGCGGCGCGGCGGCGGCGGCGGCGCTCCGCCACCGCGAAACTACTCCGTAACTACTGAACCGATTTTAGCGAAACTTGGCACAAAGATAGAATAGACCTTGACAGAGATAGAAAAACCTTAAAAAAGAACATAGACTACGATTTATCGCGAGAAAAATTCTCATTC